>OY757237.1:128321449-128921449 GCA_963583995.1 Xylota segnis | reverse complement strand
GAGTGACAACAACTGTGCGTTTCGTTATCAAGAGAACACTTTTGAAAACCGACTGAAAGTATTGTAAAACGCGATTTGCCTACACCTACACGGCCTTCTTTATGGCTCTGGCGCGAGTGGCTTTAGTTTCACTATCTAACTGATATTGTCTATACGTTTTTATAATGAAATCTTAATCTACAGTGGGTGGGCGAAAAATTCGAACAGAGTTGGAAAAATGTTATTGACTGAATACTGAAACCTTGCAGTACATGGGCTCTCTAAGCGAGTTGTTTTAATTGGAATCCAAATAGAGTGAATTATTGGTTGAAAATAATGGGAGAGGATATGAGAATACAAAGCTTAAAAGATGCTCCTTTTCTTGAAAGTTTGGCAGCCCTGATACTATTAATGTGTCAGGGAGTGTCAATATGGTTTAGAGAAAAAGTTCTGTTCGCGTACTTTCTGCACCAAAATTAGTAGATTGTGAAATTTCAGGTGCTGGTGGTTCTCTCAAAGAGAGAAAAAGTAGACGCACACGGAAGCTATGAAGTTAACTCGCTTTTTGAACGTCAAATGCAAATGTATGCATCAAATGAATACGTCAAATAAATACAAACAACAAAAAATTACGTACAACGATTTGACAGATTTTATAAATCAATGCAAAGAAATGTCTTGCCCTAAAATTTGTAGCATGGCGCTCCCTTTTACGAAAAACTAGAATGCAGAAATCAGGTCCTACGAAACCATCCTCCTAACTTTGCTTTGCAGTCTAATCGGAGATCTAATTCCCACGTGATCCCAATACAAATGATCTTGAACGTATATAAGACTAAAAGAGAGCAGCGACTGAATTTGGACAATTATTGGAGTTTCTAGCTATCCATTCAGCCCATCATTTATTCCACAAAATATGGCATGGCATACTTGGCTAATAATTAGTTTCCCGGACCTTACAAGATCGTCCGTGAATATTTGACTACAGCCCTATTTCTTGACTCAGATTCTGTCCAAATTAGTTTTAAATGCAAAATAAATCGACTTTCATTAAAGACGCCATATCATAGGTCTAAGTGTCGAGTAAGGTTATCAATATTTTATTACAAATAATACCAGAGAGCAACTATTCAAGACGATAGTTAGAACAACCCATAATTAAAATATCAAGAGGAGTTTGATCCAGTAGTGGACCTAAAGAATCGCCTGACGTACTCTTCAAAATGTCCATGCAACATGTCTCGACTTTAAAGAATTAAGTTGACACAACAGCAAGTTCTCTTTACAAAATAATCTATGCATAATCTAAGAATGTTCCAATCGAAAGTACACGCTTTTTATCGAAGACCTTTCGTACATAATTTGTTTCAGTAGAGATCTGGACAGTGAGGCGAATACAGAGAACAAATTAGGTTCATAAAGAAAGCGGACAGAAAGACCGATTGTGCATCACTTTTTCAGTACTTTTCGATGACATCTTTAAATAAAAAAACAAATTCGTTCCAAAAATCTAGATCTTCACTAACTTTTAGTCGACATTGATGATCCAGAGATCCCCGTAAGTCCAAACCTTTAAAAAAAATGTGTAGGAAGAGAGAATGCATAGATAAAAATAACGTAAGCCCAAGTATACCATATCAGTGCCAATATGATGCTTTGAATGACCTCCCCAAAATTCCTGGGACCATGAGCTTTTCGTCATCCTATTAGTGCATTTAAATGCTGACAATTTCACAATATTTATAAATGACATCTGTCAAATACAAAGAAATGATAAGCATTAGGTCTGTACGCGTAGTTTCTTCGTAGATTGTGGAATTTCAAGCAGTGTGAGTAAAATTTTCTCAGAGAAAGGTAAAATCACAAAAAAGTAAATACAACTTTTTAAATGTCAAATGCAAATGAATAAAATTATTCACAAATAACGTAGCGTACAGGCATCTGACAGATTTCATTAATCAGTGAGCGCTTTATTTTACAAAAAATAATGAACCTTTTCGAACTCGAATTGCCTTTCGTGATTTTTTGTACATTTTCGTGAAAATTCGTTGTTTTGGGAGTGTACACGAACAGACCTAATAGCTATATTCTTTTACTCTCTTATAACCAAAGAATTTTCACGAGTTTCCAGGAAAATTAAAAAAAACTCCGTTCGAATACGCAAAAGTTTTGTAGTTTTTCCTAAAGGAGTGTGCTCAAGAGAATGCAGCAAATTTATGGATCCTACAGATCTTTGGAGTTATTTATTAAATCTGGCAAATCTGCAAACGCTTGACCTAATTATCTTTTCCTTGTGTATTTCTATACATTTGACATTTCACATTTGACGTTTGAAACGTGGGCCATGTTCGTGGTTATACCTAATTTTACTCGTTATAATTTGACAAACCACGTATTTTAGTGCAGAAAGGACGCGAACATACCTAATTAAAACTTTACTTCTGCCATTCTGACATCCCGTGTAGGTATACGAGGAATAGTAAGCCACTTCACTTCCTGAACCAGAAAATACATTTTTACTTTTACCAGGCTGAACATCCAGTAACCAGAAGTTTAACTGAAGTTAAAAGGTAAAAGGCCAAAGTTTGACAAACTACCACCGAGACAGAACACTTCTGGCTACAAATATGTCCTTAAGTTGATGTCTTGTCACATACTTCCATACATTTATGGATATGTGTGCTATCACTACCCGTAGGAATAATTTTTTCGCCTATGGTACTGAGAATTTACTATTCCAAGCAACACAACACAATTTCACTTACTCGCCTTATCGGTAAGTGTAGCCACTTAAGCAAACAAACACTAATTCGCACCACCAGAACGTTCCGGGCAGACGACGCGACATCAGCACCAACGTATCATCGTTAATATAATAAACGGGATACACAGCACATCGCTTATAAGTAGTTTGGTAAATAAAATCATTTAATTAATATAATTAAAACAAAACAACGCTGACAGCCCATTGTGATGATGTTGACCATAAACACAGTGTGGCGGCGGCGGGCCATTTATGGTTGAGCGAATTTGTTTAATCAAATTGGATTTCAGCCATACTGCAACCGATATGTAAATATGTAAATCCGCACAAATATCATTGAGTAATTGCTGCAAATTGCTACTGCGGAGTTTAGGGATTACGATATATTTGAAGTAATAGTTTTTGAAGCGATGGTTTTGTAAATATACGCACCTGATGCACTATTCGTTCCTACAGGTAAACTAAAAATCTGATTGACTTCAGCCAACTGACATTTGGAGAATATTATGTTGGAATAGTTTCGCTTCATGAAGTCTACTAATTCCATTTTGACACTTCGTTCTAGTTTAACCTTCCCCTTTGTGTCAACCACACCTTAGCCTTTACAGCTCTGTTTAATTTTTCGTGAGTACTATTTTAGAGTACACTTCACTATACGACGTACCAAAAAAAAAACACTCATGCGTTACTGATAATCTTAATGACATTCGCTGTAATGGATTCTGACAGTCATCACTGGTCGATGGCATTAGGATTTAGTATTATTGTTGCCAATTAAGTCGCTAGTGCGTGTAGTTGCACATCAGTGAACACATTTCTATCCAAGCTCCCCATTATTTATTTAGACTCGAAATTCAAATAGTCACAGAGCGATGATTTGTGCTTTCAGTGTCTTCCAAGTTCTCTTAAATTTTTGATGCGAAAATAATGATACATAATATTCTGTGAGGACTCTTATGTGTCCCATTGAAAGGGATGATTTTAAATGTGTCCTTATGCATTGTAGTCAGCTCATTGTTCAATGCACACTATGTGTGTACTGTCAGCTCCTATCTCCAGAAAGACGTCATAACACATGCGAAGCTGTCTTGCATTCTAATGTTGTTTCCGTATAATCAAATGCTGACAAGGACTTTACAAATAGAAGGTACCTTGCTATTCAAGATAGAACAATCAAGAAAGGCATATGCTTGGCTTAACGTTAAGTCTGTAGTTGGTAATGCTAGTAATCAGGCCTAAGAGTATTTTTTTAGGGCGGCTTCATCTAAGCGATGATCACAAAGAGTTTATGAATAACATAAGGTTAAACCGAAAAAGTTCTGCTGCTCTGAAGTTAGTAAAATCGAAACCGTTTTCACCGCGAGAATCTAGAAAAGCATCTAGAATTCCTGATATTCTTTATCCTAACAAACGTGAGACGAAGAAAGCCCGTTTTGGGATGCATTATGTCATTCGGCTGTCTTCGAGGAATCTGAGATTTCTTTTTGAGAAATTATACATCAATGGTTCGACTATGTAGAGAGCCTTAGGTTGCTGTGTGGACTCGTAGTACAGTAGGCTGTACTTTTCTACTAATCCGCCGAAGACATTCGCCCTACTGAGTTAGGCATTGAAGTTTCCAAAAACGATTTTGATATCATAATCTGGGCTGACAGAACGAACCATGGAACCTGGGCGGTGAGAACCTAGACTTCCGTCCACTCGATCAGAATTATACCAGGATAGCAATACTTAAACTTAAGTTCAAACAAGCTGCCGAGAATGACTTGATAGAAAGCATACTCTAACTCATTTCCAAAATATGATTGGAGGAAAGTTTGCCTAACGAATGGAACGTCAGCATCGTTCGTCCGATCCATAAGAAAGAAGTCCTTTAAGCTGCCCCAACTATAGAGGTATTAAGTCTCCTCAACATTGCATACAAGTTTCGATCAGGGGTATTGTATGAACGCCTAAAACCATTTGTTAACGAACTGATTGGCATCTATCTATAAATATTCACACGACGGCAGATCCTAGAAAAAACCCAAGAAGCCCAGATCGATTTTAAGGTCGAATTTGACGTATTTATAGGGATGATTCACACAAAGCCTATATAAGCTCTGGCATAACTGGTAAACTTGTCAGGCTGTGCAGGACGATGATGGAGAACTCTCGCTGGTCCAAAAAAGTCGGAAACAATCCCATTCCCGCTTGAAATGGTGCCCCAATGGAGTTAACAAAACATCACCAATCGGCTTAAAGTTAAATTCTCTCGATAGTTTTAATAAATATCCCACTTTTTCCATTTTTGAATATCTGATCCTGCTATGTCGTAGACCACTCTAATACCTGCCTTGTGCAGCATAAGTACATATTCAAGTCGTTTAGCAACACTAGGGGTCTACAGTATACATAGTCTGTAAACGTTCCGGTTGGTAGTACATATTAAACAAGGTATCTTTCTCATAGCCATTTCTGCTTTACTTATGCTTTATGCCCCAATTTGATTCCAAAGACCCACATAGGTCACTGACTTTTCCGTGACCAAACTTCCACAACGACTACTTAGAATTTCAGTGCTTTTTGTTACTGAATTTATAATTATGATGACTCAACCACAATCGCCACTCCAAGCACTACCTAACAACTACTCTCCCACGACGACGATGATGTCAACCAATAATTGCGTTACAAAAGCACCAGTAGGTACGACTCCTGGTAGGAAGCAACTAGTTGAATCTTGAATGAAACCCATTAAGTACTTCTGCCAACATTAAGTGTTCATTGAACAACAAATGACTAAGATCTCATAACTTGGCTTGGAAACAAAACCTTACAACAACGGGATAGAATTGTCGATAAAATAGCCCATCAACACAATTCATGACTGGCAGTTATTGTGTGATGAAAAGTTAATTGTTTTTCCAGTTGAGAGATTCGCAAAATTTCAGATTTACTACCAACTCAACGCAGCTCCATTCGAAGTACATTAACGGCTTACACTCTTCAAAATTTTAAAACACTTCCATGATCTGAAAAAAAAACGTGTAATCCAATTATTTTGGATTTAAATACCCGTAGATGTACCAGTATATGGGTATTCGCAACATTTTCTATTAGAATCCGAAAAAAAGGCCAAACGCTCTTTCACATGAAAAGTTGATAATTGAATTTAAGGATTTTTTGTGCCTTTCCAACGGAAATGCGAATCAGACTGGGAACTCAATTTCCAGAACTCAATCCAAAGCGGGAGCGTTTTGCTTTGAAAATCGAAATAAAATCATCAGCTTCCTTCTTTCGTTTTTTACTTAAAAGGCGAAATCATTTTGTGAGGGGTTCCCCTGGGGAGAACGAGAATCATTCATCGTTATCGCCTCCCATTCGTCGTCGTGGTCGGTGTTGGGGTAGTGACTGTGATGAATGAATTGAAGTGCGAAAAAAAACTCGGCCATCCCTTGATCCCTGTGTATGTGTAGGGAGAGGGGGATGTAAATAAAATAAATTAAGTGCACTCTGTGCCTCTGTGCAAAGGTACGAATAGGTGGTACTCATCGAACGGGGTAATCGATCAGGCAGTTCCCCTCATTACCATGTGCTTTTATTTCATAACACCGACTGACGGAATGGTTACGAATGTATCAAGTTCTCTGATTTCATCTCTGAAGGATTTCAATTGAATTAATAATGCATTCGATAGCCGATTAAGGGATATTGAATGGAATTGTTCATGGGAAATTGGAGATTTTCTCCTTAAAATGAAAATCTAGAGAATATTACGTATTCGCCACCGTATAAGGCATCCGGTAGTTTCTGGTTAAACATGAAACATGAGGCAATATATGGTGCAAATGATTTCCTGATTCGATTAATCAATTTATTGTAATCAATATGTATGGCGGCAGTTTAACATTATTATCGCATGTAAGTGATAATAAAAGGTTATTGATTGAGTTGTCTATATTATTAACACGCCTACATATGTACAGACATCATTTATGGTTTATTGAAAGGAAATAAATAAAGGATGGTATCGGCAACTACAAGATAAAGAGGACAACACAATGAGTATTGTTGACACTGCAATATTCTGCCTTGAAGTGGATATTTCGCTGACCGATACGAATCGATTTTTATTTATTTTGGTAAGCAAATATAAATAGATGTAAACGATTTGCGGTTCAGAGTTTATCTTTTATTCGATTTTCTGGCCCTGGAGGTTATTGTTTTCGTGCGAAAGCAAATAATCTATGCCTTAGGCGGAAACTTCATCAAATCGGTCGGATAGCAATGAGAAGTTGTTGGATCATATTAATGGAGAGTAAACACCAGCTTTTTAGTAGTTCCAACTTGCGATTACAAAAGCCTTGAAATGGTTTGCCTATACTTTTTCTTTGGCTTCCTATTTACTTCTTCCAATGCGACATATGTATGTAGATACGAGATACATTTATTATTCAGGAAGGATTCCGGCATTTGATTGGAAAGCAGGCAACCTACATGTGTGCCTCCTACGAAATCAAATAGGGAGTGCAAGAATGTCACTGATTTCTTACAGATGCTCGATAGTATTTGTTTAGAGTACCTACATCCTTAAGATTTATCCACATTGGTGTACTCTGAAGAAATCCAATTATTCATTGAAATCCTTCTCTGCGCCTTATTTAGTTCAACTATCTCAGACAAGATAGCGCCGTGGCTCAGTGGTTAGTGCGTTGGACTATGGAGTAAGGGGTTCGAGATCGAATCCCTGTCGGGGAACACCTAAAAAGTTTTTCACGGCCCCACCTCTCGCGTCTGACAAACATCCGAGAGTACAACTGTCTCGAGAAAGCTTCTCAAATAACAAATTGCCCTTCGGACACCGCATTAAACATTAGGCCCCTTCCATTCGTGTGAAGAATATAACACGCACAACACGAATGGTTGTGAGAAGCAAGGCCCTGGGTCCCATCGACCTGTAGCGCCAAGTATTTATTTTTTATTTTTTATCTCAGACAAGATTGAGTGCAGGATTCCCACTGGCCTTAAATGAAAGGACACACGAATGACATTGTCATACGCAACCAAGTTCCTCTCCACCATCACCGAAGTGCTACAATCCGACAAAACATTAACCCTCTGAAAACAATGGTGGTTCTCCTCACTAAGAAGAAAACAATACCGTCAACGGGGCGTTTGAGATTCAATAAGTCGCCACTCTAAATCTCAGATAAGGTAAGATGCTTGGGTTGTACACTCAATTGAAATCCAACTTGGAGGGGATAAGTCGGAAAAAATAAAGAAGATATAGAAGTATTGGATGGGTACGTAATCATCCAATGGACGCCTTGTTGTGTGGCCTGCAACAGGTAACGAAATGTTGCTTAGAAAACCAACAGCCCTTGAAGCTATTGTTGCACTGATTCCACTGAACTTGCATTTCAGGGAAACAGCTGCGCAGAATGCCTCGCGATTGGGCACACAAATATGGGCTCATTACCCTGAATAAAATCCTAATGCGCAAATGTAAAAATGTGTGCTTAAGTCCTCGGCTAATACCATTACGGAAGCCTAGGGGAGTTTTATAACAATCTTGAAATGTTTTGAAGGCCTTGGAGTCAACACAAAACCTCTATTGATTCGTCTCTCTTTTTTGATTCGATTTTTATCCGCACCAGGTCCTGATTTGTTAGTAGGTGGGTCCTACCTAACGAGCAGTGCAGCAGTTTATTGATTCACTTGTGGTCTAAGTGCTAGCCACATCATAGGTATCCCAACTATATGCATCTGCCTCCTGCCTAAACACCTTCTGTGACGGAACTCAGAAGAATTCAGTCTTTCGACTCTGGATTTGAAAGGAAAGTCCAACCAACTTAGGTCCCATTATATTCAGCTTGAAAATTCACACACGCTGAACATTTAGACTCATAGATCGAGTCTGAGTAGATCACTAAGATCCTCAAAATTCGAGTTTAGCTTGATCACAAAGATTTTCAAAGAACCATTGGCCAGGGTCTTTTCCTCAACATCGATATGGAAGCACATGTGCAACCAACTTACTAGCAAGTAGCAGACAATGTCCGGCGACGGCACCAACTTTAACAGAAATTCTTCTTCGCGTTTTCTTTCAATCCATGTTTGGCCAGAAAAAAAGTACAAATACAAGATTTAGACTCTGACTTGGTTCAATTTCTAGTGCAGTGATTCGAGGAACCTACTCAAAGATTGCTGTTAATCGCTGATCTCCATCCGGGTTCGAAAATGCTGACGTTGATCGACTTTACTGTGTAACTTGGTATGAGATGGGCGATGGACGTAAAGCTAGTGAGTTACTGTACCCAACAACACTATATCACCACATCATGTTGGACTTCTGACGGACATCCATACGAATTCATTCGTTCGATTAAAAGTTTTACCAATTGTATGCAGATAAACAGAAAACACACAAAGCGGCACTACAGAAAAGTACGACAACTGCCCAATAAATGTAATTCCAGTAATGACTGCAACATCTTGCTGAAATCAAGTAACAACTGGATGAACTATGGAGGAATAAGTCTCCTATACATCCTGTAAAATCTTCCCTGTCGTGTTGAGAAAATATAGCTCTCATACAGTACGCTGAAGACCAGTTCCGAGCATCAAAATAGGTAGCTATCATTTGGAATTAATCAATGCTTTGGTCTATCGAGCTTTACCTTTAAAAATGAGAATCAAAAAGTAAGGCAATCTCACAAATGAAAACTCAATGAGAGCGCTGCACGGCGATGCGGAGGCATGAAGTTTATCTTTGCATGAAATAATTCTTGGATGATTCGAGAGAATAAGTTCTCGACCTACGTAGTTACATACATATGTAGGTATATACCGACTAAAATTTTTGGGATATGTACAACGTCGAGTAGAATTTTCTGCGCCATTTCACAGCAACTACCCGGTATTTTGGGTGACGCTCGCATGTGTTAACCTCATTCAACTTGATGTGCAAAACATCTATTCATTGATGGACCTGGCTGGGCTTTTACATGCCACTTTAACTCTTAGACGGCTTTGTCAAACGCTCGCGAGAGGTGTTATCTGACATTTGGAGCTCAAACCTTCAACTCAGTAGTCCTATCCACAGTACCTACCACAGATTGACAAATACATAGCGCGTGTTAAGTTTATGTTAGGCCCCATATGCTGTATCGCTTAAAGGACCGGATTGTGTGGTTTTAATGAGGGAAATCTGGCATCCAGCTGAGTGAAAACAGTCACAAAAAGATGAAGCTATTGGCTTAACAAAATCTTACTGCGGTAGCCGTTTATTATGTGGGAAAACACTCTGTCAATTCGGGTCACTGCGACACAAAATTATCTCCGTAAAGCGACAAAATCCTTGATCCCCATCCATCTTAATTGCCAATATGTACTTCATTAGCAAACCACATTTATAAGTGAAACAATTTGAGGCACTTTCCGACCAAAGCTCAACACCCCATGAAATTCAGTCCTTTAACGACTGCGACATAAGTTGCCCCATCACCCCCATGGAGTGTCGCCGAACCATAATGAACCTCTTCCCTAGGGGAGGTCAGGAACTGGCTAAGATATGTACTTTCGTACGAAATGGAATTTACTGTCATGTCCCAAAAAGTCCTTAATTTCCTGTCCTTTCGCAATTTCTTTAGTTGTGTGCAGATATAGGAAATATGACCCAATTATCATCGTAACACTCTAACTAATGCCAAGGGCTTTAATTAACTTACACTATCCCGGGAAAAATAAAATTACACCTATACTCCTCTTAGTTCTTTCTGTTTTTTTTTTTGTTAATAATTAAGCACACACTGAAGGTATCTCCTTCATTGCGATCCTTTACCCCGTCACGCTCCTTCACTAGCATAATTTTTCTTCATTCTCCCCACAATCACTCAGTTTGTGGGTATAGTGTAATTTCCTTTTAACATTAAAGGATGATGAGCAGCAGTGTTGCAAAAGGCATAAGGCATCGCCAAGCGGCATGGCGATGGAAATTATATTAAATAATCAATGATTCACTTTAGCTTACTCACCTGGAAAATGGAAGAGAATGAAGAAGTATACATACATTTATAAACAACTCGCTATTCTGGCTTAATAAACTCAATGCACATCTTGGCCAAACAAGGGTGTACACACATAGTCCTGTAACTGCGGAACTAACCTACCTGTAGCCATAAAAATACATATATACGTGGCAGGGATAATAATTTGACACCGACTGACATTGACAGAGGCACAAAAAAAAAAAAAAATTCAAGAAAAGAAAGAGAAAGGCGATGTGAAGATGAAAAGTATCTATAAGGCTTTGCACTCGCCGTTGTTGTTGTTGTTGGAGTTTTGCGTATATTTGCACAATGGACAAATACGTTTTTTCTTGTAGCAACTCCAACTGCGACTGCGACTACTACCTGTTTCATTGTTGACCTTGAATTTGAGAGGAATGCCCTCTAAAAGTTCAAATTTTATTTTTAACAATTCCCATGAAGATGCATGACGAACATGAGAGTCATCATTATGTTACCTTCCCATCCGGGCTTAATGACTGAGAAACCTGTTCCCTCCCCTTCGCTATTTTTATTTTTGTATTTGTATTACGTGAATTGGCGGAATACACATGTGTAGGTATTGTTAAATGCATTGTTAAGGTGTTGTAAGAGGAGAAGAAAAAAACCAAAAAAAAAAATTGTAATAATTAGTAAACTACACTACTCAATCATGCAATAGATACAAAAGTATCTTATACACTACACAATACAACATTTATAGACACACACGCACTATTTTTAAAGTTTTACCTAGTTTTCTTGTTTTTTTTTTTTTTTTTGTAGTTTAATCAATTAAAAGCGTTGGTATGGTAATTAGGCGGGGCTACACGACAGGAATATTGTATAGAACTTGTAGCACCTTTTTATCCTTTTTTTTTTATTCTTGATTGATTGTACACTTTGAGTTGAGGAAAAGAAAAACAAGTTTTTCACTTGAAAATACACTTCAAGTTGAACCGCACTCTGCCGACGACGATGGATCTTTATCGATTCTCCCGAGCGTTTACTGCGGGCTTACTGGATGTATACTGCTGCCAATGCACATGTGGGGAAAACTCTACCCCAACTGATGTGGTGATACCACGAAAGAGTACAAGTATCGAATATGAAGAGAAAAATCCACAACGAAGGAGCAGAATCAAAACTGATTAGAAAATTGCGTTAGATATAGTGAAAGAGTAGAGTACATTCTCTATGGAACGCGCACGTGCAATTGACGTCAGACATCGAATGGAACGTATTATGAACGTACGAATTGAATGCCAGCGAAATTGGTACTGAAACGACCAAGTTCAAGCGACTTTGTTATAACGACATGCAATGCTTAGTGGGAATGATTTTGATACACACATTACAGGTCCGCTAATGGGGTGCATGT
Source organism: Xylota segnis (assembly GCA_963583995.1). Classification (NCBI taxonomy): domain Eukaryota; kingdom Metazoa; phylum Arthropoda; class Insecta; order Diptera; family Syrphidae; genus Xylota; species Xylota segnis. The sequence continues at coordinate 128,909,295 of OY757237.1, read as the reverse complement.
CTCAAAAAGGCGCCTAAGATTAGATTTTATATAGAAATGGGGTGTGATGCGTAGATCTAATGGAAATTCTCAACAGGTTTCAAAACATTTGAGTCCCAAAAAGAATTACTTACGAATTATGGTCACTTTATGTAGATATAACGCTCTAAACTTTAAACAAATCGCCAAAGGAGTTCATCAATATTATGAATTCGGACCTTTCTTGGTAAATCCATGACAACCCGATAAGGAAACTAAATATCAATCACACGTTACTCTTCACCATGAAGATGACAATCATACTTTTTCATAAATAAAGTTTTCCAAAAACTGTGTCCTCCTGTAAAGATAAATTGACAATATAATGGTCGTAAACTTACGTTCATCTACAGCGGGAAATATTTGTTCCCTCTTTGTTGGGAATGATCCTATTTTTAGTTAGTAGTTCTTTTTGTAGAGTAAACTACATGATACAATAATTCCAGAAAAGTTAGAATGCATAAATATGTATTTCTGCATTCGCAACTTCAAGACTGTAAGCAGAAGAAGAAGTATCAGAATTTCCATTAAATTTCAGGTGAAATTATTGCTCACTTTTCAGTGGGAAATAATTCCACTTTCAAAAATATTGATTTATGTGTGTTTTAGGAAAAGAAGAGAACTAGAACCACAGACTTAGGAAGTAAGAAAACTTCTAAATCTACTATGCAAAGTTGTCAGGTACCTTTTTGTCAATAGATCAAGATCACCTAAGAAAGCCATGCTTCAAGTTTTGAAAAAAAAATCTGACTCTGGTGGAGACTTATTTTGCAGATAGAAGCAATCCTGATGCAGTTCTAACTTTGTAAATGCGGGAGATACGTTATGGCAGAAGTAAGCAAGTGTTGTGCATTTGATTACGTTCTTAGATTTCTGCTTTGGTGCCTGACGATCGACAGTTTGTTGCTTTCTGTCGGATAATGTCCAGAGACAATCAATGCTAACGCGTAAGTGGTCCTAGATATGATCAATAATTTGTAAACTCTTTTGTGTTGTTTTTTACGAAAGTTGTGATGACGGGCTTTAAAATAGCCTCAAGGAGAATTGCGACTATATAGATTTCAATGTGTTCTATCCCCTTAAGGGACGTTGGTTGGTATTGGCTACTAATTGCAATCAGGTTCGTGAATTAAACTTAGGATTGTTTGAGCTAAAAAGAAAGTGTAATTAGAAAGCAAGGTGGTATCAGAGAAACCAATGAACAGGTAGGAAGTATGTAGCGATCTTGACTTGTATTAGATCATCCTTTGAATCTCTTTCTTAATTTTTGATAAAATGATCAATTGCTTGGCAAGTCTTAGGCTAACCAAAGTTTGTAAGTTAAAAATCTTTTTTTTTCTTTTCTTTTCACAGTGAGCTGGCTTTATCTCTATCTAGCTAACAAGGTTAACGAATGGAGACTGGTCACCAGATCTAGCAACTTCTTCAGCAGTTTATTGCCAGGAATACCCTGTGAAAAGTTAGCTAATGAAGGATTAGAAGATAAAGGTACATGATTGTTTTCTTTTTAGAGGTACTCAGCTAATGTTTGTGGATTTATAATAGAAGGGCACAATTGAGTTTAATAGTATGTAGTACGCTCTGCGAGTTAGCTCAGTTCATGCTATTTCCAGCTTTTTAAGAACAGCATTGAAGCAAGAACATCAAGGAGCAACAAGCTATATTTTTGGAAGCGCACCGATTACATTATTTGAGGAATCATACACATTTTACAGTATTCTTGTTGACTTCGAGTTTGTGGTTTTTGTAAACATTTTCAGTCTACTAATGTCTACTAATGATTGAGATGCTTGCGAACAATTGGTGGCAAACTAAACAAATGCTCCTAGATGCTTGCAGAACGTTACGAAGCCTACAAACCTCTGCAACAGTTCATATCGGCTGAAGAAATTCTTGTCACATCATTCTAGCAGGCCAACATCATAAGATATCTTAGCGCCCGTTCTCTACATTGAATCCATCCCTGAAAAATACTTCGTAAATGCCTGTGACTAGCAAAATCTAACCCGAGCACAAAATAATCTGTCTACATACATATTTTTTCTGTTCTAAATTAGTAAAAAAAGACCAACTAAATATAGTACCTAGTCTAAATAATTCTCACTAAAAGTTTCACACACAAATATTTTTTTAAAAAAAGTAATTTGATTGAAGAGCAGGAGTCCCAATGAAAATTTGGCAGAGCTTGTTGAACGTGCCAGATGACACTGGGAATTTCAATGTTGAATTGGTTAATTGAGGACATCCGAAATTATGGTGACGGCTGCGATTGTTGCGACTCATGATTGTTCCGAGTTTTGTATACAACGCATCTGTTTTAGCACGCAAGTTGTTTTATTTTATCGAAATGCTATGCGATAAGCATACAGAGGTGGGTATATTTGCACAATAGATACAGAGAGGGGACTCTTGAATGATTTGTTGTGGGTGGACCAGAGTTGTTCTCTTAATAAAGTACACACAACCAGTTGGGACACTATCGTCGCGTCGAAGAGAACGTATTCACTTAAACTCATGACATCAGACCGTTCCGATGTGTAGGTGCAGTGGTAGATTTTTAAATTAAAAGATCCATCGTCAAGGTCATAATGCGCAATGAGGGCTCGTACCATCTGATGCCATAAAAAGGCTTAGTATTATGCATGGCCTGAGCAATAAAAGAAACTTGCGAGAAACAGATAAAGGAAGGACACCAATATCTCCAAACGAATATGAGGCAGGACCGATTAATAGTTAGGATTTAGAGCTGACCACAATGTTCGAGGTCTAGTAAGGGAATTGTGTCAAAGTCCTTACTAAACTCGGTAGTACTCGGTGCATCAAGTTGAGGGATGCATGAGAGTTTAAGATACAATATTTCAATTTTCTATATAATAGTTCTGTGCGATTTAAAGCTAGAAGAGAGCCTTGGACGATATAATCAAGAAGATCGCACATTTTTTCAAAACTATTGTACTACCTTTTTCAAACGAAGGAAGGCACCCAAAGGAGTACAGTCCCACACGTATCTCGAGGGATTCATTGTGTTCCCCGGTGTGGGATACAAATACAAATATATGGCGCAACAGTTGGACCTAGGACCTAGCTTCTCACAGCCATTCGCGTTGTGAGTGTTATATTATTTACACGAATGGAAGGGACCTACTGTTGAATGCCAATTTCTTACTTTTTCAAGACAGTTGTACTCTCGAGTGTTTGTCAGACGCTCGCAAGAGGTGGGGTCGTGAAAGAAAGTTTAAGTGTGGTCTAGGGATTGGAACCACGAACTCGGCGCTCCATAGTCCAATGGACTAAAAACTGAGCCACGGCGCCCACCCCCAGTGTGGGATTCCAGAAAGAACACGAGTTAGAGTATCAGCTGTAGTCTATTGAGTGATAGGAGCTCTCTGGTTTATAGTTAGATTAGGCCCACCTTAGCCTTAAAACACGGTATGAGGAGAGTGCACTCCACCTACATTGACACACGTTGCGGAAATTTGACGAGATTTTGGAAGTGAGGCTAATGGGCGAGTGATCTGTTCGGATGTCGTTTAATTCCGAGCCTGTTCTAGCTAGCTCATCTTTCCGAACTTCAGCGTATCGTGATGCTGCGTCTTGAATTCCTCTTCACAACTCAGAACCAGTTTTGAGTTTGTTGTAATGGAAATGATGGCTTTGATGGGTGCTTGGCTAGAAGCGAAACCAACAAACTTTAGACGCAACTATTCATGTAAGAGAAGTCATTATGATCAGATTAAAGGTCATAGTTGGCAGAGGAGCTAAGGCTACAATTATTTTAGAGTATCTACTCGAATAATACATAGATTGCATTTTTTGGGATCTTGCCCCTGGTCTAGATATTGTAGGTAAAGAAGTTGTTTAAGTGCGGAGAAGTTAGTTTGAGTGTACAATAGTATGAAAGGATAACATTTTACGTTGTAGATTAGGGAGCTTGTCTGTACCAGCAGCTAGCCTAGGCAATTTGTAATTGGAGCCTAAATTAGTGTACCACTCGCATTGAAGATAATAGCAGCGGCTGTGATCTAGATTGACAACTTTGAGGGGGTGATAGCGATTGTGTTGTTACCTAGGAGACAAAAATTTAGGGTGCTTGCCGCCGCAGTATTTACATATGTACATATAGAGGAGTGGTAGATCTAGAAGGACATACACTACAACAGTCAGATATATAGGAATTGGAAGTGTCCTTATGCAGATCGGAGCAGATACAAGTCGGGAATAGGCCCAGGAGGGTAATTTCGAAAAATTATATCCTTGCCTTGTAGTCACCCAAAATATCTCTGTGACCAACCACCCAGTTTAGGAACCATTTACGAATGAACCATCCTAAACTATGATCGTTACACTCTGAGATAATAATCTTCCCCCAAACTTAAAGTCTTCTGTGGCGATTGTGTATTACTGTAGAACTTACCAGCTGGAACATCCATCTTTTTCAATGAAGCAGAAGTCAAGTTGAAGCAGACGTGTTTCTCTCTTTGATTTAGGATACTTGTTTAATTATTGGGAACCAATTGGGAGGTTTATGATTGCAATTAGAGGTATAACAGAAGAACCAAGTCATACACTGAAGCAATCCTAAATTGCTAAACGCTTCCTCTTCAATGAACAACAAAATTTATTTCTTATTTTAAAACTAAGCTTTAATAACACATATATGTACTTAGAACTACCAACTCCTTATCTACTCCGTTGAAATAATATTCCTCATCTGGCGCACGGCGGTCACCAATCTGGGCTCACAACCAGCGCTGAGTGACAAATAATTTTCCGGTGACGCTTTCAGTAAATTCAAGATCTGACTCAAGTGGAGTGTAATAGAAAGGCCCAGTTCCTCAACCACGTTACCCAAGTACTCAATGTCAACCGATAGCTGTTTGGCGGCGGTCGCATGCAAAGATTTTATCTGTAAAATCTGACTCTGATACATGACGCAGCATTGTTCGACGACCAGCGAAAGCAGAACATCAGCACACGGAATACTCTGCGAATACTTGATATTGCACATCTCCAAGCCGACCTTTAACAATGCAGATGGAGATAGGAGAAGTGGCTCCAAGTGCTGTGGCAAGGTCAACAAATACTGTCCAATCTGTGTGATGCACTCTTGTGGGGCAAAACTAAACGCCGGCAGATCAACTCCAACTGGATTGTTAGGATTTTCGACCGGTTGAATGTTTCGCAACTGCTGTTCGATGGGGGACAGCAAGATGGTCAAACTAATGTCGTGGGTTTCAATGAAACTGGCTTTGAGCGCCTCATAGATCGAAGGGAATATACCCAGCATGGTTGTTGATTGAGAAGGGTCATTCCTTTTTTGTTGATAGTCCTTGATAGTGGCCTGAAGGCGCTTCAGTTCTGTTTTGTCACAGATGGAGAAGATGCTTAAAGCATTTGACTGTGTCATGTTTACTAGGTTCTCTGATAGACAGGCCATTTTCTCATGCAAGAACTTCTCGAATTTGGTCAATCTGCTCTGGAAATCACTCAAGCATTGCAACAGCGACATGCAATTCTGAAGAAGTACCCAATTTTGTTCTGAATGGATGCTTAGATTCAGCTGGCGTTGAGTTTTTACAAAGTTTTCCAGTGCCTTTTTAAAAACTCCACCGAGAATGCTAACCATTCTGCATAGACTGAGATCACTCGTTATAACCTCACTGCGGTGACAGGTCTCTTGGAGCCAGTCGAAAATCTTCCGATTGGAATCCTCCAACTGGTGGATCGAGTCACCTGCATTTGTATGAGCTAGGGCCACCTTCTCAATCTGGTTAAGCAGGTGGGCTTCCTCAATCCGTGGGTACTGTATAATGAATTTCTGGAAATAGTCAAGCACCGACTCAGCCAGAGTGGTATTTTGCTGGGCAGATAATCCCACAGAGTTGCTCTTCAGCGCTAAGTTCAATTGATTGACAAATGTCCGATTGGCCTGGGCAAACTTCTCAAGAACTTCTAGTCTCTCGTTGGAATTCTTGAGGATTTGTAGAATCTGTGCTTCTCTAGGTGGCTGCAGAGCTGGAAGCACTTCGGTGAGAATGACAAATGGCTGATCTCCAGAGTTGTCGCCGAACACCTGCTCACACCACTTGATCTGTTTCTGGCAGTTTTCCGCGAGAAAATCATAGAAATTCAGCAGGAAATTGTTGGAATTATCCGCAAGTTCGATGGTCTCTTTCCACTGCTGCTGTATAGAGGTCTTTTGGACAGCTCGATAGTACTGCTTGAGCTGCGGCAAACGATGAATACCGTCAAAGATGTTTACATACTTCTGTGAGCTTTCCACATCAGAAAGAGAAAATGCCTGCACGACACTTGGACTGGCCAGTGCCTCGAGCCTGTTTTTGAAGTCCTCGACTTGACTCACTCGCTCTGTATGGCCAGACAGCTTCTCCTGGGCGATTAAAGACTTCTGCAACGAGATCAACTTCTCACAAACGGCCATTAAGTCGTTTCGCTCGAAACTGTCTTCCAATTCGGAGATTAGGTTACCCCAGCCGTCGGATTCTTGAAGACTCTCTTTAGCGACTTGGAGTTTTGTTTGCAATTTATTCAGTTTTTCAAGAGAGTTCATGCAATCACCAGTTTCCTCTTGGACAGCCTGGACTTCAGAACGCACCTGACCCATTCGCTGTTGCAGTGATTGCACATCGGAATGAAGGTTCTTTACGTCTTTTATGATACGTGGGAGGTTTCCAATAAGCTGCTGACTGGTGTCTTCTACGGCAAAGTTTACTTGTTGCACGTAGAGCTGGAGTTTTGAGACAAACGACGAGATGAAGAGGTTCTTGTCGTCTTTGCCGTCGAAGTTTCGGAAATTGGTGTTTATCCAGTCGGTTGAGTTGAAATTCACTTCGGAAAGTGCGGAGATATCCATGGTAAGCTGTGGGTAGGATGGACATTAGTGCTTGTGGGGAATAATGAAAGAATTCTTACAAGAAACAAGAATTTTTCACACAGCGGTCGAGAAAAATATTTACGATTGTTGACAGTTGAGTTGACAACGGAGCAGTGTGGTGACAGATATCAGTGAAAGCGTTCAGGGAAAAACCATTGCGAAAATAGTCCAGAAATCGTGAGAGTTGACCAGATTGTTGACCAATCACACGGGAATTATATATAGAGAGAGATAACTTTAATGAATCTACTCAAATCATACTTAATCGCAAAAATAGCACTTTGCCTGCTGGTCTGTCGACCCGGTCTACTAAACTAATACGTCGGTTAACCACAAAGTGCTTCTAAAAATTTCTGCTGCAGGATATCAGTCAATTTTTGGATCTTTAAGCAGGACATTGAAGGACAAACTAACTGTTGATGGGTAACACGACAAGAAACAATCATCTTTCCAATTTCCTCGGCTCCTGAACCATTGAGGCACAGTTTCAGAAGCCCACAAGACGCATTCATCTGACATTTCTATTGTTTACATATCACAAGTGTCAGTAGCGTCATTTTTCTGTTTTCACGGCTTCAGTGCATTCACCAGGCGAAGTGGATTTTCGTACATCTTCTCTGATAAATATCAAATTCCCTAGAATTACTCGGCTTTTATAAAAAATGTCTGAAGCATGGGATATGGAAATCAAAGCAATAAAAAATAAACGCAACACTTACCGCGAAAAGCTCGAGAAACGAAAGAAGGAGCGTCATGACATCTTCTCGTCTACTGCCACACTGTTGTCGTCGCCAAATAGCGGGACCAGCATTAAAAACGATCCATCCGAGGATTCTGCAACTCCTGTGAAAGCTGAAACTGGTAGGTGGTTGATTACTAGAGTGAAACACACTCCCAACGTTTGTTCCTTGCAGAATCTGATACTGAAATCGAGAAAACAATCCTTCAGATGCTTTCGTCCAGCTCTTTAGTTCTACCCATCATATCAACACAACTGACCGAGAAGCTAGAGAGGAATCTGGAGAAATCCGCCCCGAAGGAGTTGGTTAACTATATTTTGAATAAATTGTCCAATCAAGGTGCAATTGGGTGAGCTGCAGACAACAAGGCCTGTTTCCAATTGTTTGTGTGTAATCGTGTTCCTTTGTAGAATTAAGAGTGTTACCATAGGCAAGGAGGTTGGCTGCGAAGTGATCTCTGTCCAACGGGCGGCTGTCCTAAGCCTCTACAAGGAGTTCGTTTCAGAGTCGTATGCTGTGAAAGATGAATTTAAACGAAAATGTGAGTGTCTATCTGTCAAAAACCTCCCTAGTCGACTTTAAGCTATGATTTCTAGATGAAAACGAAGACGACGATGACGACAGCAACTCGAGAAAAGCTATTAAAAACGAATCCGATAGAAAGATCAACAAGGATAGTAGCAGCAACGACGCCTCCGACGATATTATGGTAGGTTTCCTTAATTTTGTTCAAAAAAATGGTAAAAAGGTAATTTTTTCTTTCTTAGTCCTTGTTATCGATGCCATCGACTCGAGAAAAACAAAGCAAACAAGTCGGCGAGGAGATACTAGAACTGCTGACCAAACCCACTGCCAAGGAGAGATCTCTTGCGGAGAAGTTCAAATCACATGGAGGTGCCCAAGTGATGGAGTTCTGCCCGTATGGAACGAAAATTGAGTGCTTGAAAGCACAGCAGGCCACAGCGGAGATGGCTGCCAAGAAACGTCGTGAAAATGAGCAAACCCTGACCAGCGACAAAGCGGAAGACTCGAACGCCGAGACAAGCTACAGTGGTACTCCCGATGAGTCGACTACAAACTCGGAGGAATGTAAGAAGGAGGAGACAGTTCAGTTGCTGTCCACTCCCCTGGAGGAGATAATTGAAAATACGGACAAGTGTACAAAATTGCATTTTAAAAAGATCATCCAATCGCATACGGATGAGTCGTTGGGCGACTGTAGCTTCTTAAACACATGCTTTCACATGGCTACTTGCAAGTAAGTGTCATAAGTCACCTAATGGCTCCTTCATTGAATGTATCTTCTTCAGGTACGTTCACTACGAAGTGGACGCTCACCCCAACATCAATAACAACAAGCACGAGGACGTGAAAACCAATTTGTGCATAAAGAGGAACACAGATCCCAGTGTGACCCTCTACCCTCCTCAGTGGATTCAATGCGATCTGAGGTTTGTATACACTCAGAACTTGTTTTTCCCCAGCCCCTGCTTAATAAAATTTCTCTCGTAGATACCTAGACATGACAGTTTTAGGAAAATTCGCTGTGGTCATGGCTGACCCCCCTTGGGATATTCACATGGAACTGCCTTATGGTAATATTTGGTACATTTCTAGGTCCTTTTGACCTACCCTCACAAATCTTATTTCAACAGGAACCATGTCAGACGATGAGATGAGACAACTTGGGGTTCCAGCTCTTCAGGACAACGGCCTAATTTTCCTCTGGGTCACCGGCAGAGCTATGGAGCTGGGCAGAGAGTGCCTTAAGCTGTGGGGGTAAGTCTTAACAGCTCACAACTCATCAAAGTCTAACAATATTTGCTTTCTCTCTGGAGGTATGAACGCGTGGATGAGTTAATTTGGGTGAAAACCAATCAACTGCAGCGAATCATTCGTACGGGACGAACTGGTCACTGGCTAAATCATGGCAAGGAACACTGCCTTGTCGGAATGAAGGGTAGTCCGACAAATTTAAATCGTGGCCTAGACTGTGATGTTATTGTCGCCGAGGTACGTGCGACCAGTCATAAGCCAGACGAAATTTACGGTATCATCGAGCGACTGAGTCCGGGTACACGAAAAATCGAACTCTTCGGACGACCACATAATGTTCAACCAAATTGGATAACATTAGGCAATCAATTGGATGGTGTGCGATTAGTCGATCCGGAATTGGTGACACAATTTCAGAAAAGATATCCCGATGGCAATTGCATGGCACCAGCGCAAGGTGTTAAAAAATGATGGACGACTTGTGGGTGATTAGCGGCATTTCCTTAAGAAATAAAATTATTACTTTTTCTAAAGTTGTTGGCTTTTATATTTCTCTTCAAAGCCAAACGGGTGGTCTTAGTTTCTTTGGGACATATATGGCCAAGAGAACCACTTGAACGTTTACAATTTTTTTTTAAAGAATCGAAACTCCAAACTATTAGCGATGTCGACAGGAGAACATACCCAAATCACGGAAGAAAAGACGATACGGAAACATTCAGGGGACAGTGACTCACGAAATTTGAATTCAATGATAGTGCTCAGCTCGATCAACTCAAAGTCGCTTTGCTCTACGTCCTCATTCTACCTACACCTATAATTTTATGTAAAGGGAACAGTATTTCACGACGAAAGTAAAGATGCTACTCGTTTCGTCCCATTAAACGCATCCTCTGACAAAGAAGTCTTGCTTGCTTCATTACCAAACCGGTGATTAGAAGGAGTGATGCACTATTATTTCATGAAACACGGGCAGAAACATATTAACGTTGACCTTAACAAGTAGTTCAATCTTAAATTTCGTTAAAAATCACATCAATCAGTAGCATCAACCCTCAATTCCAATGTACATAGATACAAAAAAGTAGACCTTTCCACCTTCCATCAATTTTGTTGAGTAAGAGAACCACTCTTTCGGAATACCTCCAAGCTATGAACTTGCACCAACTAAAGTCCGCGATCTAGACGTTATCGCTGAGAATTGTAACGCTGGAGTGGAATTCTCTAAGGTGACCGTTGAAGTTCACAATCAATTCTTTCACTCTCTCTAAACTAACCATCAACATGATCATCATGATCGTTCTTGGGTGGTCACTCTCATTTTACGGAGACCTGGCAAGTGTGACCATCAACTATCATCTTAGAAGAGTCCACTCATGTTCCTTGTTTCGTTGAGCGATAAAATCAAATGAATAAATATTTGGCGCGACAGGTCTATGGCAACCAGGGCACAGGTCTTCTTACAACCATGTGTGTTATATTCTTTACACGAATTGAAGGGGCCTACTCCTTACTGCCGTATCCGTGATTTCTAGTTTTGTCTAGAGATTGAACCTGAAACCCTTTGCTCCTTAGTTCAACGCACTAACCACTTGACCCACAGCGCCTACGATACAAATACGATTTGGCCTCACAATCATGTTTAAAGTTTGCAGTTGTAAATCTCCAAGAAAACGCCTTTAGAATTTGTTAAGTCTGACTTTTGTAGACTGCTCCTTTCCGCATCAATAGCTACGCCGCAGCACATTCCGAAGGGTTCCGAGGCGAGGAACTTAATGTCCAATCACGAATGATCAAGAAAGAATAAGAAAAACAAGTCAAATCTATGTAAAACATCTAATACTCTGAAGGTTTATTGTTAAATTTTGTTTTAAGTCGAATTAAAGGATTACACTTTATTTGCCTTGACTATACATACATAGATATAGGTACATATTTATTTTTTGTTTAAATGGTGAGAAGGAATAATAAATTTTATTATTTTCAAGCGATAAACTCTTCTTACTGTCTCGGTATGGCTATGTGAGATATAATTTAGTTATGTTTTTATATACTGTGGTGTCTAGTGTGGTCAAATGTATGTAAATACATAGTTCTAGAGTAAGACTTAGAATATTTGGATAGTGAGGCGGAAATGGCTGGGTTTATGCCGTGCCAATGGTTATGGTACAAATTGTAGTTTATTTTGAAACTGTAGCAGGGTAGCAGCGCCAGATAAGCACGGCATAGACAGAACCAATTACAAATATGTACTATCGTAGTTCGATTTAAGTGAAAAATTATATTTTTCATTCGCAGGAAATCCTTTCAAATGGCAACGAGACATTGTTATGTTAAAATCCGATATTTTTATGATACGAAGGGATACGTTTGTAGCTAGGCTAAGTCAAAGAATCCAACGACACAATGAAAATCAACTAAAAGAACGAAACACAAACAAAACGAAAAGAAACATAAAAGAAAACATAGGTGCATGGTACCCCCGATTCCTTAAATCAAGTTGACGTACTCGACTTAGGGAATAGGGATGTAAATAATGAACAAAGAAACGAAAAACTTCGTGCAGTATTTATTTTTATTTCACAAATACGAGTAAATGCAAAAAAAATGTAGAAAACGTATTTTTGTTTCAAAGAAAACTGAATGATCTGTTTTTATGTATAAGATGAAGCAAAAATAAAAAAAAAAGAATTTAAATAAAAATTTAAATAAATAAATAAGAACAACAATAAGCGACCGGAGGTAGCGGAGAGAATACGATTGCTATTCAGGATTCAATAGCGTGGGGAGTATAAAGTCGAAATAAAACCGATTACCGGATATCATTTCTTCTTTTTATTCTTTCCTGATGCTGGTTCAGTTACGCCGGTAATGGCGGATAGTTCCTTCTTAAGAGCTAGGAGGTTGTCGACTTCTGGCTTCCAAACAGACGCATCGGAGGTGCGTTTCAATTCACGAACCTTCTCAGCCTGCAAGGAGAGTGAAGTTACAAAACGAAACACTAAGTATATCTGAAGGAAAACTACCTGTTTGGCTATTTTATCCTCCAGTTCCTTGGCGTTCGAGTCTCCATTTGGGGAGGAACCAACCAGAGTCACTGGGGTGGCCTCCTCTGATAAGTTTACTACGGAAAGAGTCTCTGACAATTTCTTTTTTAAGTCAAGCAAAATATTGACCTCTGGTTGCCATACAGACTTATCCGCTTTGCTTTGCTTGAGTGCGCGAACCTTCTCGCCTTGTTTGCTGACGGCTTTCTCCAATACAGCTGCGGTTATAGTACCAACAGGCAGAGCGGGCTCATGATTGGCTAATTGCTTTTTTAAATCGAGCAAAATGTTGACCTCCGGCTGCCACACAGATTTGTCTGCTTTGCTTTGCTTGAGTGCCCGAACTTTCTGGCCCTGTTCGTGAATAGCTTTCTCTAGTTCGTCGAGGGTTAGAGATTTATTCACTGGAGCTGCGACCGCGGCTGCGGATGCAGAAGCCTGAGCAGTGGCTAATTGCTTTTTTAAATCGAGCAAAATGTTGACCTCTGGCTGCCATACGGACTTGTCCGCTTTACTTTGTTTCAGTGCACGAACTTTCTCGCCCTGTTCGCTTATGGATTTCTCCAATTCAGCTACAGTTACAGCACCACCAGAACTGGAGCTAACAACCTGTGGACCAGCGTACTTCTTCTTCAGTTCATCGATGCGTGTTTGCTCGATCTTTGCAAACAAAGGTGCGGGTTTGCCAATCTTGTGGCCAGTCTGGAGCAGAATGGTTGCAAAAGGTACCCTGAAAACGACAATATCTGTAAGAATGTTATTCAACTTGCCAGGAGCTACTTACTCTGGATTGATGTAGGCCTGCTTAGAGTTCAGTTGGTCAAACAGTGTCCTTGAGGTCGTCGGCATGTACGGGAACAAAAGGTTGGCTAACAGGCATGCAATGTTACAACACAAACCGATGATAGTCGCCGCCCGAGCTTTCTCGTCATCCGTACCCTTTAGCAACACCCAGGGCTGCTGTGCTTGCATGTATCCATTGCCATGTCTTGAGATCGACAGAATATGCCTCACACCGTCTCGCAGACGAGCCTTTTCCAGTGATTGCACATAACCCTTCACCTCTCGGTTGACTAGAGCAAGCAGAATCAACTCGTCCTTCGTCAGCGTCATCGGCGGAATTACAGAGCTGTAGTTCTTCTCACAGAACACCAATGCTCTGTTGACAAAGTTACCAAAGTTGTTCAACAACTCTGAGTTATTCCTCGCGCCAAGATCATTCCAACTAAAGCTTGAGTCTTGACCTTCTGGCCGAGCAGAGGCCAAGTAGAACCGCCAAACATCAGCTGGAATACCAGTCTCTTGTGCGTCATTGCCAAAGACACCAATACCGCGACTTTTGCTGAATTTTCCGTCCTCGTAGTTCAGATACTCAGTGGCCATGATGTGGGACACTAAAACATGTCCCTTATTTGTGGCCAGAAGGGACGAGGGGAACATTACCGAATGGAAGGGCACATTGTCCTTCGCCATGAATTGGAAGAGTTCAACGTTCACTCCAGCAGCTGGTTTCCACCAGTCGTTATAGTGCTCCTTGCTGTAACGCTTGGTTATCGATACGTAACCGTATGGAGCGTCAAACCACACGTAGAACACCTTCGATTCGAAACCTTTTAGTGGCACAGGGATGCCCCATTTTAAATCGCGTGTGATGCAACGTGGTTTGAGACCCTCACGCAGCCAAGAACGAGTGATGACACGAGCATTGTTTGTCCAACCGCTGTCGGACTTGTCAATCCACTCCTTAAGCTTTGGTTCGATTTTAGGCAAATCGATGAACAGCTGATCGGAACTACGGATCACTGGGGCTGTATTGCAGACTTTACAGCGCGGACGGATCAGTTCAATGGCGTTGACTAGTTTACCACATTTATCGCATTGATCGCCACGAGCGTCGTCGTAGCCACAACCAGGATGAGGACAGGTTCCTTCAACGAAGCTAGAACAAACAATTTATACATCTACGGAAGGTAGAAATTGGAAAAAAAACCTACCGATCAGCCAAGAAGCGATCGCACTTCTGACAGAGCAGCTGCTCCACGCTTTCGGTCAGGACGTAACCAGCCTTGTAAATGTCTTGGAAAGCCTCTTGAACAACTCTAGAAGGTAAACAAAATTGAATCATCACATGGCAAACCTCACAATTTCGCTGTACTCACTCAGTCTGCTCGGTGGTGGTAGTTCTACCAAAGTAATCAAATCCAATACCGAACCATCGGTATATCGAATTGTGCAACTCAAAGTACTTATCGCAGATCTCTTTGGGTGTCAGCCCTTCAGCCAAAGCCTTGTTTTCCGTAGCTGTACCGTACTCATCGGTACCACACACGAACAGAGTATTGTATCCACAAGTGCGGGCATATCTGGCATAGATGTCCGCGGACAGGACGCACCCAATGATGTTTCCCAAGTGAGGAACATTATTCACGTACGGCAGCGCCGATGTGATAAGAATATTCCTCTCACCCTTCCTTGGTACAACTGTCCGCTGTTCCTTGCGTACGGGAATTTCATTAAATACAAACGCAGATCGTGCTGCTTCCATCTCTTCGTCGGTAACAGTCTCGGCAATGTTTCCCCCGGTTTCTGCCAGCAACTTGGACCCATCATCACTGGGTGTAGAAAGCACAATGTGATGTAGACCACCAAAGCGATTCGCCTGCTGCAAGGAGTTGAAACTCAACTGCTTCAGGGGCTGCTCGACAAGGGCGGCTTTGATTTCAGGAAGGGCAGTAATCTTACGATACCAAGCGAGAAGATTTTCAATATTTTGGGCTCCCTTCAACGTACCGTCCGGAGCTAGGAGACACCACACAAACAAATCAGCAGTTGTTATCTTATCCCCAGCGATATACGGCGAAACCTTCAACCGATCGTCCAGCTTCTTCACCAAAGCGTTCAACACTGGTAGAGCATTAGGATCCGCACGATGACCAACGCCCATGTTGTGAGCCAATGCCGGTGCCAATTGAGTAGTCGACCACTCAAGCCACTAGAGTGAATCAATACAGTGAGATGTTGCTGATGAAATTTGATACTCTACTTACTTCATCCCTGGCGAGTCCTTCGTCGGGAAACAGATACTTTGCTGCTGCAGCTGTTGAGAAGAGTTGCAGCCCAGAGTCAAGTTCTAGGATTGGTAATTGCGTTACACCCTTTATAACTGGATCTAAGCAAAGCAGAAGGTCTATTAGAAATGCATATTTTATGGACAAACTTGTGAGTTACCATTGAGGTTAATTTTCTTCACTATCGCCTCCTTCTTGGCGAACTTTGTCAGCACTAGTAGCTTTAATCCGAAAGGATTTCCTTCATTTGTATAGATAATCATTGTACTTAGCTTCTAATTGTCGCGATTTATTGTGGATTTTCACTTAATTTACGTGGCAAGGGATAGAAGTTCTACTCTAACACGAGATTTGCACCTAAATTGGGTTTTCCTCGAATTTTGTAGTCGTTCCCATGTGTCAGCAAGTACTTTGACAGTTAAGTGGTTGTCACGGTTGGGTATGTAATTAGTGCTGCCAGACTTTGGGTACCACAGGGATGTGCTTTTATTGATAAGAACACTCTTATCCTCGATATAGTCGTCAACGGATGGTCATAGTGCAGGATATTGAGGGAAGAAAACATATTCAACGAAAGGTTTTTCCATTGTCATTTATTTCGAATAATGTACAGATCTGCTTGGCGTCAAAATGCATCACAACACGTTCTTCTCGAAGTGTTAAATATGGCCTACTCTGTGACCTGCCATTCCAGTTCAGTTTTACTTAAAGAAACAAACAAATTTCTTCTTCCCCTATAGTGAACGGTGCTTATTCCAAAAAGTAGCTCATCCAGTCATACCACACTTCAAGTAAACACGGTTTTGGTATTACTTTTCTTTGACAACTGACTGACAGTGATTCTTTCTCAACTTTTTATTTACGTTTGCGACTAAGAAGTGCATTTTTCCTGAGGTTATTTGAAAAATCCTAAAGTTTTCATTTAAAAATGGGTGAACGCAAGGGACAGAATAAATACTACCCACCGGACTATGACCCGAAGAAGGGTGGTCTCAATAAATTCCTCGGAACTCACGCCCTGCGCGAGAGGGCTCGCAAGGTCCACCTGGGGATCCTGATCATCCGTTTCGAGATGCCCTACAACATTTGGTGCGAAGGATGTAACAACCACATTGGCATGGGTGTCCGGTACAATGCCGAGAAGAAGAAAGTCGGAATGTATTACTCCACGCCGGTGTATCAGTTCCGAATGAAGTGCCACTTGTGCGACAATCACTTCGAGATCAAGACGGACCCGGGGAATTTGGATTATGTGATACTGTCCGGAGCTAGGCGGCAGGAAAATCGATGGGATCCTCTTCAGAATGAGCAGGTTGTGCCAGAAACAAAAGAGGTCCAGAAGCGGCTGTTCGATGACCCAATGTATAAGCTGGAACATCTGGCAAAGGACATCAAGTCGGGCGAGGATGCAAAGCCAATTCTGGAGAAATTGTACGAGAGGAACGAGAATCTATGGGAAGACTGTTACGAAGCTAACTGCAAGCTCAGGGCTGAATTTCGAGTAAGTTGAACTAATCCCTCGAGTGTAGAGCTTAAAACTAATTGGGTCTCGTTACAGAAACAAAAGAAGGATCTTAAGAACCAAAAAGACATGGATGACAAATTGCTGCAGAGGAGCAGCTTGGAGATCAGCCTGTTGCCAGAAAGTGAACAGGACAGACAAATGGCGGCTCTTATGAAACTGCAGTCGAAACCAGCCAAAGAGCGAGAAGATGAGAAGAGACTGGATATATTGATGAGACCGGCTCTACCAGGTGCAACGCAAACCACATTTGGTGGCTTAAAACGCCAAAAACTCATCAATAGCAGATTGAATTTCAAGGATTTGGGAATAAAGAAGAGGAAAGAGGACGAGGCCAAGTCGAAAGAGGACGAAACCAAGTCGAAAGAGGAGAGCGAAAGAACCCAAATAGATGGCGACGGTGAGGCAAATAAGACTGAGAAATGCAATGGAGTTGGAGTTGAGGCTAATAAAAGTAGCTTGTCTCTCGTATGCGACTATTCCAGTTCGAGTGAATAATTGATATTCCAAAACAAAGTTTGTAGAATTAGCGCTGACTTTATGCAGTTTTTGTTATTATTTAGTTTTTAATAAAACTTATGTTCTAGTTCAGGTGATAGAGTTTTGTTTCCAATCGGATTTAAGCTCTTCTAGATGGAATATGGCTGATAAGCCTCTGTTTGGGTGGGTAAAAGTGGCTCTTCATCAAGGTGGGAGGCAGAGGCCCGGTGAAATACGAATACAATATTCTCGAGGTAAACTTAACGATTCAACTGAGTCCATCAGCACTTACACTGAGAGACATGACAGAGGCGGGAATGAATCAAGGTGCATCCTCTCTATCTATGTATATGTGGCTAAAAGTTGTTACAAATGGCTGGCCTTTGTCACTCTCCAAACGGCGATGTGGCCAGTACTTACTCCCAGAGCTTTACTCAACATCCGACCAGTTTCTATTTAATAGTTTTTGTGTTCTACTCCTGCAGTATTCTGGCCACATCTGTCTAGATATGAGACAGTTACGCACCTCCTGCCATCTACTATCAGCTTAGAATAAATAGTGTGCAAGGATTCTGCCATTAAGGACCCCCATAGGGTTGTTTATCGTCTCAGCAAACGAGGCGTCCAAGGCAGATTGCTTATTCATCTTCTCGCTCATATAACAAGACTATTGGCTTAAAAAAACTCCTCATTCCACTCCGAGGCTTTAGAAATGCACCCTCGTCGTTGTCCACTATGGGACTTAAATTTCCTATAAAGATGGCTAGGTATGGATTAGGTGCTGTCCGTCAATATTCGGAGGACAAAACGAGAAGAAAATCACAATGGAGTCACGTTTCATAAAGGGAGGGAACTCAATTACTGATACCAAGGAGTTGTATCCACCTACCTGGATTGGAAACGCTTATCTAAGTAAAGAGTTACTTACAATCATTCTCTTTGTCCCAAAATGACCAAATGTATCCAAATCTGGTCACCTATAGCCATAAGTATAAACTAAAATGATTATAAGTTCCATCCCTGCAAGTACTTTCATAAAAATAAATCTACCCACACCAAGATGCTGTTCTCCGATCACTTCGATTCCTACACATTTACCTGTCTCACTTAATCTTTTATTCCTATTTAATCGGAACTCTCCGATTAAGGTTACCCATTCTGCACTGCGACGACATCAATAACCGACGTAATCTTGTTTTTCAAAAAATAAAATTCGCCACAGGTATCTTATTTGCGTGCCATTGTCGTTCAATTGGACTTGCTATTCAATTAAATATATTTTTTTTTCTCCCATCTTCATCGGATATATCACAAGAACCCATAAATTGGTTCAGCAATATACACACAAGAGATATAAAAGAACAGAACAATGAGCACCTGAAAAGATTGATTGCCAATCGAGAGTATTTCATGCGTGTTGTTTGCCATTTCCATGGAAGCAAACAAAAGCAGATCACTAGGCCTATCTGGAGGGAAAGAAGAACCAACGAAGCAACCTAATTGCCTTGTCGAACGATCGCGTTAACAGGCATAGCAACAACAAATAACACACGACGACCACCAACTCAAAATGGGTTAAGTAAAAAAAGAAAAAAAAGAATTTTCTTAAATAATTCGACCAGTAAGGCTAATGCGAAAGAAATGATAATAAGAGCTCGGGTTTTGGGTGGAACATGTGCTGAATGGTAATACTAATCGCTGGAGCGGGCAATGTTTTGTTGGAGGAACTTTCTTAAGCCAATCGATCATAGAAAATATTGAATAATTGGTTTCAGAGAAAATAAGGGGACTTGTCATGTGAAGACTAGGTTCACCTAATGTGGCTTTTTTGAATTCAGCGACTTGTTGTGAGAAGTTGGGCCATGGGTCCCACAGACCAGTCGCGCCAAATATTTTTTTGACTGATTTAACAAGGAATGTGTCCAACCATACTCTATCTATTTAAATTACTCTTAGAACACTGCTTCACGTGATGCGATTAGAAGCATAATTGCAAGAAACTGGCCCTCAGACCCGGAAACCTGAGAACTTTAAATATACCACCTCCAGCTCACGCACTATCAAGCTCGATCACACAGCTCAGGAACTATGTAACTCTGGGTCGCACAGTATTTTTTGAGCTTCTCCGTGCCTACATGCATCACACGAGGAGAGTTTAAATGGCTGGTAGACGATGTTGTGGCCATATGGTAATCCTATGGCTTATAAGTCACAACAATCAGAGAAACACTCTACTAGACGCGTTTGTACCATGAAGGATTCATAGAGATACGTGACCACGTATGGCTAAGCTACAGGCACCGATGGCCATGCGGTGAGGTGACACCCATTTTCGTCTCTCGCAAATCTAGGAAAGACAGAAGACTGCTGCATACACTATAATGCAGAGTAGACGACATAAGAGGAATGACAAGATCCTGTGAAGCATAGGTACGTAGGTTGCCATATAAAAACTGAGAGATTAAAAATCATGCAAAGATATCTCAAGGATGCAGTGCCATGTTTGGAGGCACCACGAAGGTGGTTGTCTTCTTATTGCAACAACAAGGATTCATGCAACAAAAGGAGAGAGAAAAGGAGCTCAACGCGGACACAGACGTTGGGACACAAACCAGGACGTCTATGAAACTCTGAAGCAAATTAGAAGTGCACATTGTAAGTGTACAAGGCGTATCCCTGCGTAAAATAACCCCGTCCAACGAGAACTGGACAATTATTTCAAGAGCAGTCTCCATCAAACAACTGCCGAACTCTGTTGAACATTGTCATGGACTAGTTCAAAAATAGTATGCCTACTGCTGTCCGATACCGACCAAGAAACTAGACTTACATTGGGAGCATGATCGAGTGATCCAATCAAGAAATTCAGATTAATTTATCCAGATTTTCAATGGATTTAAAACTGCTTCGAATAGTTCGTTGAATTTAAGTTCTTTTAGACGACTATACGCAGGAAATCCACCACATAGATTCTGGTGTCCCTCAAGGTTTCGTTTTCTCTCCGAGATTCTTTTTCTTATTCTCATTGGTGATGCCACTTTCAGTTTCTTTTATTCGGCCGTCGACTGGCAACATGCAAATGATTTGAAGCCAAAGTGTCGGTCCCCGACTTGTGTTTGTTAAAATTGCATAGAATATTGAAATAAAAAAACTAAAACTATAAATCATCTCGTTAATTAAAATAAAATGCACTCCTCTTAACCGGCAATAACTACATACACTGAGTTATCTTAGAAAAGAAAGTACTTTAATGCCGCCACAGCTAATTGGGACAAAAAATAATGTTCCTCGGCACACGAAGAAAAAAAAATTTAATAAACAACCATTTGTAATCGAAGTAATTACAATTAACACTTTCGTGTGAGGTGCCAAGGTGTATCATTAAATAACTTGCTCGCAATCATCTCCAATGGGTCTTTAAATTGTTTCTGTTTTCCCTTTTAAGGTGATTATCTAATGTTGCAGTACACAAAGTATCTTTCTACCCATGTACATGCCCACTTACATTCTTTTAGCAGTGAAAGTTACTTTAAAAAAAAAATAAACAAACAAACGAAGAAATTATAAAACAATAAAGTTACGCAAATGTCATTGGCGTCTGCATTGCGTCGACAACGTCGACGTCGGTCGAAAGGAATAATAACAATTGTTGCATAGTCACCGTACGTGAGTATAATTCTATGAATATCGAGTACTTTTGGCAGCAGCCGGGCCGTAGACAAAACTTTAAGTGGATTCACTCGAAAGAACCAAAGAGTGAATGCATTTCGAGTCACGTGTGGGCACACTGGTGGATTACTCAATAAAATAAATATATTTGGACAGGACAGCGACATGAATAATGATTATTCGTTTTCGATATGAATAGTAATACCTGATGCATGCTTGCGATTATGGTTGATTTGTTGGTGCGTAGAGCAAAGACTTGGCTCAGTATTGGGACCATATTGGGTGGTCGCATTATGTAAGTTGAGGTGTACGCGAAAGTAAGTTGAACTCATTTACAAAATTAGCGTGGAACTGATAACTATAACAATAGGTGTGTTTGTGTTGTAAGCATATGTAAGATTGTACAAAAAATAAAGGCATAGGGACTTCGCACCAACCCAAGCCACTTTTTTTTGACGGCAAACGACTCTGACAGCCACACAGACTTTAAAAGACTTTTATGTCTTTAAATGTACACGCAGAGCTGCAGGCTTAATGATGTCCTCAGTTGCAACCATGCATTCGATTTTTTGAATAATACGGACTTAATTTATCCATCCATAATTTGAAGAGAAGGTATGAATTGAATTCTGGACTCCTGTGGGGTAGTGCCCTGTAACAGGTTGAATTCTCTGATTTCCAGCTTCCCTAGCGAAATTGCATGAGACTAGTAGTGTTCTTGGTAAGCTTTAGCCAGAATACACAACTCTCAAACAAACTCTCCATGCTTAAACCGAAAGAAAGTATTAATTCATCTGCCAATTTCTATAGAGAAGTCAGTGACTGGCTTAGTCTCGAATATGGGGTTTACTTTATACTTAGTAGCGTAGATTTATCCTGATCCGCGAAATTCTTGGAGAGATAAACCAGACAAAATTGTAATCATAAAAAACCCGGAAGAAGACCCAACGAAAGTAAAAGTCCTGAAAAACTATCCTCTGCGAATTGCTCAGCAAACTCATTGGCGATTTCAATTCCCGCAATACCCATTTTGAGGCTGCAGCTAAGCTATTTTGCGCCTCGAAAGCACAGAAACAGAATATCTGGCTCGAGATGTGTGATTGAAATATTTTACAAGATTGTGGGTGTCTAGTTTTGTGGGCTATACACTACCCTTTCTCACACATTTTTTGGTTGAAAAATTTTCTGTTTATTACTTCCATTTCGAGGCTGCAGCTAAGCTATTTTGCGCCTCGAAAACACAGAAACAGAATATCTGGATCGGGATGTGTGATTAAAAGTTTTCATAAGATTGTGGGTGTCTAGTTTTGTGGGCTATACACTACCCTTTTCTCACACATTTTTTGGTTGAAAAATTTTCTGTTTCCTACTTCCATTTCGAGGCTGCAGCTCAGCTGTTTTGCGACTCGAAAACGCAGAAACAGAATATCAGGATCGAGATGTGTGATTGAAATATTTTACAAGATTGTGGGTGTCTAGTTTTGTGGGCTATACACTACCCTTTCTCACACATTTTTTGGTTGAAAAATTTTCTGTTTATTACTTCCATTTCGAGGCTGCAGCTAAGCTATTTTGCGCCTCGAAAACACAGAAACAGAATATCTGGATCGGGATGTGTGATTAAAAGTTTTCATAAGATTGTGGGTGTCTAGTTTTGTGGGCTATACACTACCCTTTTCTCACACATTTTTTGGTTGAAAAATTTTCTGTTTCCTACTTCCATTTCGAGGCTGCAGCTCAGCTGTTTTGCGACTCGAAAACGCAGAAACAGAATATCAGGATCGAGATGTGTGATTGAAATATTTTACAAGATTGTGGGTGTCTAGTTTTGTGGGCTATACACTACCCTTTCTCACACATTTTTTGGTTGAAAAATTTTCTGTTTATTACTTCCATTTCGAGGCTGCAGCTAAGCTATTTTGCGCCTCGAAAACACAGAAACAGAATATCTGGATCGGGATGTGTGATTAAAAGTTTTCATAAGATTGTGGGTGTCTAGTTTTGTGGGCTATACACTACCCTTTTCTCACACATTTTTTGGTTGAAAAATTTTCTGTTTCCTACTTCCATTTCGAGGCTGCAGCTCAGCTGTTTTGCGACTCGAAAACGCAGAAACAGAATATCAGGATCGAGATGTGTGATTGAAATATTTTACAAGATTGTGGGTGTCTAGTTTTGTGGGCTATACACTATCCTTTTTCTCACACATTTTTTGGTTGAAAAATTTTCTGTTTCCTATTTCAGAAAATATATTTAGATTGTGGGTGTCTAGTTTTGTGGGCTATACACTACCCTTTTCTCACACATTTTTTGGTTGAAAAATTTTCTGTTTCCTACTTCCATTTCGAGGCTGCAGCTCAGCTGTTTTGCGACTCGAAAACGCAGAAACAGAATATCAGGATCGAGATGTGTGATTGAAATATTTTACAAGATTGTGGGTGTCTAGTTTTGTGGGCTATACACTATCCTTTTTCTCACACATTTTTTGGTTGAAAAATACTCTGTTTCCTATTTCCATTTGGAGGCTGCAGCTAAGCTATTTTGCGCCTCAAAAACACAGAAACAGAATATCTGGATCGATATGTGTGATTAAAAGTTTTCATAAGATTGTGGGTGTCTAGTTTTGTGGGCACCCTTTTTCTCACACATTTTTTGGTTGAAAAATTTTCTGTTTCCTATTTCCACTTCGAGGCTGCAGCTAAGCTATTTTGCCCCTCGAAAACACAGAAACAGAATATCTGGCTCGAGATGTGTGATCAAAAGATTTTACAAGATTGTGGGTGTCTAGTTTTGTGGGCTATACACTATCCTTTTTCTCACACATTTTTTGGTTAAAAAATTTTCTGTTTCCTATTTCCACTTCGAGGCTGCAGCTTAGCTATTTTGCGCCTCGAAAACACAGAAACAGAATATCTGGCTCGAGATGTGTGATCAAAAGATTTTACAAGATTGTGGGTGTCTAGTTTTGTGGGCTATACACTGCCCTTTTTCTCACACATTTTTTGGTTGAAAATTTTTCTGTTTCCTACTTCCATTTCGAGGCTGCAGCTAAGCTGTTTTGCGACTCGAAAACGCAGAAACAGAATATCTGGCTCGAGATGTGTGATTGAAATATTTTACAAGATTGTGGGTGTCTAGTTTTGTGGGCTATACTCTACCCTTTTTCTCACACATTTTTGGTTGAAAAATTTTCTGTTTCCTATTTCCATTCCGCGGCTGCAGCTAAACTATTTTGCGCCTCGAAAGCACAGAAACAAAATATCAGGATCGGGATGTGTGATTGAAATATTTTACAAGATTGTGGGTGTCTAGTTTTGTGGGCTATACTCTACCCTTTTTCTCACACATTTTTGGTTGAAAAATTTTCTGTTTCCTATTTCCATTCCGCGGCTGCAGCTAAACTATTTTGCGCCTCGAAAACGCAGAAACAGAATATCTGGCTCGAGATGTGTGATTGAAATATTTTACAAGATTGTGGGTGTCTAGTTTTGGGGGCTATACACTGCCCTTTTTCTCACACATTTTTTGGTTGAAAAATTTTCTGTTTCCTATTTCCATTCCGAGGCTGCAGCTAAGCTTTTTTGCGCCTCGAAAACACAGAAACAGAATATCTGGATCGGGATGTGTGATTAAAAGTTTTCATAAGATTGTGGGTGTCTAGTTTTGTGGGCTATACTCTACCCTTTTTCTCACACATTTTTGGTTGAAAAATTTTCTGTTTCCTATTTCCTTTCCGAGGCTGCAGCTAAGCTATTTTGCGCCTCGAGAGCACAGAAACAGAATATCTGGCTCGAGATGTGTGATTGAAATATTTTACAAGATTGTGGGTGTCTAGTTTTGGGGGCTATACACTGCCCTTTTTCTCACACATTTTTTGGTTGAAAAATTTTCTGTTTCCTATTTCCATTTCGAGGCTGCAGCTAAACTATTTTGCGCCTCGAAAACGCAGAAACGGAATATCTGGATCGGGATGTGAGATTAAAAGTTTTCATAAGATTGTGGGTGTCTAGTTTTGTGGGCTATACTCTACCCTTTCCTCACACATTTTTTTGTTGAAAAATTTTCTGTTTCCTATTTCCATTTCGAGGCTGCAGCTAAACTATTTTGCGCCTCGAAAACACAGAAACAGAATATCTGGATCGGGATGTGTGAATAAAAGATTTCACAAGATTGTGGGTGCCTAGTTTTGTGGGCTATACACTACCTTTTTTCTCGCACATTTTTTGGTTGCAAAATGTTCTGCCTACACTACCCACAAAACTAGACACCCACAATCTTGTAAAATATTTCAATCACACATCTCGAGCCATATATTCTGTTTCTGCGTTTTCGAGGAGCAAAATAGCTTAGCTGCAGCCTCGAAATGGAAGTAGGAAACAGAAAATTGTTCAACCAAAAAATGTGTGACAAAAAGGGCAGTGTATAGCCCACAAAACTAAACACCCACAATCTTGTAAAATATTTCAATCACACATCTCGAGCCAGATATTCTGTTTCTGCGTTTTCGAGGAGCAAAATAGCTTAGCTGCAGCCTCGAAATGGAAGTAGGAAACAGAAAATTTTTCAACCAAAAAATGTGTGACAAAAAGGGCAGTGTATAGCCCCCAAAACTAGACGCCCACAATCTTGTAAAATATTTCAATCACACATCTCGATCCTGATATTCTGTTTCTGCGTTTTCGAGTCGCAAAACAGCTTAGCTGCAGCCTCGGAATGGAAATAGGAAACAGAAAATTTTTCAACCAAAAATGTGTGAGAAAAAGGGTAGAGTATAGCCCACAAAACTAGACACCCACAATCTTGTAAAATATTTCAATCACACATCTCGATCCTGATATTCTGTTTCTGCGTTTTCGAGGAGCAAAATAGCTTAGCTGCAGCCTCGAAATGAAAATAGGAAACAGAAAATTTTTCAACCAAAAATGTGTGACAAAAAGGGCAGTGTATAGCCCACAAAACTAAACACCCACAATCTTGTAAAATATTTCAATCACACATCTCGAGCCAGATATTCTGTTTCTGCGTTTTCGAGGAGCAAAATAGCTTAGCTGCAGCCTCGAAATGGAAGTAGGAAACAGAAAATTTTTCAACCAAAAAATGTGTGACAAAAAGGGCAGTGTATAGCCCCCAAAACTAGACACCCACAATCTTGTAAAATATTTCAATCACACATCTCGATCCTGATATTCTGTTTCTGCGTTTTCGAGTCGCAAAACAGCTTAGCTGCAGCCTCGGAATGGAAATAGGAAACAGAAAATTTTTCAACCAAAAATGTGTGAGAAAAAGGGTAGAGTATAGCCCACAAAACTAGACACCCACAATCTTGTAAAATATTTCAATCACACATCTCGATCCTGATATTCTGTTTCTGTTCTTTCGAGGCGCAAAATAGCTTAGCTGCAGCCTCGAAATGGAAATAGAAAACAGAAAATTTTTCCACCAAAAAATGTGTGAGAAAAAGGGCCGTGTATAGCCCACAAAACTAGACACCCACAATCTTGTAAAATATTTCAATCACACATCTCGAGCCAGATATTCTGTTTCTGTGTTTTCGAGGCGCAAAATAGCTTAGCTATAGCCTCCAAATGGAAATAGGAAACAGAAAATTTTTCAACCAAAAATGTGTGAGAAAAAGGGTAGAGTATAGCCCACAAAACTAGACACCCACAATCTTATGAAAACTTTTAATCACACATCCCGATCCAGATATTCTGTTTCTGTGTTTTCGAGGCGCAAAATAGCTAAGCTGCAGCCTCGAAATGGAAATAGGAAACAGAAAATTTTTCAACCAAAAAATGTGTGAGAAAAGGGTAGAGTATAGCCCACAAAACTAGACACCCACAATCTTGTAAAATATTTCAATCACACATCTCGAGCCAGATATTCTGTTTCTGTGCTTTCGAGGCGCAAAATAGTTTAGCTGCAGCCGCGGAATGGAAATAGGAAACAGAAAATTTTTCAACCAAAAATGTGTGAGAAAAAGGGCAGTGTATAGCCCACAAAACAAGACACCCACAATCTTGTAAAATATTTCAATCACACATCTCGATCCTGATATTCTGTTTCTGCGTTTTCGAGTCGCAAAACAGCTTAGCTGCAGCCTCGGAATGGAAATAGGAAACAGAAAATTTTTCAACCAAAAATGTGTGAGAAAAAGGGTAGAGTATAGCCCACAAAACTAGACACCCACAATCTTATGAAAACTTTTAATCACACATCCCGATCCAGATATTCTGTTTCTGTGTTTTCGAGGCGCAAAATAGCTTAGCTGCACCCTCGAAATGGAAATAGGAAACAGAAAATTTTTCAACCAAAAAATGTGTGTGAAAAGGGTAGAGTATAGCCCACAAAACTAGACACCCACAATCTTGTGAAATCTTTTAATCACACATCCCGATCCAGATATTCTGTTTCTGTGTTTTCGAGGCGCAAAATAGCTTAGCTGCAGCCTCGGAAAGGAAATAGGAAGCAGAAAATTTTTCAACCAAAAATGTGTGAGAAAAAGGGTAGAGTATAGCCAACAAAACTAGACACCCACAATCTTATGAAAACTTTTAATCACACATCCCGATCCAGATATTCTGTTTCTGTGTTTTCGAGGCGCAAAATAGCTAAGCTGCAGCCTCGAAATGGAAATAGGAAACAGAAAATTTTTCAACCAAAAAATGTGTGAGAAAAGGGTAGAGTATAGCCCACAAAACTAGACACCCACAATCTTGTAAAATATTTCAATCACACATCTCGAGCCAGATATTCTGTTTCTGCGTTTTCGAGGCGCAAAATAGCTTAGCTGCAGCCTCGGAAAGGAAATAGGAAACAGAAAATTTTTCAACCAAAAAATGTGTGTGAAAAGGGTAGAGTGTAGCCCACAAAACTAGACACCCACAATCTTGTGAAATCTTTTAATCACACATCTCGAGCCAGATATTCTGTTTCTGCGTTTTCGAGGAGCAAAATAGCTTAGCTGCAGCCTCGAAATGAAAATAGGAAACAGAAAATTTTTCAACCAAAAATGTGTGACAAAAAGGGCAGTGTATAGCCCACAAAACTAAACACCCACAATCTTGTAAAATATTTCAATCACACATCTCGAGCCAGATATTCTGTTTCTGCGTTTTCGAGGAGCAAAATAACTTAGCTGCAGCCTCGAAATGGAAGTAGGAAACAGAAAATTTTTCAACCAAAAAATGTGTGAGAAAAAGGGCAGTGTATAGCCCCCAAAACTAGACACCCACAATCTTGTAAAATCTTTTGATCACACATCTCGAGCCAGATATTCTGTTTCTGTGTTTTCGAGGGGCAAAATAGCTTAGCTGCAGCCTCGAAGTGGAAATAGGAAACAGAAAATTTTTCAACCAAAAAATGTGTGAGAAAAAGGGTGCCCACAAAACTAGACACCCACAATCTTATGAAAACTTTTAATCACACATATCGATCCAGATATTCTGTTTCTGTGTTTTTGAGGCGCAAAATAGCTTAGCTGCAGCCTCCAAATGGAAATAGGAAACAGAGTATTTTTCAACCAAAAAATGTGTGAGAAAAAGGATAGTGTATAGCCCACAAAACTAGACACCCACAATCTAAATATATTTTCTGAAATAGGAAACAGAAAATTTTTCAACCAAAAAATGTGTGAGAAAAAGGATAGTGTATAGCCCACAAAACTAGACACCCACAATCTTGTAAAATATTTCAATCACACATCTCGATCCTGATATTCTGTTTCTGCGTTTTCGAGTCGCAAAACAGCTGAGCTGCAGCCTCGAAATGGAAGTAGGAAACAGAAAATTTTTCAACCAAAAAATGTGTGAGAAAAGGGTAGTGTATAGCCCACAAAACTAGACACCCACAATCTTATGAAAACTTTTAATCACACATCCCGATCCAGATATTCTGTTTCTGTGTTTTCGAGGCGCAAAATAGCTTAGCTGCAGCCTCGAAATGGAAGTAATAAACAGAAAATTTTTCAACCAAAAAATGTGTGAGAAAAGGGGCTGTGTATAGCCCACAAAACTAGACACCCACAATCTTGTAAAATTTCGTAATCACACATCTCGTGCCAGATATTCTGTTTCTGCGTTTTCGAGGTGCTAAATAGCTTAGCTGCAGCCTCGAAGTGGAAATAGGAAACAGAAAATTTGCAAATTGCAGGAAATTTCTTTGCACTGATTTATGATATCTGTCAAATCTGTCAAATCTGTCAGATACCTGCAGGTAATTTTTGTTGACTTCTAAAAAGTTTGCGAATGTCGTAGCAAACTTCTCTCTGAGAGAATTTGGTGCTTAAAATTTGTTGCAGAAAGTACGCGAACAGACCTAATTGTCTGATCTATTGTGAAGATTTTTAAGAATCTGCCAAATTTTTCGATGTCCATACTTCAAGTGCATGTGCCTGTAAATATATTTGAAAAGAATGGCTACTTGTTGCCTTTTTCTTGAGGTAGAGCAACCAAAGTTATTGCTTTTCATTTTTATCATTGTCCACCCCTTTGCAAATCGATTGAATATTGAAGACCTTTGTTAGCCATTCTGTCACTAGATTTAAGTGGTTTTCGTTGTTTAACCTAATTCTTCCATTTTCACTTGAACCGAGGTAGGGTCTGATCTAGGTGCCAATGGCTCGCTCATAGTCGCAGTCTGTGTTCTTTTAATACCATGAGGTATACTCAAACCAATCGCAGCGATCACTTAATACTTAATGTTGGAGTTTTAAAAATATACCTCAGCCTAATTCATGTCAGATTTTGCTTCATTATTTTAGGAATCGTTCCGCGTACTTGGTGCAAATTAATGTTTCCACCAGAGATAGTGGTTTTTCTATCAATGCGTACATAGTCTTCTGCGATTTCGAATCATTGCTAGGTTTAAGTTTTAAACCTAAGCTTTTCAAGGTTAACAAACAATCTTCCCAAAAGCCACATCAAGCTTGAAGTGGAAATTGATAGATATCTCAAGCCAAATACATAGGTATTTCCATTTTCCCACCATTCTCACAAAACAACGCAGAAAAGCGGTTCCTTAATTAACATTTTGCCTCATTAAACAGAAAAAAAAACGCAACACTTGGGTGCTTTAATACAGAATTTCTATGCGAAACCAATGAAACTCCAAATACGATAATAACACACAAAATGCGCAAAAAATTGTACAAAAAAGTGAAATACCACTTTACACTCGACAGACAGACAGCGCTCCACACAGCAACTTGGCTCAAAAGAAAGATACCACGAAAAATGTAAAAAAAAAAAAAGAGAATGAAGAAAGCAAGAAATAACCAATGTTAGACCAACTCGCGCTCTCTTCCACTGTGTACTCTCATTCACAAGACCACAACAAAACCGGCCAAGAAGCTACATGTATGCGTGTTTTATATTCGGATATCGTGTATCTCGAGGGTCTGGCTAAAGAAATCCAATTGCCAAGCGTCAGTTTTTTCCGAACCATCGTGTGGAGTTGAGGTTTTGCATGTGTTTCGATAGCTGGAGAGCCTTTTTCGCGATTTTAACTTAACCAAGAGAGTGCTGCATACATACTTGGGGGAAACAAGTTAATTGTTTAACTTTCCATTTCTGTTCAAAAAATACACATCCTACCCTCAAGGATGATACACAGTGAAGGATGAAAGTTTTCATGCACAGTGGCATGTGAAATGTGAAAAGGTTTCAAAATTAATTAAAATTACTTACTCAATCGTATCTGTATCTCAAATTGAGTGTGGGGAACGTAGATGTATATTTTTTTGGTGAAAACAATTTGCCTACTTACCCAGTGAATGTGAATCGCGCTACAAGACCACATTTTTTCATATCTCCTCTGCGTTCGTCTTACTTTTCATTGCTCGCGAGAGGTGCAAATCCACACGAAGATCGTGGAAAGAAATAAAAAAAAAAAATAAAAAAGATTGTAAAGTGTAGCCCGTCATCACTGAGTGATCCAAGAAAGTTATGTGAAAAAAAAGAAGTTAAAAAGCAAAAGAAAAGATCTACTTTATATGTGCGGTGAAGCTGTGCGTGCATTCCGGATATCTCGATACGTTTACCTGGTTGAATTGCGCGAATCCGTTCTCCTATGACACATACGACAGTGGATTACATATAAAGTGCTAATAAGGAATGTGCAAGAACTCGCCCCTGCCCCTGGCTGTTGTTTTATTAAAACACAGACTGGTATCAGTAACTGGATACTGGGACATGGACATCGACACTGGGGATACGCGCATTAAAACATAAAAATTCCACATCCCGGACGTGGTGATTTGACGAAGCAGATACTACTAGATACTGCTCCGTTCATAAACCGTTTCGTGTACCATTTCTTTCGCTAACCCGAAACGAAACTTGTTTCAATAAATCACACACACTCGCATCTACCACATTGGGAATAGCAGTTATTTTATTTGTTTAAGGTAAGCGAACAAATAGGATCTTACACACAGCATACATATCTTTTCAATGGAAATCAATTAATCGGCTTTGGTTCGGTTGATTAATGATGAAGTTCATCGAATGGAATTCCCTTGCACTTCAAAGATCTTTCGTGAAAGTGAAAGCATTTCGAAGGTACACGCAACGATTTGTTTATTTATTTTTTTTTATTTATTTATTTTGTATCTCTGACTTTTAGAACAAGCCAGAGATACAAACAATGTATCTGAATTCGTTTTCGTGACTCTGAGTCGATGGGGATCATAGCAACAATTAGGTTAGTTATTTTTTTTTGGTTCGTATTTTGTCTTGTAATCGGCAATTCAGACGATTAAACCGATGGTAAAGTTCAACGAAATAGAAAGTTTGTTAATTTTGTATCTTTTTTTGTCGTCTGTACACTCTACAGAGAGCGAAAGATACAAAGATGCAAAAACGATGAAGAAAGACAGAGGAAAAGGAGGAAATCACTATTCGTTCCAGTTTGTAATTTTAAATGCAGACTTGGTTGTCTGACAAAAAATAAAAATGAAATGTATTGCATATGAGTTTCCTTGGAACCATTGTGATGATGGCGAATAAAATTGGGCGGTTGCTCAACACCGAGGCGTGGGCTGATTTTAGCTGAGCAAATGGCTATTATGGCAATCTTCGTCGTCGTTTCATTATTGTTATGTAAAAAATGAATGGTTGGTGGTTTTTGGGATGAATTAGGGGAATTATAGAAATTTATTGCAATCGCTATGTGTAATGGTTAATTTTTTGGAAGAAGATGTGGTAATTTTCCTCAACAGATTTCAGGGAAAACAGTCGAAATTAAGTCACCAACATTGTCAATCATTGAATAGCTATTCGTTAGACCAAATTATAGTAAAACTAATGATTTGATAGATTTGATTTTGCAATATTTGGAATTTACTTTCAGGAAAGTAACACAACTTAATTTGGAAATTTAAAAAATTAAGCAGAGAATGAATGACAAAGTGTGTAGGGACTTGTTTAAAACAAAATCGATTTACAGTGAGTGCACCCGAAGCACTATATCGAAGTCACATAGTAAGTATTCAATGGAACCAAGTTCAGAGACATCTTCTTCTCGACTAAGCCACTGACAAGGGAAGCGAAATAGTTCTTAAGCTTTTAAAATCCCGTACAACCACTGTAGACCGACTGGAACTCGTCCAAAATTGTTTACTTAACAGAGTGCAAGATACCAGAGTGCATACCAAGTAGACCACCAAAATTTCATTACAAATAAACAGAAAACAAACAAATATTTTGGGCAACAAGTCTATGCCATACAGGACCCAGCTTTGTGCTTGTATTCTTTACACGAATGGAAGGAGTCCACTCTCGGAAGTACTCTGTATACTCTCGCATATTTGTCCAATGCTCGTGAGAGGTAGAGGCGTGTAAAAACTTTTAGGTATTGCTTGGGATCGAACCATGAACTACTCCCTTCGTAGTCCACCGCACTGACCACTTGAACCACGGCTGAGTAAATTCTACGAAAATTGATAAATCAGGACCTGTTTCGTAGAAGGACAATAGGTTAACTGCATGCAGATGTGGTAAAAATAAGTAAAAAAAAACGAGAACACTAATCAAAATAAAATTTTAGGAACTATTCTGAGTAAAACTGTGTTTAAACTCAAATGGTTAGCATTAATCTTTACCGGTACTACAGGGTGAGCCATCTTTTATGTCGGTATGTAAATATTAAATAGATTTGACATTTATAAACCGATTGACTTGAGTAGACATATTTGTGAAATGTCAATTCAGTACAATTTTAACCATGAATCGTTTCATACCAAAATAGTGACGCTGTATATTGAAAATAGTCAGTCAGTCAATGTGCATATATGTAGAAATGGCTAACAAGCGCCGTCTGACAGCACTATTCGTCGACTTCTTTTTGTGGGAATATTAGAAAAGAAAAGTATACGCCAGCAAGCTTCAGACCATTGATGAGCTCAAGGTAAGCATTTCTGCTGAAATCTTCGCTATACCGCTCGATATGCTCGAAAAAGTGAGTGTAAACGCTGAAAAATGCACCTTTTGCTTTGGTCAATAGAGGCGGTCATTTAATTGACATTGGTATTCAAAAACTAGTCAAGATAAACTAGTAAAAACCAATGTATCACTTGGTTTTGTAAAGTTATTTAACATTCATCTACCGACATAAAAGATTGCGCACCTTTTCTAGACCAGGTCAAAGTAAATTTTATCCGGAACCTCTTAGGCGTTGGTATGACTGCACCATAGGTGTTCGAAAAGACGCAAAATATGGCTTTGTTCAAGCAGAATTCTTTAAATTAATAATTTTTTTAAAGGCTAGGATACCAAGCCCGAAATATTTGACATAACAGATGGCCCCGAAATAAATTGTAAATATTATAATCTCCTTTAACATTTTTTTCCTTTCTGTAAATTATGAGTTTTAGGAATAAATAGTTAGTAGCTGATAACTCCTCCAGAGCTAGCTTAACTATACTCAGTCTAAATCCTTACTTACATACTTAATAGGCTCTCAAACTTTAAGGAATCTCTGACTGAGACAGGGGTCCCTTCCTCTCTAGCTAATTCCAGTTGCCTAGACTAATCACCCTGGCTTGCAGATCCTCTCTGCTAAAGCATTATTGTCTATTCTTCAGATGTGGCTGCGCCAGTGTTGGAACTTTTTGACTGCATCCACATCTTGGTACATCTATAGAGTTCGGGGTTGTACTCTCGCCATCTTAGTATACGGGACTGGAAACTTAACGAAAAATTTTTCACTCGAAAGTGTCCAATATGTTCTTTGCTTTTCAGACTTGCAGATCTAGTTTTCTCAAGCCATTTGTTTCACCAAATCGTAATAGCAGCGAAGTATCCACAAAGTATTCACCCGTGGAGTAGGTAAACTTATTTTTCACATTGAAGTTACTGTTGCCAAAAGTGACATTGTGCGGCTGATGATGTCGATATCAAATAAATAGGCTTGTTGAAGATAGTGCCTTTCATGTTACCACCTGCCCTGCTCACTATCAGTTCCAGCCTAAGATTGAAAAAATCAGACAACTGCACATCTCCTTGCAGAAATATTCAGTACATCGGCTTTGAAGTCAATGAAGACTTCAATTCGTTTATCTTTTCTAGGATTTGTCTTAGTGTGAAAATTTGTTTGATCGTCCATTTGCCTGACTAGAAGCCATGCAGGTACGTGCCGATTATTGTGTTGCTGAAATGTTACACACTCTGCCTAGCATCTTATATGCTGCTCTAAGCAGAGATGTGCCTAAATAATCCGATAGACATAGGATTGCCTTTCTTGAAGTTGACACTGTAAGTTCAGCAACTAACTAAATTAATAATTTTTGTGTTCAAGAAGAGATATTCAATTCTACTTATTTTAAACAATAAGTTAGTTGACAGTAGTAACACATTGCAAACATTAGTAACGTGAAAATCGTTAGCTTATGGTTAACGATACTTGTAATATTTTAAGTCGACCAACTAAACAGGCTTTCCTTGCTGTGTCCTTCTCGGTGTTTGGCAACTTTCTTCAATGATTTCATGTACATACCTAGAATGAAAAATCATAGTAAAGCCTCTATTTACAATAGGGACCAAGATCAGAAGAGGAATGCAATTCATTCTAACTATACATTATGACTAATCCTTTGCGGTTACATGAGTCTTCAAATTCAAACATTTAGCGCGAAATGTCTATTGGAGTGAGGATCCCCTTGTCACAATTTAGAAAAAAATCTTTTAAAAACGTTTTAAAAAAGTCACTTGCTAAACACTTTAGGATTTTCTGGCTAAAAAGCACATTCATAAGGGAACGGGTCAGACGTAAAATTGCGCCAACCAGGAAAGCGCTACGAGAGCTTAAACTCAGCCGTGTCCCATATAAGCCCTTAATATAAGCACAAGGAAGCACTTAAACAAGTATAACTACAGAAATAACTATCATTTGCATCAAAATACGTACGATACATACTCAGATGGCAGTGATGCAAGTTTTCCCTTGTAGAGCAACTAAGCCAAATGTTGTCTTATTATCAATAGAATCAATCAAGTAATTGTCAACGCTGACCTGTTATCAATTGTACACATCCACATCTTGGAATTCATGGCTTCCATCGAGCTAATTAGTTCGAAAGATCTTTCGTAGGTCTCACACACAAATCACTGAAACAAAAGAGCTGATCAGCGAACTCGAAATCAATGTCGTAAGTTGTGTGCATTTATTAATTAAAAGACCTCAGCGAAATAATCAATTTTCGCTTTCTTTCCAAATTAAAATAAAATAAAAAACATATATTTATGTTTATTTAGTTCATGTCTGAAGAGAAAAACATAAAATCGCCCGAAATCAGAGATATTCTTTTTTTTTTTTTTAACTTTTTGAGGGAAAGCGTAAGATCAAAATGTAAAAGTGAAACTTTATTGAATCATACGCACTAAATCACACCGTGTTGAGAGTTGGCTATTCGATTCGATGGTTGGTGTATGATATTAGCGTTTATTCGATTCGAATAAGACTTAGAAGATTTTATTTTCTGATCAATGCGAAAGGTGTGACTAGAAAGCTCAATTTACACATTCCGGAATGCTAATGTGTACCCACATGTGTGACCTGACAACAAAATGAAATTCTGTTGATTCAACAAATTGATTTCATTGTAAATGTATCGCAAAATATATAAAAATAAACATTCCTTTCTTTCATTTTCAGGTCGGCAAGCAGCATCAATCAAAATGGATAAACTATCGTCAAATTTTAAAATAACTTTTTGAAATAGCCCCCCATTGTGTTAAGTTCTAGTGTAGACCCGTAAATGTTTATAGAAATTAAATTACAAAAGAAAATATACGTCTATACAGTATTTATTCAATGAAATTGGTGTTTACTTTCCAAAGTGCGTTGTAATAAGTGTAAACAAAAAATCAATATTCCAACAAAACCGTTGCATTTGTATGCACCAATCTCGAAAGAGAAGTAAAAAAGAAAAAAAAAGATAAATAAATACAAATCTACTTGTTTTCCAAAATGTCGACGAACAATGGGATTTGGACGGGAATAACAATTTTTACGGCTTTGCTGTTAGTCCATTGTGGTAAGTCTTTTTCGGTTTTTATTATTTTTTTTTTATTTTTTTTTTTTAGAAAACTCGAAAGAAGAAAACTGAGGAAAAATCTTCAATAGAATAACTAATAAGGTGGCTTTCAGACATGTTAACCTTTTCTCTTTCTTTTTTCAACTAAATTCAGTGATAACACTAAAAGGGGGGGAAAAACATGCACGCAACACTGGTACTGGCCGTCAGAGGAAGTGCTAACAGCTAGCTAGTGTGATGAACTTAAGAATTCAGGTTGTCAGGTTTATGCGGGCAGGCAATATGCATACAAAAATGTCAGCGCATTCTTGAGCAATTGGTTTAACCTAGAAAATCTCTTTCTTTCTCGGCATTCGAAGATCAAGACCATTCAGCGTGTGTCGTACGTGTTTATGTTACAAAAGGTTGGTGTTGTTTATGGGCTTTTGTGTTGACCAGACTATGGCATGGAGTTGCAAATGCAAATTGAGTGATACTTAAGTGTGTTTGAAGAGATTGTATTGCAAACGTGTGTTCAATGGGTTTTTGGGTGAAAGAGTTCTTTTAGTTTTATCGGTTTTTTTAAAAATGTATCTAGCACCTGAAGCGTGATGAAGCTAGGAGTACAGTGCGTGGAGAATGGTGGAAGAAAGTGTTAATGTCGTCATAAAATGTGAAACATTCCTTCACGTTCGTATCCCCGTGAGGGTACTCCTTACATATCAACTACTCCAACTGGGTGCATATTTGTATGAAGCGCTTTAAATTTTAGAACCTGTCCCCATCGTAGATATAATCCAAAACAAAATGCAAAGCCATTAATTAAAGTTTATTACTTGGCATACCTTGCAAACGAGTTTCAGCTCAATCAACTTGATTTGGGCAAAAGAACGCGCTAATGTCCATTCGTAGGTTCAATAAAGTGGAGTACTGATATTGATGTCTACGATGAGTTTGCTCTTTGTGATTTCAAATCGTCCTCGAGGAGTGTGCTCGTTATCACTGTCTACTCTTGGAAGTCCTGGAAGGATCAGATAGTTCAGGTAGTTGAAGACAAATTTACGTTGTGAAGTGCGCTAAATATTGGCTAAAACAGTGCACGTGCACTGGTATTGCTATTCTGCAGAAATATTGCCAATGAAAGCGGAGTGGTGATGTGGTTTGTAGTATTTAAGACATCGACTTTGGTAAGCTACTTGGTAAGGAATGTAGGGGTGCCGATCTCAGCGATGCTGAAATTCCCATCGGTCTCTATGGTCAAAGTATCGTAGCAGCCATCAAAATGTGAGTTTAGTTGAAAGTTCAAATCGTCAACCAGTTACCAACATGACGCTGCTAGTGCTCACTTTAGCTCGAAAAACGCTATATTTTTCTGGAAAGGAACTCGGTACTAAGTTTCTGATTCATTCGTAAATGTGGGCAGGGATTTTTTGAAGTACATATAGCGTTGTCTAAACAGATTTGATTTCTTATAGATTCCGTAACGAGTTCCAATATTCCTTCAAGAGTTTGAATTTAAAATGAGATCTTTAACGTTCCACACTAAGAGGTCCAGTAAGCTGCCTTTGGAGAATGTTGTAATATTTTCCTGCGGTATTCCACTCTCAAGACTTTCTGTACATGTTGTCGCAACATCTATTGAGTTGAGAACTTAATTTTAATGTGCGATGACTGAACTAAGCTCCCCAATGCGTATAAGAATCCCAGGAGTTTGATCAGGTCAATATTTCCTAGATCGTAGAGTTCCTCAAGGAAATGGCTTTCAAGAACGTGTATTCTTTTGGTTACTAGTGCTGGACATAGGAAGTGATGAATAGATTCTATTTCCTCTTCGTTCATGTAGTTTCTACAGAAGGTGTTGTGGGGTAGTCCTCGCCGTTCTGCAAGCGATCTGCAGATGCAAAATGTATGTAGTTTTCTGTTCAGAGTGCTAAGCGGTATATTGGCCTCAGAAAGGGCCTGGGATATCCACTTGAACTAGCCAATATCAGCACAAGTACCAATATCCATACACCCAATACAGTCTGCTAGGAATTCTTATAGCTAATCTCAGACTATACTCAATGTGATCCACTTCCATCGGAGGTTTTGATAATTCCATCGGAGTGTATACAATACGACGATGAAATTGGACATACTCTCCGAAAAGGTGTCAGATCCATAGCCAACCACGCGATGCAATGCCAACCCTTCTTACTCAGGATGGCAGGATACGCGGCGCAGAATAGTTGAGAAGGAAGCAGGGCAAGTTGGGGAGAACTGAGGCATATTTCCAAAAATCGCACACGATGGCGCGTAGGCATTGTCGAGGCCCTAGGACCCACAAGGGGATACATAACTTAAGTATCGGAGTTCCCGCAGACTATGCTCAAGGACCTACAAGGCGATACATAACTTAAGTATCGGAGTTCCCGCAGACTATGCTCAATTTTAATTGCCGAGCTGGCGCAGTAAATGTCAAATGGAAAAGGTTCAGTATTGTTTCTTGTGCCGCTGTTACCCTTGAGCTAATCGATCCAGAAAGCCTTTTGATTGTGGGGCTAACCATCCACTTTGAGTTTACATCCAAACGCTTGTCTGTCACATAACGTTTTCTTTGCAATATACTTGGAGATATAGTTTGACTTGGACAGAATGTTGGGTTCCTCAACTACTTCATGACTAAGATTGCATAAGCCTGGTCGTAGACAGTCTTGTAGACAGTCTTGTAGACAGTCTTGTACATATGAATACCAGTCACATCCGGCTTTAAATGAAATGAAATTTTACAAGACATCTCCTGTAGTTTCACCTTTAACGTGGACGGACTTCAGCCTCTACTGTCATAACACATAAACTACTGAAAAAAAAGAACTGCAATCTCATTGAAATTCTCTTTCTGTTCAGGTTACTGCTCTTTTCCAGCGACAAATACCCTTATCTACAATTTGCCACCATTTCGCTGATGAATTTCCGCGTGAAAGTTGATTTATCGCTTCGCTTCTGACTTTCACTGACAACATGAAACCCTGTTGAACCAAAAAAAAAAAAGATACCAAGTACCGAGCTCGTAATTTAAGTATCCCGCATGCACAATCGATTGAAGGTGTAAACGAAATAGACTCTAAATTAGGTTAACACTCGCAGCCGAGCGTATTGAATTCCAATTCTTTAAATAAAATTGGATTCCCCCCTTCGAGTAGCTATCTCTAGTGTAATTGAGGTTTAATACATACTCAATGCCACAGTGATGAGATGCCACCACAAAGTAATGAAACCTATTCTTCAGAATGCAGTATCGCATGTTAAAATAAATTGCCATGCTTCGAGGGGTACACTACTGGGGATCTCCAGTTTTTATTTGTTATTCACTTCTTCATGTCGACTGTAGACGCCATGGAGTGGAGTACGTATCTTGGTTTATGGTTTGTTGGTTCAGAAATATGCAATTATTGTGAAATTATTTTTCGTTACATTTTTTTTGTACTTGTTTTTGAATGCATTGGGGTTTTGGAGAAATTTCCGATGCTCTAACGGTAGCTTTTGTCGCTGTTGCATTCCATGAAATTGGTTGGGGAATTTCAGCGATCGTTGCAGCGTTGCTTTCCGACACGACACCAGAATAAATTATACGGAAAGTATAGTGATTTTAAGATGTTTTCTGCATGAAATAATATTTTCCTTCTTCACATAAAAAAATACTGGGAATGGGCTGTGAGATAATAGTTTGATAGCCTGCGCAAAATAGGGCTACTCACCATAATGCACTGTCTAAGGTAGAAGGATCTACAAGTATATACATCAAGGGTACACCAAGAAATACTCCTTCACTGGAGCTGGATATTATGCTCTACCTGCTCGCCTTGGACATTCTTGAGAAGCAATGGACTGCTAATGCAACTAGCTAACTCAAACTCTCCTTACAGTAGTCTAACTATCATGACAGCCACTCCTCGATCACTGATCTCCTCAGTTTCACCCTAGAAGGCACCAAGTACATCCCACCGTAACTTCTGTACTGGCATCCCCGACGCACGGTAGTGAATGCTTCACCTCTTGAGAGCATTTCGGTCCAATTCTAAGCGTCCGTCTCCAATACTGATGAGGAGTTGGGTTGCTGTGTTTTATGCCGACACGCTCAATTTGAATAGCTCCTCCTGCCTCCCAGATTATTGTAGCGTTTTTCAGGCAGAGGTCTTGCTGATGAAGAAAGCCTTGTTCTGGATGAAATGTGATACAATTTTTCAGCGTTATTAGCATTTTCACTGAACCGCTTTTATAAACAGTCGATCGTCTCTCCTTTAGATATCTGAACAGAATGACGTACTCTCCAGACTGGGTACAACCCTTACAATTTACCGAAAAGGTGGAGCCTACGTAATCATGCCTCTCATTACCAACTTTTGATGAAAGAATCACTCTACGTCCAACATTTAAAGATAGATCTGGACTAGGTGTGATCTGAAATGTAGTGAGGTTTTGGTTCTATTGGAGAGACTATGGATCAGACGCAATATTGGTGTTCTCACTGGACATTGTCTGATAGACGAATATGCCAACAGTTGAGACTTGTAGGGCATTTATCCAACAAACATAGGGCTTGGGTTTGGTCAGAGTTTATGTTTGATAAGATTTTTACAACAGCTCGCGAAACGTTGGACCGTGAAGCACTCGAGCGCACTGACCACTGCACCACGGAAGCTGTCCACATAACCTGTTTGATGCTCTGAAGATATTAAGAACAAACTTCTTTGCTCTGACCGTACTGACAAAGGGGTTAGTTTTACTAACGCAACACACTCCACATGGCGGTGGAAACCTAATGCCAAATAGAACTGATTCTAATCCTGGTAGGGGCAGGTTAAAAGAATGATGTTGCTATACACATATCTCAATACATTTAGATGCTTAAATTAAACTCTAACATAACTTACCCCAAAAGAGATAAGACGCTGGCTTCCCTAGGTGCTTAAGTCAAGCACTACTGTAGAAAGAAGAGCGCAGGACATTTTTGGTAAAATGTAGTCGTAGACAGGATTGATTTTTCACTTGGCTGGCGATTGTTTTTATTATTGCATCGTAGATAGTCGAGAAAAAATGCCCCAAAACAGATCATGCCTCCCCGCTTTTTCTTTATTTGTGAGAATGGCTT
Organism: Xylota segnis; assembly: GCA_963583995.1. Taxonomy (NCBI): domain Eukaryota; kingdom Metazoa; phylum Arthropoda; class Insecta; order Diptera; family Syrphidae; genus Xylota; species Xylota segnis. Next base: position 128,867,438 of record OY757237.1, on the reverse strand, counting down.
ACTTTTTGATTCTAATGGTTTAACACTCTGCTAGTTTTTGCGATGAATCGTTGTCTATTCTATAATGAGAGCTCTGATGTTAGAGCTGGTGTTCTGGGGCCTTTCTTGATGACAGTATAAGTTTTGTCGCGTTTTTGTGTGGATGTTTAGTGAGTACACACCTGATAGCCTGGGCAGCTCTGCTCGCGCATGCGAACACCAAGGAGAACTTCTGTTTCGTTGTCTTGTGTGATATCGAAACAATCGATATGATGATTTATGGGCCTAACACGGCTTGCCTTAGCCTCCCATCATAGTTGACCTAAGACAAGTGGCCTTCGAGACCAATGCTCTGCCATTTACTACCAATTGGTTTTCAAAGCGGGACTATATCTTGGTACCTATAGCTTATACAGCAAGCAGTTGTTTCTCCCGATGAAGGACAGAAGTCTATCTGTAACTTTATGACTTTTGGCCAACTGGAATACAATTGTTTACAATAGTACGCAGGGACGTTACGATGATATCTATTCTGGTTACAATTGGGTTTATTTTCAATAGATTTGGCTAATCGAATAGTATCGTCTGGTCATCCGAAAATAAACCAACGCACCTTTAAAGTCCTTTCTCAAACCGTGGGTTATTGCTAGTAGTTACCTACCAGTACAGCCACAGCTACACGTGATGACTTGTAAATATGGCAGCTGAGATCTCTAAGTGAACACAATCGAGTTTAATCAATGAAGTCTGGCATTTCAACTTCCGGTTGGTATAGGAAATACTGCCATTGAGTTCATGATTTACTTTTAAAAGATTCCAGTATAAGCCATCTGTTGCGGCCACCTATCTTCCCCTTCCCATACAGAGCGTGGCAAGCAAAAGTGTTTCTGGACCTGAACAAATGTTTCCAATGTCATCCTCCTTCCTTCTCCACTTGGTTATACATTGTCTTCGATTAAACTGCATTTACTTTGCATGGAAAATATGTGCAATGCAACCTTAGCCTCGATTTCGACGTGCCTCTCCTCTGCAACTTCGTCCAATTCAAAGATATCCGACATTACCAAGGGGAGAAAATAAATGAGCTCTTGAAACTGCAACAGCAGTGCAAACATGCTAACTTTGCCTGAGCCGTCTGCATAAATATCTCTGCGCAAGAGTCGCACATGTAGTATCTAGCCAAGCCAGACGTCCAACCGAGCGAATGACCTTAATCAAGGTCTGATCTAATATCAGAAGAAAACTAAGAGAAGCAAGAAAAAAAAGTTAAATCACGTCGCGGCATGGAAATGCACCTAACAGCCAACTCGCTCAAAGAACTTGCTCCGATTAGACAGATTATGTCCTATAAGCGAACTCTCGGTGGAAGTTGGCTTCCACCACAGCGCCGCCATGGTCCGCCAGCATAATGGGTATAAAAAAGTATCATCTTCCACAGTTGGGTGCTGTGTTAGGACATTAACCAGCATCGGATGCAGTCGCCTATGGACATTCTAAATAATTACACAGTTTTGTGTATAAATTGAAACAATGGTGGTGCTTGGAGGTTCTTCTTGTTATTTTTCTTAGCAATACTTTATGGCCAGAATGCTGTTGAATAATCTGTGCCATTAATGTTGCTGGACATTCGTAATGATTGTTGGTAAACGGTCTGGAGGTTATGCTTTTTATTCTGGCGTACATTCTTCTTGGGCAAAGTGAATGAGCAGACAGAGGACTAGAATGTGTGTCAATTATTTAATTGCTGGCTAAGCGTTTGGTCATTATGGATGACATGAGAAGGGGATAAGCAGAGGAATGGCGTTGAAAGAAGAACTACATTGAGTTAATTGCTTTGCTTTATGTAAGGGGTAATTATTTTTTTGCTGGGTTGGAGTAGAACTGTAATGGTTTAGGTGAGGCAGTATCATAATTAGTCCAGAAATTCAATTACACTTTACTGAACCAAGGCTATGGATAGGTACAGAGAACACTCCAATTTTGAGCATTCAAGTGCAGGAGGATTTATATTCCGGAAAGCTTGTCCGATTCTCTATGGGATTGCGTAGATTTTGTGATCATTAGATTGGTTCCACTTAGTATTCCCTACAACTCAACGCAGCATAAACTTTGAAAGAATGAATGAGGAGAGTCTATACTTTCAAAATCGACATGCGGCTATACACTCCAAGTCTTCTGCTGTGTTGTGCCTTCGGGTTGGATTCGCAGACTCTGCGGGCCGGAGCGCTGTTTTCCATTCCGTCTACACGTTATAGATATCTTAAATGACTGATGCCAGTTTTTGACTGAGTCGATGTCGATGTAGAATCTTTCTCTCGAAGATATCTTCATCTGCTTTTGATAAAGTCTAAGCTTCAGCTCCATAAAGCAGAACAGGGATGATCAAGGTCTTACACAGAGCCTTCTTAGTTGTTCTGAATAGGGCCCTACAACTCAATTGCCTCCTCAGCCCAAATTCCTCGTTTAATTTCTGCTGTACCCGGGATCAAAGGGAATGCAAGGCTGGGGTGTCTCAGGCAGAGACTCTTCACGTGTCGGGAGCCCGTTGAGTAGGTGAGTAAGGCAAAGTTAGACATGGCTTTGTATTGCGCGTTTCTATAAATGGTGTCATTTGTAATCTCAAAATCGATGAAGAGATGGTGAAGTCGATGTGGACTTCTTGATTTTTCCCAGTAAATGTCGAAGTGTCATGGATTGATCGACTGGCCTGAAACTACACTGGTAGCCGCCGATCAAAGTATTCACGAAGAGTTGGAGGCATTTTTGCGGATCTCCTTCATATGGATCAGGTAAACTATGCTAAGATTCCATTCGACAGGTCATGATGTTTTCTATGAGTTCTATTGAGCTGAAAGATTCATCTCTCCAAATGCGCGTTTCTCGAGCTCTGTTTCTTCTTTTGGAGATGCCGATGGTCTTCCCATCTCTTCTGCTCATAGAGCTCATCTTTCTTTGCAGCGCATGCCTCTTCTTCACCTGTATATGCTTGCCGGTATTCTTCGTCAAATCAAGAGCTCCTTTCTGCTGATCGGGTGAAATTCAGCAAAGAGATTTGGCGTTAAGCTTTCGGTGAAGATTCTACCGGTCTCTTGTGATTGCCTCAACTTTAAACCTTCTCACAGTAGTTCTTCTTTGTTGTGGTGCTTGGAAATCTGCATTCGTTTCTTGGCCCCAAGAAGATTGTGATTCAAGTCGACGTTGACTGCTCGGTAAGTTTAGAGGTTGGAGGCATGCTTGAAACATCCTCGAAGTCAAAGAGAGTTAACGACTTCTTTCTTCCTACTTATCTTACACTTTATACTCGTTAAGTAATCCTAAATCTCTTTAAAACTTTCCTGTTTCATATTTTTGAATATAAAATAATCAAATATTTATTATTATGGTAAACCACTGCCAACTATTTGTTTATATTCCCAAGCATCCACATGAGCGATGCGAAGAAATGTATATTCTCTCTTTCCCAGGCTCAGAGTGCCATGCATTATGCATCTCTGTGTCTACTGTTATCATTATTTAATTAAAATTTGCAGTTTTCTTGCATAACCCCGACATTACTATTTCATAAACTTCATCTTACAATCATCATGAGCGAAAGTTTTTCACCTTTCTAATTTGTTGCAACTTTTTGGTGTTTTCTTTGCCATTTTTTGTTTTAAAATTTAAATTAGCATATTCAGGCCAAAAAGTCAATAAAATTAAAGCACCTAGTACACAAGATCATAAATCATAAGTCGGCATATGTAGTTGCACCTCTCTCTGCCTGGTAAACTACAAAATTTAGGTCTACACCGTCTGGTAAGTGTGTCACCACACACCAATTGGTCAACTATCTTCGATGTAAAATCCACACTGTCATAAGCCAGCTACACCAGCGTCAGAAACCAGTGAAAGATATACACCTAGACGCAACATTCCAAACTGTGTTGGCCCAAAAGAATCTGTGTATGTGGGGACTTCTATCCAACCAATATTGTGTCATGCTCTCGGTTTGGTTTCCGTAAGAATCTTTTAACGGAATTCCATTTCAGGTTTGTCCAGCTAGATACGTTTGCATCTTTCTATGTTCTTAAAAAATTATTGAGATCCACTATGGTGCAACTGAGTGTATTATGAGGATGCTGGCCAGGCCAGCGAAGTGATGCTTCTGTTCTGTTGTTTGTACAGAAACTGGTTACCTAATGGTTGAGAGTTAGTTAATAGCAGTTCTGGCAATAATGTTGTGCTTTCTCATGTTATGGTTAAAGATCTAATCATTGTTGCAGTTTTGTGTTTCTAGGGCATGATCATTTGTCACTGAGTGCTATTTGGGACACCTTTGCGGTGTTTTCGGACAGAATTTCTTTTCTCTTCTAGTCGTTGGTGGTTCAATGAATAAATAAATTTGTATCTCTAAATCTGCGAATGTCTGAAGATGTAAAATTAATGGAACGTAAGGCCACTCATTGTTGAATAATAAAGAAGATTTGTTTTTCTATTATTCCTAGACGAGTCCAGTGAACTTCGGAACTAGTCCGCTAATTGTTTTTGCTTTGTTGTGGCTGATCTCCATTTCATTTTGTGTGGTTACATCAGATCTGATTTGAAAATATTATTTATTCATTGGTCAGTGTTTTTATGGGCAAATTAAACAGTTTGCATCATGATCGTAGTTAAGAGTTTTATAATTAGTTAGAGGCAAGTAGCGGCACACTTCCTTAGTTAACTGTGGGACTGCTCACGTGGAATGAGCGTCAAATAGGTACGTATGTGGCGGGATCAGATGAAATTAATTTCTAATGAGGAGCCGAGATTTATAGATGAAGGCTGGTGGCTAAGAATTCGACGTAGTCGTCATGTTTACAATGTTAATACAAGAAATCTTAGTTGTGCACTTAGTTTCCCCACCCTACATGGATTCCTTCCATCCAATTCTCAGCACTCAGATTGACGGAGTCATATCTGTGGTCATGTTTGCTCATCTTTGGCCTATGAGAACGAAATCTTGTCCAGACTTGACTGAGATTTGCGTGTGCGGATGAATACTACCACATCAGTGACTGAGGTTATAGAAGATGCTTTGAACCACTGGATGTGGAATCAGTGTCATCCCAATTTCAGGCTGAACTGATGCTCCTTACCACTGAAACCGAAATACCGACCTTCACGCCTACGCGACTATACAACCAATTACTCTTCCTATCCTCCAGTAGCAAATATCTTGGTGTGGTACGTGATCCAAAATCAACTGATAGAGAAAGGCTCTGTGACTTTCTATGCTTTCAGCAAATCCTTTCATAAAAAGTGGGCACCCCGCCCGAAGATGGCCATATGCATTGGTACGTTGCTAACTGAATCAAACTTATCAACAAAATGAAAAGAGCTGCCTCTCTAGACGCATGAGATGAGATGTCCAACTGATGCTTTAAATGTAATATTGCACCTCCTACCACTCGATCTTCATATTATATCCTTATGATCATGCAGTGCAGTATGGTTGGTCTAGCAAACCTTATGATCACAAGAACATCCTCTATTTGTTATAACGAGCTCTAGAAGCCAATCCAATCGACATCACGGGCAAATTCTCAACCAGACTGAATCAGACAGATCACCGACCGACGGTTCAAAAATGGGCTGTAGGATAGGAGCGGGGATCTTCTCTGATTCCCACAACATTTCCATGTCTTACTGGCTTCCTAACTCTTGCAGCGTCTTTCAGGGAAAAGTTCCTCGAAGCCAATGACAAGAGAGTCGATTTAATTATTCGTGATCTACTTAGTCTTATGAGTTCCTTAATTCTTTCCAATCTTGCACTCGTTACGTTGATCTATCTTAGATCCATCAAGCTGATGAGTCCATTGAAAATAATTCTATTATTCCTACTCCTATATCCTATATCAACTATCCTTGCAGTGTCCAAGTAGTCAACATTATCTGCTACAGTTTTGTAAGTACAACTCTTATCCCCTTAGCGTAACCTGACTTTCAATATAAGATGGCAATATTTTTGTCCGATATTGATGCCATCATTACCAATTTCACAGCCTAGAATGCTGCTAAAGCCTTTAGTTAAAACTCTCTTCATGTCCTCGGACGACTCAATCATAAGCCTGACCTCGTACTCCCTCTAGTTTTGGAACCATCCTTTGCCAATCTTTCCAACCAGAATACATTATTCTGAGGGTATAATGGATATTCCAGGCATATTGTAAAAAAGTCCTCTAAGACTGGAGCCTTCTCTGTGGCGGATATGTAACTATTCAAGGTAATGAACTAGTACTTTTGGTGCAACATGATTGTGGATGCTTTCGGAAGTTTCAGTACTTCTTTTACCTTGTAGAACAAAAAAAAAGCGATATACTGCAGATGTTTAAACAACTTGTGAGTAAATTTCAAAATATTGCTTGGTTCCCTGAACGATTCATACCAACAACTTGACAACGAGACGAACCACAAGCTGCCATTATTTCGCGACGGTACTGCCAAATAGCACAAGAATTCGCTGTCCGATTATTCCATGCTGTTCAGTCGAAAACAAACTAAACGTGGATCAGCAATCGAGTTTACGATCGAACTCAGATACTGTATTGCCAAGTTGGGATTTATTTCGTCGGTAATAACGATTTTTTCAGTGTTAAATTGACAGCATTTTTACAATCTCCGTTTATTATTAATTCGTCTAGCAAAGCCATATTGTAACAACAGCCATAATAAGCAAAACTCCAATATACAATCATTAAAGCAAATCACCATGCTATATTCACTTTTATAACAGCCTTTCTGCAACTAATTTCTACAAAGTGACACTAAAGCGTTACTTGTTTGAGACTTTACTGAAATTTCTACTTTCAAAATACACAAACAGTAATGAGTTTTTAAGCACCTCCACGGTAAATAGACCGCAACAAAGTTTTACCGCATAAAGTTTCAATTTCCACGGCTTCGTCTCACTTTGGTCATAATTTCCATTCAATAACGTACGAGTAATTCACCGACTTTAATGAGGCTTACCTCTGCACTCAGTAGCTACTGAAAATGTGAAATAATTCTCCCCAGGTGGTCTTCAATATTTAGAATAGAAAAACCAAACCGAACCGAATATCTTATGGCATTTTAATAGCTTCACAGTATCTCAGTGAACAGTTTCCAATCAGTCGATTTCTTTTGGACGTGCAGTCGATAATAAAACCCGTCTCGTTTCTGGGATGCAAAATCCTGTAATTTGCAAGAACGCAGTTCGTAAAGGCCGTTTTAATTGCGTTGTTTATTAAACATGTAAGATCTACAATCGAAACTAGTTCGTAAAATTTACGACAAAATAATAACAATAAACGTTGATGTCGCGTGCTAGTTCTTAGCGAGAATGCATTGAGAGCATCACGCATTTCACGGAGGCAGTGTAGCGTGCCCCTAATTATTGGCTGAGAGAGGCAAAATCTGCATACATTCGGATATTATGTCGTGCTTGGCATACAGAAACTATGCATGCACATGGCACACATCGTGTCATTCAATCTCAGACTTTTCCAGTTGCATTTGAACTAAATCTAGAAAGTGTACGAGCATTGTGCGAAAGGTAGATGGAGAAAACGAATTGAGATTATGTATCCATTTCTGGATGGATAATGTAATGCGGTTACTACATGTACAGTGGGTAGAAAGAACACTGGTAGAAGTATGGCTGTTTGACATTTGAGTGTAACTGTGTCAAATTGTCAAAAATGCGAGTAATAGTTGGAACAGAGTTAGAAGTCGGCGTTCCCTCAACCTCTCTCCTATTCTATGGGTTTTAGTTCTAAATGAGCTACTCTTACAGTCACCTGGATTCAAGGAATGTGGGGCAGGTTATTCACAGCAAAACAAAATACTGCTGTTTGTGGGACAAACTCCTCTTAGAACCTCTGACAGCGCCAGATACCTAGGCTTCGTGCTTGATAAGAAGTTGATCTGGAGGCTCAGCACAAATAAACAAGTCTTCTGTCCGCCCAGTAGAATATTCGAGTAAACCTAAGGCTCTGTCTAGACAGAACGTACAGATAAACGTAAGAACAGCTGGACATATCCAAATTTATTAGTCCTTTACACTAGATCAGTGTTTTCCAAGCGAAACTCCTGGCAGTGACAATGCCACCCGTAACACTGATGAAGACAATAAGAGGGTATCACAGCATGGAAAGGCAGGCAGAAACAATTTATGGATTTATGGATCACAGCACAAGGCTATGCTTTGTTGGAAACAGCAGGTAATGAGAAGGCGGAGGATTTGGTTAAAAGAAGTTTCGAGTCGTCATCAGAATCAAGAGATTTGAAAGGAGCTGTTCCTTCGAGCTTTAGTATGCAAAGCAGGATGGGTATCAAGAAATCTCTTTATTCTAAAACAGATTCCAAGGCTTGTCCCAAAATGCAAGAGACTGGTCTGACTTTGAGAAAATCATCACTTGATATTGGCCATTCCATTTCCTTGGAGGCCCATATGTCCTGGAAACCAGCAAAGTGTGAACCTTTGCCTCGAGCTAAGGGATCCGGTTCTGTGGTAGATCAACTGTCACTTATGGGTCATTAGAAGGCGCGTATTCATGCGTATGTCATTTAGTTACCACAAGGACTTTAGCCGAATGACAATAGAAGCGTTAATGAATAAAGGAGCCCATATACGGATCCGGAATCAAATACGAACTCTGGAGAAATCATCCAAACAAGATGCATTGACTGATTTGTTCTTTCAATTAGACTGCCACTGCCTACTAACGTCACCCAATTTATTGGCTTCTTCTTGTAGGGTTATGTGGCATCGTCGGTGGTTCATGAACTACTCATTGTGCTATCGGGAAGTAAAACCTTGTTTTTCCTTTTTTCTGAAAGTGTAGGTCTTTTGTAGAAAGGTGGAGATTCCTCATTCGAACTGGTTTTATGTGAATTTTTCCTCGAAGTTATGGCATTTGGATCAGTTTTTAGAACAATAAAACCAATATCTCCAAACTTTAGTAGAAATTGACTTGGTCTCGATTTTTCTGATCACTCACCACAGAGCACTGTGACGCGTACGTCTGAAAGCACAGATCGCTTTTTTCGCACCCTCTGTTCCTGTATAACAGTTTTGTGGAACGCAGAAGAACCTTTTCCATTCCTTTTATTATTTTTCTTGTGGTGGATGAGGGTACGCTGTCGACAGAAATGCCTTTGTGAATGGTTTTGCCTGTGTCAGGCAATTTCTGCAAGTTTTGCTAATCCCGGAACAGGCAAGTGAGATCTCAGCAAAAAGGGGGCACACTTACTTTTTCCCTGCTCGTCAACTAGAGGCAACGTATAGTTCTAAAACTTTGTCCAACTCAAAGGATTTAGTTCAATTTTTTGCACTTTCAGTTATTTGAAGATCTTAGTCAGGTACCCATCGGATCATTCAAAGAAACTTCTCGAAGTAATCCGTGATCTACAGCACCACAATCAAGTGTCTGTACTGGAAAAGATTAGTCCTACCTGGAATCTCCTTCTTTTAAATTTCAAATTCACATAAACGCAAAGGAGAACTAGGTTATGTATTGCTAGTCTATCCAAGAAAGTCTGAGCTGCAGCCGTCCCACTAACTCAACTTATCTTGTATGTGCTGGCGTGTCCTGAATGTTCATTTTCGTACTTTGGATGCCATCAGGCAATGCTGTTAATCTACTTCAATCGCAATCCAGTAGATTTAATGATCCATAGCCCACAAATCCAATCGCCTCCGAGTAGATAATGCTATTGAATCGCTGTAGTCACTCATCCATGAAATTCATACACTATCCTCCTCACACTTTGCCAAAACACGAGCTTAACCCTATTTTGTTTTAATAAACACCTTATCATACATCACATCAACGTTCAATTGAGAACAACGCCCAATTAGTTCCACACCTGTATGCCTCCATCCAAACGTAACCATACAATTTGGGTTATTCCAACATTAAGCCATCAAAACCGTAATCACCGAACCATAAGAAGGCGTTATTGACTTTGCCTAAAATCAAACCCAGCAAAAGATCAAGCAGAACCATCTCTCTCTCCCGGCAGAAGAACAACTCAAAGATCAATACTATCCACCAATTGACCCCATCTGCTCGCCTATTCATCGAACTATTTATCCAAGCAATGAGAAGCAGGTGAGCTCATCACTGCGCCCACAAGCCTCACACCTCCAGCGCAAGAGAAGATTATACAAAAAGCAGAATGAAAAATGATAAATATGTGAGCCTCCATCGAGAAGTTGGCAAAGCCAGTGAAAGCATTCTCCTCGGGTGCTGAGTTGCTTTCTGCCTTCGTTACCGCAGCCCAAAAGAATTTCAATGAATTGCTGTTGGAAAAAGCCTTCTTTTTTTTGGTAAAATAATCGCTAACAACAGTGCTAAACAATTTGACAATGGTGACCCAAATTGTGCGCTAAGGTTGACTTAAAGCCGATTACGGATTCTATTTGGTTCGAATTCCGCTCCAACCACAGACAGAAAAGGAGGCGTTCCCCCTCTCAGGGAATGGTAAAATCTGGAATTTCAATTCCATGAGAGAAAAACAAAAAATGGACGAAGAAGAAGAAAACAGAAAAGTTTCTGTGAAAAATGTGAAAAAAGTGAAATTTTCGCTCCAAAAGAAAACCGAAGTGAAAAAGAAAAATTTCACCACACTGCGGTTGATCTCTGAAGGCAGCACCGAGACATTGATGATGGAAATGGAGATGTTGATGATGATAGTGATGATGCTCCAGTGTAAATGTGGGGAAGAAAAGAAAAAAAAAAAAATTCCATTGCGGCACAGATAAGAAGACAATGTGGTGGTTATATACATATATGTTGGCCCGACAAGAACTTCACATACTCCACATAGGTTTGCATGCAATTGCTATCCGAATTGCTTTCGCATTATTTTCCTTTGAAGTCATGAGTGTGTATAGTGGGGTTGGACAGCTCCACGTGGGTCTCTTATATTACTCCTGCACAGTAGAAGTCGTTCCCATGTCGATTTCATAGTCAAAGCCGCTGTACATTGACTCATAAGCCAGTAGCAGTTACCACATCAAATCAACTGAATAGGGAAACGAGTTTACAAGCCAATGGCACCTCTGAGAATCAAGTACACATCCAATCAATCCTAGGCTGTAGGAAATCGCAGAAATTGTCGGTTCCGCATTTGCCAAATTCAAGCCGCAAAAGTCTATTGGGTTCATACCACGATCATTGTCTGATAACTACTCTCATGATGGTGTCTCGAAATTAACCCAAATATGATTTTCCTCGACTCCATTGAAGAGTATCACTATGCTACCCTTAACCAATGAAGGAATTCACTCAAACAAGGACAGTCTCAAACAAAAGTATGAACATAAAGATCGTAGGAACATCTTCTATCAAAGTCTTGCCTATATCTAACGACAGGCGGGCACACAATATTGTTCAACCTCCTGACTGACAGAACCGCCGGGCAATGAACTAAAGCTGGTGATATTCGACCTGCGAGGAACGAAACTATTCCTTTCACATGCTCTGGTAGTGTAAGACCTCTCTGTCCCAATTCTTCCATCAGTTTAGCGTACGGGAGCCTCCTCCACAAGCCATAGAAGGATGGTCAGGTGATGGAAAAAGATTCTAGTCAAAGGTTCTCCAGACTCCTGTCGATAATTCCAACGCTTTCTTCGTCCGAAACGCGGAGAATCATAGCTTCATCTTTTACTATCGGATCGATGTTTGTTTATTGAGCTAAAGAGCTAAAGAGTGCCTGATCGTTCCACACTTCAGTTTCTTTTTGTTCAATAATGGAAGAAGATGATGTCCTGTATCCAGGTAAGTGGAATTAAGTTGAAACTAAATATTCCTGGTATTCAGAGCTCACCAGTAGAAGGCACATTTATGTTGTGCCATTCATTCCATGAGCATAGTAGTTCACATCCGGGATTCAGTTTTTTCAAGTTTTCTCTGGCTCCTTGACTTGGAAACCCTATTCCCAATCATAAAATCTGATCGCTCTTTGATTTTTATGAGTCCTACGATTGTGATATCATTAGGTATACGTGTTTTGTTATCTCCGCAGGTTTGATGTGGAGGGAATGGTAAGTCATATCTCAGGGAAGTGTTGGATACTTCAATACGAGAATTTCACACGAGAATAGCTTTGAAATCTCTCTTTCTTCGAATCGAATATTCGCGCTTGATGGCGGAGGTATGAAGCTGTCCGAGTCAGTTCACCATAAGTAGTTTTCTGTGACCTTTCTCCTTATCATAGTCACCTCATTGAAAGCTTGGTCATGTATCATGAAAAGGGTTTGATACTGTGTTTCTAACAGTCTAACATTTCTATTAGGATTTCACTAAAATGCCTCTGGTGGTGCACAAAGTAATTCGTTCTTCACATCACTCTGAAGCCAATGATTGGAGCCGTACCTTTCCTGCAGAAATACATAAACAAGTTAAACAAGTTGACAAGTTAAATATTTATGGCTGTGAAGGCTGACAAGGCCAATACATTGAAGGAGCAATAAACAGTGGTTTCTTTGACGACCATCAACCATTCTGGAAGCACACCAGTTTGTCTGTCTTCAGTTTTTGTGATGCATAGTAGCTACATATAAATGTGTATACCGCCAATTCTTTTTCAATAGAAGCAATTGACCTCTTTTGGAAGACACGCTTTCAGCAGAGGAATCTGCTGCCTACGGAATGATTTAAGACTTTAATGGCGTGGACCATCCAGGTTACTAACCAAAATAATAATAAAACTTATAGGAACTCATTTGAAAAATGCAGAACGTCATTTGGAATCCAGAAGATTATGTATGATATGTCTTGAACTAAGGTACGCCTTTACATTAACAATGTCGCATTCCCATATTTCTATGACCACCACTCCTTCTCACACATTCCTCCTGTTGAATATTAACCACCTTTTTCCTCATTATAATAATATCCACAGTACCATGTGACCCAAAAGGATCAATTATATTTTTCTCGTAGATTTCTATTCCCGATTGTTGGTGAAATTCAAAATCGAACCCCAAAACAAAAGAAAACCAAAATCTCTGCACACGATCATGGGACATTTACCAGCAGAAATATGCGCTAATGATCAGAGAAAGTGTCTGGTTATCGAAGGTCAAAATCACTGCCAACGTGCTTCCATTGACCTACAGAGCTATTCTCAATCGTTAGCATGTACCACTATATGACATATCGGACATCTTAACGAGATGAAACATGCTGCAAAGAGTTTTATTCGAATTTCATTTTGTGTTTGTGTTGCATAAGATTTCTTTTATTGAAAAACCAAATCCAACTACATGACTCACGAAACCTATCGCATGACTTAGTCACAGATACTTGCAACACACTTAAAGTGACGCACAATTATTGCTGTAACCACTGTGTGCCAATGCGGATATTGTCGTATAACCTATAACTGTACAAAATTATGATAAATTATATACCTTCTCTTGGCATATGTCTGTTTCTAGTTGATTGAATGTGCTACGTGGTTTGTTTTCAATTTCTCTTCACGTACAGGAGGTTTTAATACAGATACTCCAAATGAGTATGCCGGTAATATTTACCACAAACAAAAAAGGCGAGATCGTGACAAACGAAAGTTGCAAATATAAAGACTTTAGGTGACTGAAGGATAGATACATAAGAAAGCACGTAATTTTAGAAAAGAAAAAGAGGAAAAAACAAAAGATTTGTTTCTTCGTCAACACAAATGACGTCATTTTTGGAATTCAGTGGACGTAGCAAATTCATGTAGAGTGGTTCATTAGAGTGATCAACATTTTTTCAATAACACTTGAAGAAAAAATATTGAATTATCTACATCGTTACGTGACTATTCAATATTTTTTGCGTAAATAAGAAAAAAAGTAGCAGTTCGCACACCAACTCTTTTGTTTGCAAATCTTTCATCGTCCGATCGAGATGAGGATTTACTTTTGAAAACTTTAGCTTATTACAACTCACTTGAAACTATAAAAAAAAGTAAAAAGAAAGGTTGCTTTTAATCAAAATGCTGGTCAACGCTCTCCAAAGTGGCAAAAACTATACAAACCGTGGTCACCTTCGCTGAGACGGAAGCAAAGACTTTTAGTCTTCTGCTCCGGATTTATGTACTTTTCGTCCCTGCATTGGGAAATATAGAACATATGGTATGGATGGTAACAGATTTAAACATTATCGGTGATCGGTGCACTAGGAATAGACTTTGAAACAATTCTCCCTGAAGTTGTTCTCGTCACATGAAGAAGGATCTTAGTCAGTTTGATTGATCGGGTCTTCATTGGAGTCAAATATCTGGCAGTACGACCGTATTCTGTACTAAACTTGATCGAAATGCCTAGATCGGCAGGGTGAAGGCTTTTCAGAGTAAACTTAGAGCTACTCAAGATGAACTGAGTGATCGACTTACCTTCAAAATTTATATTATGAGCGGTATTATCCGTGTAATAGATCAGCTGTCCCAAACCAATGATACCAAAACTTCAGCTACAAGAAATCAGCAGCATTTTTTCATCAACTCAACAGGATATATAGAAAAGTTATGAGCTGGTAAAGGAGGCATTTTTTTTGTGATCGTTCTACCTCCATTCAAACGATTTTTGTGTTATACAGCTGTCTACAAGCCTGCTATTCGCAGTAGGGCTTACCTTAATTTAAGCGTTTTTCCTGCTCAGTTTTAAGTCATTATTGCCCTAAAAAGTTTCCAAATGGTACTTCTTTTTTCATAGATACACCACTGAGAACCTTACTTACTATTTTATCGAAATCAATTCTATGAAGTGGAAAACTTCTCTGGAAACTTATGCTTTACTGTGCCCATTTCTATGGATTCTCATGATCTTCGAATAGACCTACAATTTTTGGCCCTACAGTGGTTCAGAAAAAACCACTTCAGCCTTAAGAAGTCTGAGTATTCGTTACCACCAAAGAAGGCCCTATCAGAACGTATTATAAACGCCTCAAACAATTGAAACAAACGATCAGGCACTTCAGAGCAATACACCACGGTAAATAAAGTTCGAAATTTATTGTTATTACCCGCATTTCCATACAAAATTGTATCTAAACCAACTCAGCTCAACTTATTGTGCGAAACGCAGGCAAAAACAACATAAAAAACTTTATGTAACCAACCAAAACCCGAGGAATAGTCTCTCCACAATTCGTTGCTGAGTGCACTACAGCGTAGAGCGCTATTAATTAATCCAACGACCACTCTATATTACACCACTCTCCGAGTGCTCCAAAAGTGCTCCAAGTGCTCCAAGTGCTCCAAGTGCAATATACTCACAAACGGCGTCATGCATAAGCGTTTCGTTCGCGGCTCTCCGAATGCGCTTCGAAAACCTAATTGAAATGACCAGCGTTGTTATAGTCTCTGCCATCAGAGCATGTGGGCATCGAAGTACATACATAAACGAAGTTCATTTTGTCTACCTTTCTGCTTGCCTAGTCTCTAGTATCTGAGACATTTGTAGGAACTATCTGGTGAAGTGCTTTAGAAAGTGAAAAGCCGTTTACCTTTCCGGAGCCAACTGCTCTAAGAAGTGTAACTAATTGGATGTGGGACTATGCCCCACCAGTGCCATTGAACTCTATGGACTCTCTACTTCCAAATACACACACTCTTCGGGCATCGCAGAAGGAGGTGTTAGATGTTAAAATGAAAAATAAAAATCGTTGCTTTAAGGCTTCGTGTCTATTATAGCAGCCAATGCTCCGAGGCGAATTTGTACGCTTTGCTATAAAAAACGAAAGCATTTCTGTGATATTTTTGTTTCTAACTAATTAAAGATTTCCACTGGCAATTAAATTTGTTTCATTTGCTTTTGGCATTCCTTTTTGTTCCCATAAATCCACCAAGAGTTGGATGTCAATGGAATAGTAAAGAGAAATAGCCATGGAAGACACGTTAATGATCTAAGTTCGTCGCTTGGTGGGACTCTATTTATTATAAAGCACTGTTATACGGTTTTCTTCTTGTTTCGTTTGAATCTGTTAAAATATTCTTATGGCCAAACTGGTTATGAGTTTACATTAAGTTTTCTACTTCAGAGTGATACCGTTACATAATTTGAATGATGGAACACGCAGTTGAAACAATTAAGCACATTTTATTGAGATATTAATCTAACAAAAGCGGTCTAGGAATTAAGAAGTTAAGAACTCTCTTTGTTTAGAACTGTTATGCAATGGTTTGTTGAATTTTCATGCGCGAATGGAGATTATAAATGCGAGCGAGTCAGTGGGTAAATGTTTCACGAAACTGGTTCAGATTGTCGGTCAATAGCTGGCATGCAATTGTTTTGGTATCTAAATGAATTTTCAAAGGAAGTTCAAACTTCAGACAAACTTTGTTGAGCTACAATTGTGTACTGAAAGATGAGGTTTCAAACTTTAAGGCTTAAACCAATTGTGGGTTATGTAGATGAAGTTTTGGCAGATTATTTTGGATGTAGATGGCAGAGAAAGAGTCGTTTTGATGGAATCAATGATTGCATCCTTATCTTTTTAAGAAAAATCTGAAAGGAGATACGTAGCTGGACGTAATACTTTGTCATTCCTGATAGAGGCTTGGTTATATGAGGTTGGAAAGCATACGGCTTTCCTTCTTCAACCTAAGGTGTACCTGTTTCTGGCAGATTTCTAACCTAACAGAGGGCAACTTACATCGGTATCACTATGAACAACACCATCAGCGGCAATGGATATCATGCTCAGTCTCATTCTGCTGGATCTATAGGTACACTTCAGCAATTTGGCAGCCAAAACTGCTATAAAATTGAAGGAAGTACGATTATGGTCATCGAACCCTTATGACCATGAAATGGTACTAACACAATAGGAAGACTCGATCCTTGTATTTGAAAGGAGATTTGACATAAAAATTTCGGACAGAGCTCACTGGTAGCATCAGTACTTCAGGGGAGTCCTCTGCAAAATTCTAAAAATAGACGATTGCTGTGTCTTTGAAGCCGAAGTCACGGCCATTGTTCAGGCTAAGGAACTTATAATTAAGAGCCCATAAGTTGCGTCTCTGATGTGTACCAGTGCATATGGATATTTTAGGAAACGAGAAAGCTGATGAACTTGCAAGAAAGGTGTGGCGAAGATTAAGCATGAAACAGTTGGTCCAGGCAATCAACAATCAACTCATCTCAATATATGTTTACCAATGGCCGGGCCTGAACCAGAAGAGATCTGTTTCCATATGGAACGCCTTAGTGTACTGCTAATGACTATTGAAGAGGTTGCAGGAACAAGACAAAATCTGCCAAAAGAGTGAGAACTCTAGGTAGTTACTTCTTCACTAAGGTGATAGACATGAGGTACTTCCTACGAGATCAAGTCATCCATAAACTTAAACCAAGATGACTGAAAAGTAGTAGTCACTCTATTCTAGACAGGGAATTGTTTGCTCTAAGCATACAATAGAGTCCAGCTCCAGCTGTCAGTCATCTCTCCCGGTTTTAATTCGAGTGATCCGGAAAAGACATAGAATGCTGTGGAATGTAAAATGTTTCATAAAAACCGTCTCCAAGGATTGTGTTTAGAATATGATCTGTTTGGTGTCCCAATAAAGAGATCCTAGTGAGGGAGATGAAGAATTAGTTGACTTTAAGGTTGAGGACTCTCGACTACTTTGTCTAATAACGCAATTGCTATGGCCATGCATGGTTTCGGACGACTGTGCGAATAATCTCTCAAAGAACAGCATAACTTATTCTCATTCAAACGTGTCTCTGATTTCTCCCATGTTTGTGCTTAAACTCCAAAGTCAAGATTCGAAAGTGGAAATTTGCAATGCATTCAAATTTAAATACAATTTGCTCTTCGGAATTCATTACCAAATTAGTTGAAGTTCAACACTTTTCCTCATTATGGCCATAAATTACTCGAAGACCCCTTGACGTTTGTGTGACTGAACACACAATTGAACTTGACATTTGTGGGACTGAATACACAATTGAAAACTAGCAGACTTCACATGCGCCATTAGTGTATACTTGCCATCATTATCTAGCTCGTGCTTTGACAAGTACCTACTTGTACAAACAGCACAAAGTCATTTTGTTTGACAATTCTACCCTTACTGACCTACAGGCGTTTTTTTATTTCCTTTAAGTCACTTGCCGTCAGTCACTTTCACTTCTTGCCACACACACACATGCTAACATGCGTGACCGGCTGTCAAAAAGGCGTGTGTATATCCCTTTCTGACCACTTTTCCCTCTTTTCGACCAGAAAACCAGTTCCCCGATACACTCTCCTTCATTAATCATTTGCTTACACTTGTCGCCATTATGTCCCTGCGGAGTTTATCCTTCTGCCTACCACACGCGACTTAGTTTTCTTCAAAAAATTTGCATTTTTGTATCGTAAAAGCTGTATTGGTCCACCATACTTGTTGTAACTTTCACGCGTCATTATCAGCATTCCGCGGAGAAACGCTGTAGGGAAAGAAATTTTCATCTGCGCAAAAAATTCCTCGCCACGCATAGGTGAGGCTTATTATGATAAGCCTTTTTAATTCCAGTTGATCTTTTTTTTTGTTGAAGAAGATGAAGAAAAAAACAAATCACATCAAAACCAGTCTGCGTCTGCCTTGAAGTGGGTCATCGTTATAATAACTTCCAGGCCAGTCCAATAGATACATTTGTACATAATGTTGTCGTTGTCGTAGTTGTCGGACCAAAACAAGACGACATTGCCCATATAAAGGTGAAGCAGGCGACCAGCTACTATGGGAAGACTATAACGACAACACTGACGCTGACGCTGGTGGATGTGCGTTCACTCAGAAAAATTCAGCCATTCAGTGGGTCAATCAACTTGTTTTTCAGCCTCGCCACTGTGGATTGTTGTTTTTTTTTTTTAATTTTATATCTCGATAGCGGTACCGTCAGATCGAGTTTTGTCACATATTTCTGCTTTTGTTGTTGTTGTGGGGCTATTTGTTCGAATAACAAATGGAAAGAGATGCTCTTCAAGGTATCACTGTGGTAGCCATCATCGACATCAGTGTTGCCGGTCGTCGGAAACAGGTGAAGTGAGCGTCGGCCTTTTAAGTAGCTAATCGGTGGGGTGGGGGGTTTCTTAAGTTGAGCGTGGTAATGTGATTAATTAGGAGCTTCGAAGAATTTTTTCTCAATTCCCTCTTCTGCCTGGAGTTGTCAATTGTAATTTATATTTTCAGGTCTAATTTGAATTGAACCGTTTAGAAACTGTGTGTTGTTGAACGCACTTAGATGGACATGGGAGGTGGTTTCTCTACTTATGGATACTATCTTCAAGATGAGTTTGGTCAACGTTGTTCGGTTATTGCAGAATTACTATATTTCCCTCGGGATCGTCTCAAGCTTATGACAAAGAGCAGTAGCATCAGACGTTGTACTTATTTGGTGTGAGACTTAAGACGTCATCGACAGAAGTAAATGGAGATGGTTCATTGTGCCCAATATTCAAAAATTCAATTCGAACTTTTAGGACTTGACATGATGCGATCTCTACTAGCTTCCTAGGTTGCTTGGTGGAGAGGCCTTTGAAGTAAGTATGGCACTCCCTTAGCTCCAAAGAAAAGTCTCTCTCCTCTACACACAAATTGTTCCGAGTATGTTCGGATACTTCCATGATACTTTTTATCATGGGCTGTTCGAAGTAATCTACCACCTTAGACTGGGTTGCTTTTAGTGTCATCCGCACTCGAGTTTCGATGATCTTCCGTGACACTCGTCCCACGACCCTAGTTTCAAGGGCATGCCGTCTGATGCAAAAACAGCAAAATATTACACTTCGTCCAAACGTGCTCACGTTTTGGTGGCGTTTTCATAGAAAAAGAAAACGATTTTAATGACATTTTGGAAGTTATCATTGAAATTCAATGAATAAAGTCAATACGGCCACGCCCACTTTACAAAGGATGCATAGACAGAAGAATATATTATCATAGGATCCAAGTCAGATGGATTCTAATTTTTCTGCATATTATTAGAGGAATCGCAATGTCAGGAAAGCTACCATCAACCATTCTGAAATTCATAACAACTTCGGGGTGCTTCTGGGAGATCTTGTAGCTACCCCAAAGCTAATAAACAACCTTTGTCTTTCTTGTCTAGGTAAACGCACGACAGGGGCTCACAATGGGTCTACCAGTGATCCGATTGTTGACCGCACATGTGGGCACCGCGTTCTACCTCCCTACCTACCTACTTTCTCTATAATGCTTCCATGCCTTATGTATTGTTACTCCCACATTTTGGAGCCTCATCAAAGCTATTCATTGTTACTGTTAAGCTCTAAGTTGAGCGTTTAATCGAAATTCGTGAATTTTTGTCTCCAAATACACATCAGCCAATCACACTTCTTTGAAGAACTAGGAAGTTTCTTTTAAAAACCAATCATGAGTGCCGTCTTTAGAATATCGATATAACAAGAGCCTAAAATTGGACAACCTCTATAAGATACTAATCGTTTACACCACCATTCTGTACAGTATACTGATTAGTAGCTAATACTTATATAATTTATAGACGTTATCACAGCAACATACCTTTGCCCAGGTTACTTTCCAAAAGACAGCTAACTCATTGGTCTCATTTCACTCGAGCCGGTTCTTACTTAACACAGATACTCAAGTAATTATAGTCAAAGAATCTCGCTTATTCAATGTGAGAAGACGCCTACAGTGTTGTATCAAACATCAACTTCCAGCAAACCACCAGAACAAGATACATTCTTTAATCTTCCGGTTATTACGGCAGAAAATTATAATTTCATCATCTAATCCATCATCATTGCGGTCATTACGTCTAATAATGTAGCGCAACATCCACTATTGACCGTAAATTGAACATTGTTACCAATTTTACGTTCCAAAGCAGTAGACATTCGCGCACGAATCAAACGTGTTTGCATAAAATAATTACAAATAAAAAAAAAAATTAAATTTGCATAATCACACCGCCACTGAGTCAGATATTTTCCCATCAACATGCTCTTAATTGCAGCACATTATTCGCATTTTTCCCGCACAATCTTCTGCAAAACAGTAAAACAAGTGCCGACGACACGACTTCCTGCAGTCTGTATCTCAGGTGTAGAACCGAAACAACTCGTTAAACTAAAATACCAGCTAATGATCCAGAGATTATTAATTGCGGACCAGTTTGTGGGTTAACGGGCCCAGAAGCAACCGAAATTCGATTTAAAGATTTAGGCTAAATGTTATGTTACCAGTCTTCCTGACCCAATTCTAATCACATAATTATTTTTTATTGCAGATTGCCTGAACTACTTACCGTCAGTTTCACAAATCTCCCCAAAGTCAACAAACGCACACGACAGTGGCGACACATCGAAGTCAGTGCCGAGGCTTGAAAGCACTCTAATAGATCCGAGCTTGGAAAATGATGAAAATGAAATGCGGGGACACACGAGAATGGAGAGGTCAGCTTTGCCGATTCTTAACGATTTGACTCGTCCGAAGATGGGTCCGAATGAGTTGGACGACGACGACTTGGACACGCAGAAGTTTGAGGCCGGTCGATACTTTCAGTACAACATCAAGCCCACGGAAACACTGGGCGATTTGTCGGAAAATGCCGAAATAACAAAGAGCTCCCGCGAGCCGAAGGGCCTTACAGTGGATGGTTCTTTTTTATCGAAGGGGGGCCTACGATCGGTTTCATCGGGGTCCCCCAACGCACCTATAACTCCGAGTTCTGTTACACCGATCTTAGCGACTGCGCCGGTGCCTAATCATGGACGACAGAATCCGAATCCTGACATCCAAGACATAATTACAGGAATTGTTAAGCTACTCAACGGAAATGTTAATGTCCACGCTAACACTCAGGTGGGTCATCGTCGGCCGACAGCCAGTCGCATCAACAATCGAGGACCACCAAGAATCTCCGAAGTTCAGACGCTGCCGCTAGACTATGATATACAGAAGCCAATGCCAGGTAGCTCAATGCGTCCGCCGCCATACCCCTTTGATCGACCGGAGAGACCATTCATCACAGGAGTGCCAATACCCGAACAAATCGTTCCCTATAGACCAGGGTTCGTGAGTAATCGTCCCCCATGGCATAGAAATCGTCCGAGGCCTCCAATAACCACTAGTGGAGGTGGCGGTCGGCGACCGATTCCCCAGTATAAACCACCACCAAATCTCAATGAACACTCGGAACAACCAGACCATCCGGAACACTTTGATCATCCACACCCGGAACCAGAAGAAGAAATTCAACTCACCACTCTTGAGAACGAGAACAATGAGACCGTAGAGATAGCCCCAACGGACACAACCTATGACAACGATCTACCCATTGAGGAGTACGCCAACAATGTCGAAAAGAATACATCGAGCGAGCTAGAGCTTGAACTTCCTTCAATTTTAGCTGAGGAAATCCCAGTTAAGAAGGACGAGAGTTCCAAGAAAAAGCCAACAACCAAAACAAAATCCACCGAGAAAAAAGTGATCCCCACCGCTTCCGAGGACTACAGCACGATCATTGAAACCACTTCCGTTGTGAATTCTATCTCCACTCAGGTTGTATCGTCATCATCGACGTATGAACCCATGTCGAACGAGGATGCAATTAACGCTTCGTCGGAGGACATCATCTTTATGACAACATCAAGCCCCAAAAAGACCCCATCACTGGAAATCAGCACAACCTCATCTTCAACCACACCCAGTATATCAATGAAACCAGTTGAGACGACGACGACAAAGCCATCTATTGAAGTCGAGGTTGTCACCACCACGAGCACAGAGGAAGCCCACAGCACATCAACAACTCCAAGCACCTCTGACATTCCTTACCATCCCCGACCTGGTATCGTCCTAGACGATCCCGAATTTAAGCCCGGTCATGGACGACCCCCAATAGGAAGACCCCATCGTCCCCAACCGCCGCATATTCAACCCACTAGACAGCAGCTGCCACCTGGGTATGGAGAGATTTTCGATGTTACCCTCTCGGCCATTCAGGGACCTGGTTCTGGTAGTGGCTCCCAGCAGACAATCAACATCAAGCCCTATGGCTATGGTGGACAACAAGGTGGAGTGGGCAATGGTGACATTATAATCTCACCGTCTGGTGACGATGGTTTTGTATCGATTGATGGCAAACGGACATATATCAACCTGTTTGGAGATGCTACAGATCCTCCCGCAGTTGCGGCAACAACCACTGCGGCAACAACTCCATCTACATCACAAATTTTGAACAACTCTAGTCAACAACAGAAGCCTGTCAGTCTACCTCCGCCACCAGCAATTGGTTCAGGAACAGGCTATGCAGTGCCCGAAACGGAAGTGGTCGAAGTTACTCCGTCCAAAGCGAATACTAAGCCGACAGGACAAACGAATCAAACGCCTGCACAGAGGCCTCATTATAGACCTCGGACTACTCAACCTCCAGTGCGGATCGATACGTGTATAGTTGGCGATGATTCAACCTGTGACCAGGCCCAACATGAACGGTGCAAGACTGAAAATGGCGTCTCAAGTTGTCACTGTCGACCTGGTAAGTAGAGATTCGCACTGGCTGAAAGTTTTTAACTATGCCATTGGTTCTGTCGTAAACTCTAGCACAACTCATGCCAAAAAATCTTTCGATTTTTGTCATAAGGATGCGTCTGTGCTCTCACGTCGCTTTAAATTGACCTCCATTTGCTTTTGCAGGGTACTCACGCCGAAAACACCGTGAACCATGTAGGAAAGTGGTTTCGTTCTTCATGGGACTTCGTGTAGATCGATTCTATGAGCATAGAATTGTTTGGGACAATAAGCTGCTCGATAGAAGTAGTGAGCCATACAGTCAACTGAGCTATGAATCTGCAAGAGCTGTAAGTATTTACCGACCTCCACCATACATCCACTCTTCTAATAAATACGTTTTTCCCAAAGATGGATTCTGCTATGTCAATGACACCATATTCCGATGAATTCATGGAGGCAAGAGTTAACAATATCTACCGAGGAGATCCGAGTCAAGGAACACCAGGAGTTTTCGTAAATCTTACGCTAAAGGTAAGTTTCATGATTTGAGTCTGCGGGATGCGGGATCAGCCTATCTTTCTCTTCCTCTCCCCAGATCGAAGAGAATGCTGAAACTCTGCGACCCAATCTCCGAAGTGATGTCCAAAAGCATCTCCTCGGAGTGATACATCGCCGGAATAACAACATCGGAAACTCGGTCCTTTATGTCGAGTCTCCTCAGGGTTCTATATCAAACATTCAAGATCTGGACGAATGCCAGTCGAAGGAACTCAACGACTGTCATACGAACGCGCTTTGTACCAATATTTGGGGAAGTTTCAGATGTGCTTGTGAAGCGGGCTTCCGTGATCCGTGGGCTGATCAGTTCCAGCGAGCTGGTCGCGAATGTCAGTCATGTCCAGATACATACTGCAATAATCGTGGTGTATGTAGTTACAATGAAGAGGGTGCTCAAGTATGTGCCTGCGATGGCAGTCATTATGGCGGACAATGCGAAATCGATGGTGAAGTCCTTGGAGTAGCTATTGGGGCTTCTGTGGCGGCAGTTATTATTATTGTTCTGACCTTGGTTTGCCTCATTATGTGGTCAAGGAGATGGCAGCGAGAGCAAAAGAATGCAATTGGTTCTCCGGTATTTGGATACATGAACACAGCGCCACTGAAATCAGCTGGTATGCTTCAACCTGGTTATCAGGTTACGCTGGAAGATCGAATGCGATGGGCGCAGATTGCAGATGTAATGGCTCAGGCTAATCATTATGGGGTAAGTTGCCTTCCAAATCAAGAGGGTCTGCTTACTAACAGAGTTTTTCTTTCAGGCTGAACCGATTGCGCAGACACGGCCATCATCGGCAATGTTTGGATATCCCAATCTCCATGCCATGGGTTTGGGAACAATGGGTAAGCGTATTAGCTCTGCAAACCAGCTCGACTAACATATTGATTCCAAATTGTAGGTGGCATGTCACACATGGGCAGTACAATGCAGATGCATCAAAACGGTGCCCTTCCACCGGTTCCACTGCCGAGGTAAGGACCATGGTTCCCTTGTCCCATCCCAATCCTAAAATGTCAAATTCTAAATCTCATTCTTTAGCAGACTAGGTCTAGGATCCCGATCGAGTGGGATGCGTACGCTGGAAAACTCCAGTTCAAGTGAAGAAGAGGATCGTACTGATCTACTTGGAAGGAATTTCCAAGTTCCACGACCAAAAAGTCGGAGTAACAATAGTATAGCTGTGAGTTTGGATTTACACAGCTTTGAATGCGAAGAGATATGTAACGCGCTCTCCTTTGTTTCAGAACCAATCGGGCATATACTACGACGTGGACTATGAACCATCAGGAAACGCCGGCGGAGGAGGAGGTGTTGACATGTACGGTTCACAAAGTCAAAGTCATATGTCAACGCATATACCAGGTCCACAGGGCATACCAATGAGCACGTACACATCTGGGAGGGCGCCGAGTAGTTATTACATGAAATGATAGGATTTATGCTTCGATTCAACGAAGCTTTGTATGTATGCCATTCAGGAATTTAAAGGGATAAAATCGAACTAATTGCGGCGAATTAGACAGACTAGATGTTTATTTTTTTTATTACTATTTACTACTAGGATATAGAATGAGTTACTTTGCGCAGTGACCTTGTCGTTCGTGAACCTTTATGACGTGATGCACGACTTGTCATGTGTCAAATTCATTACAGAAACAAAATCCAGTTACTTAGTCAAAGTCTAACCAGTAAAATGGCACCTCATCGATCATAATTACCTACAGGACTTATCTCACCAACATTTTACCTTAAATTTAGTACACATTGACCAAAATTTATTGTTCTGTTTGCCACTTTAGTGTAGGCAAAGCGAATATAGTCAAAAGTGTTTATTAAAATTTTCTGTTTAATAAGATTTTCGAATGACATTGTCAACGTGGATGTATGTAAATAGTAGAATTTATTTTTCCTAATTAATATTTTATTTAAGCTTAACAAGCGGCACCGTTCGAATTGGAAATCAATTTGTTTTTAAAAATCTTCTCCTGAAGGTTTGAAAATATTAAATATGCAATTTACATATATAAAATTCCTATTAAAAGGAAATCGACATTATAACGAATAAGAGTATATATTGTAATTTAAATTATTATTATACAAATTTAAGGCATTGTATATATTTGTATGAATTATAATAAATGATATTTTATAACAAAAAAAAACTGAATAAAAGAATTTGTAAAATAATGAAATAAAGGTTGTAGTTTTTATTATTTTCCTATCCAACGATTCAAGTCCTAATCCTACCTTCATAGCTGGTATAAAATACATTTTAATTAGATTACCAAGTTGCCAAGTGTAGGCAGCCACTTTAGGTCTGTTCCCGTACTGTCCAAAACTGTGAAAAACTACAAAAAATGATCAAATCCTGTTCCCGTTCTCCAAAAGTTCATACTCGAACAGGATTTGGTGTCTTTTCGTAGATTTTCATGAAAATTCGTTATTTTAAGGAGAGTACGCGAACAGACCTAAATTTATGAAATCTATCAAAGTTGACGTTTGCTTGAAAAAAGATGTACAAATGTGTTTTAAGAATGAAAATCAAATGAAGAATACATTCATTCATAGACACTTTTTGTTCAGTTTTTTTGCTCTATGCATTCTCGTACTTTTTTGTATATTTGGCTCTTTGTGAGATTTTGTCAATCTGTGAATTTTTGTGCATACAGTAGGAAACAGATTTACTACAGTACTATGTACTTAAATTGGTTGTCAAAGCGGTTTCTTGGCAAAACTCAAAGAGAATTCACCAGGTCTAAAGTAAAGCCGTGACTGCCGTCTCTTTTTGAGTTTCCCTGGATGTTTCTTTATAACGAAGACTAATTCTTTCGTGCCTTCGTCGTTGCCTTTTAGGGATTAAAAGTTACCTTTTAACAAAGCCATCTGGTCTTTACAGTCTGCTAGTTCCGCGCTAGTAAAACCCAACTTGAGAGCAATACTGCCAATATTCTTCTTAATATGATCGAAAATCCTTTCGGGTTACCCTTTCGGCGAGAAATAAATTTTTGATCCGACAAAGCCGCCAATATAAGGCTTAGTGTGCATAGTCCTAGCCAGGTCACATATGAGAGCTCTCTAGCGTTTGATATTCCATATTGGTTTCAACCTTATGCTCCTACAACTGTTGGAATAGCGACGAATATCTCTTGATTTTCGGCCTTCATTGGAACCAGTTCGAAGTGGACACGCACATGATATGGTTTCTAGTATAACCTACTTCAGTCTTGGGACCACGACAAGTTGGACAGTCGCCTCAGTATCCATCAATTGTAAGGTCGTGATAGTGGCATTTCCTATTAGAAGGGAGATCAATTCTTAACCTATTATTAGGCATTTTTTCTCAAATTTAGTTTTAACGTTTTCATAGAGTCTGTCACTAATTATCCACAAGGCTTAGTTAAGCTGTCAAGGTTACACCGTGGCTCATGCCCAGAGCTCCCAGAAGGGAGTTTAAATCCGTGTCTGGGAAAGGGCAATTTTTAATACAGAATCTGTTTATGACGTCATTGACAAAGTCATAAATCGTGTTTCTTTTTTACTTTGGAGCAGAGCAGAGCCTTGAACACACTGACCGTGCTCTGTTCAGAGTGTGCTCCGAACGCTCGGATTTATTTCAGAAACACGATTGAGCATATGTAATAACTCAGGCTCTGCTTCGCACTACAAAAGAAAAACGGCTACATACGGACATTTCAGAATTAATTAGAGTGATGCACTGAACATGGATTGGCGAGCAAAAACTAAGTACCCAACAGAAGATTTTGTAACCTTTTCCTTCTATTACTATTTCTAATTCGAATCCGCATCATTTGCGTCAGATTTAGACACGTTAAGTCATGATATTTTGTTTATTAGATTGAGTCAAGTTGGTCTCATTGAAAAAAAAAAAACGTATTTGTAAGAAATGTCAGATTGGGACAATAATGGAAAGTAAGCTCTTTAATAAACCGAGAACATAATTTAAATATATAAAGTATTCGCCAATGTGTTCTCATCAAACTACTTAAATAGAGTATTCCCCTTATCCAGTTTCTGCATACACTACCACCTTGTGCTAAACGCCTGAACGACTCATCTAATGACAGTTAACTTTGGACACTCAGTTGACAAGTGTATACGTCTCACTTGTGGTATTTTCTTTTTTCCTTTTGTATACTTTTGTTCTGTGAAAAAAAAGAAATATAAAAATGGCTGCGATCGTGTTGCCATAAAATCGGGATTTCCACTGAAAAAATAACTCAAATCGTGCATTGCTAATCATTAAATAGGTACGCGCGTCGCGCACAATAAACGAAAATCCCCAACACGAATGTGAAAAGTCTCCCCACACAAAGTGGTGTACATTCAACAATTAAACGAGAAAAAATATCGCAACCAAGAAATAAAAATGGACGGAAACGATAGAGAACCATCCTTCGGACATATTGGACCCATCTCGCCGCCAGAAATCAAACCAGACATTTCCCTGTTAAATGGTAACAGTGCCGAGGGCTTTTCCCCGGGCCCAGCCAGTCCAGGGCAATTTGTGTCGATAAGCAGTCTGCAAGCAGTGACCGCAATGAATGACTCTCCAACGAATCAGAATCGCCTACATTCACAGCAACAACAGCATCCGCATCAGCAGCAGCCGCAGTATCCACCCAATCACCCGCTTAGCGGCTCCAAGCACTTGTGTTCCATATGCGGGGACCGAGCCAGTGGCAAACACTATGGGGTGTACAGCTGCGAGGGCTGTAAGGGCTTCTTCAAACGAACTGTCCGCAAGGACCTGACCTACGCATGCCGCGAGGACAAGAACTGCATAATTGACAAGAGACAACGAAACAGATGCCAATACTGCCGTTACCAGAAATGCTTGACATGCGGCATGAAGCGCGAAGCAGTACAGGAGGAGCGCCAGCGTGGAGCGAAAATAGCCAATGCTCGCAATGAGGACTTGAACCCAACCAGCTCGGTACGAGACCTCACCATTGAGAGAATCATCGAATCCGAACAAAAAGCCGAGGCTAGGTGTGGCGACAGTGCAATCCCCTTCCTCAGAGTGGGAAGCACTTCCATGGTCCAGTCGGACTACAAGGGGGCCGTATCTCATCTTTGCCAAATGGTGAACAAGCAGCTATTCCAGATGGTAGAGTACGCTCGTCGCATGCCACACTTCTCGCAGCTGCATCGCGAGGATCAGATCTTGTTATTAAAGGCCGGCTGGAATGAGCTTCTCATTGCGAGTGTGGCCTGGCGCAGCATTGAGTACTTGGACATCGAATGCATAAACGCCGATGGGACAATTGATCGTCGCACGCCCATAAGGTCGCCGCAGCAGTTGTGCCTAGCACCCAATTTCACCTATCACCGCAACAGCGCCCTTCAGGCAGGTGTGGGAACGATTTTCGACAGAATTCTTTCAGAGCTGAGTGTGAAGATGAAGCGCTTAAACATTGATCGTTCCGAGTTGTCGTGCCTGCGGGCAATCATACTATTCAATCCCGATATACGTGGACTGAAGAACCGCAACGATGTCGAAATGTGCCGAGAAAAGGTGTACGCGTGTCTAGACGAACACTGTCGCAACGAGCACCCCGGCGACGATAGTCGATTTGCCCAGCTGCTCCTGAGACTCCCCGCCCTGCGGTCCATAAGTCTCAAGTGTCTCGACCATTTGTTCTTTTTCCGCATTTTCGGCGAAAAACCTCTCGAGGATTTCATCGCTGAGCTTCTATCCACTCCACTCTCTTAGGTCCATCTACCCAGAGCAACTATATAAAGGGCGTTGTTTTTTTATTTTCTATGATTCGCAAGTATTTCTCTTTTTGTTTTTCGACTAAATTGGTTTTAAATAGTATACATACATGCATATATATAATATATAAATTATCGATATTTATTTTGAAGCAATTTCAAAAGTTGTTATCCTTTTAAACGCAATTTAGTATCAAATGCTTTTTATTATGTATATTCCCTCCTGCACTTCGGGTGTAGCTCGAAGCGAGGAAGGACAAAATATAATTATAGTATAGTGTTATATGTCGGTTATACTTTCACTCAAGTTTTATTAGAAATAAAAGTTAAACAAACAAAAAAACTAGTCATACTCGTTTTATTGCAGGCGCACTAATTAATCGATAGAAGTGTGTCGTAATGCGTGGGTGAATTGTAAGTAATCGGCGTGTTGGGATTAATAACTGCTTGTTGTAGATTTATTGTTTGCAATAGATAATATGGGACAGGCCCGAGTCCCCCCGTACAGCTGACGATCGTAAAGTATTATAGTGAGGGGTTGCTGATAGTGCGACACAATAATCCCGCGGTAACGTATGTAAACGCGCCAACTACACATTTGTGGTAGATGGCTTAGAGTTAGGTATTCCCTGCTGTTTTAAACTGGGATTCATTCATTTTAGTTGGAACATTCTTATCATTTCGTTTGATGTGTCTTTCGTGTCATACAACCAGGGCCTAGCTTTAAACAACCATTCGTCGAGTCGAAGGTGACACGAAGTATTCACTTCCACGACGAACTCCATAACCACTTGAGCCACGAGTCTTACGTACCTTTATTAATCCATCCAGAGTTCCAAACTGATTTCCCTGCCAAACAGATGGTCACTGTGGGAGAAACTCTTCATATAGACTGCGTTGATCCCCGATATGGGTTAATGCGTCTTCAATACGGCGAGAAAGCTACCGAAGGAAGATGAGTAAGTATACTGCACAATAGTGAAACTTCGTGATAGGTAAGTAGGTAGAACGGGGTGGCCACATGATAATTTCGGCAAACACTCGGATCCATTGTGAGCCCATGTCGTGAGTTTACCTAGAAAACAAATACAAAGCTTTGGGGTAGCTACAAGGGCTCCCTGAATCACCGCGAAATTGTTTTAAATTTTAGAATAGTTGAGGTCGCCCAGGTCTTCGAATTGATATTCACCGAGGGCCGTCTTTCTAGTTCTGCATAGGTTTGGGAATTCGCAGAGACAATAAAAATTACACTCTACTGCATCTGAGGTCATCAGTTTTTATTCGCATACGACTGCGGTGGGCCGCCATGAAGTTGTGGCCGGTGATGATCCCCGTGGAGAGTGCTAAGTTGGGTCGGTTAAGCGTCAGGATGTGCCTGGTTTTGGCGACATCATAATTTGTCTTTAAGTTTTCTGGCGACACAACAGGGTGGGAGTGCGCTCCATCTCTCGTTAGCCAGTCTCGCGAAGGTTGTGTTGTGTTTAACAAGAGCTAGGGTCGGTAGAACACAGGTGTCGACTATTTTCAGGGCCTGTTCGGACCTGATTCGTCCGGCAGTTCGTTCCCTTGAATGTCGCTGTCGTTAGTCCAATCCCCTCTTGGACATCTGCAGAAGTTTCTGATGGACCGCTTTAAATTGAATTAAGCAAGAGTTATGGAAACTAGAATACATTAGTGTCGTTGATCATGTCGTGAGTTTTAAGTTGGAATTGCAAAATCTTGGAATTATTATTGGTGCAAGGATAACGCGTCTGTTGCGAATCCTTGTGATAATCAAAACAAATCAAAACAACACACTCTCATGGACAAGTTACAATATTTATTCGAACATAAACGCCAACTGCAGAAGCAAACACAATCTGTACAAAGCCTTAAAGCAGTCTCTGGCGACAATTTGGCGCTCCACACTGACAGTATAATACTTTCCCCGGCACGACTCCTACCTCGTAGTTATAATTCCACGTCAGTTCAGTGCCAGCCCTTATGTGTGTGAATGCAAAGAACGCTACCCAAGGGAATCTCAGATCATGCGTATCAACGAACACATTTTGAACAAAAAGATTTGGCGAGCAAGAATGCTGTTGGAAAAAACAATCAATCAACCAGCTGTTGCACGAATTTCAAGATCACACTTACATTGAAGTATCTTCCCAAATTGCCAGTGATTTTTGCATCCATAATGTAGCAAGCCTCATCCTTACCAAAGAGTTTTCGGATTGTCCTAAAAGAAATGCGATATGATTAACTGACGCATGACGCATTAGCTGTAGGCTGAGGCATATTACTGTTTCTCTGAACTGGAATGATCTGGTTGACCCATTAGCTTGTTCGGTTCGAAGCTGATCACCTGCCTTTCCTGTGAGTCATGTTCAGCGTCAGTGCTGTTCTTTGTCGATCTTCTAGCCCTTAATCGTGTGTTGAATGCCTTATTACGGTGCAACTCACTTGGCGCAACGAATTCATCATCGTCGTCGTCCTCCTTTTCGGGATTGTAGAGTTCCTAAAATAAAATTATGCACTTAAGAGCACAGAAAGCAAAACGTTTGACTAACCTCATCCTCGTCTGGCTCGACAACATCAGACTCGTAGCCTTCTTTTATTTGTTCGGCCACTTCAATGTAATCCAACTCGGCAAAGTACTCATCTCCGGCATCCAGACCTCCCTAGAAATGCAAGTTAAAGATTTATTTCATTCATTTAATATGCTCTTTGTGACTTACCTCATTGGCCTTCTGTTCGGTAAGTAGATGACCAGCATATATACAAATGAAACTGCCACGTGGGACGTCATTTATGCAACGCAGTCCCCAGCCACGATTTGAGGTTTTGAAAACTTGTAACTTTGATTGCAGTGGTTGTTGGACAACGCGATTAATGCAATTCGCTTTACATTTGCATCTACAGACGGAATATAACATCAGAATAGTTCAAAGGAATGCAAAGCAATAAAGACTCACCTAGAATTGCATTCATAGATTCCTGTAGGGACGTGCTCATACAATCGCTTGTACTGATAGCCAACCATCTCGTTGGGTACGTTCGGCATACCATACTTAGCTCCGGCGTATGTTAGTTCCCAACAGGAACATTTTGATTTGTCCTTTGAAGGAATATTCAAGTTATTATGAAGTCATTTGAGGGAGTTATCTCCTACTTACCGAACAATCATCCTCACAATCGCAGCCGACCAAGAATTCCTTGTTTAGATTTAAGGGGACACCCTCGGTGGGAATACGCCGACTGGAATACACACAATCTGGTGGCATTGTGTTATCGTAGTAGTTCACGCAGGGAATCGGCATTTTCTCCTTTCCATTTGAGATATCCTACGAGGAAATGCAGAAGGAGGTGTGTTACATAGAATACTGACTAGGAATAGAGAAAACAAACGCCACACTAACTGATCCAGTCAGAAACGTAACGACTATTTGCTTCAATTAGTCTGATTCACACAGCTTGTTAGATCATTGCCTTACAAAAAGAAGGCAGATCAGAAGAGAATGACAGAGCAATGAAAGTAGGATACCGGGAAAAACTTTTAGGGACATTGAATGAAAAATGATCTGACTCCGCTAGAGGATGCCAGATCACAGTGAAGACCAAGCAGCATTACGTAAAATACCATCTAGAAGCCACAGAAACCTTAGAATCCGAGCATTACTCACCTTTTTCTGGACGATGCAACTCTCGATGACATACTCGGCTAAACAATTCGTCTCTGGACTGAAATCAAAGTTATCAACATTCAGATCGTTCTCGGTGACCCGAAGATATCTGTGAAGCTCTTCCATGCTACGCATACGTTTACCACAGGGTCCCCGATAAACAATGAATTTCTTTGATTTTTGCCGGAAAACTTGTCGTTCCCAGCCAGACAGCAGTGGCTTCGCCAATGGACTATAATATAGAAGATTGTGTGTTATGGTGAATGGACATGATGGACTGCAAATGTGTGAAACGTAATCGCGCGGTGGAAGATTCTTTCGCGCTGTGTAGTAAACAACCTAAAAAAAAACAAAATATTTCAGAAACTATTCAAACAATTAGGAAGTAAGACGCACCTTCCCCTTTGGCTTGTTGTCATCGTCGACAAATATTGTTGAATTATTCAAATGACGAACTGCTGGCACTGGTTGTGAGCTGTGTGATGTGTCTGTCCGACTTACACTCTTCTTAGCTACCGATCGAACTTCTCCTGGTTTTGGCTGTTGAGGTTCCTGTATCTGTTGTGATGATGATGATGAAGAATCGTCCCCGTTGAAATAGCGAATGAATGGTTCTGTGCGCTACAAAAGGATTTAAAAAATGCTCTTGACCAGATGCAGTGTAGCTTACCCTTGATAGCCGTGATTGACCCCATTGATTCTTTACCAAATTATTGGATTCCTTGTACACAGGGCCGAGACGTGTTGATCCTCTGTAAATCCATTCGGACCGACTCTGTCCTTCGTACAGCATCTGCACCAAACTACAATCGACGTCGATTACACGGGCATATATCCATTTGCCGTTGTAGTCGACCAACATGCTTTGACCCTTTTGTGTTTGCACCATTGGCCGGTTGACTGCATATTGAGTGAGATAGTTATGAATGAACTCCCTAGACTGATGATGTACATCCTCCCAAACTTGCTCAGACGCGGAACAAACAAGACGCACATCCTTGTGATAGACATACTGAAAGTAGCCATCATCGTAGAACACCAAATATCTGGAACAAATCGATTCAGTGAATAGACTTTCGAATTTCTGTGAATTTAGCCAAACAAACCTGAACTTGTTGTTTTGTTTTAGGGGTTCGGCAATAATGCCGGGATAGAATGCGCTTGGAATTTGCATTTTCTCCTTACCCCTCGATAGAGATGTTGCATCAAAGTATGCGATCACTCGGGTTCCTTGAGAAAAACAAACAAAAATCTCAACTGACTTTCGATTACTTGTTGTAGTCTATCCTTACCTATTGGCAGCCTGACTTTCGGTGGATTAAAGAAGGCCATATGCTTGGCTGATACTGTCTTAAGCATGGGATATTTCGATTTAAGGAATTTTATCTTATAGTGCTTTAAATTCTTTGAATGCGGAAGATAGCCATCAATTGCTTCTATAACTTTACATGGCACCCAACTGGCAATGGCCTTATTCTTCACTGCATAATATGTTTCGTTCAAATATATGCTTGCTCGCAGTATTTCACCCACAGGTGGTATCTGCAAGATAAATATTATAAATAGCTATTTGCTACACATAGCTAAAAACAGAATTGTACTCACTGTAGTCTCGGTTTCTGGATAATAAGTGCGACCACTGTTTAAATCCAACGGAGTCAACTGACGAATTTTAATTTTCGGACACTGATACAACGAGTTGTGCATGTTGTCGGTTTTCTTTTGAAGCACGCGCAATTGTTCGCTTACATATTCTGCATCCTCTTCGAGATTGTTAAGACGTTGTTGCAATATCTGTTTTGTCCACGATAACTGGTTTTGGATCTCTACATTGTGCATGACCTTACGAATTGCTCCTTCAAGTTCAGCCTCCAGCAGTTCGATGCTTTCCTTAGGAAGGGCATTTTCATCTAAAAACAAGAATCTTTTGTTATCTATTGTTGTGTTGAATTCAGTAATCGAAATAGAGTTACAGATTGACATCACGAGACACTTTTCGTCCAAATCTCTTTGTCGCATCATCCGACACGCTACCCAAACGAGCATATGAACCTCGATGTGGTTCACATGTGTGTATATATGTATGTATATTCGCGCATGCAGTTCGGTGTAGTGGGACAGGTTTATGTAAAATCGATTTTTCACTTGCGCCTGTAGCTACATGGGGCATGCATTGGTTTCGCGAAAAATCTTTTTCCCTGGAAACCCATTTTTTTGTGAAATCTCGCAGAAAACATGAGTTTCAATGGTTCGTTATAGTTCCGTTAAAAATGTGGAATGCTATTCCCACTTTATTATAAGAAGGAGCAAAACTTGAAATTTAAGTCTAAGAACTCAAAGCAAGTACATACGACCTAGTCGTGTACCTTATTTTCCCCTCTGTGCGCATGTATAGTGTGTATGTGAAGGAACTCCATTGCTGTCTCCAGCATAATAAAAAACAACGTCGAAGCAAACTGCCTGTGTAGTGCGGGGCGAAAGCATGTACTAAAATACGTTCGTATTCGTAAACGTGTGAACCGATTTGGGTTTGAGTTATACTGGCCGACATTGCCGACATTGCCGACATTACCGATATCAGTCAGGCTAGATGCTTGGGCAATTTTGTTAGTAGTCTTGCAGAGCGGTCGGTATTTGAATATTCAGTGTTTTTCGAGCGATCTTTGATAGAAAAACGTTCATGCTAGGTTTTTGTGAGCTCTGGAAGCCTAGGCGATTCTGGATGCTGAGCAAACAAACTATGGAGAGACATAAAACGTAGCAATGCCACCTGACTGGGCGCATAGAAATGTCGGTTCATATCTACCCAACACATCTGATGCCTTCAGAAAAGTGGGAACCATTACCATTTACAAAAGAAGGAACAGTTCTACACAAACTAAAGTCATCACCGATCAGTGTGCAGGAGACATGTGTAAAAGTAAAGTCGACTGAGTCTATCTATTAGAAGCTTAATGGAAAAATCTGAAACGCAATATCGACCCAGAACGCACTGAATGCCAAAACAGAACAAAAAGACTTCTGAGTTCTTTTGTTCATTCACTTCAGGGCCAACCATTCTCCAACACAAAATAACGAGAAAAACCCAAGACCCGGCTATTTTAGCTTGGAGAAAGGAATTAAAATCGTGACACAGTTTGGACCAGGAAAATCTGAGGATAAAACTGAAAGCTTTTGGCTCTCCTATGCATCTGGTAAATACTCCATCGCCTGAACTAAATTAAAGATTTAATCAGCAAGTACGTAGCCAAACAGAACAAGAATTCCAGGAATTATGATATTTTCTGTAAGCACGAGTTCATTGACGAAGGTTATCTTCAAAACTCAGAGCATTAAGACCTCGGAGTTCAGACTGCTGGGCCCCCTTAAATCAACTCACCCTTAAACTTTTCCGCAGTGCCATCGCTTTCCTCTTCATCACTACTATCGATGATTTCCACATACTCCTGCGCTTTAAAGGTCGCTCCATGTAATAGAGGTTGCTTCTGCTTCAGTGTTCGGCACATTTCCTGCAAACCAGAAGAATAAACATTAATATACGTAAACTTACAAACTCTCCCACTCACCTCATAT
The DNA here is from genome assembly GCA_963583995.1 of Xylota segnis. NCBI lineage: Eukaryota > Metazoa > Arthropoda > Insecta > Diptera > Syrphidae > Xylota > Xylota segnis. Next base: position 128,830,433 of record OY757237.1, on the reverse strand, counting down.
GAATCGAGTGCCCGATCATAACACTCCTCACACGCAAACTGTGCCTTACTTCGTTTCTTTGATATTTTATAGTAATTCAGCGAAAACAACGTTGCGCGGTAAAAATTCTTGCTGGTGTGCTTGCAGTCATAGTTCAAGCACTCCTTGTCGTAGAATATCTCCAGGGATCCATCACTACTAGAATCAGTCGTTTGTGCTGATGTAGCTGTTTGTTCCGTCTCGGTATCTATGTCGTTATACTCGTTGTCTTCCTTATGAGCTGTATCTATCATAAGCAGAGGTTCTTCGTCATCCTGTACAGAAACACTCTCGGATGGCTTCATTGTTGTGTCGTCCTTACTACTTTGATCTTCACTTGATTTGGAAGGTCCATTAGGTGGTTCCTCAGTATCAATGATTTCCAACATTTCAACGTCATCGTCTTTTCTTGTAGTCTCTTCAGGTGTAGTCGGAGTACTTGTTTTATCATCAACTTCGGATGGTTTTGCTATTGATGCTGCTTCTGTTTCCATGTCAGTTACCGTTTCAAGCTGCTGTTTGTCCTAAAAATTGTTAGAAACAATAATTTAGTCCACCACACGATCAAGACAAATGTAATGTAAAACAAATTGTGCATCTAAACTCTGACCTGATGCCTACAAGTATCTTTAGGCCATCCTCGAGAGGTAGGGGAAATATCTTTACAAATGTAGCACCTTAGGTAGAAACTTGATGCAACAATCAATGTCCTTCAATATATCATTGAAGGGCCTGTGAATCTTCAAATGGAAACAAGGAAGCAATAAACACACCCATTCTCTTTATTACAAAACCGGTTTCTTAGCTAAACCAGGTATAATAGTGTGTTACGGGTAAGTTTACCGTCAGATGGCGTTGATGTTCGAATTTTACTTTCATAGCAGAGGCGAACACCTTCAATTTTACTTAGCAAATGCATGAACCTTTTTACTTTTTGTGATAAAATTTGCTTTCAGTAGGTTCTGGACGATACGACACTACTGGAATGCGAAGTCAGCGTTTACCTATGCAAGTATGCATTCAGTAACACACAGGACATCAAACCAACGGGGAATGCAGAAACTGAGACTACATGATCACTATCGAAGCAGAGCTGGCATTCTACAATGATGGTTCCAAGATAGACGATGGCACTGGAGCGGGATTTTCTGCAGACGACAGTCTTTTATTTGTACTCACATACTCGTGACTATTGCGGAGTCGAGACGTTGAGAACTCTGGACAGTCACTTTTCACGAAGCTGGAAGACAAGATGACTGGTAAATGTAAAGAGAAAGAACACTAACGCTCCGACCCGCATAGTTATCGAATAATAAAACAAAACCTAGCCTTATGTGTCGCGTACAATTGACAGGGACCTGAACGTGTGGCAGGTAAATAAAGACCGGCCTAACTGGAGATATGACTCAGACGATTATTGAAAAACAAAATTCTGCAGGCCTTGCAGAACAGTAGATCGCCTACAATACACTTGCCTTGAGGGTAAAACAAAATTGCAAGTGATTAAGACAAGTTGTAGGCTGTATCCCAGGAGTAGTAGCTAGACACGCTTGCAGAATATCATCAGGAAATCATAATGGAAAAAGCTTGTAATATAGAAATTTTCTTAGTACCTCTTTAGATTGAATGCTTTTCTTGGAAGTACCAGCGTCCTCTTTATTCAGGTCACCTGCTGCAATGCCTTCTTCGTTAAGATTTTCTTCTTTAGACTTAGCCTTCTCCTCATTTATTTGAATGTCCACCTGCTTCTTATCACTCTCCTTGCCGGCTATATCGTCATCATCGATTTCGATAGTTTCGGGTTCAGATGATTTATTTTTCACTGGTTCCGTTGTGCTACTAGCTGCCACAGGCTCAGATTTAACCGTGACGTCTGAGGGAACTTCTGTAGTATCAGTTCGGTTTGGTTCATCTGTCTTCCTCAACGCATCGGTCGCAACTTCTGTAGTATCAGTTCGGTTTGGTTCATCTGTCTTCCTCAACGCATCGGTCGCAACTTCTGTAGTATCAGTTCGGTTTGGTTCATCTGTCTTCCTCAACGCATCGGTCGCAACTTCTGTAGTATCAGTTCGGTTTGGTTCATCTGTCTTCCTCAACGCATCGGTCGCAACTTCTGTAGTATCAGTTCGGTTTGGTTCATCTGTCTTCCTCAACGCATCGGTCGCAGCTTCTGTAGTATCAGTACGGTTTGGTTCATCTGTCTTCTTCAGCGCATCGGTGGCAGCTTCTGTAGTATCAGTTCGGTTTGGTTCATCTGTCTTCCTCAACGCATCGGTCGCAACTTCTGTAGTATCAGTTCGGTTTGGTTCATCTGTCTTCCTCAACGCATCGGTCGCAGCTTCTGTAGTATCAGTACGGTTTGGTTCATCTGTCTTCTTCAGCGCATCGGTGGCAGCTTCTGTAGTATCAGTTCGGTTTGGTTCATCTGTCTTCTTCAACGCATCGCTGATTTCTGTTTTATCCTCTGATAGACTTTCCTTCACTAAAGAGTCGACGGCCTGTTTGTCGCTCTTAAGCGGCTCATCCGGGTCGGTACATCCAGACTTCTCGTTATTTTCTGTCAACTCAGCAGTTTTCTGAGATTCTGCATCTTTCTGAGGTTCTGCATCTTTCTGGAGTTCCACATCTTTCTGAAGTTCCGCATCATCAGTAGCAACGTCCGTCCTTTCCTCTGATTTCTCTGCAACGTCGGAAACTTTTTCAGCCGATGCAGCTAGTTCAACTGGATCTCCTTCGTTGGACACAGCCTTCTCATCTATTTCAAGACACTGCCTTTTTTCTGTGAGATCGTCTGTAGTTTTGTCAGCAATCTCCGTTGGAAGTGATTCCTCGGACTTCTCTATCGGAGTATTTTCCTGACTTGGTTCTTGTTCTTGGAGTACATCGACAGCGCAAGGATTCTCCACAGCTTCATTCGCTTTGTCAATTGGCTCTAACGTCTCCGCGGCATCACTTGAATTTGGCGATTCATTAGGTTCATCGTCTACCTTCACACTACTGTCCTCAGGATTTTCCAAACAATCCTCTGCTTCCTTAATAGATTCGTCTTTCACAACTGGATGGTCTTCCGATTCTTCTGTTACTGTCCGTGGCTTCTCATTGTCAGTTGAAACTGATTTGTTTAGTTCCTTATCGGAGGAGTTTTCGCTTGTTTCCTTGATCTTTTCACTGTCTGCGGTTTCCTCCACAATTTCCTCGGATTCATCTGGTATTGCCGTTATCACCTCGGCTTCTGAGCTCGTTTCCCTATCGGTATGAACTGATTCTTCGGAATCAGTTTCCTTCTCAACTTGTTTATCGGCTGCAGAGCTTTCTGCAACGGTTTCCACTTCAGTTTCAGCTCCAGTTTCAATGTCAAACACTATTGGATCTTCTGCACCAGTTTGCTCTTCTGAAAGCTTTTCAGTGTCTTCGACTTCATGTGATGGACTTTTTGATTCAACGCCAGCCTTGACGCATTCATCCTCCTTAACTGGTGTGTCTTGAGTTTCAATGTCAGCTTCAACGCTTTCTGAAGTGCATTCCTGCTGCTCATGACTGATTTCATCTTCGATATTTAGTCCCAATTCCTCCGGAAGTTCATTTAATTCCTCAGTTATTACTGCGAGGAAATCATCGTCCTTATTTCGTTTCGGGCTGTTTGATAATTCATCCTCCCAGTCATCCAATAGTGCTTTACGCTTTGCGGATACTTTAGCCTCTGCCTCGGAATCTTCCTGTTTTTCTTTTGCGGTGGTAACAATCTTTATGTTTTTATCACCTCCGTCCATGTGGTTTTCAGTTTTTGCCAGCGTATTACTCACTGGGACTTCCTCCACAAATTTCAAGATGTCTGGAACGGTTAGCGTGTCTCTACCAATCTCTATAGGTGCGCAATCTATTTCTCCAGGTGGGACGGCAGCTGCATCGGCTTCTTCAAAATCACTTGCTTGACTCGACACCGGACTTGACAGGAGTTTTAGGTCCTTTTCAACCGCCTCGTCGATGGCTGTCTTCACCTGATCTACTTTCTTCTCATTGTCAACGTCGTTCTCAGTCTCAGCAAACAGTTGAAGCTGGTCAACCTCTTCCTCTTTCTCTTTGTCACCCAAATTCTCCTTTTCTTGTACAACTTTCTGCTCCTGATCAAGTGCCTCCTCGTCATTATGTTCCTTCTCGTCAATGTCCTTCTCATTTGCGATGAGTTCGTCTTCATCATATAGCGGCGTGGTCCTGATGCGGCCTTCTTCGATTTCGTCGCTTAGATTTTCCACCTCACTTGGCAATGCCGCCAGTGTCTCAAGTGAAGGCGATTCTTCAAAATCTTCTTCATCCGATTCAACTGGCTCGAATTCGAGTTCGATTGCTCTAACCACTTCACAAGACATTTTTTCTTTTACGTTACTTACCATTCCTTCGGTTTCAACAGGATCAGCAACTAGGTCTTCCCGGGGTCCATCAACTACCGGCGGAGACTTCGGTTCATACACTTCACTGTCATCAGAGCTCTCGATGTCAGAGAAATACTTTTCCGGCATTTCCACTGTGGTTGGCTTTTTTACATCTCCACCCAACTCGATTGCATCCTCAAATGTTTCCTCATCGCTGGAATGCAGGCGCAAGATGAATTCCTCCTCATCTTCTTCCGTAGTCACATCAGGCTCGTTCTTAGAAGGCACAACGTCGCTGCCTACGGCACAGGTTTCCTTCTCTGTATTGTGGGAAAGTTTTTCGTTGCAATTTTCGAGAATTTTTCCAGGGGGAACACTTGAGGAGGGTTTCTCCTCATGGTGGCTCCCAACCCCATTGTCAGGGGGAGGCGCATCTGTTTTAGGTAAAACTTTTGTTGTATTCTTTTCCATTTTTCTTTGATAGCTTATCCTTGGCTTGGAATTGTAATAAACATTGTCTTATTGGAGCGAAAATTATTTAAACAAAAAATAAAGAAATATTCCGTCTCTGGGGCATTAATAACCAAGCTTATTTTTTGTTGTAAAGAAAAGTGACGTTTTTCTTGACAGCGCCATTTGTTAGTAGAAAGTTTCTCAAACTGTTGTGACTGCAGTCAGCTCGGCAGTAAATGTTTTGGAAAATATGCAACGAAGATGTTGCAGTTCAATATACATAGCGCCTGCTGAGCAGCAATTCATTTAGTTTTTCTGACTCTGACTGAGTTTAAATCCTTTATTTGTATCCTGGATGTTGATCGTTTACATAAAAGCTTAAAGGAATTCACTTATCATATCGGCCCCCCGAAAGCAGTGAAGGATAAATCCGAAGAAGAAAACGATGACATGGGTTTCGATTTTACAATTAAACTCGAGACATCAAAAATTATATCTATAAGTTCTTTTGTCTTCCAGTTTTTTTTTTAACAAAAACGAGCGGTGGTAAGAAATTGCATTTTTCTTTAAAATGGAATTGGCATCACTTCTTTTTAATAAAAACTTTCCCCTCCACCAACTGTCAACAAAATTTTTGGCAGCGTATGTCAACGAAAGGACGTGTTTTGGAAAATTTTTCGTTTTTGTTTGCGAAAATAGAATTTCTTTTATTTTATTTTAAAACCCAACAATGGCCGATGATTTACAAAGTTATAAACTACAATTACAACAGGTAAAATCATTTAAAAATTAATTCCATTAACACTATTTCAAGACCACACCTCTGGTGCGTACCCATACTAGGTTGAGGCTGCTCTCCTGACGGATCCTGAAAACTCGGAGCTACTTAAGCTAAAAAAAGATCTAGAAGAAGTCATAGAACTAACACGCGATCTTATTAAAACACAACTTGAGGAACAAAAGAAATCCTCGTACGTAGAACCAGCCACCTCAACATCGTATTACGATGAAATCGAAGCAGCCCTGCTGGAGGCCGAGAAACTGGTTTGTCCGGTGAAAATCTGGAAAATCGGCGATAAGTGTCAAGCAAAATGGACCGAGGATGGTCAGTACTATGATGCAACCATAGAAGGCATAACCGATGAGGGCGAAGTTAGTGTGATATTTGACGCATATCAGAATCGTTCGACGACAACGCTCAAGGAGTTGAAGGAGCGAACGACGCGAAATGAAGTCTTCCCATCTACAAAGTGAGTTACCCCGTATATCTCTCCATATCATCACCCGATCTGTATGTTTTTTGCTTCTCTCTCTAGGCGACATCGACCGAATCAAAAAGAATACCTCAAGAAACGCAAACAAAAGAAACAGCAACGCTTCAAGGAATTGGAAGAGGAGCGAGAGCACGACAAGAACAAATGGCTCAACTTCACCACGAAGAATTCCAAGAAGCCCGGCATGAAGGTGAAAAGCATATTCGCCTCACCCGAGAACGTCGAAGGCCGAGTCGGCATCGGTACCTGCGGAGTGTCGGGCAAGGGAATGACAGAGTTCACCGTTGGCGAGAAGTACCGCAAGGGCATTTAGCTCACAGTCCACCAGTCGTCTTTCGATTCTACTCTCCCTTCGATTAGGCTAATTTTTTTCACAAGTACTGCTACTCTGTTATGCTGAACGTTTAGACCTAGTTTACAGATTTTATCAATTCGATGTAAGTTAACACATACACACACAGCCACACACAACACAACAAAAACCAATAAAAGGAGCGTCTAGTGTTCCGTTAGAATTAAATCGCACTTTTATTTGACTTACAAAATATACACAGAAACCGGATCACATGCATGGAATCTACTAGAATAGTCGAATGTCGGTTCGCCGCTCGATGACATCTATGCTGGTGCTTGGGTTGAAATGCACCACACCGAGTTCCTTGAGAGCCTTCTGCTTTTCCACAAAGGGGTAGTCGCCATTCAGTGTTTCGAGCAGAAGCATAGCTGGACCTCTGGGGATCGTCAGTAGTTTACAGATGTCGTGAACTCTGTGGATTGGTTTTGGGTTAGAAAAAGCTGTGTAGGGTTGGATGGAAGGTCTTACTTTTTGAACAGTAGATCTGGACGACGGGAATATTGTCCGAAGAGAGCGAATAGATTTCTCGCCATATCGTAGTTGAACTGTGCAGCTCCAGCGGACGAGAACTTTGTGTTCATCACCATACTGTCGAGGAAATAATCGTCCATTTGCTTGGCAATCAGGCGGAGGGCGAGATTGAATAGGTTGCTTGAGAGATCGCGTTCCAAGTTGTGCAGGGTTGTTACCATGACCTAGGAGAGGGAAAAGGAGGATGCAAGTTAGAGCATGAAACTATGGAAAAAATTGAATAAGATTTAGAAATGTGGGGATCAAGGGCAGGGCAAGTTGGGTTCACGCTTTCTTTCCCCCTTCACAGCTGGGCATGTAGGGAGATGGAGTTCATTCATCGGTTGGTTCCTTTGTCGTTGTTCGTGCTGCCTGAATAGTGCTGTTTGAGAATGGATGGATGGATGGACAGTGCAGACAGTTGTAGAAAGAGAATGCCTTGTCTGTCATTGGTGACCTCTTCCTCAGTATAACAATAGTGAGTGAGTGGCACTCTACTCCGTTTCGCTGTGCTAAGTACTACAAGGTAGTTCTCATACCGTGTTTAGACAAATTTGTACGAAACCTTTCATCCAACGACAGAGTTACTGTGGTACCCCATCACCATGCTGTTCGACAGCTTGAAACATGCGTCGGTCCGTGGAAAAGACGCACAAAATCTCGCAATTTATCCCAATTAAGCCTCTTGGGGTTTCTATTGTCTATTACGCTATCATTCCCGATGATATCTGCTTAGCAGTGCTTAGGAACTCTGTTTGGATATCAAGGGTTGTAAAGCGGTTTTTCCTTACCTGAAACATCTCTCCAGCGCTGGTGGAAAGCATAAAAGGTTCCCTGGATACATTATCTGGCAATGATTGCCAATTATCGTGTCGATAAGGCATTGATTTCGCTTTAATTTCGTTTACTGCCTTCGTGGCCAGGTTTTTGATCAACTGCTTCTGCCAATGTTCCAGCTTCTCTACGGGATCCTCGAATACCGAATTGATTTCGTCTGCATTTGGACCAACCAATGCCGCATGGAGATGTAAATAGTGCTGCAAAATTAGTCCTCGTTACTAAATGAAACAACTATCAACTGTATATCGTAACTCACAACATTCTCACCCCACTCTCGGAGGACAGAATTGATGTAGTTGATCGCATTCAATATTTTAATACTATCCACCACCGAGCTACTGTGCAGCTGGACTAGTCGCGTGCGAAAGTTGTCGACTAGACCCAGCTGCAGGTTTAGAAACTGCAACTGATGTCCAGGCTGAATCAGCGAGTAGTAGCGATCTTTAATTGCTTCCAGGAGTCGAATGAATTGATCGGCACATTTGGGAATTTTTAGCTCATCGTGTGTTCCGGGATCGATGAGCGCCCATGGATCGTAGCCCTGCAGTATTTGATCCATCTTATCGGCACAAACTGGAAAAAGGAACATGAAGACACATAAACTGTGGGAAAAGCATGCTTACATCTCTCCTCCAGGGAGATCCATTTTAGCAAGTATGTGGGTTGAGTTATCACAGTTATTGCACTGGGAAAACTTGCCGGATATCCGAAGGTTTCTCGGAGTTCTGCCTCGAAGGCCAGAGTCTCGTCGAGAAGGTGGGCAAAGAGATTCTCGTCGTGACTAATCTCATCAACATCGGCGGACAATTTCTCGATTGTCAGTTGAACCAGGCCTCGGATAAACTCAAGCTAGAGAAGAAAGTATTACAAGATCGCCGAAATAAAAGACAAGTTCCGGGTCCTACCCGAATATTAAAATCGACACACCCAGCCCTGGCCACAGCTGGTTGGAAACTTCGTCCGACAAACAAATGCGTCTCCTTGGCCCAGTTGAGGATTTGTGTGTAATACCACTCGGGTTTGTCCAAACGATTGGTTTGCTTCGTGCCAGTAAAATGGAATAGGAACCTGAAAAAGGAACATAATGCCGTTACTGGACTCTTCTGAATACACATCCTTACCGCTGCCTGTATTGTTTCAAAAGGAGTTTGGTCACATGACTGATCGGTTGCAGGAGGATACTTGGAGTGATTACCTGCAGCGACTCCATCTCTTCTGTTGGTGATTTCAGCTGCAAAAGAGAGCTATATGTCAGGTGGTTCTTAAGGTACTAACAAGTACTAACCAAGAACAGATATTCAGCGAGCAGCACCAGCTTGGCCATATGGTCCTTGGATGGAGCGAATGTCAGCGGGTCCTGCCCTTGTTGTCCCCATCTGATATTCTTCAATAGCGTTTCGAACTCACTAAAACCACCAATTATAGTTAACATGTTTTAAAACAGAACCCAAACTTACTTTGAAAACTTCTCCTTCAACAATCCATGCCAATAGACCGCCGTCCGTATGGCGAAAGATTTCAAGAATGGAGCCTCGACCGCCTCTAATCTCCCAATGACACTATTCCCAGAATCAGGGTCTCCACTCAAAGAGAGGTAAAGGTTAACCATTTTCGTTTCATCCCTTCCACTTATTGTCGAGGTCAGGGAGGTGCTGCGAAACGAAAAAAGAAAAATTAACACTGTTTTCGAATGGATTGCGATTGTACCTTATGTCCTGTATATCCCGGACCACACTCAAGTATTCCACCAATCTTTGCAGATGTCGCACTTGGTCTAGGTGTGGTTTCACCGCACTCAATACTCGTCTAGAATCTTGTAACTTAACAGATAGTTTCTTCTCGAAACGATTTAGCTTTTCCATTTGGAAATCCATACTTTTACATGCATCCTCCCCACTCTGAAGTGCATTACGAATGCTCGAGGTATTCTTCTCATCGTTGTAGTTCAACTGGCGAAGAATTAATGAAAAATTGGAGTCATAAAGTCGATTGTTAGATGTACCTTCTCCTCAATTTGTGCATAGCGTTGTTTGTAGTTGTCCACCAGGCATGATGCACGATATAATTTCTTGAAATCCTTACCGATTTCATTGTTTAACTTCTCGACAATACGATCGTCTATGCTAGGCATTTTTAGTTTTATATTTGATTAGGATAAACCAATTTAAAAATATTCCATTTGGAGTGGACAACGAATCTTTTACACGTCCGAAAGAAGGTATGTTGACATCATTCTGTCATTTACTAGTGAATGGTGCCAAGTCTGCTCGATGTTGAGGTGGTTATTGCTTCTATAATTGGTTCAATCCAAGGGTCTATCGCAAAGCCTATGGTAAGCTCAAACAATTTCAAATTCATAGCCATCCCATGGTGCTTTGAGTCTCTAAATATCACTGCTGTTTTGCAAAAGTCTTTTAAAAAAGTCTTATTTTTGGGTTTGTGATTCTCAACTTCTGGACAGTTTCTAATACAAAACCTGCTCATACAAAGTTTGCATAAGTAATATACGATCGATTTTGGAATTTGGGTATTTTTCAGTTTGGCTTCACTGAAGTTTATATGGAATGTAACTTTAACTGCACCTAACTTAACTTTTATTTACAAATGTGACAATTGAAAAGTCTAGCAGGACGCTTCTCGGTAGAAAACTCCCGCTTACTACAAATTTCTACGAAAATAGCCTGCCGTTCCAATTAAATTCTTATAATCATGGTTGAACCAAAGTCAAGTAAAAAAAAGAACATCGACACTGCTCTTCCATTGAGCAGAATCAAGACAATCATGAAGAGTTCTGTGGACACGGGAAATAATATAACCAATGAAGTGCTCTTTGTCGTTGAAAAATCCGCAGTAAGTTCCATGGTTTCCCAGTCAAGCTAACAGAGGAACTAATGAAATATTTTATAATTATCAGGAAATGTTTATTCAACACATGGCCAAGAATGCGTTTAAGAATTGCAAACAAGGAAATATGCTAAAGTATGAGCATCTGTCGTCATTTGTTAGCGATGATGATTCTCTGGAGTTCTTACTGCAGATAGTTCCGCAAAAGATTACTGTAAAGGAATTCAAGGAGATTCTTGCCGAGGAGAAAGATAGTGAAGAAACGTCCTCGGAGAGTGAGGACGAACCAGAACCGGTGAAGAAAAAGACGCCGAATAAAAAGTAGCGTTCATCTGGGTCATTCTGTATGGATTTGGGTTGCTGTTTTGTGTGAATTTGTGAAAAATATACTAAAAGCATTTAGATTATCTCGTAATAGAGTAGATGGCGGTTTTGTTACTGTAAATACTCTGATCAGTCCACCATATCGCAGAGTTGATTAACTCCCTCATGCTTCGAAGAACTGGCAGGTGAAGGGGATAACTGCAAACCAAGCGCAGTCTCACACGGATCTCAACGGATCCATTGTGTTCCCCGGTGTGGGATACCTGAAAGAATACTCGCTAGTTCATGACGGTAGAGGCCCTACTGAACCAATCCGTTTTCGTTATGAACTCTAAAATGGTTTTAGGAGACGTGGCGCTGCAGCAATAATCCTTATGAGGTTCTAGACTGAAAGGTTCCCTTAACAAACCTGTAATGGGTTCGTAAAATAGAGACTATGTCCTTGTTTTCCTCTATTCATTTAAAGAATGTTGTGACGATGTGGAATTGGTGTAAACTCGAAAAATTGCCCATCCAACGGTTGAACCATGCTGGAATTGACTTGGTGGACATATTTGTCTTCCAGATACCGTGTGTAACACAGACCTCGGTGGGCTCCACGTCCAATCTAGCCTCCCAGGACAGTGGTATTACTGTCCATGTGACTTGTGGATCTCTTTTTATGCGTACCGGGCAGTTTAGTCTGCCAAAGATCAAACTTTATCTCTCTAGATGTCCCGGAGTATTACTTTTAGTACTCCACACCCGAGTTTGATGCTAGTTGTGAGTTGTTTGCGCCCAATTTAGGAGTTACAGGGAAAGTGTCTTCCTATTATATTGAGTATGTTCGGATTCCAAGTCCCCATCTGTGCCAAACTAGGTAATATTTTTATGATAGGCACACATGAGCTCTAGAAAAATAAACTGGAACCAGGGCTTGGATTGCTCTTGAATCTTGTAAAAGCGCTCTAAGTGCTGAGGCGACGCAGCGCCGGTAATGATATCAGTTGCACTGCAGTTTGACGACCGATTGGGTAGAACCCTGCCCCGTATTGTATAGAAAAATGAAAATTATTGAAAATCTTTGGAAAAAATATTCCGTATACGCCACCGAAACCTACACCGCTACGGAGGATAATACGAAAGTTGTTGAGTACGGATTCAATAGAATGCTCGCTTCGTTCAGAAATGGAACCAATAGTCCGCTCATGTCTTATTTTTGTGAAAATGCTTTTAAAATTCGAAAACCCCTCCAACAACGTGACCATCACCCTACAACTGTCTTCCAATTCAAAAGAGAAATGCAACCTCCATTCGGTTCATGTCTTCGCTCTTATTTTTGTTTTGGTCATTTTTCTCTTTCTCCCAACTGACAAGGACTGTCAAACTTTCTCCGATGTTTACGTCATGCTGACAAGTTGGCGAAGAATTTACCAAAGCTGCGGTTCTATTTCTTTTGTGTTGCAATAAGTATTTCTTTGAAAATCCTCAAAATTTTCCACTCCCAGTGAAATAAACAAAATCAGAAGATTCTCCATCACGGATAACACAAACCCAGACCCAAGAAATGTACGGATAGTGGTGAATTATTTGGTTTTATGCAGAAACAAAATCGATTTGCCGAACATCGACGAATGGGCTGATAGCTATTTTGGCCAACACTTCATCTCCGCGCAACAATAGGAATACACATTTGATTCGTTGCATAGTCAGGAATTCTGGAAGTTTTTCGTTTTTTTTTTTGTTTGTTTTATTTTTTTAATACAAAGCTCGAGGCAAGTGCATTTGAGTAGAAGGCAACAAGAGCGCAGATATGCCAGCGGTGAACGGCGAAAGGGCTGGTTATCGACGGGCTGAGGTCGATTGGAATCGGTAAGTTGTCTTATTAGCTGGTATTTATAGTTTATAAGTGTTTTGGACGAATGCTGGCGCATGCAACAGCCGAATAGTAATACGACACTCGTCAATTTGGTGCTTCGTGTGCACAGATGTTTATCGTTTGGAAGTAGACCGTGATGTGGATGTAAACCTTGAACTTCAAATTTGAGTCATGCATAAGTGATTCATTGACTGCATACGAGACAAACGAACTTTCGACTTTCTAATGGCACACTCGTAGGGGAAGGCAAATGTTTGATAAGAGTTAAGCTTCCGCCGCTTAAATCTGGGATAACTAAAAGGTTGTTTACTTTTGTTGTGCTGGACACTCATTGCGCGCGTATGATTCTTTGGGTTTTTATTAATTCACTGTTTCACTTGAGTAGTCTGGAGTACAAGGTAGAAAAACAAATATTTGCCGCAACAGGTTAATGGGACCCAGGGGTCTAGCTTCCATTCGTGTTGTGCGTGTTGCACGATTTGAAGCGGCCTACTGTTTAATACCATGTCCGAAGGGCAACTCGTTTTTTGAGACAATTACCTCTATATTCTCTAAAGTTTTAGTCCAATGCACTAACCACTTGAACCACGCCGTAGTCTGGAGTAGAACATGGCATAAGCAGATCCATATTGGGACTCATACTGGAATATACCACCTTCTTTGCGACTGATGCAGCATCAAGGGTGTGGGAGTCCTGCAATGGACTACGCACTGGTGAATGCAGAGTGACACAATGTCCATGCAAGTGGACCCTCCTCCGAATATTTGAACAAGATCCGCCATTTCCTGTTCGAAGAAGGTGAACTGCACGGAGAGACTAAGATGCTTCCAATTCAGTCACACAACACTATACTGTCTCAGCGATTGTTGGTGACAAACCACGATCCAGGGCACTCAAACCATATATTAATTACATCAGCACAACCCCCGGCTGTGCGATCAAAAGCGATAAAAAGGAGATATTGCAAGAAATATGCCATACCGCAAGTCTTAGTGGAAGATTAGACGAAGCTTTTGATAATCTGCTGTGCTGGTTGTTCCAGTTAACTTAAGAAGCTGGAAAATGAAGGTTCTATTCCCAGAGCACATCAAATCTGTCGCATTGCCACTTATCGCGAAAGTGTTTGACAAAGTTCTGAGAATATAATTGGGGACTGCATTTAACAGGAAGCCTCCTCCATTGGTGTGAAGACACGTAAAGATGTCCGCTCGACTTAACGTGACTTCGGGTCAGGATGAGAAGAAGGCTACTAACTTAGCCAATCTAATCAGTGTAGCTAACAATGAAGTTAAAATGAGTCCTCTTGTCCGAAAGTCACTTGTGCTCACAGGAAGTATATCATGACTTTGAAACCAAATGCCATTGCCATCGGTAACATTTCTAAAAGCGCCTCCATAGAGTTTATTGGTGGAGTTCGTGTTGCACTTACGATTCGTACACATGCCTATCCATGCGCCTTTACTAACAATTCACTCTTAATTGTTTCTAAGTCACACATTGCCACTATGTACGTAGATTATGTAACACATATCGTGTCTATTGTATCGGCATGTGCATTGCATTTAATTGCACACTCCTATCTTGATTGAAGGTGACGTCAGATTTTCACGCCACAGTTCGTCTACGAGAATGAAAATGAAAAGGTCAAGAGGTGTTTACGCTGTGCCCTACTTCATCCAAAGAAATTAAATGAATTCGTTTCGCATTGTGTTCGGATTTATCTACAAAGCATTCCTTCCATTACAGATACGGTCTCGGGGACGATGATGAGCCCAATTTTCGGCAAAGATCCAACACTGGAGGCTTTGTAGATCTGGGAAACGAGTACACTTACGCAGCTGGCGGTCATCATGCATCGGGAGCAAATGAAATATTCGCCGGGGAACAGGGTGATAAGCCATGGTAACGGCTGTCAAAATGTCCAACATATCATGAAAACTTGATGGCTGTTCCTCTATTCCAGGTGGCGAACGAACTTCTTTATCTCGCAACCAGTATTATTCGGCACATGGGACGGTGTATTCACTACGTGCCTGATCAATGTTTTCGGAGTAATTGTGTTCTTACGTTCCGGATGGATTGTCGCGCAAGCGGGCATTGTAAATGCAGTTTTAATTATTTTCTGTACAGTGGTCATAGCCTTGGTGTCGGTACTGTCGGCGGTTGGCATCTGTGAGCGGTGTCGCGTTGAGAGTGGAGGCGTATACTTTTTGATTGCCCATACGTTGGGTTCGAGATTTGGTGGATCATTGGGTCTGCTCTACTGCTTCGGACAAGCGGTAGGTTGTGCGTTAAATGTAATGGGCTTCGGAGAATCCATGGCTGGACTGGTCGGTCTGCCGGGGAATACTTGGGCAATTCGTGGTTTCGCTACAGCTGCTGTGCTTCTGTTAGGCGTCATCAATGTGGCCGGTGTTAAGTGGGTTATTAAGCTGCAGTTTGTGTTGCTTATGATACTCTTGATATCGGCATTGGATTTCATGGTTGGTAGCTTTGTTGGAGAGGACCCAGGTGGGTTTTTTTTTCTGTTTAGACGAATGAAAATATAACTTAATGTTCTGTCTCTTTCCAGCTCATGGTTTCGAGGGATGGGTCAGCAGTAATTTCATGAAGAATTTGTGGCAGGAGTATGAAGATGGTTACTCGTGGTTCCGGGTGTTTGGTGTGTTTTTCCCCACTGTGACGGGTGTACTCTCCGGTATTAATATGAGTGGCGATTTGCGGGCTCCTTCTACTGATATTCCCAATGGAACACTGGCGGCCTTTGGAACTTCGTAAGGAAATACGAATTTCGTTCGGAAACCTGTCTTATGTTTTCTTTTTTTGGCAGAACATTCCTGTACTTAGTGTTCGTGCTATTCCTTGGCGCAACATGTACACGTGAAATACTTCTTATTGATTTCATGATTTCTGTGAAGGTGTCTGCTGTGCAATTCCTGCTGTTAGCTGGCATTTATGTGTCCAGTATGTCATCGTGCCTGGGTGCTATGTATGGAACTCCTAGGGTACTGCAAAGTATCGCCAATGAAAGCGTGATTCCAGGAATCGATATTCTTGGCAAGGGAGTAAGTAAACACCATATTCTATAGTCTGATTGTTTTTTTTAACTAAAAAAATATATTTGTAGCGAGGTCCCAACAAAGTCCCGCTCTACTCAATGGCGGTAGTTGCAGCCATCACAATCACCTTCATCATGGTTGGTGACATCAATTTCCTGGCTCCCATTGTAACGATGCCCTTCTTGATGACCTACGCTTGTATTGATTATTCATACTTCGCCTTGGCCCAGACCTTTGACATTCAGGAGCAACGTGAAGAGAGATACCGCATTCAAGCATCAAGTCCATCCTATGAAAGTCGTCGGTATGGCACGGTTCAGGGTGAAAATGATCTCGACCTCCTATTTCCCGACCGTGTGCGCCATAAAAATTTACAGGTTTGTTCCACATTTATGCTTAGGTGGAGCTCTGTACTATATGGTTCGGTTTGTTTTAGAGTCCATCGACATCACAACATAATACACCACTGCATGTGCCTTCTACAACCCCAGCAACAACAAACAATCGTATCAACGAGACTGATAGAAACAACACAAATCATATAGAATTGAACAGCACAAATCCCAACAGCAGCTCCAGCAGTAATAACACTGATTCAGTGATATTCCGCGACGGAACAAATAGTACAAACATATCTGGTCTAGGCGGAGCAGATAACGATGAAGATGAGGAGCCCATTGCACCCATCCGTCCACCAATTCATTCGAAAACGAAGAATTGGTACTCGGGGTATTGCAATCGATGGGCATCACTATTAGGAGTAAGTAGAACTCGATGAACGTGTTACATGTAATTTGTCTAATGCCGAACTCTCTAGGCGATAACGAAGCTGCTTGTTATGCTCCTGGTCAACTGGTACTATGCGCTAACCTGCTTTGTTGTCGTGTTTTTCGTGTGGTTTTACGTAGGAACAGCGAATCCAGCTGTGAAACCCGGCGTGACGGCAGAGTTCAACTTGTTCGGCTGGCTCAAGAGTGTCGTATTCAGATGTTTCGGGTAAGTTGATCCTTACGGAGTTTGAAAATTATACCTCCTCCACACATTACAATCTCTTGTTTATCTTTCAGTAAACGAATACACGGCTACGAACAGATTGTTGTAACACCTTCGTGTCCCGGTGTCGATCTCTCACCAACGCAGCTAAACGACGACAATGAGGACTTCTCCCAACGCCGGCGATACCATCATTCCTCCGTTGTTCAGGGCCATTTAGTCGATGATATTTAATACACTTAAACACTAAAGCACACGCATATACATACGTACGCTGCTGCTGAACAGGACCAAACCTTAAATTAACAAAAAAAATGATAATAATAGTTTTAGAGTTAAAAGCAAAGTGTAACTAAAAGCAAAACTGTAAGCATTTATTGTAATTCTGTTGACATTACTGCATATGAAGCGTTTCTTTTCTTTTTTTACCATTTCTATTGTATCTTTTACGCATTTAGTTTGTAATTATTTGTAGATTTTGTAAAACAATTTTTCCTTTACCATTTACTATTAACGTTTATTTAATAACAAAATTTATATAAAAACAACTAATAGTTGGATGTACTGGATATTTATGTAATTTTAATGAAATGAAAGTTATATATATATACACACTATATACACATACATATTTGCTTAGTATACAAATGTATAAAACTGAAGATATACATAAATTAGTCGAGAACATAACAAAACAAATGCTGTACTGATAAGATCAAACAAAAAACAAAACCAAATGTGCATCAAAATTGAATAGCAATTTATAACAAGCAAATAAAGGTGTAAACTAAATTTTTGTTAAAAATGAAAGTGTTTTTTGGCGGGTTGTAAGCAGCGTATAATGTGCAGCGACAGCCAGGCAGCCCTTAAAGCCACCACTTCCATTACAACCAATTGAAAACTGGTCAAACAAGTCAAACAATGTAAAGAAGAGCTGAAATCCCTAAGCATTACGCTGTGCATATGTGGGATTGTAAGACATATGGGGCTCCAAGGGAATGAGAGTAGAATCCCGTGACATCCCGACGGACCACTCTGTCTTACCGCCCATTTGCCTCGTTTCTTCCAGGAATTCTACGGACTTTGGTAACATGTCCAACGTTAGGTGAAGCACACTTTCGTCCTTTGGACTCAATACAACGAGAAAACCAAACCAGAGAGCTTCTGCGTCTGAATAGAACCCAGCCTAACCCTTTTCATCGGCGTCTTCTCAGGGCACAACCGAATGGCGAATGGTTTTCAACGGCTCAGACCTATGCCGATGCTGCGGCGACACTGAGGTGGTGGAAGACACGACGCATTTCCTCTGCGAATGCCAAAGTCTCAGCAGAATCAGAAACCAAACCTTAGGGAAAACATTTTTCCAACAGTTCTACGATCTAGCTAACATGCCCCCCGAAACCACCTTAAAATTCATAACGAAAACGGCTTGGTTCAAGAGGACCGCGTCCGATATGCACTAACGAGTTTGAATTTCTGATTTTTCTTTAAATTTTTCCAAATGCCCCACACAGGGGAACACAACGGATCAGTTGAGATCCGAGTGAGACTGCCTCCTGGAGACTGGTTTTGAAGGCATCCCTCTTATCCTAAACATCGTATAATATTCCAAAACATGACTTCAGGACTCAAAACGCAATAGTATAAGCAACTCAGCATGAAGATATAGTGTGTTTACATCGCTCTGTGGATTTTTCGCTGCAATCTTCACCAAAAAATCAGTCTAAGGAGCCCCTTCAAAGTGACCATTCCGAATCGCACCTTCACGTACGAATCGAGTATGAAAAGCAGACACTTTCCCATCAGAGGTTTATGCAATCGAATTGTGTAGAAGAGTCCATAATACAAGCAGCTCTCTTGCTTTAAATTGTCTCCAAACCCTTTTGTAGCTTAGTGGCAACAACCGACTTTCGCTAACTTGGTGACAAGACCATTACGGACAATGAAATGGCCTATGTATGGTTTTCAATTGAACCTCCTAGATCCCGAATCCTTCCGATTTTCAGTCCCATTTGCGTTAACGGGCTTTGGAGGAGATTCCAACTCGGAGGGACAACGCAGTAGAGGAACACCTCGCCTTAGGTGGCTCGCACAAGTTGAAGAGGGTCTCAACCAAATTCGAGTGAGCAATTGGAGGTGAAAGACCTCGCTAACTGGAGAGACTTGTTGGTTGAGGCCCAGGTCCACACCGGACAGTAGCGCCATCTAAGTAAGGAAGTAAGTCTTCAAACCATCTGATGTCATCTGGTTCTGAACGAACACAAAAGATTCTGGTTCCATCGGGAAAAGACAAAGGTGATTATGCAGGTCCTTAATTTGAATTTAAGTCGAAGAGCTATAAAATGGACGCCACTAATAGAACAAGGGCTAATAGAGGGAGCTCCCTGTGCAGTATGGCGCAGATCAATTAAAATATAATCCCGGCACCTGAAAGGAAAGGAACCGAAAATAATAGTGTTTCTGTCCGATGACATGACTCTTTAGATGCTGTTTGAGTCTCATGCTACGCTTAGACAGGTCTCACGAGAATATTTCTCAGCACCTGAAAATTCGTGAACCCTTAGCCCGGCTCTAGGATTAAGTTTTATGATTTTATTGAATCTAGCTCTAACCGAACCAATAGCTGATCCTTTCCTCTTCAAAGATTGAATATTTATTAACAAAGTTACAACAAACCAGGTGAGGAATATCCATCACGGCTCGAAGGCTTCAACAATTTAATTCCTTGGCTTAAATGTAATCCAAATACCATTCTGGCTCGATGTCAGAAACGTTGTGTGAGCAATTTGTAATGGTTTCATTTTAGACGATAGCTCAACCTTATATTTCTTCAGAATCGTAATGAGTCCGGCTTTGGTTTGAGCTAATCCAAACCGCATGCCTTTAACGAAATCAACTGTTAATTTTGTGAACTGCTTAAGGACTTCGTCTCACCTGGACACATTCGAGGTCCCTCGCCAAAGCCCAAGAAGGCACAATTCTCTCTTTGGCGTTTGTTTTCCTCTGTAAAGCGTGTAGGATCAAATTTATCTGGGTCTGGGAATATTTCTGGATCACTAAGAGGAACAAAAGTTTTGAACAAAATTTTACAGAATAAGGCATTGACCTACTGGTGAACTGCTTTCACAGGAACAATGAAAACGGTTCCTTCCTTAATGAGGACGTTCTTCTTGAGTTGACTGCCTTTGAATTGTGATGGCAGCTCAAATGCCTTTGTACAGTGTTTCAACAAAGCCAACATTGGTGGGTACAGGCGAAGGGTTTCTAGTAAGAAGAAAGTTTTTCTGAAGAACATTTCTAAACTAAAACTAGTTTTACAAACCATAGAGAGCTGCTTCCAGGCAAGGCATTTCGAGGGTTGCCTCATAGCACAATCGGCCTTTATATTTACTTAGAACCCTATCGATCTCCTCGTGGATTTTATATTGTATGTGGGGATTCACAGCAAACTGTGGGGAAAGGGGTGAGAAACTAAAGTTTTATAGGTTCTTACTTACCTCGTATAAAGCAAACGACATCAATGATGCCGACGTCTCAAATCCCTCCAACAGAAAGGTACTACAATGCCCAAGTATGTTAAACTCGTCAACAGTCTCGCCGGCTTTCTGTTTTGCTTCAATGAGCCACTGAATGAAGTCACTAGTGTTGTTCCTTAAACCCTCTGACTGTCGTCGCTGAGCTAAAACCCGTTCAACAATCGTGGACAGCCATTTCTGTACTTCTGACGGGATGTAGCTATAAAAGTTAGGCCAATATGATTACATATGTCTCAACAATATTCGAACCACTTCTACCGATATTTGATCAAGTCTCCAAGTTTAGGTAGGAACAGCAAGGCAGTTGTTTCGATTAAACTATAAGGATTCGGCATGAAGAGATTCTCTACCAACTGGGTAAAGTCAGACTTGGAATTGGTAAAGGATTCACCGTCAAGACCAAACGCAGCTGAAGCAATGACATCTAATGTGTATTTCGAACAGAGCTGTAAAGGACAGTTTATAACACGTTTTCTAAAAGCTTGTTGAGTACAGACTTCATACATTCTTAGCCTCAAAGCCTTTCGTTCCGTTGTTGTTTTCAAGATATCCGTCCAGTTTCTTGCAGATCGACGCAATATGAGGAAACGATAACTTGACCTAAAAACTTGCTTCAAACAAAATGTGTTTTTCAAGAAAGACATCCTTACTTTGTTGGGTGTAAAAATAGGAACAAGTTCATTCCGCATGAGTCTCCATTTCTCGTCTTTGGCCACGAACGGATCACACATTATAATGGCATCGCGGCTTTCCTCAATATACAGGACATTGTTCGAAAAGCTTGGGAAGTTTTTGATCATTATTTCCTTGATCATGTCGAGATCACGTACCAAAATCGCTGGTTCATTCAAAACACGATACATTCCAATGTAGGATGCATTGGGAAAGGCTCTACAATGAAAAAATATTACTGAGTATGAAAACACCATGATCCACTCACTTATAAATGTCCTCGTAAACGTAACCGAAGTGCCTTGTTCCTATCATATAGTGGAACATGTTTCCGAAAATTGGGATCCCTGTTGGTCCTTTTATCCCTCGTCGTGACCAATATGTCGATGTCCATATCCAATAGTAGATATATAAAACTAAACAAGTTAAGATCAGTAGCAACGACAGCATTTTTTTTGTTAGATGATCAGTTCCCAGTAGCGGCTGAATAATGACTAACGATCCATTCCTACAGATCGCTAGACACGGAAGTGTATCTGCATGTAGTTAATCTGTTTACGATCAACTAAGTGTGTTTATGATTAAGCCTATCATTTTGGAAGAAATTGGATAATTACTAGCTGATCTTGAGATCAGTCTATCTATGCGCGTTGTAAGATAATATAAAATTACTTAGTAACAATTCAGTTTCCTACTTCTATTTAGATACATACATAGATATAAGTCACATGTTCCGAGATACATAGAAGATCTCACAAAATGTATCACCTTATTGGCAGATGTTAGAAGTTTTGCAAATGACAGCAACTGTCAGTCTTGTTTGACGTAAACATATGCAGAATACACGTCGGACCCTTGTTTTACGAAACAGTTCGTTAGAGATTTTGTCAGAACGTGATTTTCTACTTAGGAACTCAAGTAGACACTGGAGACTCAAGCTCATAGTAAGTGAGCGATACAGAACCATGAAGTCTGTTCGCGTACTCTCCCAAAACAAGGAATTCTTACGAAAATCTACAAAAATTCAAGAAATCCTGTTTGAGTAGGCAAAGTATCATACAAGTATCTGACAAGTATCTGACAGATTTGACAGATTTCATAATTCAGTGCAAAGAAATTTCCTGCACTAAAATTCGGTGCATGGGGGAATTTCTTACTCCATCATGAGTGCTCTCTTCTACGAAAAACTACGAAACTTTTGCGTACTCGAACAGGATTTGGTGACTTTTCGTATATTTTCGTGAAAATTCGTTCGTGTGTACATTTGCATTTGACGTTTAAAAAGTGAATAAATTTTGTACCTTTCGCTTTGGTTTACTTTTTTGTGATTTTACCTCTTTCTGGGAGAGTTCATCCCCCACTCCTTGAAATTTCACAATCTATGAATTTTTGGCAGAACTGACCTATGATCAATGAGTTTTTATTGTCGCACCTTGATGAATTGCAAGCGCATAGACATCTTGGGGGATGGGTTTCCGGATTGCCCGATACCTCGTTTTGGCATTGTGCACTGCTAGATAAGATCCTCCGATTTGACAGCTCGAAAGTTCTTTCTTTGGGATTTTTTTTTAAGTCACGGGTCTATAAGAACAAACCTGAAAAACGATTGAAAATGCGGTAAAAAGAGACTTAATGAACCGAAGTCGTCTTCGAAAAGTAATGGAAAATGGAACTTAAAGGTCCAAATAAACATTTAAATGTATGTCGTTTCATTTTAAAAACATCGCATGAATGTTTTGGACGTTTTTGTGTATACCAGGAACCATTTTTCAAAAAATCACCTAATATCTTGACAAAAGGAACAAAGCCAGCAGTTACTTGTTCTTTAACTAGCATGGAGTCGGCAGCCATCAGAATGGAGTTGGTTAACAATGAGGACAAAAAAAGTACAACTTTTCATCAACAAAAGTCGGCTCCCACTGCAGGCCTGGAACGTGATAATTGCTAGGTATAACCCTGAGGTGGTCAAAGGTTTCTGGGCATTCATATGAACCACATCAGTGCGGGAGTCAAACTTGGAATAACTCTTGTTTATCGCTGCTTCTTTGAGCAGAGTATAAATTTGAGGAACAAATCCTATCCTTAAAGGACCAAGGAGACTCTGTTCAAAACCCTTCCCAGAGAAAGGTCTCACGCAAGATTTAGAACCCTCTTCATGTAGAAGATGATAGGGTTCTTGTAGAGGCTATGAACAATGATACTCCAGCCCGTAAAGTGCTCAAATCCATACCAGAAAGATCGAGAATCTAAGGGAGAAGTCAATTTTCAAAAAGATTGTCTAGATCACCCATTAATAGTCTGAGAGTATTGGCTTTACTTGCAGGGACTTCAACCTTACTTAAGGTTAGTTGACGTTGGGTGCTACAGTGATAAGACTTGGATTCGAGGGACATATTAAAGCCAAACGGTTTACATGTTATAAACTTAATGGAATAGGACCTTCACGTCATCAGTATATGGACTCCAATAAGAGTTACTTTATTCATTTCTGCATTGAAAATCGACGTCAAAATACATAGATTTGTATTCCACATCAAGGACATGCCAATTAGATAAATAATTGGCAACATTTGCAAGTGTGTATCTATGTATATGAATTTCTTCAAACTTTCGTATACTAACTTACATTTACACTCCTCAGCTATTAAGATTAATTGCTTTGGATATTTATTACTATTTCTTATTAAGAGGGTTCCACAGGAGGGGAGACATTTTCCTAGAAATGAGAGTGCCTTGCTGCGAGTATTATAACAAAAAACTATCTTGTCCCTGTAATGATTCACATAGTTTATTTGAAATATTTAATGTAATTAATTACAAAGAAGAAAAAAAACGAACAAAAAATAATTACACAAATTGAATGACTGGAAGAAAAATATCAACCTTCTGCTCCTGCTATTCATTTCATCGGAAGGATGTTTTTATTTTTCATTTCGTGGAGATCCATTGAATACGTTGATGCTAATGGCAGATGCCATTTACACTGTAAGATATTCTGGGACATGGATTTTTTTTTGAGATAATTAGTCTGGAAATGGAAACAAAGCCCTGTGAACTTGCATAAATTGGGACTGTTGTACAGATGATGGATGTTCAAAGGGTGGACACAAGAAGTCTCTATAGGTGTTTCTAAACTCGCCATTGTCAAACAAATTTTACTAGTGGACATTCAGTTTGAATCACTTTTACTGCGGGTCTTGGAGATCAAATAGCAAAAATAGGCGTGGTAATAGCCTTAAAAAAAAATATATTTATATGGTACTTGAAACGAAGGATAATGAAAGATATCGCTGGACATCATCTTTTGAAAGAGGATGTTTTTAAAGGCTAAAAGGTTTTTGGGAAACTGCCTTATTCATTTGCCATTCATGCAGGTATCATGGTGGTTAGCATCCGATTTCAAAGCCTCGTCATACAGTGTACTGATAGACTTATCAGGATATCGTTGAAGAATGTTCGCTTCTCCATCAAAGTTGGAAAGGAATTCGCAAAAACCTTCGACGCCACTAGAGTGTTACACGGAAAGGTGAAGCACTTTATTGGAGTTGCTTTAAAATTTGGTAAAAAAGGAAGTATGCAACGGCTAAGCCTGCTCATCGTGCACTTTTTTCAAAAATTCACAAAATAGGAAGAACAATGTGAGCAATTTTTGGTCTTTCACTAGCATGTAGTCGACATCAATCAGAATGGAGTTGGTTATCAACGAGGAAAAGAGAAAGTGTATACGTACTTACTTAGGTGGGGCTACAGTTCGGGGTGAACCTGGCCCTCAAACAGCAAGCCTGTCCAGTTAGTCCGGCCCTTAGCTAACTGTCTAAGAAAAAGTATATGCTTTCTTCAATAAGAGTCAACACCTTCTGCAAACTCTGCAAAACTGTTAGATATAACTTCGAGTTATTCAAAGATTTTGTCTATCTGAGCACTCGGGTCAACTTGTCAATGGCTGATTCATGTAGACCATATGAACATCGATGCTCTAGCTCGTAAAGTCTTCAACTTCAAGGCAGAACTCATCCTCGATGGCGTGATTAGGTAAAAGAAAATCTCCCTCGACTTTGTGTGCAAGATTGGATTCGGTGAATCAGGGATCCAACCGGCTGGAGATACATATTACTTGAGGCCTAGGAGCACTTTGGTTGCCAATGAAAGAAAGTAAGGTTAGCATCAGATTGGAGTCGAATGTTTAACTGATAAAATTTGATTTCAAATATTGGTGCTGTGTAACTTGGGAGCATCCAAAATGAGGATATTCCCGTTCAGCCAAGAACCAGACTTTCGATATCTTAGCGAGTCGAAAGATATTCTCAGGTTTATAGAGATTTAAGCTGAATAGTTACATAAATGGCGCCCGGAGATTGGTTCATTGCAGTAGAAATCGGCGCTATTGAGTTCATCAATACAAGGAGTTTTAGAGTGTCTCATGGTGTGTTTCAGCTACACAGATGGATCTAAAGGCCCAGAATTGTCTTTAGCGAATTGGAAATTTCTAGAGTATTACGGGCAGAGATTACAATACCGTGCGAGAAGACGTGGTCTCACTTAATACTCACTCGTATCTGATCACCAGTAATATGATCAGAGTTCTGGGCTTAGGGGATACGGTTACATATGCATGTTTTGGTCTACCTCCTGTCGAATCCATAAAACTTTACTTAGATACAGCAGTCAAAGTATTGGCAAAAAAGGCTGTAAGAGTTCTGGTATGCAGACATGCCAGTTGTTTCCTTCTGTAAATACTGTAGAGACGAGGAATAGAAAGAAACTATGACCCACTTTCTGTGCACACTTTCTGACCCCACCTTCCAGACCGACGTCAGCGTACGTAAACACAATAAAATATCCTTAAAATGTTTATTATTATTTAATTTACTGCAATATACCACGAATGAGTTTGAATCTGTAATAAGTTCACCGGAAGTTCTTAAACAGATAAAAATTCCACCACCGCACACCATGCAGACTGCAACAAGCAAACATTTTTGTATCAGCTCTCCTATTTTTAGCCAAAATTTACTACCACCATACTGTGAGATTTATGAACAAATCGTGCTGAAGTCCTAATGGAGCACGGTATGCCCTATGTGATTCTAATCTTTTACATTAACATTGACCCGCAAGCGTATCGAGAGCACGACCACAGTGCGGGCTGCCACAACAAGTCGTTAAAATTGCGTGATATTTCTCGCTTCGGTTAATTAATTTCATCTTGAAAAGTCCCTATTTTGTGCTCAAAAACCAAAAAACACAAAAAGGAAACCAAAAAAACAAAGAACAATGTCACTGGGGTGTAAGAGATTCGTCCCTTTGAGGATCCCTCTATATAGAGATTAATGTGAAAAGTCTTTGCTGTTCGGATTGCGATAAGGTTAATGCCACGTGACTGACGCGACTCTTAATAGGATTACGAGGATTAATTTCATTAAAATTCTCCTTTTATTATCGTTTCAATATCGTAATGATTTTTGTACACAGGTGTTACGACACGGTGGATAATACAAAGCCTAATTCGATCCTTTTTTCTTGTTGTTGTTGTTGTTGTGTTATCTGTTTGGGACGATGTTTGATGTTTTAAGAGCAGAGGATGAGGTATGGACCGGGCTTAGGTGCTTACAATGGTTAAGTTTGCTTGGGTTAGGAGGGTTTTTATGGGCGCATTGGTTGATGGAATACTCGATTAGTTTTGTTGGCAGGAGACACTTGTGCTCTGATAATAAAGATAAATCGTTGAGAGTTAAATTTTAAATTTAGAGAGGTTGGAATTGTGAATTAAAAAAAAACTATTTTGTCTGGTCATCCTTTCTCATTACTTGTTCCCTTTTGAAAGCTAAGGAAGGAAGTGATTTACAAAGCTTACGCTGTTATGGTGTCTCCAGCACCAAATCCGAGATTTATAGTAAATCCCACTTAAATCCTCATGCGACACAAGTCGCACAATACTTTTTTAAGTCAGCAAATGTCACTTATCAAAATAAAGTAAAATTAAAACGTCAAAACGTACGACGTTCGATGTCGACGTTCAGCCAAATATTCTGTTTCTATGGTTCCTTGGCACACACGATCTCAGCTGCTGCCTCGCTGTGCCAGGGAAAAATAGAAGAATTTTGAAGAAGAAGAGTTACGCATACGCCACCGAAAAGAATACTGAGATCCCAACTCAACCTTCTCGTAGCCTGGTTTCAGCCACATATTCTGTTTCTATGGTTCCCAAGCACGCCTGGTTTCAGCCACATATTCTGTTTCTATGGTTCCCAAGCACACACGAGCTCCACTGCTGCCTCGGTGTGCCAGGGAAAAATAGCAAAATTTTCCACCCGAAAATGCATGAAAAAATGAGTTACGCATACGCCACCGAACCAGACACTGAGATCCCAACTCAACCTTCTCGTGGCCTGGTTTCAGTCACATATTCTGTTTCTATGCTTTCTAGGCACATACGGGCTCAGCTGCTGCCTCGCTTTGCGTGGAAAAAATAGAAAACTTTTCCACCAAAAATGCATGAAACAATGAGTTACGCATACGCCACCGAACCAGACACTGAGATCCCAACTCAACCTTCTCGTGGCCTAGTTCCAGTTTTTTCGATAACTTTTTGAAGATGATATTGTTTAAGTGGCGCTGCAATTGTTGATGACTATTTGGGCTCTTTTATAGTTTTCTATCAATTGTTCTAGCGAGAACTTCTTGCTGGAACCACATGTCCTTCAGTCCCAATTCAAAAATTTGTTGATCATGGTTCTGTATTGCCCACCAGAGACAGTAATCGTGACCCACACGATGATATTTTTCTCAGAACAAACAATACGAGGCTTTCCGGTGTCTATTCCGTCATGTCTTGTTCCAATCTCTTCGAATCACGCGGCTAGGAGTCTTAGTTTTTGAGCAGTTGGTGTAGGACGGCCAGGAAGTCTCTGCCAGAATTCACGTTATGGGGGAAGAAAAGGCTAAGAGTTCCTCAGCAAGGATAGATTCCATAGTTAGGAAGCGAAAATTGTATATGTCTTCGACGTGTGTACGATGTTTTCGATCTGCTCTCCAAGAAATTGGAATCACATACATATTCCTAAGCCTATTCCGTCTTCACCGTTCCTACATGAGAACACATGAAATTTCTGATACTCATATGAACCTTCAAACTCGAGAATAGTGCCACAAGGCTACCCTCAATCAAATTTTACCAAAACAAGGATATGACTGGTCAGAGACGGAAGAAACAGTGATTTTGCCACACCTTTCCAAGGGGTGATTCCAGTTGACAAGGTGTGGGGTTTAAACGACCTTCAAGTGTTTATATAAAGTTAGAAGGTTGAAAAGTCCTTCGAATAGAATTATTTCCACTTTGGAGTTCACTTAGCGAAGATTTGTAAATCCATCAAAAGGCCTTCCGTTTATTTAATCCTATTTAAGCCCCCAATTTCCCAAGAATTTTGAAGTACAATCTCCTGGTAAGTCCTTTGGCGCTGTCAGATTTAAACCAACATTTCCTTTCTTGCCGATAACGATGATCGAAATGGTATCCTCATCTCATTTCCTTCCACAGAACTTACACGTGGAGTGTGCTTGTCTATAGGTACATGTCCTTAGAGCACAGAGCATTGCTTCAAACTGTTTTCCTTGGTTAAGAACTTCTGAAGAAACTATAATTAACCCAAATCAAGGAAGTAAATAAAGTTCGGGTGAATACACTTTGCTCATGATGTGTACCCGTCGATATGCCAGCGACTCCTTCAATAACCCCAACGGGGACAAGAAAGCAGAAACGAAAGAAAACTTTTCCTACACTACTACACCTGTTAATACATTCTGTACACATGCCATGAATAAACATCCTACAGGCGATTTGTAGTACACTAATTCGATAAGACGTCTCATGCTCATGCAATGTGTTCGACCCACCTTTACACTATCTACGACGAAAAGTTGCATCCGCTGGTGGGTTTTGCTTTTAGCTTTTGGGAAGCCACAACTATCTGGGAAAGGGTTCTTTTTTTGTAACAAAAAATCTAGGTTACATCCGTGAATGCGCGAATGTGTGAATGCTTTGCGTGATGGCATGCATCAATATCCTTGGACTTTTACTCCCCAAATGGAATTAAACAGCAAACTAAAAGAATAAAAAGAGAACACCGCCTAGTCACTGGAGCGTCCTTGAGGAAAGAAAAATCGGGACTCACCCCTCTTCAATATGCCAGGATAATAAATTGTAAGGACACCTTCAGTGGGCACCTCACCATGACGTTGTAATCCCTCACTGGGTGTGTGTAATTGGTTTTCTAATCCACTTATAGATACAATTATCCTGTTGCCACCAAGACAGCGGGTGACCTACTAAATCACCCCAGGAGACTGGCCAACATTTTTCCGCTTTCCATTTGAGTAGTGTCCTTACGGAACAAATTAAATGTTAGCCAGGTAAGAAGCCACCACAAGGCAAGAATTCAACCAACCATCGTACAGTCAATTGGACAAGAATTCCTTCCTTGTTCAGCAGTTCGGTTTAGGATCTAGACGGGCGCACACGTGTGAAAATCGTCGAAAAAAAAAAAGTTTATATTACAGTTTCGTGCCTAGTGTGTGCCGTGTGCCGAGGTGAAGGAAGGACGAAAACGAAACGCTATTCGTGTGTGTGAGGTTAGGAAAAAAACAAGAGAGGAGCTACAGCTCCTCTAGTAGACAGCAAATGTCTCCTGTGCGACGACAGTGTGGTGGTAGTATGTAGGTGGAACGATTTGATCCGATTGAATGATTTATAGCGGTGGTGGCTTTTAATATACAATCCGGGAAGCTTTGATGTGAACAGGAAGGTAGGTAGGTAGGTTCGTTGGCGTTGCTCGTTCATGTGAAATGACAAACAACTGGAAAACGGAGACGACGACGGATAAAAATGTTTCGAGGTAAATTTGTTTACATGTGCGATAGTAATTCTTTTATTTTTTCCATACACCCATATCCATATCATCCAAAAACATACCTTTACGCTTGGTAATCCGATCCACTGGTCTATCATTTTGATTGTGTACAAAGGGATGTGTGTGCCGGTTTTGTTTGCAAAGATATTACGATGTGGATTTCGATTATGGTAAGACACATGGATCCTGGTTCAGTAAGTTAGCTCAATAAATTTGGAGATTAATGCAAATTTGTCTTTCGTTCGAAGTTGCCACTTCAAAGGGAGTTCCATTGAATTTAGACTGACAGGTGGTTGTCGATCGAAGCGCACATCAATCCAATTTATCCTTTTGCTCTCGGTAACCAAATAAGTGGAACGTTTTCGGTGTGTTTGTAATATATAATCATTTCTCTAAGGACTGTTCAAATTTGTTCTAAAAAATAGAGTCAAAAGCTAACCTCAAACAGTCTGTCGGCTTCGAATTGCAAAAAAGAAAAGTTTTGAAGTCTTCCTGTGATGAGTTACAATTTTTAGAGTACGACTGGTTGAAACAAGCATAACATCAAACCTTCTGACTGTGTACCCTTTCGGCTAATTCATAATCTAAACTAAACCGTCATTCTCTTCAAAGTCGAGTTATACAAGTTTTGGGGTTAAAGTGATCAAAAGTAGTGCAGTCCCTGTTCCTTAGTACGACCCTGGGTGCTTTAATACTTGGACTTGCTATTGCGATAACTAAACATCTCTTCTAAGTGGTTCAAGTTTTTAAAAGAAATCAACCAACCATTGCACAGTCAATTGGACAAGAATTCAAGTTCAACTTGAACTGGTTCATTTTCTTACAGCAGAGAGGTCAATAGTAGATGGTCCTCCCTAGACACCTGTGTGATTACAAGAAGCCTAGGACCGACCGAATTATGCAAAAGGATAGGAAATCCCTTTCTGTCCTGATGGAATTACCACTCTCTTCAGTACCACATGAGAAACTAAGACTCACGGATGAAGATTTATGTCAGGGATGTGGAGACGAAGAAGCCAATGAGGATGCAATCCACTTTCTCTGTCACTGCCCTGGGCTTATCCACCTTGGATTTAAATTTCTAGGGCGAAACTTCTGTGATCTTGAGGAATTGTCAAATAGACCAATCAGTGAAATTTTTAACTTCATCAAATCTTCTGGATGATTTGGTGATCCAAAGGAATCCCATTAAGACTAGAGTTTCCAAATGGGCAAGGGACTTTTCCCCTATGGGTATCACAGCGGGTCTGTACTGACCTGAGTGTGGCGATGTGAAAAATGTTTCTAGTTGCCTACCCACGTACCTAAACTAACCTACTCCAAAGCACTGCGAAAACAGGAATATTTTTGAGTAACAGAAGCGATAAGTGTATTCCAAGCTGAGATCCTGAGAATAGAAAAATTCCATAGAAGAGAGTTGGAATACTAAAGGAAGCGCGACAAGGTGTATGCTTTACCAAGAAGTGGTTCAGAAATGACCATCCCTGGAGCGGACACATCCATTCATACTGCCAAACCTAATTGACTCCATAATAGAGACTGACCTCAACTTGTCCTTTGATTGATTTAAAGAGGACTGTGTCACCTCTATTACGCTTTGGCAAAAAAAAAGTAAAGAAACTATTGGCATTTAATCGATCGACTGGAATTTTCTGGGAATTTGACTAAACAAGGACTGTAGACCTGTCACGGCTCACAGTATATGATCTGATTATTCATTGCATTCTACATCTAAGATATAAAACTGGTAAGGCAGCAAGACTCAACATTTGCATTGGTTGTATACATTGTCAAACAAGGGCATCTAGATATTCAGAAAGAAAAACTTATGAAAAATATCACAAAAAGGACCTCTTCGTCTGTCTTATGAGGCTTTTTCACTTGTATCGACCGCACTATTAAAAAATGTGCTTAATTTATAAATAATGAAATATTACAGTTTTCTAATTGCCATATTAAAAAAAGGTTCAAGGATAATATACGTAAATGCCATACAAAATGAGTCTGCCATGCATCTAAGAAATGTTTTGCATAAGAATGGAAAAGTTCGTCCCTCAATTTTAAATGAAGCAAATTTGCATTCCTTAAACGTTTGGTATTATGTTCTAAAGATTAATTGCCTCAATTGGAATAACTAAACATGCTGAAACCACTTTATGGATATTCTGGAATGAAATATGCTGCAAGCCACTAAAATTAACCAAACATGGAGTTTTAAGTGAGTTGAAATGGGATTAGGAAACTTTGCCAATCGGCACCAACCTGATGGCGAGAAGTTTAAATGGGATCATCGCCATTGAAACATTTGTAACATCCCTGTGGAAGCCAGGCTTTTACAAATTATTCAATGTAATAAGTCCAGCAGGAGCCAAAATTGTAAGACACTCCTATACAAACTATTGACACTACTTTGATGAAAAGTTTAAATAAATTAAGTGTCCGACCGGGTCGTACGCACTTGCACCTTCATGCTTTCAATCTTATAAGGCGTGGGACTCTGCATTTTTGTTGGAATGAATGGAATGATGACATGGTACTGATGTTACATATGTTTTACTTCTTCAGTTTTTTTTTGTTTTTTTATGACCCTTCAGTGGGCGTGGCTGTGTATGAGGTGCTGAGGTGAATTATAGATAACGACAGGGCCTGTACATTTTGTGTTACTTTGTCATACAAACCTCAGATTATAATTTTAAGTTCAATTTAATGAAAAATATGAAATTTCCAAAGGTGCCATTGCACGTATTTTTATGGAAAAAAACCTGGTATGCCATCTGTTAGCATATATTCAACCTAACCCATTTACTAAATTTTCAAAGTCGTGTCTAGGCAAACTATCCTCCAAACTAGCCTCACAAACTTCAGATCCAGATATAAAGTTTGAAGTGAATCCGTCCATTCGTTTGGGCTACAATCGTATTATAGCTTACATGAGTATTCAGCGATCTTCGAATGGTGTACAGATTGAAACACCCTTTCTAGCTTTGTCATTATCGTACAGTAACTTTACTGATTTGTCTCTAATTACTTCAAAGAATAATGTCCTCTGACAGCACCTTGGGGAACATCCTTGTAATGCATTGATACATTAATCTGTCAGAGATTTGACAGTTTTCATGATTACTACTTCACATCGGAACTCGACCTCCTTCTCTCTCCGATTTGTCCCGATGTTTTCGATATACATAATGGCGGTGTTTTGGAGAGTTTGACAGTT
The DNA here is from genome assembly GCA_963583995.1 of Xylota segnis. Taxonomy (NCBI): domain Eukaryota; kingdom Metazoa; phylum Arthropoda; class Insecta; order Diptera; family Syrphidae; genus Xylota; species Xylota segnis. Next base: position 128,797,203 of record OY757237.1, on the reverse strand, counting down.
GCTCGAAAGCGGACATGTGACTGTTCGATAAGAATGCTGATTGGAATGCAATGGCACCCTATTTCGATGTTATTGCATAAAACCTTTAACATGAACTATGATTGATTGAGAAATGCGAAGGATTTGAGTCCTGGCTAAACTCAATGTCTATTCAACCAGCAACTTTTCAGTGAGTACTTTTGAAGACATTATCTGACTCAAAGCTGCATTCAAATAAAACCATCAAGCACTATTCTATACAAAGGATATTATATACTTTTCAAAATCTCCTGATTCACTCTCTTTAATTTTGAAAGACATCCAAGATATCAAATTGACATGATTGCATGAACCAATAATCACAACATCCTTCCATTTCCTTCTTCCTTTTATCACTCTAATTTAAAATCGATTCAACGCAGAGTCAAGCACAATGGAAATGCAAACACCCTACATCTAATGCTAACTTTATCACTAACGTGATATCTTCCTTCCTTGTTAACATGTCTATTCTCGTTTCTATTAATACACTACACATTCTTCCTTTGTGCGACACAGGACACAACATCAAGCGAATTGAATATGCAAATAACTCCTTACACGTATGTACCTACATATGTACGTGATACATTTTTGCAAGGATGTTTGAGTTCCTCATCCTTGCAAAAGGTTGAGAAGTCAAGCACAGCTCCAGCCTTATGCATTCAATCGACTAGCAGAGTTAGTGAAAAGGTCAGTGTGCATTACACGCTGTTGACATTCACCCTGTCAATGTATTTGGACTTGAGGCAAGGACGTTGCGCGCCTCATGTCGGATACTACATATTGCAATGTTTAGTTAACTTTTCTTGGACGTGTTCATAAATCAAACAAAAGTTTAAAAGAAGAAGAAAATGAAGACACTTTGTTGGAATAACTTGCCGACGAAGCAGGAAATGGCACAGATGGCATATAGGCCGATTATTACTTTCGTTGGAAATAGTTTCGCCAGGAGTCCATTGGTATGAAAGTGCACACATATGGTGGAAAGGGAAGTAATAGGCTGTGATTTTATGGATTTTTGAAAGTTTTACTTTCATAGAGAAGAAAGAAAGTGTGGTGCTTTCAATAAAAAGGGTTTTTCAATCAGGACCTTTAATTTTTCTATAGAGTGTCCGTACTTGCTCTTTGAATCGCTTTGAGTTACAACAACCCTGACTCTGGATAGGTTTGAAGATGGTTGGTGTCCACAACTGCTACATATCTACACATGTACGTCTTACAAAACGGAGTAAGTTACATCAATTTTGAGTTAGTTTTGTTGCCATCACGATCTGTCATGAAAAATGATGACTTCTGATGTGATCCAGATAAAACTCTTGAAATTTGACAAGTTCATGTAGATCTGATCCACATGAACACTTTGACGGATCTTGTACATTCATCGCAGCCATATCAGCACTGTGAAGAAGTGACTACTGAGAGGGTTGTAATCTCAAGACACCCCCAGATCCTTCACCGATTGAGTTCCCTTAAATTAAAGACCTCCACTCATTTCATTTGCGGATCAAGAGTGTGATCAAGTCCAGTTTATTTATAACAACCTCGGGTGGTTCAAGGAAGTTGTGCTGCTGTCCCTAGGGTAAGAAAAAAGTTTTATCTTTGTATTCAGAACCGTGTTTGACTGGGCAAGCGGCCACCCCGTTCTACTTACTTAACTGCAGTCAACTATGCAATGCAAGAAGATCTAGGATTCGTTGTACTTTCAGACCTATTCAGTCAGACTTATAATGGGCGTTTCCTGTGTTTCTAAATCTTTTTTATCTGTTTGCGCAGGTCTCTGTTGCTATTTTCTCCTAAAAAGATTCATAATCGGTAACTTTGCACCCGAAATTCTACTACAAGAAAGCAAGCGTATTCCGCCCAGTATGGGCGTTACCTCTCCAGCAATGGGTTCTTTGTCGCTGAGTTTAGAAGATGGTTTACAAGTTAATACCTAAATCCAAGAAATCCATCGTCAAACCTTCAAACTTCTGTCAAATTTCAGTACAATAACTTTTCTAGCCTGATCCTCTACCGGCGGCTGAAATGACAGACGAAATTAAGTCAATTCAGTATCTTCCACGTATGTAACTTGATTTAACGACCAAGTAGGAGATTTGGCATCACTTGCGTTACCTTTTTGGTACCAATAAAATTATTAGTACAAATAAATTTATGTCTTTATTAGCAAAATCGTTCAACTGTCTGACCCGATATTGGATCTTCTTTTTATTTCCATCTCCAATCAAATTACTTCTCAATAAAAGGAAACCCCGACGAGGCAATCGATAAGATATTTGGGATTCTAAGGATTTTCGACAGGATTTTCACCTTTATGGCATTCAAGGATCTCAAAATTGTATTTCAATTGTTGTCTTAATTCTTTTCTCTTTTACGACCCATAAAACTAACGTGTAGGGATACGTGCGTTCAACGCACAAACAGACGACCGAATGGCTTAGACTGCGGGGTGGTGTGCTGACCTCGACACGATACTCGTACATTTAATAATTTCTTTGAAAGACAATGAAAGTATTTTGTATGCGTATTCGACCCACATTTTGGGTCGGGCCATCCTTTTGACATGCGAATGGATTCAACATGCGAATGGATTCAGTAGAACGATAAATTTTGTAGTCGAATCCTTCTCCTTCGACTTTCAACAAGTCAATGCACTTTTGTACTTTACATGCAAATGAAAGTCTTTTTTAATTTTCGATGAAGCAGCTCACCGGGAGGTGGTGGCTGAAGAACCGAGTTGGAAACCAACTAATTGGTTTAAAAGGGAAATTGATTATTCAGAGGTAACTCGAAGGGGGTGAGACAGAGCGAATTAAGGTCAATTTAGGGTTAGGAAAGTCGAAAGTTAAACTCTGAAGTGAATTAAGGTTTCTTTTTTGTGTTTACTTGTACTCCAAGGGGGGATAGGTACTTAATTGCCTTCGAGTTTAGGGTGAAAAAAAGGGTGTTCATACATTTAACTAAGCCTTCAGTCAAACTTTGATGATCTTTGTACTTTGAAGAGGACGAAGCTACAATTTTAAAGCCATTAGTGATTGTGAAGCCCTTCTGTCGTGAGGATTGGAAATAAATTTCTGTGGTCAACATAAATTAACTCAAATGGTTGTCTATGGAGGAGAATCAGATCAAACCAACCAGGGCTACAAAGGAGAACGTGGCGTTTGTTTTGGTTAGAAAGCAGATGTTTTCGGAGGAACTTCGGTTGCGATATCCATTAGAAAAAAACTGATCACCAAACACTTGGTCTCCAAATTGAAATAAAATTCTTCAATCTACGCGAGAAGTTTCCAGAAACTCGACCCAAGACTCAGTTCACAGGCTGAGAACGTGGGAATCTTGTGGGAACTCGTTTATTATTGGAACGAAACAAACTGCGCTAGCAGCTCGAGTTTTATTAACGTGATCCAGTCTTGACTTTCAAGCTGTTTCATTCAGAGTGCAGTATGGTATCACTAAAACCAGCTAGAACCGCAGGAACTATCTCCGATTGAGTGAATTTCCCATAAATGTTCGGAGTTCCTTCAAATCTGCGGGGTCACGAATGTTCTTAAGTGTATTTCATCCTGATTGAGATAGACGAGTACCTTCCTGATATAACCTACAAGAAACTGCTTAAGGCTTGGCAAAATGTTCCTCGTCATCTTTCCCAGGAACACACAACCTGTTCCAGGGCGTTTTGAGAAATGGGTGGAGGAATTGCAACTCCAAAGGGTAATCTCTGTCCAAGAAGTCTATTAAGTGCAGTCAAAGCGCCTGTAAGATTTTTTAAAATAATTCTTCAAGTCTTGCAGAGGATAACGTCTACTCTAAGTGAGGATTGATAGTAACTCTAAAATGAAAACATTCTCATATCTTTTATTACACTTTTAAACATTCGCTTAACTGGAATGGGTTCCAAATATGAGGAAAACTAAGACGCTTCGTTGCTACCTTCGCCTTAATGGATGTACATGACCCTAATTGCTACGTCTTCATAATTTGAAAACATTTTTAAAAAATCGGTTTCATTGTATGATGACAGCCTAAGGACTTTGTCTCTCCTTGCAGTACCTATGGCGAGTTCAAATGTCCTGAACCAGTTCAACTCAAGAATGTTGTGTCCATATGCAATCCTGTGATTTCTGATTCTTTCGAGATTTGAAACTCACATCGTAAATATTGCTGCATCCAGAGGTCCCTGTAGGCATAAGGTATGTTCAGACGATTGTCAGATCTACAAATATTGTCATATGCTGACAATTGATGTAAATGACCTGAAAACGACAAATTAATTAGCAATGTCAACAGGGTTGTCAGATCATCCGACAATATCTTTTTTCCAAATTGTGTGTCAAACGGTTAGTTTACGAAAAAATTTGCAGATCCAACGTCAAACTTTGCCAGGCTTATAGTATTTCTCAGAACTTTTTTCTTTTCTGTCCTGTTGGATTGAAAAGTCAGGAAAAGTGCAAAATTTATGTCGAAGTGGAATAAAAAGAGCTATTTGTGATGATCTTGACTGGATACGTATTGGAAAGCAGTCAATATGAAGACGAATTGTCACGCAAATCCGGTACTGCGCGGAGGAACGATTAGGTAACCCGATCTCCTATTATTATTTCTTGTCACAACACAAATTCAACAGAAATACACAAAAGAGTATTCCATCACACAGATGGCGACCTGGTAATCGTCTCGTCGGGAAATGCTTTGCTTAGAAGTGTCAGACAAAAATTTGTACTTTACACGATTGTCAGATATTTGGAACAATATTTTCATTTGAAAACCAGAATATATTTGTAGAACTGACAGTCGCTTAAACATAGCTTTAATTAGCCAATATTTACATCGAGTTCAATCACTCCACTTCTTGTCATCGCATTCTTCAAAAATGCAAGAAGATCAGCGCAGCCTTTTTTCCTAAACTCTTTGTTGATTTTTTTGCTTAACATCTAATCCAGTGCCATTTTTTGTTCTGACCTCATTGATTAATACTTAAGCTTCGCTACGAGTATACTCCTTCCACACATGCGAGTTAATCTGTCTAATCAAGGAGATACTTGCTAAGGTAATGTCAATAATTGAGTGTTTAACTAAGTGGCTGACATGATTGCGTCAGTTATTGACATATGTCACAGTTGTTGTGTATTTTGTCAAGAAATAGCTCCCAGTGTTGCCAGTAGCCATGATTACCTCTTCTTTGTTTATGACAGTTATGTACTTATTTGACATTTGTTCGCCACTTTTTTCAGTTCAAATACTTGCAACAGGAAATAGAAGAAGAATAGAATTTAAAATTTCAAAAACAAATAAGGGCTTTCGTGAAATGTCAGGCACACAGATTGAATATCTATCTTTCTTAGGTCAATTTGAGGGTTAAACATCCGCAGTTGTTTTTTGTTTAAAATAAAAGGTCAACTGTAAAACAATCAGTAGCAAATGGGGCCAAGTTACAGGTCAACACTACGGCCAGAGAGAAGACCCTAGTAGCGTCACCGGAATATAGGGAAACAAAAATAGAATTTCTTGGCTAAGTAGGTCAAACGTCATTCAAAGAACAGGGATGATTATTGTTTTGCTCCCCCCGGGCACGTTCCTCGATTTGCCATTTGTTCAACTTACCATACTGACCTTGGTCGGTCCTTATTGTTTTGTTTTGTGCGCGCCCTCTGCCATCGCTCCTCGGTTAGAGTTAACTTAACGATAACAGTGCCGACAACAAGAGGTCAATAGTTGTGAGTGATGAATTGGATTGCGTGACGGCTGAGCGGTAGATGTGGAATTAATTTTTATTTTATGGCGTTTTGTGGTAATCATCTAATTTTGAGGTCTTAACGAAGAATCTGAATTGATTTCACAGTTTCATTAGATTTAATTGAATGATTGATTGTGTGTGGACGTAAGATTTATGAATTGGACACAGTTGATCGGGTGTAGAAAAGTCCTTCAGGGAAGTACTGCGTTTCCGATGGACATATGTCAAAATGTGTCAAGATGGAATGGAGGAAAGCAAGGATCTAGCCACTGAGTGCAATTAAAAAGTGGTGGTAATATTTTACGTCACATTCTCCTGCGAAAAGGGCCAATTAAAACTCCATTACATTTTTCTTAAACATTTTTTTTTTATTTTTTAAAGTAATTTGTGGTTCGAGTAGGTCATGTGCGTGCCAATGTAAAAGGATTGTTCCTCAAGGAAACGTAAATGTAATGGTTTTTGTGTGCAGATGGAGAATCGAGAATCGTATCCTTAACAGTTGCGTGATTGGAGTGTTTTCCTTTCTATCTGACCAACCCGTTGGCAAAGGTCGGAAGGTGATTTCATTCGATATCATTTAGCACAAGGTCTCTATGGTTGGTTTTAAAAATGATTTGTTATAATGAAATTGGGGTCGTTTCTTTGTTCTCGAGCAGTTAGTAGGCAATTGAAAGTTTCTACTTCGCCAAAGCGCTAAGTGAGATGAAATGGTGTGGAACCAACAACGGTGTAGGTACAATAAGAATCAAGGACACTTGGAGGAAATTGCTTTTTATAGATGAGTATGAGGTTGCGGAAGGTGATTCCTCGTTTTTACTTTTGTTGGTCAGCTGTTAACTGTCTCACTTATATTTCCCGACGTTTCGACAGGGATTGCTGTGCTCTTTAGGGGATCTGTGAGGCATACAAAGTCACGTAGTCGTGTAATCTTTAAGAGAATTCTACCTATATTTGCGGAGAGATAGATGAGTAGTAGTTTAAAACCTTAGCTATCCGCTGTTCAGTCACCATCTACAAACGTCAACAATCTGTGGAACTAAGATCCTGACGTCAGGAAAGGTGTAGCCATGATAGTTGGTGTGATGATGAATGAGTGACAGATGGGACGAAAAAGAAAATCTGCGTAAAAAGAAAAGGGTCCACGCTGTCTCCCAGCTCAAGGATATCGAAAAGTCTCGCGATAGGAACAACACCCAGATGTTTTTTTAGAAAAGCCAAGCAACTGTCAGCTGGCTGACGTGAACGCAGGAAAGAAAATCCAGCCATCGAAGCGCAGGGAATAGTAGTAGTATTGCAGAAGCATTTCACTTGAATGGTGGAATTCGATATCCCAGAAAAACTGATCCAGCTAAACAGTTCCTTCTAACTATTCTAAATATTCTAAACGTGCTAGAACAGATAGTGTAATGAGCAGGTGTGAACACGGAAGGCTCTACCTTCAACAAATCTGTCCGCTCGGATACACAGACGACATCGACATCATCGCTCCGCTCACACCGCGAAACAAGTTGGCCTTAAAGTATATGAGGATAAAGTCAAGTAAATGTCAACAACCAAAGAAAGATTTGTCCAAAGCCTACGACACCTACATACCTCGGAGTGAGCCACTTGTACTTCGGTTTAGTGAAACAAATGGGTTCAGAACACCTAACTCGGAAGACGAAATGTGTGCTCTGCAAAACATGGATCCTTCCAGTTCTACGATATGAAACTGAGTGTTAGTAGGAAAAGAGAAGAGTTTTCATCAATTTCTTAATGACCAGCTCCCAGTAGAGTCCACTGAACAGGACCTCAGCATTTTAAATACTTTTCTAAAATTTCGAAGAGGAATGTCTATTTAAATGGTTTTGTGAGACTAAAGGTTGAACGCTGCCAGTTGGACGTTTAATGCTGAAAAAGAAAGATTTCACTGCTAGCAAGGGTTGTTTGACGTTAAGAAACGTCATTGCAATGTTTCCAATAAGATTTGTGTCGAAAGTTTCTTGCTTTGAGTGTAAGGGAGAACTACACTGCTTATTTCGTTTGAATGAGTTTTCAAGCATAAAACTCCCACACAAGCCGTGATCCACTTTATTTCACTTTTCGGAGACTTCAGTGGGCTTCTTCACCAATGATAGAGCTAAACGCAATGAGAAGCATTACATTTTTGACGTTTCTGTCAAACTCAATTTGACAAACGTCATCATGTACATGCTATGTATACACATAATAATGTGTAGACCACAGGCCTCTATTAAATTCCAATCCATGCTTCAATCCATCAAAAAAATTCGCAAACAAATAATGACAGAACGCTTTAAAGTTTGAAATTGTAGTCACGATGTTTGGTCTCTCCTTCGCACCATGTTGATCAGGGTAAATCCACCCGCAAATCTCATAATCCCAGCAAATGATGACAAAAGGCGTAACACGTTCGAAAGTCCAAACAACATATTTTTCAAAAGGACAATTGTTATGCTCCTTCAGCTGGGACTTTTCAAGCAAAACCAACTCATGCAGCGTCCCAATCATTTTGAATGCAAAACACGTCCATTCCCGGCCATAAGTAGCATAGTAGTCGTCCACCAAGTGTCATCATCCCAGGCTGAACTGTTTAAAGGAATTTATTTTCATTTAACCAATCGATAACTCTGTTCGTCCTTCTTTATGTCTGGCAGTGACTTCTGCGGAAGGAAAACATTTCTAATGCAGTCAATCCAGGGGATCCTGAGTTTTATTATATTGTTCACGTGATGTAAAGGAAAACAAAAAAACACGAAAGAAAATTCCATAGATTTTACCTACGTGCCCGGAATCGTTTTTGTTTTTTTTTTTTCTTTTCCTTTTCCAGGCAGTGATTGCGCGAATGATGCCTCCTGGTACGACGTGATACGGATTCTATTTATCGTTGCAGGTTGTGTGCCATATTGGTGCTGGGGCTTCCTTAGCTTCATGGTATTGGATTGTAGTGACGACGACGATGGTGAGTACTTTCATAGTCATTGGTTTCCATTTCTCGATTTGTAATACTCCTACGCAGTTTCGAATCGAATTGAATTGCCTAGTTGATGGAGAACGGGAAGGAATGGAACTGACATCATTGTTATCTCGTGGAATGTAAGCGATGCCATCGGGTTAAGTTTCGTAAATAGGAAATCCACAAGCGGGACACCCTTTTTCTATTTTATCAGTCAAGTGGAAGGATAAATTCTGTAATTGATATCCTATGAATGGATGGCTTTTGATGGACTCTGTGCGTGACTGTTATAGTTGAGTTACATTTTATGTAATCCATTTCCGGGACGGAAGCCGTATACTATTGAAGTTTCATTGAACTTCCGGGTCAATCATACTTAAAGGCGGACATGCATTAGAGATTCCATACATACATACTTGTATGTATTTCCCGGTGGAAGTGATACAGTCTGGACTTTATTGTGAATACTTAAAGGAACTTCTAGAGAAATAGAGTGAAATGAAGTGAAAATGAAAGGTGCCTTTGGTGTTTTCGTGTCCTTGATAAGTACTCTAACAATACTTGGCATCACTGCCATACTTCCTTTAAGAACCCTTCAAAGTGTTGTCTGATTTTGCATCAGAAGGGATCACCACTAGACGGAGGGCAGAATTTGTTCTGGAAACATCAAACCATGAAGCCAATCATCATCTCAGTAAACTGACTCACAGGACAGGCTTAAGTTTCTGGTGCAAGACGCCCACGAAAATATGCCATCAACTTAGAAACATAAATAAAAACGTTTGATAATACATTCAACGTTTTCAATAAAAAAAAACATCGCAGGCCCAAAATGGCTACCTTGAGGTACTCCAGATTTGACTGTAGAGTCTGATACAGGAGACCTAAGAAGGGCACACAGTGAAACCCAGCTAAGAGCTGTAAGTTTGTGAGGAATTATTCTGTGGCCACTGGCACGGAAAGCAGTGCTGGGTCTTGGAGAGGATAGACTTTCGGAACAGAAAAACGTTGTACGGTAGATAATGCTTTAAGAGAGCATTCAGAAGAATTTAGCGATTGACTGGTGATTGGAGGACTTTATTCTCATTGAAGGTTGCAAGGACTTTCTGTGGAATAGGAATTTGAAAGAGTGCTGTAAGGGCTTAGGGCAGCAGGCCCCGGTGAATATTTGAGCAGAAAAATGGAAGAAGTATTGTTCTTACGGTTGAGATTGGGTTTGCTACTCATTGGACGGGAATTGTACCTAGACTGATTCTTATGCTTATAACTAGAGCTTCTTGAGCTGGTATCGGTATTCATCGGACTTGGGGATTATGTTCATATTAGTCTCCATCCAAAGGGCAGCTTAAACCTTGATTCAGTCTCTGGACAAGAGTCAGAACAGCTAACAACTATTATGTCACTCGATCAAATAACATAATTTATACGAACTTCGCTAAGCTGGAAGTGGAGAGTTTAGGTCATGAGTCTTACTAAAGTGCCCTTAGCAGGACATCAATAAAGGTACATGCAAATCGCACATGGTATGCTCAACCAGAGCAATGCCAATTGAGATCATTGATTGATCTGATTACTGAGGTCACGAGTAAAAATTGTTGGTTCCATTCAATTCAAAAGATGTGGTAAGAGCGGTCCTTACCAGTCGTATTCCATGGAGTTGTATCTCCTTTCTAGGGCCACGTTCGTAGCAATCTTCGCCCTGGAGTTCTAACTCCATCACATGATGGGTAAAAGCTTAATGAAAGGGCTTAATTATATTGTCGGCTCTAATGGGATGTTGAAGGTGCCTAAATGGGTTGAGTTGTCTTAGCCCATGTGTTGGTTTGGTTTGATTTGAGTGTCAGCTTAGACACGCTAGCACACTTAGACCAAAAATAGGTCCATAGCGATGCTACGTGGATTAGAGGAGAAAGTTTCCTAATTCTTCTCTTGACTACTGTAAGACTGCTTTATACAGCTACTGCACTCACTGGGGGGCTACCAATTGATACCTTATGTGCAGTGCCTCAGAGGGAGCTATGCATTGAACTCTACTTATGCTCAGATAACCTGTACACTGGACCTTGCTTAGTTAGTCGCAGTTTATGATACCATTGAGAGAGGGAGGATTATCTAATGGAATTATCTATTTCCAGGAGGCCAGTACTACTTCAGTTTTGTGAACGTTAAGGCCCAAATCACACCGAATTGGCCAAGATAGATTTTTCAAAGCGATTTGTAGAAGCATTCGTAGAGTATTAAGGTGCTTTCTTAGCCAAAGCAACTTCATCTGCGTCAGTGATCGTTGTATAGTCCTCGTCTTCAAGTATTATAAATAGTTCGTTGGCCACTTAATTCCAAAGAAGAGGCGATGGAACACCTCCTCGCACAGTGCTAGAGCTTAAATCTACGATCTACGTTGAACGAACAGTGATGTCCAGTACTTCTTGCCTAGTTCTGGTGACGACAGTAGTCTCGCCACCTATGTTGCACGAAATGAGCTTTGCACTTGAAATGAAGTCAGAAAGTAGTTCACCTATGTTGTTGATGTCAGAGCTTCCCCTTACTGTGAGCATCAACGTCATGGCCTATAGTAGGACCAGGTTTCTGCCTCCAGCCATCTCTGATCAATCTATCTAGGTGCGCCTAAAAAAAAAGTTCATGTGAATATGGACGGGACACGCATACCTTGTATATATTTCTCATCTGGTTTATGTCTTATAGACGAGATACACATTGGACTTCTGCCAGAACCTTGCAATCCCACTGGTTTCACAGCGTACTTTATGTATTCAGAACTTGACGGGGATATTACTGAATCAATGTAGGTTTTCCTTTTTCCATTGCCCTGCACTTAGGTACGTCGGCCCACCATCTTTACAGAAAAAGAATTTACATCTTAAGAACAAAAATTCCCCTCTGTACATCTCCATATTTCATTTGAATACGGCTTTCCCAAAATAGCAACAGTTAGGAATCTCCAGAAATGTTTCCAATAAAAATGGTACAAATGCAAAATAAATGGCTTTTCATCGAAAAATAAAATCCAAGATATATATCTGACGGATGGCTTTTGGCTGCCAAAGGATAATGATAAGTGACCCATGAATGTTTACAAATACCTCAATTGATTGATTGTACGTACAAAACGCAAAGAGGAATCAGGATCAACCATAAAGGTGCCTTTATTAGTTGTTTGGCTTTTACCTCAGACGCTTTAAGGTAACAAATGGAAACCGAAATGCGAGGCGATATTTTGGTAGTGATTTATTCCGGTGTGGCTTCGAGTTTTGGCACGTTTTCCACTGATGGGTTTTAGGTAAATCAAATGTATTTTATTTTTTGGTGAAGAATAACACGCTCTAAGAAATGGGTTCTTTAAGAAAACTGACATCTAGAACTCGATCGAATGATGAATTATTAATAAAAGTAACCTTGGAGGTATTTGTAAGGAATCTTCCAAAAACTGGCGCCCAACGTGGGAACAAATTGTGTGCTCGATGAACTTTAAGATGTAAATCTTTGCATAAATTTGCAAATTTCTGTGTAACTTTACCACACAATTTCGATCGGAAAAACGTAGACCCAGTAGAGAGAACCCCCCTTCCAGGAGAGAAATGCAACAAGTTCAGGGAATAATTTTAGAAGAAAATTTGCATAATTGCTGACTAAAATTAAAACTTCATACTCGTCGTACCGTCCGTCATAGACTCCATTCGTGATGCCATTGCGCATGAAGGAGGCAACTATATGTACATACATAACCTCTGGAATTTCACCTTCCGTGTTGAGTAAGAGTTAGTGTATCCACTTTGCATTCATCTATTATCTGAGTTTCGTATACAATACGAATCAAATTCGAATGCAAAATTATATGAAGTGAAATCATCGATTAGCCAAATGATTGGAAATTCCTTGAAACGGATACACTTTTGGCAGGTTATCCCTAGAATGCAATTTAATTTTTCCCCGTCTTCCTGTAGTGCCACCGTTTCGGGCCGACCTCCCACTCGCTAGCTACGAGCAGGTTGTTAACGTGTGTTTCCATAGATTCGCAAAGTTTTCCCAGAAAAACTTCTGTTAGCATGCAATTTCATTCTAATTGGACCTGGCCGACAGGCTGCGGGGGAATGGCTTTAGTTGTGGATTAACATTTATGGGAATAACATGGATATGAGCCAGAGGTGTGATATGTGTTGAATTTAATATACCTTTATGTATAAAAAGCTTTGGTTACAACGTTTTTTTATTGAAAAATTCAAAGGAAAAATCAGTGAAGTTGTGTGAAAAAAGTACAACAAACATTTTGGATACTATACACGTTTTGGTGAAATATTTCTGCGGTGAGTTTAAATATTTTTTTACACATTTCCTTGTCATGGGTAAAATGCGTTAATATGTTTCGGTTTATGTTTTCGACGAGTTTTTGAATTTCCTAGAAAGCTTGTAATGTTTAATAAGAAGAGAAGAAGCATATTGTATCTGGGTTAATTCATGAACTCAAACAAATCCTGTACAGTCGAATTTGTTTCATTTATTCTCAAACAAGTATGTATGGTACAGTTGGAGGCTACAATCGCTTCTAATACTGTCCATCCAAATCGAATTATTTCAAATTTATCGTCGCATGATACCCACAATTTGTTTCAGAATTCAAAAACTTGTGAGTTCCAAACTTACTTCGTACTCCTTTGAGCTGCATTTGTTCCTTTCTGTATCAAGGAAGTATCAAAAAAGTATTGGTGGTAGTATGCAGCCTTGTGGGATATCGTTCCAAGCCTTAATTTCATGCCACAGTTTCGGCTTGGATCTGATTTAGCTTGGGGTACATTTGTTTCTTTATATAGAACACGTGAAGCGCTGAAGGTTCCCATCGATAGCTGATTCTACTAATAGCGTCCACTTAGTAAATGCAGAGTCCGCAGTGTTGGACCAATTTGGGGGAAAGTCCTAGATTGGATGGAGATACTTCTCAGGCATGTGCGTCTGTGATTGTCTCTCATTCAACACCATTAGAGCATTAATTACAAAACTGGTTCGACTTATACAGGATTTCGGTTGACCTTTCATTCTTACGTAGGTTAGTTCGAAATTTGGGGTCTTCAGTCAGTCGAAAAAGAACGCTGAAGTCCGATACCATTATCAAGGTATTGTTGGGTTCTTCTGATGGCAAATGGTCGTTCTAATTCCTGAAGTCTTTCATCTAATAACGATCTCCAGAGAAGATGAAACATAGCAAAGGACACAGAAAACCGGACGTAAAAGTGATAGTCTCGAAGGCGTTCTTTCTGTTCTTTCCCGTCGGTCTTGTATACTCGAACTGAAAACTGATTTTATGTACATCATGGAGTCCAAATACTCTTCGGACGATGCTTATTTAGTGTCCTCTTGGCCCTCTCAAGTTAAGAATAGGAAAACAATTCTTGTTTATCCTATGGGTATGAACTGGTATTACCTGGAGATAGCGAATACCTTAACATTTTTCGATTTCGAACTCCGAACACTAGATGAATGCCATCCCGACGTGTGGGTGTAGGGCTGGAATGATCACTTAGGATCACTGTGATCAATAAACGTGTCCTCCAAGTCCGAAAATGTTCTTGGCTGGTTTGCAGGAAATCCGACATTTGGTAGTCTGTTAGCTCTGCGTATTTTGCCAAGAACCGCGGTCTTAGTGTGTGTAAGTGTAGTTCTTGGAAAGCATGGCATTGCCAAGTTGTCGATTTAATCGACTGCCAATGACGATAATAATGTCAAATAGAAAAAGGTTCCTTTTATCTTTGACCTCTAGGATTTCAGCAAGAAATACACTAATCGCGAGTGGTATTCTAAAAAAATTCCCGCCATGCAGTGGTAGCCTGTGAATCCTAGATCATTGTCTATGCTATTACACTTCCACTCTGCCCGGTTAAAGTCTCTCTACAAAAGTATAAAACCCGATGTTGCTGTGAAGCTTTCGGAGTTATATTTTCTAAGTAAGTAGTTTGCTTCTACCTCCTTCACCTTGCGCCAAAATCCCTGAAGAAGTATTCCGTAAAAAAGTAATCAGATGGAATATGTCTCGATCTTGAGGAGTGTAGCGTTCTATGAGCCTGTACACACATGACTGGAGGGCTAGATTGTTTTGACATTCGTGTGTCAATCTGACAGCCCTGCCAAAAGACTTCGCCGGATTTTTTTTGATGTGTTAGTAGTTAGCGCTGTAATTAGATTCATTTACTATCGTATTTATACTGTTTACTTCATGAATTTCTCAGTTTTTAAATTTTTTCCACTCTTTTGTCAAGTGTCAACGATTGATTTTTCCAAACGTCGAAAAAAAAAATTCAGAAAATTTCAGATCGGTGGACAAAACAACCTCTCCACTTCCCCTCTAACCTAAACCAGTCTGTCAATCCTCTCCGCTTCTATGCTTGTTTGTAAACGTCAAAAATAATTCCGTCCGACACGGTTCGATGACTTTTCGACGCATCTGTTTGCCTCAAAAATATCAAAACAAAAGTGACAGTTGCTGCCATTTGCAAAAGATATACATGACAGTGAAAGATCACAACAATAAAGTCATAAAAAAATAGCGAGGGTTCTCCATCGACATCTCGCGCAAGTGGACGAGTTTGGCAGTGATGCCAAAGCTTGACATCTCGTCTCTATAGATGCTGTCATATGCGGCCTTAAAATCAATGAGAAGATGGTGGCTATCGATTTGGTATCTTGGGTTTTTTCTAGAATCTCTGGAGAGTGAACATTTGATTGACTGTGGAGTTTCCTGGTCTGAAACTACATTAATAGGGTAGCTTGACATTTCAGGCATTCATACTGTGTGACATGGCTAAAACCTCTGTAATTTCTTTGTCTTGCTAGCTTGACAAGTTCGAAATTCGATCTAATCCAAGAAAAATTGGAGGTGACCTACCACTTACCCCTGGGACTTGTGAAATGTTCTATCAAACTATATCCTTGGAACCAACCATATCACTCCTAATCCTATCGCAGTCCTTATCCTGCGTATAATCATGTCCATTTCGTTTTTTTTGGTCTTAAATCATTAAATTGGCGTGAAGTATTCCATTTTCATAAATTTATTTGTCTCCGAATCAATTGAACGTATGAAGAGCAACTTTATCATCGAAACTCATTTCGGAAAGTTTCCCAAGAGTTCATTCTGTTACTGTGCCTTCCTTCGTAGAAACTTTTTAACTATGTCCTTAGATGCTGTCTTTTCGTAATTCATAGTCTACTTGGATGGTGACCTCTTCCTTTAGATTAATATTGATCTATTAGGAGCCAGCAAAACTTTATGAATTAAATTCTTTTGTGAAAAGTTGTTCCTTGACTTTGCTGGTTTGTCTGGATGACTTAAAGGCACAGCAAGGATATTTCATAGTGAAAATTTGTTTGCGCTTCTCTTTTCAGATCAAAGGAGAACACTCTTGCAGAATTTGATTGGAATAGATCCATATCGGAACCGGATCTAAAAGGTTTGTTCGGAAGGCACATACATGTTTCAAAACCAGATGTTGTTTATGGTTTTTTCTAGAATCGTCACACTTTCTTGATCGCTTTGTCATTCGACATCTCCACGAGCACGTGTCTGTTGATGATCTTAAGTTTTACCGCAGAAAGAAACCACCAGGTATGACCACTTCCTTCTGTTGACTAGTCGCTCTACAAATCTCTTAATCCTTTCCAGATTCCCACACTAGAAGTACCTTCTGTTTGTACAACGAAGATGAACCAGTGCTTCCATTTGGCTCCTTCAAATCAGAATATACCAAGCGATTCCGTAATCCAGAGAGAACTCCCCGCCGGGGCTTGCTAAGAAGATCAACATCACTGCACCTCGAAGGTTCGATGAACAAAAAAACCGAACACCAATCACAGTATCTTCCATATTCACAAGAGGACATCCAAAGGTAAGTAAATCACCCCAAAAGTTAGTCCATAAACTGACTACATTTCTCCTTCCAGCTGCCGCACATATCCCATCCACAATCCAGAATCCTTACAGTTGAAAGGCGAAACTGAAATGAGTGGAGAATACCGGTCCTCTTTCGTTTCCTATCCTATGGTTGATCGAACTGCCTCGATCTTGCCACGAGAGGCTTTCAAGGTTTACGAATGTGAAGCACCGACCACAGATGATCGCTTTAGGAGGACGAACACCACCCATCAAGATCCATCGCAAAAGTCACATCTCCGCTTCACAGAAGATATGTCATTCTCTCCGTCGGAGTATAGAAGACAGTTTATTAAGTTTCCCATCGAGAAGGCCCATTCCATACCCCAGCTGAGCCACATTAAGATGCATGGTGACTTCGTTGGTATACCAGAATACCGCGATAACTACAAAATGTATGACAGCTACTCCAAGAGCGCTCCTATCAAGAAAGCCGACAATCTGACCATATCCGGGGAAGTTTGCGAAGCCAAGGAAGTCCCCGAGTATCGCGAGAAGTTCCAGGAACCACCGAAAATTACAATAGAAAAACCACTCAAGACAGAGGACCATCTCTACCCCAGAGGGGAGTTCACCAAGGACATCCCGGAATACTTCGAGAGTTTTCGTGATCCACAAGTGAAAGAGAAACCCGAACGTGGCAAATGCCGTGAGCCATACCTTCGTTTGAAGGGTAAACTCGAGTTTAATCCCGAGTATCGAAGCACCTACTTGGACTTTCCGCGATCGCGGCCAGTTGTAAAGAAGGCTACTTCATCCATTCGTCTATCGAATGCCACCTCACCGAGACGAAAATTCAAATCCAGTTCACCCAATCGTTATGTGGACACTGATCCAACACTGCCATTGACCCACCAACCGGAGTACCGTCGGGCACAGTACAATTATCAGATTCGTGAGCGAACACCACCGCGAAGGATTGCAGATTCTTTGCCAGAACCTGCCAAAGGTAAGGGCAGGGAAAATGTCAATTTGAATGGTAAAACCCAAAAACGTCGGACCTCTAGGCATCGACAGGTTACATCTATAGCCGATCTGAAGGCCAAGCAGGAGAGTTTCGAAAGCGTGGGTTCCTCTAAGAAGTTAGCGAAATTCGGAAGGAGGGCTTCCATTGCACCGACCACCAGAGACAAGACAGGAGCGGCTATCGAAGGAAATCAGAAATACGCATCAAGAAGGCCGAATGAAGTACTTGCTCCGAGCAGGAAGGACAATAAGGAGTCGTTTGTTGTTTTAAAGGAACCATGTAGGAAGAGTGCTTGGATGAAGAAATCTTGGTATGAGTCGTAGGTTAAGGGCTTAGGGGAGACGGTGCACTAGAATTAAAGAAATGTTGAGCAATTTTATGGGGAATGAGTTTTATTTATTCTTGGTATCTGTCATCGGCTAAGTCCACAGAAGATGTACGAAGGGAGGTAAGGCGGAACCGAACTAATTCAGTGATGAGGTGGTGGACTATTGACACCTTCTCGCTTGGAAAACTTGAAGGCATATTCCGTTCCTTAGCTGCCTTAGTTGCGTCTCATCTGCCTTTATGAAGGCCCGCAAGATGGAAACCGCTTGACTGGACGCATATGGATCCTTTTCTCTCAGAATACTTTCTCTCAGATCCTTAGAGACTAGACCGAATGAAAGATGTGGTCTGACATCAGCCATACCTAGACCTATGCGCTCTTAACATCTTCACCAAAGAAGTTGCTGCCGAAAGCATCATACGCTTGTGGTCAAAGGTTGATTTACTTTCGAACTACCTTATCCCCATATGGACTACAGTCGTAGCCTCGATTCTAAGTTCTGATTTTTGAGCTACGTGTCAAAAATGGACAATGATACTTGTTCAGGAATATACTCACAGGAAGCATCAATCACGAGGTGTATAAAACTTCCCAACCATACAAGTGTTTTCAAAGAGTAAGTGCATAGAATCAGTAAGCCGGCCAGGAGCTGTTACAAACTTATGAATCCACATAAATAGTCAAGGAACCAAAGCAAAACTGGTTAAGAGATGGAAAAAGTAACTCAAGCCCTTGGCACGAACCAGAGCATCACCTCTTAAGGCTTAAAATCAAACGAACCGGAAGTATTCCCCCCGCCCATGAGGGCTATTGGTTCTTTCACTTCCAAAATTTCTAAACAACCACCTTTGGCGAACGTCTGACAAACATCCGAGAGTATAACTGCCATGAAAAAGTATTACCCTTTGGCTACGGCATTTAACAGTAGAACCCTTCCATTAGTGTACAGAATAAAACACACAAAAGAAAGCTAAGCTCTGGATCCCATCGACCTGTTCTCTTAAAAGCTAGAGATTGTGAAGTTGACTTCACGACAAAACAGAATTGCTACCCTGCAACAGAAAATACAAGCACCCTTCATCAGGTCAATAACCCTGCAGTCTACTTATTGAAAGCCAGGGCGAGGATTCTTAGGTTGCTGTGATTTCTGCTTGGAATACACTACAGTGTTATGCCAGTCGTGTGGGGATCCAAATGTCTAGTATCTCTATCGCAGACCCATATACGCCACGTTTAAGTTCAAATAGAGGATAGTATAGTTCGAACTACTAGGAATAGTGATTCTGTCATTCTTGCGGGCCTCATGTTTCTTCCAGACAGTTGCGAGAATACCTTAAGCTTTAGTCGCCATTAGCTTCCCAAAGATATCATATCAGGAGGATGGTGGAGCAACTGTTGGAATGGTTCTAAAGGTCTTCGTTATGCAGACCCAAGAAAACCTTTGAACTTAGTCGAGTAGTCAATCCACACTTGTCTGACCACTGCGAGACTGAAGATTCCAATTTAATCTCAGAACTTTCATACATAAATATAGTGTAATCCAGATCATTCTATCATGGTCTTGAATGGTTCCCATTCATGGTATTTTGTACCCTCTAGTGAACAGTAGTTTCTCAGTCGTAAACGGTCTCCATCTGGTCTCTAATTGTAAGGATCTTTCCTGATTTCACTGTCACATTGTCATCTGAATAGGCTATGACACTGAAACCCTATTCACTGAAGGTGATAGTACTTCCCATCCTGTTGACCAACTTTTTAGTAAGTGGCTGTTGTTCGATCGGAAGGAAATGTATCCTCTGCTCATTGCCTTTGAAGGTAGCACGTTTTGAGACATGATTATCAAATCGAGGACATTGGAGACCTATTTTGTGCATCATGGCATAGCCTAGAGTAGACTAAAACACTCTTAAAACCAAATCACCAACCTCTCTTGAAATCACACTCTACGCCACTAGTAAGTCCTGATCCTGAAAAAAAAAAATGTTACTCATACGCCACCGGCAACCTTGTTATAAGTTTATATGAGGGACAACCATCCTTATAACTATCTATCCAAAATTAAATGCATCCATTTTAGTCACTCTCTTAAAGGTTGTGTCCAACGGTGCAGAAGGACCATTTTCCCTGCAAAACCCCATGCATCTGTAGTGGCAGCTTGTGGTGAGATTAACCCGGTCTGCAATATTCTGCGGAATAATAATTACCGAAGGTGATTGCAACAAAATATTCCATGGTACCTGCATTTTAATTAAGCTCTTGACCACAGACTTGTTCGTGCCTGGAAACGCCATAACCTCTCATCGTTATACATACGCCACAGCATCGACATAGGGTGGTGTAATCTGTAAAAAGATTCACCATCCTTCCAGTCGAATACATTGAATAACAGATAGGACAGGTGGTCCACTTAATTAATGCCAACAAAAATGCTCCATCCTTGACTCAAGTGGTGTCGCATTCTCCCAGAGCCGAGGGTATCCTACATAATCCGTGTCAAGCTTAAGTCGGCTTACTGCTTCGAAAGCAATAATGAATCCATTTCGTTGCATGACATGCTTCTAAAGTTTCCTTGTTGGCCTAGTTAGTCAAGTACCTTAACATGAAAGCCAGTACACAGCTTATAGGCTATTGCCCTTCATACGCCCGTAGGATAACGTGTAATTAAAAGGTTCTTTATTATACTGCTCGGCATGACTGAAGGCCATAAAGAAATTTATGGCTTTATAGACGCAAGCCATAACTCCTGAACTTCGAACCTCAACAATTGATGGATTTAATTAGCGTGTTCGACTTGCAGTTAGAGGACTGCTTTGTTAGATTTCCTAGAAAACTTTTAGACGAATTAATTGAATCATATACTGCCCCTCCACTTGTTACCTCAATTTCTACACCGAAATAGCCATCATTCGAGGATAACCAATTTAACGTCCTATTGTGCCACGGGAGTAAACAATTAAAAGTTATGCTCATCACAAACTGCGGCTGCCAATTCGCCCTATTAGCCGTTTCGTGAAGGCGCAATGGACAGATGGTACTGGAGTTATCCTTCAGATTTTCTGTTTCATACGTATATTGGCCAAAAACATAGCAAACTCATAAATGATGAGGTTCTCTGGGGAGATAAAGACGGGTACGTGTAGACGGTTTAATGCCTCCGGTTGTAATTACGAAAACACCTTTGTTCGTGGATGATGCAGGGGTCGGGATATTAAATTTCTGTCGTTTTAGCTGACCAAGAGAGTTCACTGTTCGCAGATATGTTTACATAGGGTGTCAACGTCAAAAGGGCCTGCAGTGCATTCCGAGTGTCGTCAACTCCTATTTCGACGGTTTTCGACTATAATGCAACACATTTGTTTAGGACGACACACTCGTCTACCTGACAAAAGGAATGGCATGGATGCCATGGCAATTTCAATAGCGGAGTCCTATTTGCGCCGCAAGGTCCAGCCGAATCATTGCCATGCCAGTCGTCGTAATGTTGTTTATTTGAGTTATTTTTGGAAAATTCGTCTCTAATGGCAGAGATTTTCCACTTGTGATCACGTCCTGAGAACTAATGGCATAAGGAAGCTCTGGGACGATGTTGGCTTTGAAATGATGAATCATTCGTTGACCTGCCATTAGAAAGTCTGGCCTTCTTTTCCCAATAATAGCCCCGTAGAACGGTGTTTCCGAATCGTTGGGTGGCTTTATTTTTCCGTACTCCTACGTGTCCTAAGTATAGTGTGTCTTCGTTTGTCTAGATCAGTCTTTCGAGGTTATTCAGTCGGACAACCAGCGCCATCCTTAACAAGGCTGTTTTCAGGTAGTTTTCAACTGTCTGCTCGAGTGGTTTGGCAGTAGCCATCCTGTAAACCGAATGTTTCGGTCCCTATTGCACGAATAGCCTGAGTAATATTATGCTTGAGTGCATGAATGGTGCCTGGATTGCCCTCGCATAGCATCCTTCAACAACGTTTTTAACTAATTCTCAACGATAAATGGCCACATCCTGTCTAGCCAGCAAGCATGAACTACTCACAACATTTAGCTATTTGAAAGAAGTTTAATGTTGTTGGACTGTGCTTTCGATAAATGAGAAGATGATGGCTTGAAGCACGTGTGGTTTCAATAATATAGTGCCACACGGCATGCAGTTGACTATGTGACCTGATTCCACTGAACTTGTTTCTTTGGAACTATGTCGGTTCCATGGACTTCAGATGAATTTTTCCTCATATTCATTGCAGCCTTTGCAGCCTAAAAAAAAATGTATAGAGTTGATAATTGCAGACACCAATGACGTCTTTACCCTGCGAGTTTACAGGGCCGAACCCACAAACCCCAAGGACTTCAACATTTCCCTCCTTCCCCCTGTGTACCCATTTAAACCTTCGACATGGTCATCTGCTTATGGTCATTCCCTTATCCACCACCTGGGTCCACAAGCTCCAAGGGTCAGATTCCATTTTCCTATATTTGCGTCTATTCGTACACAAGACCATGAATTTCTGGTAATGCCTCGTTGACCATTGGTACCTACTACTCCATTGGTCCTTTGTACATCTGGTTGCACTTAAAATAAGACTTTGGCAAGCTCATGCAATGGAATCTATTTCTGGCATAAACCTGAGTCCTGAGAATCTACGTCACAAGAACCCACCTACGAGTAACAGGCAAACACAGTTCTATTCCAAATAAATATGAAAAGCAAATGCAAACGTTGCAGAGCAATTATTTTCCTGAATTCTTCAGGACATCTATCAAAAAGGGACATTTGTGTCCATCATCAGTCCACTTATTTCCTGCAACCTTGTGCACTTCGTCTCCAATTCGAAATGACAAATTCCAAAGAACTAATATTAAACTGAATAAGCAAACCCTGCTGTAAGCCTGAATAACTTATTTTGTTTATTCGAAATGAAATATTCCTTGAAAGGACGAGCAGATATAAAACTAGAAGCAGTATGCGTAGGTAGGTTCCCATTAATATGCCGAGGGTAATTCAAAGGAAGGCTTACATTCTTCCTGTCCCTAATGGGACAGTTCCCAGTATCGAGGTAATGGTTTGTAGCCCATAAGCACTCAGTCCAGCCGTTGAATTTCCTGGAAACTTTTAACCCTCAATCTGTGCTTTCACATTGACCGTGCTGCATATCCTGCAGCAATGTTTCCCAAATCCTTTCTCGAACATATGCTATCCATTGTTCTTTCACAGATAAATAAAACCAAACCGCGTTAAGCTAACAACATTTTATTTGCGCTCCTCGAGAAGATATATAACGTCCTTGGGCTTTAGGATGCAATAGTAAACAACGACTGTGATTGAGAGGATAATTCCGCTATAGATAATGCCATCGTACATGAACCCGAACCACCAGGACTCGAATTCTGAATGAAACCACCAGGTGAACGTCATGATAAGATTCTCCACCATTGTGACCACGAAGAAGCCGACATACCACACTCGTATGTGCTTGAACTTAATACGAAACTCAAGGATGACAAAGATATACACATATGCCAGCAGCAGGTAGAACAACGTCCTGTTGAGCTTGTCCTGGAACTTTGATTCGAGTGCCAGCCAAAAGAGCATTAACAGGTAGTGGGCCCCGACGAGAATGAAGAATCCACGGGTGTAGAAGACACAAAAGGTGGACAGGGCCACCATTCTCATGCAAATGAAGGCCAGCCAACCGAGAAAGGCGACAGCCTTGGCAGCGAAATCATCCTGTTCAATGCCATTGACAATTATACGTGGTCGAGAGAGGAAAAAGTCAGGTTGGTCCTCTTCCAATGGCACTGGACTGGGACTGGGTGGTAAATCTTTGGGTTCCGTTGGGGGTTGTTCCTCTATCCGTCCGGTTAGGATTTTCGGTGGACGTGGCACGTTCTCCTTTATGTACAGCTGTGCATTGAGCCACAACATGTCCTTGAAAGTTGATATCCTATTTGCTGTAGTCGAGAATCGATTCTTTCCTCCTCCCGGAGTCGTTGAAGTGTTTGATGGCTCGACAGATGGCTGAGTGCGTAGTTCCGGCGAAGGATATTCTCCGACTACACCCGGTAATGGTGGTGGTGGAGTTTCAGGCACCATATCGCACGTTTCAATCGTGTTTATGGAGCCCATCCTGGCGAAATGTGCCACCAACTTGGGGCTATTCGATTGGATTTTCTCATCATCTGTGGAGTTGGTGGCACTTCCCGGTGGCGAGTGAACGGTGATGAGTGGACCTGAGGGGTCGTTATTATCGACTTCATCCACCCCAGCTACATCAACGACAATGTCAGTTGATTCATCGTAGTTGGTGTCGCCACTGTGGCGTTTATTTGAATTGGGGTCACTGTGTCGCAGTTTAAAGTTCTCCATTATCTTATTGCTCTCCGGGAAGTCGGAGATTTTGCGTTCGGATTCACGTCGCTTGCGTTCGGTTTCATCTCGTAGACGATCGGCGGCAAGGAGTCGTTGCTTTTGGGTTTCGATTTGATTTGGTACCGCCCATGGATATGGGCGACCGGCGAGTTTTTGGCTCTCGAAGCGCTGATAGGTGACTGTAATGCCTGCCAAGTCAATTGTGGAAAACACCAAACTTATGGCTTGGACGGTGGCTGCAAAGAAAGTGGAAAAATATGTAAATTAGTGGATTTGTGTAGACAAGTCGGGCGAAAGGAAGTGTTTTTTTTTTGATGAAACTTTAAACTAAATTGCTCAGATTTACTGTCCTTTGAGGTGGTGTATTCGAAGGCAGTTTAATGGTTTTTTGTAGAATTCCATTCACATTTTATATTCCCAAGAAATCTTCGAAGAATGAGTAGTCAGAACAGACTTTCATTACTAGAATCAGACAAGAGTCAAACTTTCGACCATTCAAACAAAAAAAATGCCTGGAAGCTACACCACGTTTCCAAGTTCACAAAAAAAGCAAACTGTTTTGAAGAAAAACACAATCTATGCCAAGAGGGGCTCCTGGAGCAAGTTCTGGAGTAAAAAAGAGTCTAAACTTTGAAAAATAGTATTTACCCATAGTCCTAGCCTTCCTAAGTAGAATGATGCTCTGTGACTCTAGATTTAATCTTTAGGATGTTATTGACTGTTCTATCAACATAAGTCGCTTCTAGATCTCTAGAAACATCCCGCAAGGTGGGATCCTTTAGAACAAGGCGGGGTCAGAGCAGTAAAAATTTCAGAAAATGTGGGATTCTTGGACTGTAAGTAGAAAGTTCGAAATACTAAGGAAGCCATTCACAGCTCTCCATAGGTACAGCAATATCCGTAGCAAGAGATGGGGGCCCAAATCTGCCATCATCAGACCCATCTTATGGGTACCTGCTCTGGTGGCTTACAGCAGATAAGACAAGGTGCTAACAAGGATTCAAAGATTGGCATATGTGGGAGTTATCAGAACCATGGACTAATTCCAAACACGTAGGTACTGAAACAGACTCTAGAATTGGTTAAATAGTAGGGCCATCAGCTCGTCAAATAGTGTCGAAAGCATTGACTCTAGAATACGCCTAGCTGAACCTGAAACTGCTCGAATTCCAAGCCACGGCAGAAGGATTAACAATCGTAGATTCAGAAAGATGATCGAGACCGACAGTCACTCCCCCATGAAGGGCGATCTCATCCACAGTCGTCAAATCCAAACTGGTGAAACTATGCCGTGAAGAACTCACAGCTCACAGCAATTTACTATATAACACTTCGTTGGACTCCAGGACACTCCTGTAGAGTAGTGAACTGGTGTGCGAATTGGTAGTGCGAGAGGTACAAACAGGACCTCAATCTAACATAGAACACTTTACTTTCTTTCCCTGCAAATATTCTCCATTTCTTGGAGGAGTTTTGTTGCCACATTAACACCATTATACCTGATATTCCATACGATAGGTCCTAATACGGATCTTTGTGGAACTCCGCCAGATACCTATGTACTTCCTCCCTCTTCGAACAGTATTGGACAGCAGAGCCTCTTTCTGAGAATAGCTTTGAACCATGAAGCCACAATATTAGGGAACGCATTATATGTGCCCAGTTTGTAGAGGTGAACACAGTTTTCATGTCCAATGCTATCACGGCACCATCTCCTCTCCTGAACAAGTTTTTTTTCCAAGTTTTGATGACGATTTTTCGTCTCTTGAAAGTGGGTTTTGAATAGGCTTATGCAGTTCAGGAACGAACTAGTTCAAAAAAAGAGCTCTAACAAGTGAGCTAAGTGAACTAGTTCCTAATGTCACTTTATTTTAGTGCTGTAGTTCAATAGTTCATTCAGTTCAGCAGTTGAACAAGCTGAGGTATACTCTGTGCAGTTTGTAAGAAAAACTGAGACATATTGGGCGCTTTTTGCGTTGTGTGTGGGAGAACACAGGAGCACGTTCTCAAAATGTAATAAGAACTAAACTGAACTAAATGAACTAAAATAACAAACTAGTTCAGGAAGCATTTTGAACTGAACTGAGAGCTCTCTGAACTGAACTAAAATGCACAAGTCTACCCCTGAGCACAGTGCAAGTTTAGGAATTCAAAAGCTTATAGACTCAGCTTCAACTAAATTGGAGTAAAAAAGAGCTACCTGTTCAGCTCCTTACATGATGGCCACATCTCATGCTGTGGGTCTTGAGCCTACATTTGCGGCATTAGATCCATTCCAACCACTATACCCTCAGGCCAAAGAAAAGAAGACAAATCCACTTCACTGATAGTCAACGTGTAGTGATTTATAAGCGAACAGTTTATTACGGAACTCTGATCTTCCTTGGCAAATCCCTTTGAAATTCAATTCCACTTTGTACATCCCCTGATGCATTAGTTACGGTATAGTGGCTTTTGGGGACTATCCGAATTGCAAAAATCCCCTACAGGACATGTATTAATCACCTAAAACCCTTTTACGCAGCGCCTAAGTTCCAATTCCACTGATTGCTTCCTAAACCGTACAAGTGGCCGCTGGATGGATTTACTCTCCCGTTGCAACGATTTATGTACATATTTGTATTACCACAGTCAGGGTACAGCCTTGAGGGCTAACACCACGTGAATATACGTTCAGTTAACCCGATGGGGAGATCCTTTCTCTCTGATTTAGTTCCCAAAACAGATATTTACTTGTCAGTGGGAGTTAATTAGTTTTTCGTAAATTGCCTTTGTACGACGTACGTGTGGTATGATATAGTGTTTGGGATTCTAAAGGCAAACCTAATTAACAATAACTGCAAAGTTATTGTTAATTATCCGGAGAATGGGATAATGTTGATGATTTTGTTGTTATTAAATCATTCGCATGTTAACTGTGATTCGGCTAAAGTCGATTATTCTATTGTTCTGGCATCGTATTGTTTAGATTTTGAACTCGGTTGCAGGACACGTCTGACTTACGTATGTATATGTATTTATTAGCCAGCTATTGTCTGAGCATTTCTATTGTCAAGGTTAAGTAATGACTATAAGCCAAGACGGAGAAGTTTTGATGCGTTGCGTCGGAAGACGAATGAACTTCAAAGGATTTTCCAATAAGGACATAACAATTTTGTATTCAAATAAAATATAGAATAGTTTCGGTATCGAGTTGAAATTTATTCGACATATAGTAGACATATTAGATTTAAGTATAAAATTCACTGCTCTTCGATTCTTTGAGGCCAATTGTTCACAACTCTTCCAAACATATCAGCCAAAACATTGTCAATTCGCGTTTGATATTGTTCCGGACCTCATCTAGCTTCATTGGCTTGTTGTCATAAGTCAACAAAGTAACATATTTTTATAAAAAGACATCCAGAAGTCTTAAATTTTATGGTTTGTTGTCATAAGTCAATAAAGTAACATATTTTTATAAAAAGACATCCAGAAGTCTTAAATTTTATGAGCGGGGAGCCATAAGACAAAACTAGCTCTCGAGAGTACACAATTACCGCACGCCTTCTTCAATAGATTTAGCCATCTGTCTGGCATGTGGCACCATTTCGTTGGAACCACATGTCACGGATGTCATGTTCATCTAATTCTGGGTAAAAATAGTCTTCCAACATGGCACGATAGCGAACTCCATTGAGCATAACACGGCGATGACTTTCATCGAAGCGCAACCACACCCTCGGGATGAAATCCACGCCACACGGTCAGTTTTTACAGATACGATAAGGAATTTTAAAGTGAACAAAAATATAAACCTTGACTGACGTTCCGATATAGATAAATCCTAAAATAACTTAAAGAGTGTATTTGTATTGAAGTATGAAATTGTTATGTCCTTATTGAAAAACTTCCTATCTACTCTCCTTCCTACAGTGACCCCAGCTTATTCGCGATGTATTGGTATTTATTTGAAAGCTGTCCACTTACTTGTATTGTAATTACGAAAGAGGTCCTGTGTCAGCATATGGTAAAGCTGTAGAATGATTTGTGGAGCTGATTGTGCATAGGCCTGGATGAGATGGTATAGCTCACATGTGGTGCATTCACCTGACTTCGCCAAACATCGCATGCGTTCGCTGTCATCATTGTCATGGAAGAGAGCCTCTACAGACCAGAATATCCTTCGGGCGAATCTAAAACAAAACACATGCAATATAATGAGCAACCATTAGTGACACAGCAGCGATTTGGTTAATATTTTGATTCAACTAATGAACATGTACATTCCTTTAGATTCATCATCATCTTGACATTTGTTTTGTTGGTTTTTTCTTATCAAGTCAAGTGAATAAGTCTGGCTAGGAGGAGGAAAAAAAAATCGATTAAAGGACAACGCTTCGGTGCCAAATACAGAATATTCCTAGAAATGATTCAATTGCCAGTCTGTGTGTATGGAGCTCACGAAATGACGTGTGATTAATTTTTTTTGTCATGCATGGTGGGTGTATGTTGACATTATGTAGACTGTGGCACCAGAAAGTGCGTGCAGTGAATTTATAAGGAGAAAGGACCTCTGGTGTGAGGTTTTCGTACCGCAATCTATCAAAAAGGCAACCCAATCTAATACGAAGGCCTGGCGGCATGTATTCCCCGTTTGATAGTATGTTTGATGTAGACCTTGACATCACTACGATGGGACTGGTGGAGAATTTAAGAGAACCTTGAAAAAGGCACCAATTTTAGAATAGTATGCAATGGAACTGGAAGTACCTACAGCCACAGCTTCGTGGGGGGAGTGATTAATGGAGTTCAGTGATCTTTCAGTGGAAATCTTCGTATTTGCGTTCCGTAGGAGTTAAAAGTTTGTAGTCCTGGGGAAGTCTCGCCCTGTACAAGGCCGAAGAGGGAATTTGAAAAATGATGCTGTGCTATGTGGGTTTTGGAAAAGGGACAATGAATATAAATTGAGTGCGACTGTATGTGTATTTCGCGGAAAAATTGCGAATATTATTTTTTATTTAAATCGGATGCAGATACACATCTGCGTATCTTACGTGCTCAACCGCAGCGGTAAAAGTTTATATCGCTGAATTTATTTTGTCAAAATACGTGACAATGGTCGTTGCTAGTGTTACTGTCCCATAGACCGGAATAATACTGTGAGAGTTCCCCATGCTCACCGAAAGGGCAGATCGGTACAAACAGCTGCAGACTCATCATGCGACTTTCGAAAATATTCAAGGAACGATCCATAACATCATACTAGAAGGAACAGCTTGAGGTACCACAAGGTGGTTTGCTGTTGCTTCTTCTTTTAAATCTTGCAGCAAGTGGGCTATTGCTTAGCTTGGATGGGGAAATTCGAGCTATAATGACTGCCTACGTAGACGGTGTTGCACTAGCTATCTTGGAGAAGTATCTGTGCTGTCTTTAACTGAGCTGGGGTGACTGAGCTTGTCCTCTTCACAAGATTTTTCTAGTTAGTCCTTCACGTACTGTCAGTGTTTGGAAGCAATCTCATTTAAGCAGGCAAGACTAAGTATCAAGGTCTTATATTGAGTAGAAAATTGAGCTGAAAGCCTAACAAGTAATAAGTTGTCCTATGACATACATATGTAGGTGATTCCCAGTGTACGAGCACAAGACTAATAGACTGGGCTGACAGAACCTTCCACTCTAGACATTGGAATAGTGATTGCATTCCATATCTATGCAATGCTTCATCCAATGTCGCAACCAACAAGTGTTTTAATAGGTTTTACCTCGGAGTCACCTTCGTGCAATTGTCCTAAAAAGTGGAATAAAGATTTCGTTGGTAAACATAACCCAGTGGCTAAAATGGAACTTTAAAATGTCGTCATAGTCATGTCCTCTGGATGCCTTTAAATGCCAAAAACACTGCCACTGTATGCCCTCCATTCGTAGAAGATTTCACATCGCTAAACTGAATGCACTGGCTCATGTCAAGATCAAAAGCTCCCATTGATTTCAAGGATGGTTTTATGAGGACTTACAACCCGAATGGTAGCACGTTGGACCTTTACTCTTCTAAGTTTCTTGTGGCATTGAGGACCTACTTGCCTACTGATAGTATTGTCTTCCTGAAATCATAGAGAAATTAATCCTACTACTCAGAGTTATAGTCAAACTGACAGACTTGTTGGTCCTAGTCATATAAATTGGCCACTATGCACCTTAAGCCCATTCAAATAAATAGAAGCGATGGGATCTTTCCATGCTTTCTCATGGACTTGTAGGTATAGCTAGGCCACACTTCAGCAGGAAAGCTAAGATTGAAAAGGAATTCAATGAGAATGTCAAGAGTGACTTAAAATTCTAGGAGTAAACCATGACTTACTCTATCCACTTTCAAGTCTGGTTTTCATCAAAGGAAGGAAAATATAACCAATGACAGTTTCATCTAGTGATGGTAACTTCAGGTCCTGGCTCTGAAGTCCGGTGACGTGAGACATCGTCTAAAAATACCTGAAAGATTTATGACGATCCAATTCTCAAGTTTCCAGATAACCTTTTCAGAGATTTCCGTTTCCTAAACCTCTGAATTTGTGAATAGAGCAATGGGGGTCTTTTAACTTTACAGATGGTTCTGTATGGAATCATTGCTCCCAGTGATCAAGAACATGAACTACAAATCGTTAAAACTTTTTAAAGTTAAGACATGTGGCGTAGAATTCTATCAGGGATATGGAGACGCGACATCTTCCTTTTTGTAGATGTTGCACTGCAATTGTACATCGAAATTCGTTTAGTTTCCACTTCTGGAGGCTATATGGGGCGTAACGTATCAGCCAGAAGTAACAAGTTCACAGATTTCCTAAGTCGTACAAGTTTTATCAACTCATTTGGCCAACTATCTACTCTATCTACTCAACTATCTCACGCATAGTTTTAAATGCGATGAGGAATGTACATATCTACCGAGGCAAATGCTCACTCCATCCACCAAAATTTGAGTTTATGAAACGGAGGATCTTCTGTACTAGACCGACAATCACTGCCATTGAATTCATGCCACCATAGCCTCCTACCGCCATGAAGACAGCTTGGTTTCGTGAAATTGCGATGGTGTCACCCTTGCCATCGTTTGTAAAGTTCCCTCGGAATAGACTGCCATTCAAAGTAGTACATCATACCATCCACTAGTCGAAGGAGTGTGTGGATATTTTCCATGAAACCGCAAATGAGTTTAGCTTCGAGGAGATGATGTCTGAATTGCATGCTGCTCAAGGCGCACTACTAGTTAAACTTTGGGACACATTTTGGTTGGAGTTTTCCACTATTGCGGTACACCAGTCTGCTCTGAATTGAATGCCAGAAATAACACCATTGGAATGTGTACCATTGACAACCTATCTCTCAGCACACCGCAGGAAAACCCCATCCACTTGCCAAAGAATCAAACATCAAAATTACTGAAAGTACATAAAGCCGAATGCGAATACGTGAGGTTCACAACATGTCTCTGTATTTCCATGCAAACATGCGACTGATTGATTCCAGCTGCTCATCCTGTTAAACTCGACATCGAATATTTCTCGATTTCGAGCGAAATTCCTCGAAGTAAATTTCGGGGAAGTACCACAATCCGGAAGCATCCATCAAACCACAGAAAATATGGATTGCAGTCGGTTGCGTGGCAGCAATGACGTCAATGCTTGCAAACGGACCACAGGAAGTAATGTGGCTCTCCGCTCAGTAGGAGCAGTACTGGGAGGGTTTGCAGTATCTTTACCACATTTTTGCAGTTCTATATGTGAGTACACACAGTGTACACACCTTTGTCTAATCTACCTCATCGACTATAATGTGTGGTGTGTTACCGATGTCGATTTGATAAATCACTTCGCAAACTTGCCGATATGTTCTATGACCAGATGAACAAAAGGCGCAGAAAGCTCATGCCATCCGATACCAGAAGAACACAGTCACTATCGCCGATAAGATTCCATTGTTTTGGGGATTTTTTGTGTACATGACGTACCTATAGATACACTTCCACCATTTCGTCATTAAATGTAACAAAAAAAAAAGAAGAATTACCTGTAAGCCGCAAAGAACGGAAATAACAACAAATTCATCAACTGATAGCCGATGAATCGTTTTTTATTGGCATGCCTTGGATTAGACCACTGCTCAGCTGATGTCATTACAAATACGAAGCACAGCACCGGTGGGGCCAGAACTAACATCAAAGTTAGCCATCCGAACAGAGGTTGACCGGAATGGAAATGCTGGTAAGACACTGCACAATCGGCGATAATCTGAACAATATAAACCATCAACTCCAGACACGATGGTATAAGATACGACACATAGATTCGTGTTCGACTTCGGATCGTGTAGCCGAGTATGTGTTGAGGAGTGCCATCACGGGCATCCATAACGTTGGCTGTGGACAGGTGTCACTAATTTGTTTTTTTTTTGTAAGAATATGCCTTTCCGGATACCTTTAGGTTAAGGTTACGCGAATATCGATGGTCTACTGAGGTTTAGTTTACAAACGACATACAGTGCGGGCCTTGGGGTGACTAAACAATCGTACTCGTATCTATAAGTTTATTTCGCTTTCAAGATAAGATAAACGGTTGGTGAACGGGTGAACACTTTTGTTTATTCCCATTCTAAGAGTGTGTACTTCTCAAACATATATGTACATATGTACGTATGTACGTTGAAGAGAGAGAGAGAGAACATTTCCAGGTTGGGATTTAGGGCTTTGCACAGAAGAGAGGAGACGATAGATACGTTTTCGGTAATTAAGAATTGTTTTGGATTTTACGATGTTTTTGTGTCTGAAGGAGTGAATGGTGAGGTTCTTTACCTCGATGCAGGCTGTTAGGAAAGGATACGTAGGTCCTTTATCTAGGAGTGTGTATCTGTTTCGAGCGTGCTGTGTGGTTAATCGTTTACGCATCACGTAGTGTTCAGCTGTAGCTGGAAGAGAGTGTGTTTGTATTAAATTCTCATTTAGAATGAAATTATTGTTCAAGTCTGAAAAGTTGGTTTTTTTTTTCTGTGTGTAATGTTCCTTTAAGGCATTTCCATTATCCTGGGACGCCTGAAGAGGTTATTGTGGTTAATGTTTTATGTTGAAGTTGAAGAATGTAGATGTATCTTTTGGGCGCATTTTCGGTGGGTTAATGAAGAAATTCATGCGAGAGCTGTGAGCTGTTTTTCAGTTACAAAGTCAAATGGAAAGAGTTAAGTGAGTGAATGGGTGCTAATGAGATTGAATTACAGCACAAAGGTGATTGTCTGGATGGATAAAGCGTTATGCACTTTTGGGTGAGAGTGAGGCCTTAGGCAGGTTTTGTTTTATAATGTAATGGTTAGGCAACTGGTTGTTGGCTTGAAGTGTTACGACTTGGATAAGCGGTACTGGGTACTGACTATCATAGCTAGATGAAAGCCTGCAGGGCGACCCATTGGAGGCTATGGATAAGACTCTCTGTTTCCTTATAAATGCACTTTGACTTCTAAAAGTTGGAGAGTGTCAAGGAAATAGCTTTTGATGTTCTACCCCGTGAGCTCTTTAGAGGAATTTTACACCTTCGTTCAATCAGCGGTCCTTTGACTCTTTGGAGGAAGGAGAAATTCTTCGTGAATTTGGCAATTCATCGCACCGTGGAAAAGTGTGAACGTGAGTATACTCTTTTCGTCCTTAAAACATCAACCAGACAGAGAGAGAAGCAGACCCAGAAATGTCAACTCGGCGCCGATACGCTGGAGTGGGCAATGCCAGAGAGTTAACCCGACTTATTTTGCTGTTGGATTTGGGCCTACATCCATAGTATATTGACCATAGACAACGCCGTAAATTCTCTAAGGACGCTGAAAATGTTGGCGGGAAAATATTGATTTTGGCCAAAAAATCATCTTTTTGGACGAGGCCCACTTTTGCTCAGCTGCAGACTTGCAGTTATTGGAGCAATCACACAATCCAAGTATCAATGGATCCACAATAATTGACTTTTTGGTGCAGTTTATGGGATGGAGGCATCATCGGACCTTATTTCTTTCGAAATGACACGGTTGTCGTCGATAGTCTTAGGTATAGAGCGATGTTAACCGACTTACTGTGGCCAGAGATCGGCAACATCGGTATATCCGAGCTGTGGTTTCAATAAGACCACGCCACATTCCATACAAGCGACGCCATGCTCAAGGTAGTGAAGGATAAATTTGAAGACTGGGTCATCGCATGGTGACACCACTCGACTATTTTCTCTTCGGCTACGTCAAGTCCTTAGTCAATCATTTTGGATGAGCACGAGGGGAACACTCGAAAAGATGTTGCCAGAATAACGCTGCTCATTTAGGACCAAGTCATCAAAAATTGGCAGCTCGTTGGAGAAATTTGTTACAAGTTCTTGGAACTTAGTAAGTAAGCACCGAATGTGCCAACTAAAAACTGCAATATCAGTCCATAATGTGGAGTTGCGTCGACTTTTTGCAGTTTTCCTGTTTTGCTTTATCAAACTTCAGCACAAATCGTTAAATTTTGTATCCAAATGGTGATAGCCACGCCCACTTTTAAATATATACATAATGACAGAAATGCAGTCTCTTTTTAATACAATTTATTGCGACAACTACTTATTTCCAGTTTTTTGGGTTCATTTACCTGAATTCCCACGCAACATTGAAGAATCTTTCATGATGCAATCTCTCGCGAGCATCTGACAAACATCCGAGAGTATAGTTCTTATGTGAAAGGCTTTCAATAAAAAAAAATTCGGATACAGTCTCCTTCTTATTAAGAAAAAGAGGTGAACTGGCGTTATATCTCGCTTTGAAGGAAAGTATAAAACAGGTACCCCGAAGTATTTTCAACCAACTTTCTGATGAAAGAAGGAATTATTTTGCAGAACACACTTCGATAAAAGAAGTTTGGTATGAAAAAGAACTATTCGGATGCAAGGACGTCGGGTACTTTTATTGCCTGCCGGGCGCTGAAAACTTAGCTCCAGACAGCATTACAAGGGATGACAGGAACACTGTAAGCTGAAGATCTAGGGCAGGATTTCGCAGGAACCTAGCTTCTCACAAGCCATCAAATCGTACATGTTTAATTCTTTAAACGAATGGAAGAGGTCTACTGCTGCCCCATTTCATGAAAGCGTTTTGTAATACTCTTGGATGTTTGTCACACGTTTGCGAGAGATGGAGTTGTAGAAGAAACTTTTAGGTGTTGATTGTGGATCGAAACTAAAACCGCACGCTCCGTAGTCCAACGCTCTAGCCACTTGAGTTAGTAGGTGATTCTGCAAGGATAAGTGAACGAATTTTTCTCATATCTTTTAGAATATTTTTGAAACCCAAGCAACAGAAAAACACGCTCTTAGCTAGGTGGCACCCTTATTCGTACACATCGTTCGAAGTGAAGGTAGTGTACCTTGTATGACTGGGACTCAACATTCAGTAAGCCATTGGACTCAGCGTCGAAAAAAAAAACAATAACTTAAAAAGTTCCAAAATTTATTAGTTAAAACAGCAAAAGTATCTCAGTCATCGAATTTACCACGTTGCATGTAGGTTGGTCGCGTTATCAAAGCGACTCTCTTAAAAGTGCACGTAGTTTCCCCCTGCGGATTCCATGTGGTTATAGCCGCAGTCGAATAGAGTGGATATTTGTTGGTTAGCTCCTCTCCAGCTATTTCGCACTTTGATTTCCCTTCATTCTCTGCCGTTGGCTTACCAAATTCATCGTAATACTCCGATGTTGGGTCACATGGTCGCATTGCTTCTATACGTTGTCTCGAACGAATGTACTCATCGTAGAATTCACGCCAAAGGAATTGTTCCAATCGCTTCGCACGAGTCACTACCAATCAAGGATGCAGTTGAGTTCAAAGGACACATAAACACATGGAACAACTTACCAGCCGGTTTTTTCAAGACAGGACTGTGGTAGTTCTGCTTCATCTCACTTTCCGTGTGCATGCAAACGGAGGTGGGATCATTTAAGTGATCAGCTCTGTTCACATTGTTTTGAGTCATTTTGGCAAATAATAGAGAAGACGTTCAAGCCAGTTAATAAATTTGTGAGTCAAATTCAATTTGATTCAACAAACAGGGGTTGCTTACGATACAAACAAAATATATATTCAAAACGATTCCTATAGTGACAGTCGGTCTATGGTTGTTATGGATATTTTTGTTATTTATGGTAGAAGCAAATGTCATGG
Source organism: Xylota segnis (assembly GCA_963583995.1). Taxonomy (NCBI): domain Eukaryota; kingdom Metazoa; phylum Arthropoda; class Insecta; order Diptera; family Syrphidae; genus Xylota; species Xylota segnis. The sequence continues at coordinate 128,760,715 of OY757237.1, read as the reverse complement.
AGTTGAATGTGGAAAAAAGGACAAAACAAGGATATAAATCAGAATATTTGTTCGCAGTTTTGATTTAGCTTTGCACAGGGTTGCACATCAACAGTGGAGGGAGGTTTTTGGCATCGAATTGCTTGCCTAAAGGATTAAAAAGAGATTGGATGCATCTCCTTCAATATCTGTCATTAAAAGTCTACAAATAAGTCAGTTTGACAGGGGGGTTCATGACTATATAATTTTATAGGAATAGTTGTCCAAAATATCTTTGTATCCAGGTTGTAGATACCACTGTTGACATGATCCCTAGTGACACCTAGGTGTTGTTTTAAAGCAGATTCGTGGTTTTTCTATGTTAAATGTAAGTTTTCCCAATTCTTTTCACTTTGAAACTACATAAGTCGAGGCCAACTTTGAAACCACTAAGCGACCATGAAACGACCAACTCTCGCGGCCATGAAACGACCCGCATGCGTCGCGATGCATGCAACTTCTGTCAAAAAATATATAGGAGTCTGTTCGTAGAGTGCGACGTTGTAATTGTCAAATGCCGAATGTCGTCTACCAGTTGAGTACTATTCCAGATTCTGCGATACTAACAGTTCTGCGACAGGTAGACCGACCAGAGTTAAACCAGGATCAGAGGCTGTTTGAAGGGTGAACATAGTCACGAGAAGGTTGAGTTGGGAGCTCAGTATCGAGCTCAGTTGATGGCTCGCTGTGCGTGGAAAAATAGTGAAAGTTTGCACCCAAAAATGCATGAAAAAATGAGTTACGCATACGCCACCGAACCAGATGCTGAGATCCAAACTCAACCTTCTCGTGGCCTAGGTTCAGCCACATATTTTGTTTTTATGCTTCCTAAGCACACACGATCTCAGCTGGTGGCTCGCTGTGTGCGGGAAAAATAGTGAAATTTTGCAAAAATGCATGAAAAAATGAGTTACTCATACGCCACCGAACCAGATACTAAGATCCAAACTCAACCTTCTTGAGGACTAGGTTCAACCACATATTCTGTTTCTACGCTTCCTAGGTGCACAGCTGTTGGCTGTGGGAAATTGGCACTGTCTCAAGGAAGTCTGTCTCAAGTAGTCTTCGTTTAGCTAAGCGACCTGGTGCCCTTAGATGTCATGAGTCCTTTTTGGTTCGTTTAAAGCTCCTCTTACACTAATTAGTCCCTGGGTACCTTAAATGGAATGGTACTAGGTGCCAGAAAGGATCTCCTTTGGTCTAAGTGTGTCTGTACAGATACCCACCTTAATTCTTTATCTTCTTTTTGAAGAAAACTCCTCTGTTTCTTTAGGCGTAAAGAAAACCACAAAAAAGCACTTCATCTGGAATCCCAGACTCTACAAGCCGATTCTTGATTCACCACATAAAGAACGAAGCTATGCCGATGTGTGTTGTATTTCAAAACAACAAACGCTTCCCATTGTTGTGTTGAGAGATTTATTTTATTTCAGCCGCAAGCCTAAAAGTCCTTTGAAGTTTCAATCCTGGGAACTTCAAGTATGCAAGGATTTCTTTCTGTTACTTGGTTACCCTTCATGTCTCGTGATCCCTCTTCTGATTTATTTTCACAGGCACTACGTACATTTAATTTTAATCTCCCCATGTCTGTGGGCACATCAATGCATCAATTAATATTAACCAAGGACTCACACAAGTCCTGTACATTTTCTTTCAATTAAGTACTTCTGTCTAAATCTGTCCTTCGAGTGATGGAGGAACATATTGTGGTAATTTGCAACTGGGATTGTGTCTTATTACCTTGAACTGTACACAGTGAGTCCTGCGTATCTCACAGGTGTACAGACTATGACAACCTGTTGCACTGTCAATGAATTCCGAGATTCGATTGTGCGCAGTTTGTTGGGAGTAACTACTCGGAATCGGAATTGGCAATACCGATACTATTCCAGTGCTGTTCATTCCAGCGCGAAGTACCAAGTGATTACGAAATTATACCAAAGATTCGTGTTTACAGACTGCGTACTCAGTTTTAGTTGTCCTCTGGGTACTCACAAATGCAATACTTTTGTTATCCTTGGGGGAATTATTTTGTGTCCTTTTTTTTGAGGATACTTCGTGCAGTAAATTGCAAAGTGTTGTTGTTATGAGCCATGGAGTGGTGCCTGATGTCATGTTCTGTTAATGTCAGAGCAAAGCATATCCTTTTGATTTATCCCAAGGGTTGCAATGGACATGGAAAGGACAATAGTTGAAGGTTATGGGTGCAAGTGGGTTTTATGCTTGTGGTTCTTTCTGCTTTAATTCTGCTAAGCTTCGTCCCATAGACTGTCCAGTACAGCATAGTCCCTGTAAGTTCGATGCCTCCTTGGTAGGTGGTTTTTGGTGGCGAGGACCCTTCGATTTAAAAAAAAAGTTGAGTGGAAACATAAGGTGGCCGAAACTACAAGTAAGGATCTTACAGGTAGCAGAAGGTGCTTTGAGGATGCGAAAAATCTACCGAATCGGGTGTACGGAGCAGGTCTCGACTTACTACAAGATAGCACAGACGAGGTGCTATTCTCACAATGAAATCGAGGGTGGATATAAAAACTGGATCTGGAGGAGGACAGCCGGCTTTGCAAAAGTCCAGAATCCTTCGACTTAGATGAAGAACTACATAAAAAGTAGACGAGGAGAAGGAATGCAGCAATGAAATCAAATGGTTCATATATCATTCTTGAAAGAGTCCCTGATTGGGACCGTTGGTAAAGGGTAGACAGGTGAATCTGATCTATAGGGCGCACTGGAGTAATTTTTTTGTTGAGCTAGGATTCGGAAAACACCGAGAATGTACTACAGGGATGAGAAGCTTAAACTTTAGGACTGAAGATCTGCCACCTGATCTTAGTAAATGGAGGACAAATACAAAAGAAATGATCCGGAGTTTCGCGACGCAGATAGGGGTGTTTTCTAAGCCTAAGATGTTTAGCAAAAGAAAAGTGTTTCCTAAGAATGCCAATATGTAATGTAGAGGCTTTTCTGCTGAGATGCAGGAAGAATATACAATCGTGTTCGATAGATCAGTGGAGGGCCTGACTGAGGATACGAGGAGTTTGAACGCAGGTTCAGGTCCTGAGAAATCATCCTCCGAGCCTTGGTTAGTAATCTGTAAAATGGAATAGAGAATCCAGAGCCAATTCGCTCAGCCTTACGATCGAATTCAAAGACTTCATGCATTCTCGAACTACTTTGGAATGGATTGGGGGTGCAAGCTATGCTTTAAGCGAAGCCTGATTATCGCTACACGCCCAGAGAGTCCAACCTCTCCAATTATTCTTAACAATATAGTTGGCTGCCATTAGGACAGCATAGATCTTCGCTTAAATGTCCCCACGAAGACACTAGCAAACAGACTCTTGAGGATTCAAGTACAGCCTAATGCAGGCTTGAATTCTCACTGACGCCAGTCAGTGCTACAGGATATCTGACAGTCTCCTTTGTTCCCATGGCCGATGCAGTGTAGCAGCCCCGCCGAGTTTTGCTGTTGCAGTCTCCATCTGGATGTGTCTTGCAAGACCTAAGTATGTGGACGTTTCTTGGATTCCCATCTGAGTCTCTATAGTTTTCGGGTTCCATATGGGTACTGACGATCTGCAGGGGGTTATGCGGATCTGTTACGAAATCGTAGGGTATTTGGGATGTATTCTCGTAATGGGTTCTTTGTCACAGGGATGTTCGAAGGAATTGAATAGACCTGAATTGAATGGAAGGAAATACTATATGTCTCATCGGTCGAGACAATCTAAGATCTTTAATTGCAAGCCATTGTTTGATAGGAGAATTCCATTCTATCGGCTTTCAGAAGAAACACTCCAGGAGAATACTTCTTCTGGAGATCGTAGCAATCTACTCAGACTCGTCTTAAATAAGATTGAAAGTTTTGTCGCAGAGTCAAAGTGGCTTCATCCGTAAACCTATGGACAGGGAAACTGGTAACAAGTCCTCCCATCTCATATGAAAAGGTGGTCCAGTTTCTTAGTTGATGGCATTACAAGAAACCCGGTTAAGTGGACATAAGGCTTGCCATCTCTCTGTCTCCCATCGCCACCCAACGATGCATGGTACGAATTAGATGTAGCAACTATCCATGTCCGGCAAATTTGGTTCCAAAACCTGTGTTGTGGGTACCTCTGATGCGGTAAATGATGTTCATAATTACCGAAGCACTTAGGGACGACTGTGGTCTCGTAATGTTCCTAATCACTTAGGTTGATGATCCGTGAAAATTCAGCATTAGGCCCTACCATGTGTATGAGGACAATGCAAAGTGGATTTCCGTCAGGTAGTTCCATAAATTTTTCAAATCACCAGAGGCTTATGCAGTAAACCTTCTGAACACATTTGTCGTACATCATGGCCATTTTCAGTCATCGGTTAGAGGTGAAAGTCAAGATTATTACAAATAATTGCAGAATACCAAATCAATGGTAGCACCATCCGATCCAATGAATTATAAATCGCAACTGAAATCCCCCAATTTCCCCTTTAAAGGATGGCATGGCAACATAGGAGACCATGTAGTCACTGGAATGAATTACAGGGTAGTAGATACAATGATTTGAATTGCGTCGTATAGGTAAGGAAAATGCTTCGTAGAATGTATACACACAACACCTGTACCAAGGAATGGCAGTACAGAACGTCTATTAGGAAGCTGAAGTACGCACTTTAGGAACACTAAGAGGCAATGTATAAAATTACAAGAATTTACTAATGACTTCCTTTAATAGTGTAATACATTGCCAACTCAGATAGGGAATCCTCAATAAGTTGCCTTCACATTCAAGGCACACACACTTGATGAGTCCCTCATTCCTCACTCTGCCAACTCTAAGCCTCTTACTTCGTTTCCATATATCCTTCCGTCTGTTGAGAATAAAATGTTTACGATTCACTTTGCAGAATGAGAATCCTGCTCCTGCCTCTATTATTTCAGTAAGCTCCGAAAGTTGTAAACATTTTAAAGAACTTCCGCAGGATTCGCTCTCTTTTAATGTGTGTTTCAAACCTGTAAGGATTCTCATTATTTCTTTGCCTTTTTCCTGTTAGCACTTCCTGTTTTTAAATTCCAATAAAACTTGTCGCCCTTCACTGGATATAGCCTGCTTGTCCCATGTAAGATATGTATAGCCAGCGAGAGGGGAAATATGTATTTCAATTTTACCACACCGCCATAAAACAATGGCTTCCCTGATGACCCATAAAATCCGAGGACCCTCCAATGAAATTGTCTCTTCCACACTATGCTCCGCCATGTCCGAAGGGGCGCAAGGACCAAACTCATTTGAGGGTGATGAGCAAACCAGTTTCGAAAGTACCATAAAGCACAACATGCACAGGAAGCTGTTCTGTTGACGCGTAAATTAGTTTTTGTCTTTGCTTTTTGGTAAAGTAAATCTTTTTTAAAAACAGCTTGGACTTCCGAATAATTAATTTTGTTGACAGAGTTGAGGAAGTTTTTGTTGTTTTAAATTTTTAAAAAGGACATCACCCCGAAACTGTGTTGGTAAGGGGACTGTTGATCATGGTAGTTGGGGAATGTTGACAGTTCCATTAGGGACAGTATTAGAATGCTGATGAAATTCAAGGTTGTAAGGATATTTGAAAATGTTCTGGAACTGCGATGTTCAAAGAGAGATGATAAGTAGGGTCTTAGGAGCGAGGACAGGTTGTTAATCTCAAAGTAAACTCGGGGGCGTATACGTACTATTTTTTTGAAGTACTTGTCTTAATGTATTTTGGTCTTAAGTACAATTTTAGATGATAAAGGACTAACAAAAGGATTAACGAAAGCTGTAGTTTGGGAGTTTATTTGGAAAATAGCTATGAGAGAGGACAAATGTCGAGTCTCCTGTGGCACACAACAAGACAAGCCACAACAGAACTTAACAAACGCAAAACACACGTCGACAAACTATGGAACTCTACACTGCACAAGATCGCGGAAAACTCTTTTGGGGAATAATTCGACATACTTCCCGGACGTTCTGGTCAAAGACGTTTAGCTGCTCACCTCGAAGAGAAGGGAACCATACATGGCAGAAGATCCGGCGGAATTTGATGTCCATTTCAACCTCAGACATTTAGTAAACTTAGTACAATCACAAGCAGGTCTACGGGACTCAGGCCTACTTTCTCACAACCACTCGTGCCTACTGCTTAGTGGCGTGTTCGAAGGGCAATTTAAGATTTGAGAAGTTTTTTCATGACAGTTGTACTTTTGGGTGTTTGTCGAATGCTCACGAGAGGCGGGACCGTGAAAAAAACTGTTTGCCTGCGGATCGATCCACGAACCTCTAGTCCAACGCAGCAATCACGGCGAGTTAGGGCGCCACAATATTGTAGAAATCTAGGTTTCTCAAAACTGAGAAGTGTAGGCCCAATAGGTGAAAGTGTAGGTCTGGAAATCTGGTTATTTATCACAATGGGGTCTTAATGCATCCCTGCCGAACGGGGACAACCACCCATCCAACCCAACTCATGAGGTTTCTCTTAGTTCTTGTGAGAGGAAAATACTTTGAATACTTTTTGGGCCCGTTTGCATACACGGAGAGTAGAGAAGAAGATACAAGCAAGAGCTGTACGAGTTGTATAGTGACATCCAACTAGCATCCTAGCCAAAAGAGCTAAAATACAATGCGTTAGATGAGGGGTCATGGTGGGCCTGTCCGGAGAGTGGTCGAGTCCACCCCGAAGGGACGAGGCAGTAGAGAAAGACCTCGTTTAAGGTGGCAAGCTCAAATGGAAAGGGCGCTTATTGTGGGAAACTGAACGCAGCTGCCAAAGATCCAGTTGGCTAGAGTTGGTTGTTGGTTGAGGTCCAGGTCCATGCCGGACCAGCATGCACCGCCAAAAGTAAAGTAAGTTTATGGGGGGCTAGATCGCCCGATTTGATGGCTCCAGACACTTTGCTTTAAGGTTTCCTAATGTCATGGGTCTATGAGAACAGGGCTATGGACTGTGGAAGGTCTCTAGGAGACTATCGCCTGAAGTTCTCGCCAAAACTATTGAAAATGCAGTAAAAGCTCGTTTTATTTTAAGGATATTCGAAACCAAGATAGGGTGAGTGCCTTTAGGGACATTTGGGATTGAGGGAACTGTTTCGCAAATGTCTTCAATTCTGTTCCTGTTGCCATGATTTCTTCTCGGATATTCTATAGTGTCCTCTTATAAGATTCTTTTTTGCATCTTGTGGTAACAGAAACTACCTGTGAAAGCCTAGGAGTGATGCTCCAATAAGACACCAGCAACCGTTGTACAATTCAAAACATATTTCATTGCCTTATCGATTCGCAGAAAAGTTTAGGTCAATTGGGCAACAAAGTTGTGCGAAATTAGGTTAGTTTCAGCAAACTATAATTTATTTCCGGCCTCAGAGCTAAGGTCCTCCCAGGCAGAGTGACTTCATTCAAAGTAAACATCCAAGCAAACGCCGTAAATTATAAGGATTTGTTTGTTCTTCTATTTAGTCACCCTCCTTGCTACAGATACACAGATACGTATTGCCTAAGTGGTTACGAATACAAGACTTCCTCATACCTTCCTTGTACTGCCGGTAGGACTTCCTCAAAAAAACACATTGACCTACATACGAAATGAAATGGAAGTACGTTTCCCTCCCAAGGTAAACAGTATCCCCGTTCACCCCCTCATGTACCAGAAGTAGACATATGTATTTGCGAAGCCAAATCCTTCGATCATTAAAGCTCCTTCAAATGAAAAACTGATTGCCTAAGTGGCGCTCCTTGGTTTCGCCACACATCACTTGGTAATGAGAACATAGGGTGTGACGCCCACTTTTGAAGGATAACTCGATAAATCAACCGCGGTTCCCCCTCTGACGTTTATAAACATTTCATAATACAAATCGTCATCGCCATGACACACAGGCAGCTCTCCCTGCCTCCCAAAATAATGACAAGACGGATTCAATCAAAGTGCTTCGTTTGGAGCTTAACACAGCCTTCCCTGCGAACATTAGGGAGAAAGTATGTTTCCAACAAAATACAGGAAAAAAAAAAACAAACACTTTACATTCCTCCTCAAGGGCACCAAAGCAATCAATCTCTCGGCAGTAACGGATAATTGAAAGGTGCTCCGGTTGTTTGCATACGCATACATATGCAAACAAGAATCCTTAAGAGTTACATCGCAGGTGGGGGGTGACACAGATTTTCGTCGACATCAGGGCAAACCAATATCCGCATATTAAAACGTCTAGCTCCCCTCAATTTAGAGGAATTACACTTTTTTTATCGCTCAGCGAGGGTCCTTTTAATCAATGCCCGGAAATAATTGAACTTCAGATTCCGATGCTGAAGCCAGGCCGTGCTTTCGTCACTTCCGAGAACTGACGTAACGTGTTTAGCACCACAGTGCAGGCCTGTGGAAGTAAATTGATTGAATCGGAAGTCGCACTGGGAAAGGCGATTGTTACTCTGACTGAGTGGCGCCTACGCCTATTTGTCAGGACTTTGCTGCTTTCACACCATCGCAATGGGCTGTGGGATATCTGCTCTAAGGTGCCTTTATGCAGAGACGAGATAAGATTTGAGTTTCAGTACGAAATTCCATCAATTTTTGTGCTGGCATATAATCGTTTTTATTAAACGTCAATTTTGGTCATGTGTGGGGGATGTGCGACCGCCATGACAGGTACTAAGTGACTTTTAATGGACCTTTAATGTTTATTTGGAGTTTTACGTTTTTTCCATTACTTTTGGAAGATGATATCGGTCAAGTGGGCGCCGCTGCCACAATCACTGACAGTAGACAGTTCCGCGATCTTGAGGAAAAGGCTTTTTGACAGGTATTCTGCATCACAAACATTGACAGGTGCCGCCATTTGCAAGAATTATAGCATCCACCTGTGGTTGAACATTGGAATTGTCTGGAATCGTGTTATTTTCCGAACTCGTCCGTGGTCACCTTCCATCCACATGTGCAGATACATTAAAACCGAACGTGTATACAGTTTTTATCAGCAAAATTTATCGGATATTTAATATTTAAATGCAAATGTAATTCAGATTTCAACCAACAGACAGACAATGTAAACTGTTCTCCGATTCATTATTTATTCCAATTTAAAATCCCCCGACATGGCTGATACCCATCTAACCGGATTTGCACATGTGTTCGGGTTCTGCAGGTTTCGCAGGACATTCGGGGCCAAAAAAAACTAAAAAAATCACTGCCACTGCAGTTATTACCTCTGCGAACAAATTGTAATAAAATGTATTAAATGTACCGTAAGTAATGCACACTGCAGGCCATGTAGATACCATATTCCTGGCATGGATGCTTATATTTTGTTAGACAGGATGCACAACATGTTCCGGATTATGTCAGCACAGGGAACGATTAAAGCAAACACGATGCCACAATAGATTGCAGTTCCTTTCAACTCAGCATCCGGTCGGAGTGCTTCATCTGATCTGATGAAACGATAAATTCAGAAAAATTTATTTTTACTCGAAAGTGGTGGAATTTTCCAATTAAGCAGAGGGATTTGTGGTGCACTGCGAGTACGAATCAGGATTCAACTGAAAAGAGGATTCCGACGCCTAGTGAGTGAGTTGATTATGGAAAATGAGTTAATAACGACGATTCCAAGTTAAATTGCTTTTGTGGATGAAACTACTGACAGAGTTGAGATTTTGGAAATGGTTTCATCCGAGATCATGACATCAATTGAGTTGAATACCGTAGTCGGGTCACTGTAGGAATCCAATGTCATTATAGTTCCCTTCTGAGTCTTAAGTTGAGAAGCTGATCCCCTATTCGTAGTCAGCTGCTAATTATTAGGTTTTCTTTCTACCTTTTCTAGTCCTTTGGTCCCATACATCCGTCTTTTATGAGTTCTGAGACTTTGTAGAGTTGTCCAGCTGCATACCTTTTCAGCCTTTTGTTGATCATCCCGTCATACCTCAACTTCATCAATACATGTTTAGTTGAACGACATAGGCTTCGAGTTCTTCAGTGAACCTGGATATACGTCGTCTTAAGTCTCATAGACCATATACTAGAACTAGGCCAAAAAAAAAAACAAAACATAACCTAGGCAGCGACATTGAGTCACCAAGTGCAACAGTTCCACTAATTGGCCAGGAACACAAGTTAACACAAGATCCCCTGTTGAAAAGATAGGACGTCTCAATTGGAAACCTTGAAAGCTAGGAGAGAAGCACTGGACCTGTTGCTTGGCTAAATATCCTTTAGTCTTAGACTAGGTGGAGTCACACCAATGAATGACCCCTAGGGACATGCTCAGAGTTATTGCTTCTACTACATATTTTGATCGGCAGGGACAAGGAACAAGGATTTCATTAATCTTCATCATCCCAATCGACTACAATCAGTCTAAGAATATTTCAAACGAGCTACAAGGTCCTATTTGCTAGAAAAAGACCGATACCGACTTCAGCGCCTTAGGAAGTCCACTCCAAATCTTTGAACTGATGGTTGTCAAATTAGATATAAGCGCCAGAAGATATAAGGTCAAGAGACCTTTTTGCTAGCTCGTTACCGAGCAGAGAAGAATGAAAAAGTGGTCAGGCTGTCTTCACAGATGGATTAAAGATTAAAGGTCTTAGCAGTGACCACATAGTTCCCAGTGAAAGACCAATGACCGGAATACCACAAGGTGGTATCGACAACCAGACTCATATGAAAGCGATTACTGAAGTACTGTCGTGAAGAGCTTATGGTTCTTGGAACACAGCACAAGGTTGCCCTCTGCTGGAAAATATACCAGCTTTTGAGAAGGCCGACGACCTAGCTAGACGAGGTTTCGAATATACACCAGTACAGCTCGACGTCGATAGGATTAAGGCCGACAGATAGGACACCTAAACTTTAAATTTCTCCAGCGACACTTCTTCCTTGATTCAGCAGATCAATCAATGACATCTTGAACTTCATCACCTTGGTATTTCACGGGGAACACCTTTGTAGAACTAGGGTTATCCAATTAGCAAGGGACATCTCCCCCTATGGGTATTACAAGGTATTGACCAAGTGGCGATGTGAAATATAACAAGAACCAAACGTTGCAGGATAGTAAGAAGATGACAATGGTTGTACCTCTCCTTGTTTAGATTTTTTTGAGCTGTATGGAGACATACCCAGTAAATGGAGAGCAGAAAAATGATGTGCCAAAGCAGGAAAATCCAAGTCATGTTGTTTCGCAAATGGATGGTAGAGTCAAACGACCTTCATATGCAGGAACTCCATTCATTATTTGTTCGCCACTTTGACCTGATTAGCACGAATTTCGCTTTCGCACCGTAGTGTCCAAAATCTTCATCAGCACCGCTGAGTTAACAAGTTTTCAGATATCGAATCTTCTTCTCCTGACGAATGCCAACTGATTCAGAAGCTAGACAGTAACAAGCAGTAGACTCCTTCATAACTAAGCCTACTTGTGTAACCTAATGAACACTTTAACTTCCTATTGAATGACTCAGGTTATCTCAGTGAGATTCTCAATTCCGAATTGAAGTAGCAATATCCCACAACTGGGAACCACAAAAGATCCACTCGAAGAAAGGCTATATCGTATACCCCACCAATCAATGTATCTAAGTCCTTAAGAAGCGCCATGCAGTATATGAAGTGTCCCTCAAAGTTCACATAACAACTCTTCTGTGGAAAGATATAAAAGATGTCTGAGGCACACAAAGCTCAGAAAGGTCCTGACTTCATTACGCAAATCCCCTAGTCAAATGAAAAGAACGAATACCTTGCGTTGTCAATTGATTCTCTTTTCCCTAAATGCTGTAATGGCTCAATGCATCCTTCAAAAATGCCTGCAATATCTCCATTACTAAAAGTTTAATTATTTGGGTTGCTTCAAGCCATTAAAATAGACAGGTTCAGATCCTATAATCTCCGCCAAAATCCAGCAGACTTTGATTTTCACACTTCTCTGGCTGATTGTGATTTTCATAAATTGCCTGATCCTGATTCCAAAACATTGGGTGGAAGTCTTTGTAGTTATTATACTGAAGCCAGGTAAAAGCTCGGATGATAGTCCCAAGAACCTAGCAGTCTATTTCTTCTGAAAACTCCAAAAAAAACTAATAGACACTGATATGCGCTGCAATATCAAACCAAATTTCCTGTCAGCGTCCAAGTATAGCAATGGAAAGAAAGGACCTTCCATTCGCTGCTAGGCATCCTTTGAAAATCTATAGAATAGTTACCCCAGTACCCTATGTACTTACCTATAACATCATTGACTCAATGTTCCACATCGTCTATACTTACTTACTTACTTAGGTGGCTCGACAGTTCGGGATGAACCTGTGCCTCAACCAACAAGTCTCTTCAGTTAGCCCCGTAATTCCCTCCACTTCCGCACTCCAAGTCGATTGAGGTCACCTTCTACTTGTGGGCGCCATCTAAGGCAAGGTCTTCCTCTACTACGTTGTCCCTCAAGGTTTGATTCAAAGATCCTGCGGGCCGGAGCATTGGTTTTCATTCGCTCTATATGTCCTTGCCATCTCAAATGACAGATGCGCGGTTTTCTGTCAACGCAAAAGGGACCGAAAATTTTACTAAGAATCTTCCTTCATCTGCTTTAGACAGAGTTCACGCTTCAGCGCCATAAGGTAGGGCTTGGTCTTATAATCAGGGTCTTATAGAGAGTCTCCTTAGTTCTTCGGGATAGGGCTCTGCTAGTCTCTCAGCCTTCTCAGTCCAAAGGAACAGCTTTTGGCAAGAGTTATACTTCATTTTACTTCTGCTGAGGTGTTGTTTTCGGAAGTAACCTCAAAGTTGTAGCATCGTTTGAAGAGTAGAGGGGAAAACACGCCTCCCTAAGGTACGCCGCAGTGTGAACTACAGGAAGAGAACATGATTAATAGTCGCGAGTTTACATATTTTCAACGCAAACTTTAACCTTTCACGCCAACGCCTTTCCATGGAAATGTCTACAACAGTGAGCTGCAATTTGAATGTTCAGCACACCCTGTGGGCCGTCCTCCTTTATTTTGAGAAAAAATTAAATGAAACCTCTCCAGTAACACGAAATCTCTAATTAAAAGGGAAACCCCACGCAAAATGGGTTCGTTACCTTTCAGAATAGCCAGCAAGGTTATCGATTCTCCTCGTGGCATAAATTAAAATTGTCTTCCGTCAAAATCCCAACCAATAAACGAACCCATATAACGAACCATGGTACCGGTTGCCTGATTTTTAAGGCCCTTCGCCGTTTTATTGTCAATAAACTTGCATCTATCAAGGTCGTCCTTTGCCGACTGCCATTTTATGGCTGACACGGAAGGAAAGGGTCCAAACGCACCTACACCTACATACGAGTGAGTACATGCGTATTGAATTCATTGCCAAAATTAACGACTCCCAGGGCCACTTAGGCACATAAAGGAGCAAACGTCGAAAGGAGTACACTCAATCACTTGAACACGCGTAGACCCTTGCCGTCATCATGTCAGATCATTCCAAAGACAGACAGCAAGGAATGCAAATAAAAATATTTTGCCAACCTTCAGTCAATGGAATCCTTAATTTTTCGTTCGGCGGAACACAAGGATCCATTAGGCAATGTCAAGTGCAAACAATACTCTTCTGTGTCTGCACTCAATTATCGTCGAGATTATTGCGTAAAACTAGTATATAGCCTGGCCCTGGACTTATGGTTGATGTCAAAGTGTATAATTAATCAATGTATTTCTGTTATTAATTATTTGTTAAATTATCTCAATACAATGGGCTGACCGCAGGCGGGACTATTCATTGCCGAGTGCAGATGATGGCAGGCGTCCTGAATTTAGGTTAGGTAATGCCTGTACAAAGCGATCGGTGGTTCGGGGCGGAAAGTGTTTTGGGATTAATTTGCGAAGCAGTTGAGGTTTTGTCTTTGGAATTTAAAATTACAATATGTCACACAGGAGTGGGCATAGAGGACTTCCTCAGAGATAAATTGATCCCCGGGGGGTGGTGAATGCTGTGCGTAGGATAGACCGGAATTAATTTTCATTTTAATAGACGAGTTCGGGATGAGTGGTTGAAATGTTTAGGTGCATAAAGGTCAGTCGGATGAGGAATCCACCCTAGTATCTAGCTGCCCTTTGTCCTTTGGTCCTATGTACGGATTGACATTTGGAGTTGTATGTGGTTTAAGCTGTAGTTAAGGCTTTAATTGGCTTTAAGTGGTGAATATTATATCAAGAGGCCATTTGGCCCATATAACTTCTCTTTCTCTGAGTGGAATTGTCTCCAGTCCTAGAGACGAAAGGTGTTGGGTATCCCATTAAGACGAGCACTCCCATCAACTAAACAGTGCTTCTTGACATTTGAAGGCAAAAGAAAGAGGAGTGGTTAATGGATGGAACCCTATGGTAATCCAGTCACAATTCAGCTTCTGACTTGAAAGACGTTGGGAATTATGTTCATAAATGGATAACATAGTCCAGCATCAGGTCTGTAGTAAAACTTTAGTTCCGATGATCATATTATCAGGATCGAGAACTCGTTTGTATCTTGAGACTTGGTGAAAAGTGGGAACTTTCCAACCATTTGGGTCGAGCATGGAGTCTACTCAAAACGGGTGTCCGACAATTATGAAAGGAATTCAGAGATAGAGCTTGTAGGACACTCTTGCAACGTTGCAATGAGCACATTCATGATCTGCGCAATACCAAAATCTATTGACTTCGTTCCTCGTTTCTTCGCCTTAAACTTTGAACAAGGACTATGTCTGGACTTTAGAGATGGATAGACAGTACTATAGTAAATATTATTGAAATCCTCTCACTCCCCCACAGGTTTACTTATAACTTTACTGTTTTACTTGAAAAAATCAGAAAGATTAGATATTTTTGAACCAAATACGCCCATTTTTTGGGGTTTTCATTAAAGAGTCAACTTTTGGTACATTTTTCAGAATGCCACTCCTACTTTAGCAAAGGTGATACAAAAGAAAATATCATACCATCCGTTCCAGGAAGATTGTGGGTTTTTTCTCATACATTACTCAAGATCTCAACAAATTACGATAGTTTGACCTTGGAAAAGTCGAGAAAAATAATTTTGAATACCATGCGAGTTCCATTCATTGGGCTAGAAAATTTGCTAATCTTCTCCTTCAAGGTTACGTTAGCGTTATTGAAAAAGGACACTCTTACTCCCATTGATGCAGCTGCTATATTATGCTTATCCTTAACCTTGGTGTCCCTTCGGTCAAGTGCTTGGATTCGTCCTCGCCGATAGTCATCTTTCGAGATTCTTTAAGATCTGAGTGTCCTTAACGTACCCCAATGGATTCGGAGATTCTTATGTACGCTCATCTTCCCATACGTAGTGCACACTAAGTATGTCATCATGCCCGCTGATGTATGTATATGGACGTGCTCTAGTATCTTTACTATAATAAATGCTGCGAATCCTTAAATCTGGGTGAGTGCAAGCGACTGTCGAAGGTTCTAGATAATCTTTCTAAGTCCCATCCGTCAACTCAATAAGCGGCGAACGGAAGTGCTTTTTAGACAGAATTCTGGTAACTTGGCGTCTTGGCTTACAGTCCCTGATGGTTTTAATGGACGGGCATTTTACCCACGTCTGTGCGGAAAGTCAATACCGAAGGATTTCTTGCAAGGGGGTCCTGCTGTCCAAGCTGTTAAAGGCTAACAGGATTCAATTCGTATAAGAACTGAATCCAAAATATCATCATGATATGAATCTGAATCATGAATCTGGAACCATTATCACGCGACGACCAGTGATCTATTATTTCAGAATCAACGAGATGTTGGAACATTCTATGCTGCTGGCAAAATTATTCGGGTATATCCGAAGACGGATAATACCAAATAAAGTAGTATCCACTGGTTTAGTTCATCCTGAGGTAAGTCTACCCCTCGGAACTCGCAGAAAATGTTCAATTATTTGAAAAAGGTTCATGAAAATCGAACTTTTTGAAATGACACTGTGAAAGGTATTTAGCTTACTTACTTACTTAGGTTATGTGGTGCTACATTTCAAGGTGATTCTGGGCCTCATCCTATGTGCCTCATTAGCTAGCTCGGTTCTCCAGTTTTGCACGCCAGACCGATGGAGGTCTAACGAGAGACTTTTCCTATTGAACTGTCCCTCCACGTTTTAATCGAAGACTATTCATTCGCTCTACTTGTCTTACCTCCTGTGGCTGGACAGTTCATCCTTCAACCTTCTCCTCCAAAGTCCCTAAGTGCAAACGAAAACAAATATTTTACCAAGAAATTTCCTCTCGAAACAGTCCACACTCCAGCTCTATAAAGTAGGACTGATGTGACCAAAATTTTGCATAGAATCACCTTAGGTACTTAAGATAGGACCTTACTAAACAATTCTCTGTCAAAAGAAATAGCGATCAGAAAGAGGTATACTTCTTGAGCTTCCTCTGCGATAAGTTCGACTTTGACTTTTTCCTGAGACAAAAGGTTTTTGACAAAGGATCTCAGACATTCCCGCAATATGTCAGATAAGACCTTGCAAACCTTTCTAAATAAAAAAAAAAAACAGCTTGCAATGACACTAATGACATGTGTCACGTCTTGACAGCCATACTCTGGCTCACCTATACCAACCATTTCTTGGCTCGTTAAACAATTATTTCACGTAGGAAGTTATTCATTAAATGGCAGAGCCCCAAACTTTTATAATTACAGGATAACAATAGTCCTTCCTCCCTCGTCGATGGTCGCCAAAAGGAATCCAACTGAAAATAAAACATCCTGAACCATAAGAAACCTATTTTGTGTGGCTTTTAATTACAAGACTGTCAAATAAAGGAGGCCTGGGGTAGACTCGCGTTATTTTTTCGGCCTAATGAAACGAAAATCCTTAATAATGAAGTCCCTGGGAGGTAGGTATATGTAATGTACCCACACAGATGGTATTGGTTCGATTACAATTTAAAAGACATTTCATCAGCTGAAGTTGGGCGGATGACGATGAGGATGGGGCAGGCTATGGATGACTGAGGCAATCTCATTGCTGGGATATAATTAATCGTAACACATCTCGTCTACTTACCCAGGATTAATTAGGTAATTTCATTATATGAGTCCTTAGGACTGTCGATTCGATCGTCGGCGTCGACTCCCTGTTGAGTGTTTGCTTTGTTCAGAGGCTTTCACAGGTGGAAGGTTAGTCTTTAACTCTTACGCAAGCAAGGAAGTGTGATTAAATGGCTCAAATTAATTCGAATTAAAGCGTTTAAGTGATGTCTTTTGTAACTTCTTCATTTGCAATTCATTTGGGGGGATTTGTCTCTGGAATGGATCGATTTCTGTCCCATTGCGTGTTTGTTTTGAAAAGAAACCAAGGTCATAAACGGTCCATAATCACATTTAAGTGGATTATTGAATCCATTAGCAGAACAAATACACAAAGGCACAAGTATCCTTGAACGTTTTTGCGAAAATAAAAACCAGTTCCTTCGCCTACTGTACTCATTGCAAACAAATTTTCAACTTCAGACTTAATTCTCCACATGCTGCTACCCACCTACCGCCTGCGGAAACATCTGCAAACAATGGGTTTTATTTTTCTAAAAATTATCAGATAATCAAAAAGGCTAACACCGCCTCCCGTTCGTCCTTATTTAATTTAATCTACAAGTGTCTATGTACACTTTAGCTGAGGAAAAAAAAAAATTCAGAAAACTTCCTCAAGGTCGCAGTGAAATTGAGAAAAGAATCCATTTAAAGCGTTATCCTGAAGCTCATTAATACTACGTTTATGCACGCAGGAGTATTTCCTGGAAATAATAGCTTTCGTAGCCACTACCAACGCATGGCTGGGTACCCAATCTCCTTGTTTTTCAGTTTTCGACTTTTTCCCAAAATAGGGAGACAAGTGTGCCTTATGGCTCGGGGAATTGCCAGCCATTCGATTCCATTTTATAGAGGAAAATCGATATTAGTTGAGAGGAGAATTTAACAACAAATCATCTGGAAGGTTACTTTAAACAGTTTTAGTTTTTTTCTTCTCTAAACTAAATGGACTGTTGTACTTATAAAGGACTTAGGATTAAAGTTCTAGTAACACAATTGAAGTCGTGGGAAACTATTGGTCTAAAACTCTTCCAATTTCCTCATAAAAGGTCGTCCAACAAGGGCTGTCATTTTAAATTTTGCGTCATTGCTGAACTGTCAATATTCAACTGTCATTGTGTGTCATTGTGTCATGAAAACATTGAAAATGTCGTGACTTTCATACTGCTTTTGGTCTTAATGAAGTGACTTCTCGCACAGCTGTAGTAATTTAATCCATAAATTGATGAGTGTAAGTCAGATTAGGGATCAGAGACTCCAACTTGTGTACGTTCGAGAAGATCGAGAACGATCACCATGGCGTATCCATTACCATTTCGCGATGACGACAGGAACTGAGCCTATCTTATCTTGGCCTACATCATTTTAAGGTCCACTTGGCACAAACATTGGAGCCAGTGGACCTCACAAAATATCATACTTTTGCGGATTGAGTGCCGCATTGTGTTCGGTTTTCTGCAACATGCTTGAGCTCTCTGCAAATCTTCCCAAGTGGCATCGACTCTTCCTTCACTGTTCTGTGGCATGTCTTCTACCTGAGTGGGTAAGGGGAATCCAGTGGATTGGTAGATTCGCAATGGAATGACCTTCACAACCATTTCTTCCTTCTTACAGAGATGTGTATAACTTGCCCTGTTCTAAAATGTTCTAAAAAGTTGGGCTAAGACACTTTCAAATGATACGCAAACATCTACTAATCAAGGACCGCAGCTTCTAAGTGATTGCTGTAGTCACCTTCTAAGTACTGCACCCACACGAAAGTGCTGTCTCCATATTGGAGTGAAACCGTCTCCGCAATTTTCCACACTTTAAACAAGATTCTGAAACCAGCTTTTGCTTTGCCCTTTCTACTTCTAACATCGAGCTTGGATCGTGCTCTCCAGATAAGGAAGCTCTGTATTTTCTTAGCCTTCTTCCCAGCAATATTAGGTTAAGAGAAGGCCACCAACTTTGATCTTAAGCTCCACTCTACTGGTTTGATTCTGACTCAACGGGTGTGGATCCAAAACCCTGTGTCTAAGCAAGCGGATATCTTCTGGTTGATCAAGATGCTTCAGGTAAGATGTCATTGTCATTGAAAAGAAGCGGTGATAAAACACAACCCTGCGGAACTCCGCTTTAAGGCTTAGAAACTGAAGCCACGTAATGTTCCAATCGGGTGGACTCTTTAATTGAGCTAAATTAACTAAGGACTCCTCTGATTGGGAGTCTTGATGATCACATAATTAAGATCTGCGCTGATATTGAAGCCGCTGCCTTATGCTTGGAAAATTGAAGTTTTGATGTCTGTCCCTTTCGCATTTATATGATCAATATGTCGCGTCCAGTACCCTTTGGCAACCACTTGGAGGTAAATTAACCACAATTGATGCGTAGTAACAGATACAACAAAGTAATCGCCAGAATGACGCCAGTCACTATCTACCCTATCCCCACAGCATTAATGATTATGATTCTCCTCTTCGTACAAATCTTCCACCGCTTGATAGTCCTTATCTTCGTAAAGTTGGAAGATGCCCTCAAGACACGAGTACTCAGCAAATGAATTCGCTGTCTCTCTGTTGTTCTTCCAGCTTTCTTTTCAGTTATTAACTTGCGAAATGTGTGGCATTAGCGTTTTCATTTTCTTTGTTGGCTTGTTGGCTTGTTGCCTCTTGGTGGCATCTAAGTTAACCAATTAGGTTATTAAACGTTGTTTTATCGCTTGGCGCAGTGGTTGCCAACTATGTCCAGCTATTCTCCTTTCTTGCAATTGCCTCATATATTTGCTCAGGACAGGAGTTTTCTTAGGGCTTTTACTTGGTTTTATGTGTTTTTGGATGGAGGGTGTCCTAGTTAATAGGTACATATAAGCAGTCAAAGGTTAATGCATCTCCTGACTACCCCACCACCTTATTGATAAGGATAGGCAGAAATAGAACATCCTGTCGGAATTGTAGCAAGAGATGGGATTTTCAGGATATGCGTAGCTGGCTCGGTGGGCTATGGGTAACCCATTCATTCACACATTTTCGGACTCAAAAATTTTCTATTTCCAATACTCGCACAGAAGCGTCTGTCACTCTTATTTGTGCTAAGGATTCGCAGAAAAAGAAAATCCTGTCGGAATCGTGATAAGAAATGAGATTTGCAAGATGTGCGTAGCTGGCTCGGTGGGCTATGGGTAACCCATTCATTCACACATTTGGGGACTCAAAAATTGTTTGTTTCCAATACTCGCACAGAAGCGTCTGTCACGCTCATTTGTGCTAAGGATTCGCAGAAACAGAACATCATGTCGGAATTGTGGTGAGAGATCTGATTTTCAAAATGTGCGTAGCTGGCTCGGTGGGCTATGGGTAACCCATTCATTCACACATTTGTGGACTAAAAAAATTTTTGTTTCCAATACTCGCACAGAAGCGTCTGTCACGCTTATTTGTGCTAAGGATTCGCAGAAACAGAAAATCCTGTCGGAATCGTGATAAGAAATGAGATTTGCAAGATGTGCGTAGCTGGCTCGGTGGGCTATGGGTAACCCATTCATTCACACATTTGTGGACTAAAAAATTTTTTGTTTCCAATACTCGCACAGAAGCGTCTGTCACTCTTATTTGTGCTAAGGATTCGCAGAAAAAGAAAATCCTGTCGGAATCGTGATAAGAAATGAGATTTGCAAGATGTGCGTAGCTGGCTCGGTGGGCTATGGGTAACCCATTCATTCACACATTTGGGGACTCAAAAATTGTTTGTTTCCAATACTCGCACAGAAGCGTCTGTCACGCTGATTTGTGCTAAGGATTCGCAGAAACAGAACATCCTGTCGGAATTGTGGTGAGAGATCTGATTTTCAAAATGTGCGTAGCTGGCTCGGTGGGCTATGGGTAACCCATTCATTCACACATTTTTGGACTCAAAATTTTTTTGTTTCCAATACTCGCACAGAAGCGTCTGTCACGCAGATTTGTGCTAAGGATTCGCAGAAACAGAACATCGTGTCGGAATTGTGGTGAGAGATCTGATTTTCAAAATGTGCGTAGGTGGCTCGGTGGGCTATGGGTAACCCATTCATTCACACATTTTTGGACTCAAAAATTTTTTATTTCCAATACTCCCACAGGAGCGTCTGTCACGCTCCTTTGTGCTAAGGATTCGCAGAAACAGAACATCGTGTCGGAATTGTGGTGAGAGATCTGATTTTCAAAATGTGCGTAGCTGGCTCGGTGGGCTATGGGTAACCCATTCATTCACACATTATTGGACTCAAAAATTTTTTATTTCCAATACTCGCACAGGAGCGTCTGTCACGCTCCTTTGTGCTAAGGATTCGCAGAAACAGAACATCGTGTCGGAATTGTGGTAAGAGATGGGCATTTCAAGATGTGAGTAGCTAGCTCGGTGGGCTATGGGTAACCCATTCATTCACACATTTTCGGACTCAAAAATTTTTTGTTTCCAATACTCGCACAGAAGCGTCTGTCACGCTCATTTGTGCTAAGGATTCGCAGAAAAAGAAAATACTGTCGGAATCGTGATAAGAAATGAGATTTGCAAGATGTGCGTAGCTGGCTCGGTGGGCTATGGGTAACCCATTCATTCACACATTTTTGGACTCAAAATTTTTTTGTTTCCAATACTCGCACAGAAGCGTCTGTCACGCAGATTTGTGCTAAGGATTCGCAGAAACAGAACATCGTGTCGGAATTGTGGTGAGAGATCTGATTTTCAAAATGTGCGTAGCTGGCTCGGTGGGCTATGGGTAACCCATTCATTCACACATTATTGGACTCAAAAATTTTTTATTTCCAATACTCGCACAGGAGCGTCTGTCACGCTCCTTTGTGCTAAGGATTCGCAGAAACAGAACATCGTGTCGGAATTGTGGTAAGAGATGGGCATTTCAAGATGTGAGTAGCTAGCTCGGTGGGCTATGGGTAACCCATTCATTCACACATTTTCGGACTCAAAAATTTTTTGTTTCCAATACTCGCACAGAAGCGTCTGTCACGCTCATTTGTGCTAAGGATTCGCAGAAACAGAACATCCTGTCGGAATTGTGGTAAGAGATGGGATTTTCAAGATGTGCGTAGCTGGCTCGGTGGGCTATGGGTAACCCATTCATTCACACATTTTCGGACTCAAAAATTTTTTGTTTCCAATACTCGCACAGAAGCGTCTGTCACGCTTATTTGTGCTAAGGATTCGCAGAAAAAGAAAATCCTGTCGGAATCGTGATAAGAAATGAGATTTGCAAGATGTGCGTAGCTGGCTCGGTGGGCTATGGGTAACCCATTCATTCAGACATTTTTGGACTCAACATTTTTTTGTTTCCAATACTCGCACAGAAGCGTCTGTCACGCAGATTTGTGCTAAGGATTCGCAGAAACAGAACATCGTGTCGGAATTGTGGTGAGAGATCTGATTTTCAAGATGTGCGTAGCTGGCTCGGTGGGCTATGGGTAACCCATTCATTCACACATTTTCGGACTCAAAAATTTTCTATTTCCAATACTCGCACAGAAGCGTCTGTCACGCTTATTTGTGCTAAGGATTCGCAGAAACAGAACATCCTGTCGGAATTGTGGTGAGAGATCTGATTTTCAAAATGTGCGTAGCTGGCTCGGTGGGCTATGGGTAACCCATTCATTCACACATTTTTGGACTCAAAATTTTTTTGTTTCCAATACTCGCACAGAAGCGTCTGTCACGCAGATTTGTGCTAAGGATTCGCAGAAACAGAACATCGTGTCGGAATTGTGGTGAGAGATCTGATTTTCAAAATGTGCGTAGCTGGCTCGGTGGGCTATGGGTAACCCATTCATTCACACATTTTTGTACTCAAAATTTTTTTATTTCCAATACTCGCACAGGAGCGTCTGTCACGCTCCTTTGTGCTAAGGATTCGCAGAAACAGAACATCCTATCGGAATTGTGGTAAGAGATGGGATTTTCAAGATGTGCGTAGCTGGCTCGGTGGGCTATGGGTAACCCATTCATTCACACATTTTCGGACTCAAAAATTTTTTGTTTCCAATACTCGCACAGAAGCGTCTGTCACGCTTATTTGTGCTAAGGATTCGCAGAAAAAGAAAATCCTGTCGGAATCGTGATAAGAAATGAGATTTGCAAGATGTGCGTAGCTGGCTCGGTGGGCTATGGGTAACCCATTCATTCACACATTTTCGGACTCAAAAATTTTTTGTTTCCAATACTCGCACAGAAGCGTCTGTCACGCTTATTTGTGCTAAGGATTCGCAGAAACAGAACATCCTGTCGGAATTGTGGTAAGAGATGGGATTTTCAAGATGTGCGTAGCTGGCTCGGTGGGCTATGGGTAACCTATTCATTCACACATTTTCGGACTCAAACATTTTTTGTTTCCAATACTCGCACAGAAGCGTCTGTCATGCTTATTTGTGCTAAGGATTCGCAGAAAAAGAAAATCCTGTCGGAATCGTGATAAGAAATGAGATTTGCAAGATGTGCGTAGCTGGCTCGGTGGGCTATGGGTAACCCATTCATTCACACATTTTCGGACTCAAACATTTTTTGTTTCCAATACTCGCACAGAAGCGTCTGTCACGCTCCTTTGTGCTAAGGATTCGCAGAAAAAGAAAATCCTGTCGGAATCGTGATAAGAAATGAAATTTGCAAGATGTGCGTAGCTGGCTCGGTGGGCTATGGGTAACCCATTCATTCACACATTTTCGGACTCAAAAATTTTTTGTTTCCAATACTCGCACAGAAGCGTCTGTCACGCTTATTTGTGCTAAGGATTCGCAGAAACAGAACATCCTGTCGGAATTGTGGTAAGAGATGGGATTTTCAAGATGTGCGTAGCTGGCTCGGTGGGCTATGGGTAACCCATTCATTCACACATTTTTGGACTCAAAAATTTTTTGTTTCCAATACTCGCACAGAAGCGTCTGTCACGCTTATTTGTGCTAAGGATTCGCAGAAAAAGAAAATCCTGTCGGAATCGTGATAAGAAATGAGATTTGCAAGATGTGCGTAGCTGGCTCGGTGGGCTATGGGTAACCCATTCATTCACACATTTTTGGACTCAAAATTTTTTTGTTTCGAATACTCGCACAGAAGCGTCTGTCACGCAGATTTGTGCTAAGGATACGCAGAAACAGAACATCCTGTCGGAATTGTGGTGAGAGATCTGATTTTCAAAATGTGTGTAGCTGGCTCGGTGGGCTGTGGGTAACCCATTCATTCAGACATTTTTGGACTCAACATTTTTTTGTTTCCAATACTCGCACAGAAGCGTCTGTCACGCTGATTTGTGCTAAGGATTCGCAGAAACAGAACATCCTGTCGGAATTGTGGTGAGAGATCTGATTTTCAAAATGTGCGTAGCTGGCTCGGTGGGCTATGGGTAACCCATTCATTCACACATTTTTGGACTCAAAATTTTTTTGTTTCCAATACTCGCACAGAAGCGTCTGTCACGCAGATTTGTGCTAAGGATTCGCAGAAACAGAACATCGTGTCGGAATTGTGGTGAGAGATCTGATTTTCAAAATGTGCGTAGGTGGCTCGGTGGGCTATGGGTAACCCATTCATTCACACATTTTTGGACTCAAAAATTTTTTATTTCCAATACTCCCACAGGAGCGTCTGTCACGCTCCTTTGTGCTAAGGATTCGCAGAAACAGAACATCGTGTCGGAATTGTGGTGAGAGATCTGATTTTCAAAATGTGCGTAGCTGGCTCGGTGGGCTATGGGTAACCCATTCATTCACACATTTTCGGACTCAAAAATTTTCTATTTCCAATACTCGCACAGAAGCGTCTGTCACTCTTATTTGTGCTAAGGATTCGCAGAAAAAGAAAATCCTGTCGGAATCGTGATAAGAAATGAGATTTGCAAGATGTGCGTAGCTGGCTCGGTGGGCTATGGGTAACCCATTCATTCACACATTTGGGGACTCAAAAATTGTTTGTTTCCAATACTCGCACAGAAGCGTCTGTCACGCTCATTTGTGCTAAGGATTCGCAGAAACAGAACATCCTGTCGGAATTGTGGTGAGAGATCTGATTTTCAAAATGTGCGTAGCTGGCTCGGTGGGCTATGGGTAACCCATTCATTCACACATTTTTGGACTCAAAATTTTTTTGTTTCCAATACTCGCACAGAAGCGTCTGTCACGCAGATTTGTGCTAAGGATTCGCAGAAACAGAACATCGTGTCGGAATTGTGGTGAGAGATCTGATTTTCAAAATGTGCGTAGCTGGCTCGGTGGGCTATGGGTAACCCATTCATTCACACGTTATTGGACTCAAAAATTTTTTATTTCCAATACTCGCACAGGAGCGTCTGTCACGCTCCTTTGTGCTAAGGATTCGCAGAAACAGAACATCGTGTCGGAATTGTGGTAAGAGATGGGCATTTCAAGATGTGAGTAGCTAGCTCGGTGGGCTATGGGTAACCCATTCATTCACACATTTTCGGACTCAAAAATTTTTTGTTTCCAATACTCGCACAGAAGCGTCTGTCACGCTCATTTGTGCTAAGGATTCGCAGAAACAGAACATCCTGTCGGAATTGTGGTAAGAGATGGGATTTTCAAGATGTGCGTAGCTGGCTCGGTGGGCTATGGGTAACCCATTCATTCACACATTTTCGGACTCAAAAATTTTTTGTTTCCAATACTCGCACAGAAGCGTCTGTCACGCTTATTTGTGCTAAGGATTCGCAGAAAAAGAAAATCCTGTCGGAATCGTGATAAGAAATGAGATTTACAAGATGTGCGTAGCTGGCTCGGTGGGCTATGGGTAACCCATTCATTCAGACATTTTTGGACTCAACATTTTTTTGTTTCCAATACTCGCACAGAAGCGTCTGTCACGCAGATTTGTGCTAAGGATTCGCAGAAACAGAACATCGTGTCGGAATTGTGGTGAGAGATCTGATTTTCAAGATGTGCGTAGCTGGCTCGGTGGGCTATGGGTAACCCATTCATTCACACATTTTCGGACTCAAAAATTTTCTATTTCCAATACTCGCACAGAAGCGTCTGTCACGCTTATTTGTGCTAAGGATTCGCAGAAACAGAACATCCTGTCGGAATTGTGGTGAGAGATCTGATTTTCAAAATGTGCGTAGCTGGCTCGGTGGGCTATGGGTAACCCATTCATTCACACATTTTTGGACTCAAAATTTTTTTGTTTCCAATACTCGCACAGAAGCGTCTGTCACGCAGATTTGTGCTAAGGATTCGCAGAAACAGAACATCGTGTCGGAATTGTGGTGAGAGATCTGATTTTCAAAATGTGCGTAGCTGGCTCGGTGGGCTATGGGTAACCCATTCATTCACACGTTATTGGACTCAAAAATTTTTTATTTCCAATACTCGCACAGGAGCGTCTGTCACGCTCCTTTGTGCTAAGGATTCGCAGAAACAGAACATCGTGTCGGAATTGTGGTAAGAGATGGGCATTTCAAGATGTGAGTAGCTAGCTCGGTGGGCTATGGGTAACCCATTCATTCACACATTTTCGGACTCAAAAATTTTTTGTTTCCAATACTCGCACAGAAGCGTCTGTCACGCTCATTTGTGCTAAGGATTCGCAGAAACAGAACATCCTGTCGGAATTGTGGTAAGAGATGGGATTTTCAAGATGTGCGTAGCTGGCTCGGTGGGCTATGGGTAACCCATTCATTCACACATTTTCGGACTCAAAAATTTTTTGTTTCCAATACTCGCACAGAAGCGTCTGTCACGCTTATTTGTGCTAAGGATTCGCAGAAAAAGAAAATCCTGTCGGAATCGTGATAAGAAATGAGATTTACAAGATGTGCGTAGCTGGCTCGGTGGGCTATGGGTAACCCATTCATTCAGACATTTTTGGACTCAACATTTTTTTGTTTCCAATACTCGCACAGAAGCGTCTGTCACGCAGATTTGTGCTAAGGATTCGCAGAAACAGAACATCCTGTCGGAATTGTGGTAAGAGATGGGATTTTCAAGATGTGCGTAGCTGGCTCGGTGGGCTATGGGTAACCCATTCATTCACACATTTTTGGACTCAAAAATTTTTTGTTTCCAATACTCGCACAGAAGCGTCTGTCACGCTTATTTGTGCTAAGGATTCGCAGAAAAAGAAAATCCTGTCGGAATCGTGATAAGAAATGAGATTTGCAAGATGTGCGTAGCTGGCTCGGTGGGCTATGGGTAACCCATTCATTCACACATTTTTGGACTCAAAATTTTTTTGTTTCGAATACTCGCACAGAAGCGTCTGTCACGCAGATTTGTGCTAAGGATTCGCAGAAACAGAACATCCTGTCGGAATTGTGGTGAGAGATCTGATTTTCAAAATGTGCGTAGCTGGCTCGGTGGGCTATGGGTAACCCATTCATTCACACATTTTTGGACTCAAAATTTTTTTGTTTCCAATACTCGCACAGAAGCGTCTGTCACGCAGATTTGTGCTAAGGATTCGCAGAAACAGAACATCGTGTCGGAATTGTGGTGAGAGATCTGATTTTCAAAATGTGCGTAGGTGGCTCGGTGGGCTATGGGTAACCCATTCATTCACACATTTTTGGACTCAAAAATTTTTTATTTCCAATACTCCCACAGGAGCGTCTGTCACGCTCCTTTGTGCTAAGGATTCGCAGAAACAGAACATCGTGTCGGAATTGTGGTGAGAGATCTGATTTTCAAAATGTGCGTAGCTGGCTCGGTGGGCTATGGGTAACCCATTCATTCACACATTTTCGGACTCAAAAATTTTCTATTTCCAATACTCGCACAGAAGCGTCTGTCACTCTTATTTGTGCTAAGGATTCGCAGAAAAAGAAAATCCTGTCGGAATCGTGATAAGAAATGAGATTTGCAAGATGTGCGTAGCTGGCTCGGTGGGCTATGGGTAACCCATTCATTCACACATTTGGGGACTCAAAAATTGTTTGTTTCCAATACTCGCACAGAAGCGTCTGTCACGCTCATTTGTGCTAAGGATTCGCAGAAACAGAACATCCTGTCGGAATTGTGGTGAGAGATCTGATTTTCAAAATGTGCGTAGGTGGCTCGGTGGGCTATGGGTAACCCATTCATTCACACATTTTTGGACTCAAAATTTTTTTGTTTCCAATACTCGCACAGAAGCGTCTGTCACGCAGATTTGTGCTAAGGATACGCAGAAACAGAACATCCTGTCGGAATTCTGGTGAGAGATCTGATTTTCAAAATGTGTGTAGCTGGCTCGGTGGGCTGTGGGTAACCCATTCATTCAGACATTTTTGGACTCAACATTTTTTTGTTTCCAATACTCGCACAGAAGCGTCTGTCACGCTGATTTGTGCTAAGGATTCGCAGAAACAGAACATCCTGTCGGAATTGTGGTGAGAGATCTGATTTTCAAAATGTGCGTAGCTGGCTCGGTGGGCTATGGGTAACCCATTCATTCACACATTTTTGGACTCAAAATTTTTTTGTTTCCAATACTCGCACAGAAGCGTCTGTCACGCAGATTTGTGCTAAGGATTCGCAGAAACAGAACATCGTGTCGGAATTGTGGTGAGAGATCTGATTTTCAAAATGTGCGTAGCTGGCTCGGTGGGCTATGGGTAACCCATTCATTCACACATTTTCGGACTCAAAAATTTTCTATTTCCAATACTCGCACAGAAGCGTCTGTCACTCTTATTTGTGCTAAGGATTCGCAGAAAAAGAAAATCCTGTCGGAATCGTGATAAGAAATGAGATTTGCAAGATGTGCGTAGCTGGCTCGGTGGGCTATGGGTAACCCATTCATTCACACATTTGGGGACTCAAAAATTGTTTGTTTCCAATACTCGCACAGAAGCGTCTGTCACGCTCATTTGTGCTAAGGATTCGCAGAAACAGAACATCCTGTCGGAATTGTGGTGAGAGATCTGATTTTCAAAATGTGCGTAGCTGGCTCGGTGGGCTATGGGTAACCCATTCATTCACACATTTTTGGACTCAAAATTTTTTTGTTTCCAATACTCGCACAGAAGCGTCTGTCACGCAGATTTGTGCTAAGGATTCGCAGAAACAGAACATCGTGTCGGAATTGTGGTGAGAGATCTGATTTTCAAAATGTGCGTAGCTGGCTCGGTGGGCTATGGGTAACCCATTCATTCACACGTTATTGGACTCAAAAATTTTTTATTTCCAATACTCGCACAGGAGCGTCTGTCACGCTCCTTTGTGCTAAGGATTCGCAGAAACAGAACATCGTGTCGGAATTGTGGTAAGAGATGGGCATTTCAAGATGTGAGTAGCTAGCTCGGTGGGCTATGGGTAACCCATTCATTCACACATTTTCGGACTCAAAAATTTTTTGTTTCCAATACTCGCACAGAAGCGTCTGTCACGCTCATTTGTGCTAAGGATTCGCAGAAACAGAACATCCTGTCGGAATTGTGGTAAGAGATGGGATTTTCAAGATGTGCGTAGCTGGCTCGGTGGGCTATGGGTAACCCATTCATTCACACATTTTCGGACTCAAAAATTTTTTGTTTCCAATACTCGCACAGAAGCGTCTGTCACGCTTATTTGTGCTAAGGATTCGCAGAAAAAGAAAATCCTGTCGGAATCGTGATAAGAAATGAGATTTACAAGATGTGCGTAGCTGGCTCGGTGGGCTATGGGTAACCCATTCATTCAGACATTTTTGGACTCAAAATTTTTTTGTTTCCAATACTCGCACAGAAGCGTCTGTCACGCTCATTTGTGCTAAGGATTCGCAGAAACAGAACATCCTGTCGGAATTGTGGTAAGAGATGGGATTTTCAAGATGTGCGTAGCTGGCTCGGTGGGCTATGGGTAACCCATTCATTCACACATTTTCGGACTCAAAAATTTTTTGTTTCCAATACTCGCACAGAAGCGTCTGTCACGCTTATTTGTGCTAAGGATTCGCAGAAAAAGAAAATCCTGTCGGAATCGTGATAAGAAATGAGATTTACAAGATGTGCGTAGCTGGCTCGGTGGGCTATGGGTAACCCATTCATTCACACATTTTTGGACTCAAAATTTTTTTGTTTCCAATACTCGCACAGAAGCGTCTGTCACGCAGATTTGTGCTAAGGATTCGCAGAAACAGAACATCGTGTCGGAATTGTGGTGAGAGATCTGATTTTCAAAATGTGCGTAGCTGGCTCGGTGGGCTATGGGTAACCCATTCATTCACACATTTTTGTACTCAAAAATTTTTTATTTCCAATACTCGCACAGGAGCGTCTGTCACGCTCCTTTGTGCTAAGGATTCGCAGAAACAGAACATCCTGTCGGAATTGTGGTAAGAGATGGGATTTTCAAGATGTGCGTAGCTGGCTCGGTGGGCTATGGGTAACCCATTCATTCACACATTTTCGGACTCAAAAATTTTTTGTTTCCAATACTCGCACAGAAGCGTCTGTCACGCTTATTTGTGCTAAGGATTCGCAGAAAAAGAAAATCCTGTCGGAATCGTGATAAGAAATGAGATTTGCAAGATGTGCGTAGCTGGCTCGGTGGGCTATGGGTAACCCATTCATTCACACATTTTCGGACTCAAAAATTTTTTGTTTCCAATACTCGCACAGAAGCGTCTGTCACGCTTATTTGTGCTAAGGATTCGCAGAAACAGAACATCCTGTCGGAATTGTGGTAAGAGATGGGATTTTCAAGATGTGCGTAGCTGGCTCGGTGGGCTATGGGTAACCTATTCATTCACACATTTTCGGACTCAAACATTTTTTGTTTCCAATACTCGCACAGAAGCGTCTGTCACGCTTATTTGTGCTAAGGATTCGCAGAAAAAGAAAATCCTGTCGGAATCGTGATAAGAAATGAGATTTGCAAGATGTGCGTAGCTGGCTCGGTGGGCTATGGGTAACCCATTCATTCACACATTTTCGGACTCAAACATTTTTTGTTTCCAATACTCGCACAGAAGCGTCTGTCACGCTCCTTTGTGCTAAGGATTCGCAGAAAAAGAAAATCCTGTCGGAATCGTGATAAGAAATGAAATTTGCAAGATGTGCGTAGCTGGCTCGGTGGGCTATGGGTAACCCATTCATTCACACATTTTCGGACTCAAAAATTTTTTGTTTCCAATACTCGCACAGAAGCGTCTGTCACGCTTATTTGTGCTAAGGATTCGCAGAAACAGAACATCCTGTCGGAATTGTGGTAAGAGATGGGATTTTCAAGATGTGCGTAGCTGGCTCGGTGGGCTATGGGTAACCCATTCATTCACACATTTTTGGACTCAAAAATTTTTTGTTTCCAATACTCGCACAGAAGCGTCTGTCACGCTTATTTGTGCTAAGGATTCGCAGAAAAAGAAAATCCTGTCGGAATCGTGATAAGAAATGAGATTTGCAAGATGTGCGTAGCTGGCTCGGTGGGCTATGGGTAACCCATTCATTCACACATTTTTGGACTCAAAATTTTTTTGTTTCGAATACTCGCACAGAAGCGTCTGTCACGCAGATTTGTGCTAAGGATACGCAGAAACAGAAAATCCTGTCGGAATTGTGGTGAGAGATCTGATTTTCAAAATGTGTGTAGCTGGCTCGGTGGGCTGTGGGTAACACATTAATTCACACATTTTTGGACTCAACATTTTTTTGTTTCCAATACTCGCACAGAAGCGTCTGTCACGCTTATTTGTGCTAAGGATTCGCAGAAAAAGAAAATCCTGTCGGAATCGTGATAAGAAATGAGATTTGCAAGATGAGCGTAGCTGGCTCGGTGGGCTATGGGTAACCCATTCATTCACACATTTTCGGACTCAAAAATTTTTTGTTTCCAATACTCGCACAGAAGCGTCTGTCACGCTTATTTGTGCTAAGGATTCGCAGAAACAGAACATCCTGTCGGAATTGTGGTAAGAGATGGGATTTTCAAGATGTGCGTAGCTGGCTCGGTGGGCTATGGGTAACACATTCATTCACACATTTTTGGACTCAAAAATTTTTTATTTCCAATACTCGCACAGGAGCGTCTGTCACGCTCCTTTGTGCTAAGGATTCGCAGAAACAGAACATCCTGTCGGAATTGTGGTAAGAAATGAGATTTGCAAGATGTGCGTAGCTGGCTCGGTGGGCTATGGGTAATCCATTCATTCACACATTTTTGGACTCAAAATTTTTTTGTTTCCAATACTCGCACAGTAGCGTCTGTCACGCTCCTTTGTGCTAAGGATTCGCAGAAACAGAACATCCTGTCGGAATCGTGATAAGAAATGAGATTTGCAAGATGTGCGTAGCTGGCTCGGTGGGCTATGGGTAATCCATTCATTCACACATTTTTGGACTCAAAATTTTTTTGTTTCCAATACTCGCACAGTAGCGTCTGTCACGCTCCTTTGTGCTAAGGATTCGCAGAAACAGAACATCCTGTCGGAATTGTGGTAAGAGATGGGATTTTCAAGATGTGCGTAGCTGGCTCGGTGGGCTATGGGTAACACATTCATTCACACATTTTTGGACTCAAAAATTTTTTATTTCCAATACTCGCACAGGAGCGTCTGTCACGCTCCTTTGTGCTAAGGATTCGCAGAAACAGAACATCCTGTCGGAATTGTGGTAAGAGATGGGATTTTCAAGATGTGCGTAGCTGGCTCGGTGGGCTATGGGTAACACATTCATTCACACATTTTCGGACTCAAAAATTTTTTGTTTTCAATACTCGCACAGGACCGTCTGTCACGCTGATTTGTGCTAAGGATTCGCAGAAAAAGAAAATCCTGTCGGAATCGTGATAAGAAATGAGATTTGCAAGATGTGCGTAGCTGGCTCGGTGGGCTATGGGTAACCCATTCATTCACACATTTTTGGACTCAAAATTTTTTTGTTTCCAATACTCGCACAGAAGCGTCTGTCACGCTGATTTGTGCTAAGGATTCGCAGAAACAGAACATCCTGTCGGAATTGTGGTAAGAGATGGGATTTTCAAGATGTGCGTAGCTGGCTCGGTGGGCTATGGGTAACACATTCATTCACACATTTTTGGACTCAAAAATTTTTTATTTCCAATACTCGCACAGGAGCGTCTGTCACGCTCCTTTGTGCTAAGGATTCGCAGAAACAGAACATCCTGTCGGAATTGTGGTAAGAGATGGGATTTTCAAGATGTGCGTAGCTGGCTCGGTGGGCTATGGGTAACACATTCATTCACACATTTTTGGACTCAAAAATTTTTTATTTCCAATACTCGCACAGGAGCATCTGTCACGCTCCTTTGTGCTAAGGATTCGCAGAAACAGAACATCCTGTCGGAATTGTGGTAAGAGATGGGATTTTCAAGATGTGCGTAGCTGGCTCGGTGGGCTATGGGTAACACATTCATTCACACATTTTTGGACTCAAAAATTTTTTATTTCCAATACTCGCACAGGAGCGTCTGTCACGCTCCTTTGTGCTAAGGATTCGCAGAAACGGAACATCCTGTCGGAATTGTGGTGAGAGATGGGATTTTCAAGATGTGCGTAGCTGGCTCGGTGGGCTATGGGTAACACATTCATTCACACATTTTAGGACTCAAAAATTTTTTATTTCCAATACTCGCACAGGAGCGTCTGTCACGCCCCTTTGTGCTAAGGATTCGCAGAAACAGAACATCCTGTCGGAATTGTGGTAAGAGATGGGATTTTCAAGATGTGCGTAGCTGGCTCGGTGGGCTATGGGTAACCCATTCATTCACACATTTTTGGACTCAAAATTTTTTTGTTTCCAATACTCGCACAGAAGCGTCTGTCACGCTGATTTGTGCTAAGGATTCGCAGAAACAGAACATTATGTCGGAATTGTGGTAAGAGATGGGATTTTCAAGATGTGCGTAGCTGGCTCGGTGGGCTATGGGTAACACATTCATTCACACATTTTTGGACTCAAAAATTTTTTATTTCAAATACTCGCACAGGAGCGTCTGTCACGCTCCTTTGTGCTAAGGATTCGCAGAAACAGAACATCCTGTCGGAATTGTGGTAAGAGATGGGATTTTCAAGATGTGCGTAGCTGGCTCGGTGGGCTATGGGTAACTCATTCATTCACACATTCTTGGACTCAAAATTTTTTTGTTTCCAATACTCGCACAGAAGCGTCTGTCACGCTGATTTGTGCTAAGGATTCGCAGAAACAGAACATCCTGTCGGAATTGTGGTAGGAGATGGGATTTTCAAGATGTGCGTAGCTGGCTCGGTGGGCTATGGGTAACACATTCATTCACACATTTTTGGACTCAAAAATTTTTTATTTCCAATACTCGCACAGGAGCGTCTGTCACGCTCCTTTGTGCTAAGGATTCGCAGAAACAGAACATTATGTCGGAATTGTGGTAAGAGATGGGATTTTCAAGATGTGCGTAGCTGGCTCGGTGGGCTGTGGGTAACACATTCATTCACACATTTTTGGACTCAAAAATTTTTTATTTCCAATACTCGCACAGGACCGTCTGTCACGCTGATTTGTGCTAAGGATTCGCAGAAAAAGAAAATCCTGTCGGAATCGTGATAAGAAATGAGATTTGCAAGATGTGCGTAGCTGGCTCGGTGGGCTATGGGTAACCCATTCATTCACACATTTGGGGACTCAAAAATTGTTTGTTTCCAATACTCGCACAGAAGCGTCTGTCACGCTGATTTGTGCTAAGGATTCGCAGAAACAGAACATTATGTCGGAATTGTGGTAAGAGATGGGATTTTCAAGATGTGCGTAGCTGGCTCGGTGGGCTATGGGTAACACATTCATTCACACATTTTTGGACTCAAAAATTTTTTATTTCCAATACTCGCACAGGAGCGTCTGTCACGCTCCTTTGTGCTAAGGATTCGCAGAAACAGAACATCCTGTCGGAATTGTGGTAAGAGATGGGATTTTCAAGATGTGCGTAGCTGGCTCGGTGGGCTATGGGTAACACATTCATTCACACATTTTTGGACTCAAAAATTTTTTATTTCCAATACTCGCACAGGAGCATCTGTCACGCTGATTTGTGCTAAGGATTCGCAGAAAAAGAAAATCCTGTCGGAATCGTGATAAGAAATGAGATTTGCAAGATGTGCGTAGCTGGCTCGGTGGGCTATGGGTAACACATTCATTCACACATTTTAGGACTCAAAAATTTTTTATTTCCAATACTCGCACAGGAGCGTCTGTCACGCTCCTTTGTGCTAAGGTTTCGCAGAAACAGAACATCCTGTCGGAATTGTGGTAAGAGATGGGATTTTCAAGATGTGCGTAGCTGGCTCGGTGGGCTATGGGTAACCCATTCATTCACACATTTTCGGACTCAAAAATTTTTTATTTCCAATACTCGCACAGGACCGTCTGTCACGCTGATTTGTGCTAAGGATTCGCAGAAAAAGAAAATCCTGTCGGAATCGTGATAAGAAATGAGATTTGCAAGATGTGCGTAGCTGGCTCGGTGGGCTATGGGTAACCCATTCATTCACACATTTGGGGACTCAAAAATTGTTTGTTTCCAATACTCGCACAGAAGCGTCTGTCACGCTGATTTGTGCTAAGGATTCGCAGGAACAGAACATTATGTCGGAATTGTGGTAAGAGATGGGATTTTCAAGATGTGCGTAGCTGGCTCGGTGGGCTATGGGTAACACATTCATTCACACATTTTTGGACTCAAAAATTTTTTATTTCCAATACTCGCACAGGAGCATCTGTCACGCTCCTTTGTGCTAAGGATTCGCAGAAACAGAACATCCTGTCGGAATTGTGGTAAGAGATGGGATTTTCAAGATGTGCGTAGCTGGCTCGGTGGGCTATGGGTAACCCATTCATTCACACATTTTCGGACTCAAAAATTTTCTATTTCCAATACTCGCACAGAAGCGTCTGTCACGCTTATTTGTGCTAAGGATTCGCAGAAAAAGAAAATCCTGTCGGAATCGTGATAAGAAATGAGATTTGCAAGATGTGCGTAGCTGGCTCGGTGGGCTATGGGTAACACATTCATTCACACATTTTAGGACTCAAAATT
Organism: Xylota segnis; assembly: GCA_963583995.1. Lineage (NCBI taxonomy): Eukaryota > Metazoa > Arthropoda > Insecta > Diptera > Syrphidae > Xylota > Xylota segnis. Next base: position 128,724,705 of record OY757237.1, on the reverse strand, counting down.
TTTTTGTTTCCAATACTCGCACAGAAGCGTCTGTCACGCTCCTTTGTGCTAAGGATTCGCAGAAATAGAACATCTTGTCGGAATTGTGGTAAGAGATGGGATTTTCAAGATGTGCGTAGCTGGCTCGGTGGGCTATGGGTAACCCATTCATTCACACATTTTTGGACTCAAAATTTTTTTGTTTCCAATACTCGCACAGAAGCGTCTGTCACGCTGATTTGTGCTAAGGATTCGCAGAAACAGAACATCCTGTCGGAATTGTGGTAAGAGATGGGATTTTCAAGATGTGCGTAGCTGGCTCGGTGGGCTATGGGTAACACATTCATTCACACATTTTTGGACTCAAAAATTTTTTATTTCCAATACTCGCACAGGAGCATCTGTCACGCTCCTTTGTGCTAAGGATTCGCAGAAACAGAACATCCTGTCGGAATTGTGGTAAGAGATGGGATTTTCAAGATGTGCGTAGCTGGCTCGGTGGGCTATGGGTAACACATTCATTCACACATTTTTGGACTCAAAAATTTTTTATTTCCAATACTCGCACAGAAGCGTCTGTCACGCTCCTTTGTGCTAAGGATTCGCAGAAAAAGAAAATCCTGTCGGAATCGTGATAACAAATGAGATTTGCAAGATGTGCGTAGCTGGCTCGGTGGGCTATGGGTAACACATTCATTCACACATTTTAGGACTCAAAAATTTTCTATTTCCAATACTCGCACAGAAGCGTCTGTCACGCTTATTTGTGCTAAGGATTCGCAGAAAAAGAAAATCCTGTCGGAATCGTGATAACAAATGAGATTTGCAAGATGTGCGTAGCTGGCTCGGTGGGCTATGGGTAACACATTCATTCACACATTTTAGGACTCAAAAATTTTCTATTTCCAATACTCGCACAGAAGCGTCTGTCACGCTTATTTGTGCTAAGGATTCGCAGAAACAGAACATCCTGTCGGAATTGTGGTAAGAGATGGGATTTTCAAGATGTGCGTAGCTGGCTCGGTGGGCTATGGGTAACCCATTCATTCACACATTTTCGGACTCAAAAATTTTCTATTTCCAATACTCGCACAGAAGCGTCTGTCACGCTTATTTGTGCTAAGGATTCGCAGAAACAGAACATCCTGTCGGAATTGTGGTAAGAGATGGGATTTTCAAGATGTGCGTAGCTGGCTCGGTGGATTATGGGTAACACATTCATTCACACATTTTTGGACTCAAAAATTTTTTATTTCCAATACTCGCACAGGAGCGTCTGTCACGCTCCTTTGTGCTAAGGATTCGCAGAAACAGAACATCCTGTCGGAATTGTGGTAAGAGATGGGATTTTCAAGATGTGCGTAGCTGGCTCGGTGGGCTATGGGTAACACATTCATTCACACATTTTAGGACTCAAAAATTTTTTATTTCCAATACTCGCACAGGAGCATCTGTCACGCTCCTTTGTGCTAAGGATTCGCAGAAACAGAACATCCTGTCGGAATTGTGGTAAGAGATGGGATTTTCAAGATGTGCGTAGCTGGCTCGGTGGGCTATGGGTAACACATTCATTCACACATTTTTGGACTCAAAAATTTTTTATTTCCAATACTCGCACAGAAGCGTCTGTCACGCTCCTTTGTGCTAAGGATTCGCAGAAAAAGAAAATCCTGTCGGAATCGTGATAACAAATGAGATTTGCAAGATGTGCGTAGCTGGCTCGGTGGGCTATGGGTAACACATTCATTCACACATTTTAGGACTCAAAAATTTTCTATTTCCAATACTCGCACAGAAGCGTCTGTCACGCTTATTTGTGCTAAGGATTCGCAGAAAAAGAAAATCCTGTCGGAATCGTGATAACAAATGAGATTTGCAAGATGTGCGTAGCTGGCTCGGTGGGCTATGGGTAACACATTCATTCACACATTTTAGGACTCAAAAATTTTCTATTTCCAATACTCGCACAGAAGCGTCTGTCACGCTTATTTGTGCTAAGGATTCGCAGAAACAGAACATCCTGTCGGAATTGTGGTAAGAGATGGGATTTTCAAGATGTGCGTAGCTGGCTCGGTGGGCTATGGGTAACCCATTCATTCACACATTTTCGGACTCAAAAATTTTCTATTTCCAATACTCGCACAGAAGCGTCTGTCACGCTTATTTGTGCTAAGGATTCGCAGAAACAGAACATCCTGTCGGAATTGTGGTAAGAGATGGGATTTTCAAGATGTGCGTAGCTGGCTCGGTGGATTATGGGTAACACATTCATTCACACATTTTTGGACTCAAAAATTTTTTATTTCCAATACTCGCACAGGAGCGTCTGTCACGCTCCTTTGTGCTAAGGATTCGCAGAAACAGAACATCCTGTCGGAATTGTGGTAAGAGATGGGATTTTCAAGATGTGCGTAGCTGGCTCGGTGGGCTATGGGTAACACATTCATTCACACATTTTTGGACTCAAAAATTTTTTATTTCCAATACTCGCACAGGAGCATCTGTCACGCTGATTTGTGCTAAGGATTCGCAGAAAAAGAAAATAATGTCGGAATCGTGATAAGAAATGAGATTTGCAAGATGTGCGTAGCTGGCTCGGTGGGCTATGGGTAACCCATTCATTCACACATTTTTGGACTCAAAATTTTTTTGTTTCCAATACTCGCACAGAAGCGTCTGTCACGCTGATTTGTGCTAAGGATTCGCAGAAACAGAACATTATGTCGGAATTGTGGTAAGAGATGGGATTTTCAAGATGTGCGTAGCTGGCTCGGTGGGCTATGGGTAACCCATTCATTCACACATTTTCGGACTCAAAAATTTTCTATTTCCAATACTCGCACAGAAGCGTCTGTCACGCTTATTTGTGCTAAGGATTCGCAGAAACAGAACATCCTGTCGGAATTGTGGTAAGAGATGGGATTTTCAAGATGTGCGTAGCTGGCTCGGTGGGCTATGGGTAACACATTCATTCACACATTTTTGGACTCAAAAATGTTTTATTTCCAATACTCGCACAGGAGCGTCTGTCACGCTCCTTTGTGCTAAGGATTCGCAGAAATAGAACATCTTGTCGGAATTGTGGTAAGAGATGGGATTTTCAAGATGTGCGTAGCTGGCTCGGTGGGCTATGGGTAACCCATTCATTCACACATTTTTGGACTCAAAATTTTTTTGTTTCCAATACTCGCACAGAAGCGTCTGTCACGCTGATTTGTGCTAAGGATTCGCAGAAACAGAACATTATGTCGGAATTGTGGTAAGAGATGGGATTTTCAAGATGTGCGTAGCTGGCTCGGTGGGCTATGGGTAACACATTCATTCACACATTTTTGGACTCAAAAATTTTTTATTTCCAATACTCGCACAGGAGCATCTGTCACGCTCCTTTGTGCTAAGGATTCGCAGAAACAGAACATCCTGTCGGAATTGTGGTAAGAGATGGGATTTTCAAGATGTGCGTAGCTGGCTCGGTGGGCTATGGGTAACACATTCATTCACACATTTTTGGACTCAAAAATTTTTTATTTCAAATACTCGCACAGGAGCGTCTGTCACGCTCCTTTGTGCTAAGGATTCGCAGAAACAGAACATCCTGTCGGAATTGTGGTAAGAGATGGGATTTTCAAGATGTGCGTAGCTGGCTCGGTGGGCTATGGGTAACCCATTCATTCACACATTTTCGGACTCAAAAATTTTCTATTTCCAATACTCGCACAGAAGCGTCTGTCACGCTTATTTGTGCTAAGGATTCGCAGAAACAGAACATCCTGTCGGAATTGTGGTAAGAGATGGGATTTTCAAGATGTGCGTAGCTGGCTCGGTGGGCTATGGGTAACCCATTCATTCACACATTTTCGGACTCAAAAATTTTCTATTTCCAATACTCGCACAGAAGCGTCTGTCACGCTTATTTGTGCTAAGGATTCGCAGAAACAGAACATCCTGTCGGAATCGTGATAAGAAATGAGATTTGCAAGATGTGCGTAGCTGGCTCGGTGGGCTATGGGTAACCCATTCATTCACACATTTGGGGACTCAAAAATTGTTTGTTTCCAATACTCGCACAGAAGCGTCTGTCACGCTGACTTGTGCTAAGGATTCGCAGAAACAGAACATTATGTCGGAATTGTGGTAAGAGATGGGATTTTCAAGATGTGCGTAGCTGGCTCGGTGGGCTATGGGTAACACATTCATTCACACATTTTTGGACTCAAAAATTTTTTATTTCCAATACTCGCACAGGAGCATCTGTCACGCTCCTTTGTGCTAAGGATTCGCAGAAACAGAACATCCTGTCGGAATTGTGGTAAGAGATGGGATTTTCAAGATGTGCGTAGCTGGCTCGGTGGGCTATGGGTAACCCATTCATTCACACATTTTCGGACTCAAAAATTTTCTATTTCCAATACTCGCACAGAAGCGTCTGTCACGCTTATTTGTGCTAAGGATTCGCAGAAACAGAACATCCTGTCGGAATTGTGGTAAGAGATGGGATTTTCAAGATGTGCGTAGCTGGCTCGGTGGGCTATGGGTAACCCATTCATTCACACATTTTTGGACTCAAAAATTTTTTGTTTCCAATACTCGCACAGAAGCGTCTGTCACGCTGATTTGTGCTAAGGATTCGCAGAAACAGAACATTATGTCGGAATTGTGGTAAGAGATGGGATTTTCAAGATGTGCGTAGCTGGCTCGGTGGGCTATGGGTAACACATTCATTCACACATTTTTGGACTCAAAAATTTTTTATTTCCAATACTCGCACAGGAGCATCTGTCACGCTCCTTTGTGCTAAGGATTCGCAGAAACAGAACATCCTGTCGGAATTGTGGTAAGAGATGGGATTTTCAAGATGTGCGTAGCTGGCTCGGTGGGCTATGGGTAACACATTCATTCACACATTTTTGGACTCAAAAATTTTTTATTTCAAATACTCGCACAGGAGCGTCTGTCACGCTCCTTTGTGCTAAGGATTCGCAGAAACAGAACATCCTGTCGGAATTGTGGTAAGAGATGGGATTTTCAAGATGTGCGTAGCTGGCTCGGTGGGCTATGGGTAACTCATTCATTCACACATTCTTGGACTCAAAATTTTTTTGTTTCCAATACTCGCACAGAAGCGTCTGTCACGCTGATTTGTGCTAAGGATTCGCAGAAACAGAACATCCTGTCGGAATTGTGGTAGGAGATGGGATTTTCAAGATGTGCGTAGCTGGCTCGGTGGGCTATGGGTAACACATTCATTCACACATTTTCGGACTCAAAAATTGTTTGTTTCCAATACTCGCACAGAAGCGTCTGTCACGCTGATTTGTGCTAAGGATTCGCAGAAACAGAACATTATGTCGGAATTGTGGTAAGAGATGGGATTTTCAAGATGTGCGTAGCTGGCTCGGTGGGCTATGGGTAACACATTCATTCACACATTTTTGGACTCAAAAATTTTTTATTTCCAATACTCGCACAGGAGCATCTGTCACGCTCCTTTGTGCTAAGGATTCGCAGAAACAGGACATCCTGTCGGAATTGTGGTAAGAGATGGGATTTTCAAGATGTGCGTAGCTGGCTCGGTGGGCTATGGGTAACCCATTCATTCACACATTTTCGGACTCAAAAATTTTCTATTTCCAATACTCGCACAGAAGCGTCTGTCACGCTTATTTGTGCTAAGGATTCGCAGAAACAGAACATCCTGTCGGAATTGTGGTAAGAGATGGGATTTTCAAGATGTGCGTAGCTGGCTCGGTGGGCTATGGGTAACACATTCATTCACACATTTTTGGACTCAAAAATTTTTTATTTCCAATACTCGCACAGGAGCGTCTGTCACGCTCCTTTGTGCTAAGGATTCGCAGAAATAGAACATCTTGTCGGAATTGTGGTAAGAGATGGGATTTTCAAGATGTGCGTAGCTGGCTCGGTGGGCTATGGGTAACCCATTCATTCACACATTTTTGGACTCAAAATTTTTTTGTTTCCAATACTCGCACAGAAGCGTCTGTCACGCTGATTTGTGCTAAGGATTCGCAGAAACAGAACATCCTGTCGGAATTGTGGTAGGAGATGGGATTTTCAAGATGTGCGTAGCTGGCTCGGTGGGCTATGGGTAACACATTCATTCACACATTTTTGGACTCAAAAATTTTTTATTTCCAATACTCGCACAGGAGCGTCTGTCACGCTCCTTTGTGCTAAGGATTCGCAGAAACAGAACATCCTGTCGGAATTGTGGTAAGAGATGGGATTTTCAAGATGTGCGTAGCTGGCTCGGTGGGCTATGGGTAACACATTCATTCACACATTTTCGGACTCAAAAATTTTTTATTTCCAATACTCGCACAGGACCGTCTGTCACGCTGATTTGTGCTAAGGATTCGCAGAAAAAGAAAATCCTGTCGGAATCGTGATAATAAATGAGATTTTCAAGATGTGCGTAGCTGGCTCGGTGGGCTATGGGTAACCCATTCATTCACACATTTGGGGACTCAAAAATTGTTTGTTTCCAATACTCGCACAGAAGCGTCTGTCACGCTGATTTGTGCTAAGGATTCGCAGGAACAGAACATTATGTCGGAATTGTGGTAAGAGATGGGATTTTCAAGATGTGCGTAGCTGGCTCGGTGGGCTATGGGTAACACATTCATTCACACATTTTTGGACTCAAAAATTTTTTATTTCCAATACTCGCACAGGAGCGTCTGTCACGCTCCTTTGTGCTAAGGATTCGCAGAAACAGAACATCCTGTCGGAATTGTGGTAAGAGATGGGATTTTCAAGATGTGCGTAGCTGGCTCGGTGGGCTATGGGTAACACATTCATTCACACATTTTTGGACTCAAAAATTTTTTATTTCCAATACTCGCACAGGAGCATCTGTCACGCTGATTTGTGCTAAGGATTCGCAGAAAAAGAAAATCCTGTCGGAATCGTGATAAGAAATGAGATTTGCAAGATGTGCGTAGCTGGCTCGGTGGGCTATGGGTAACACATTCATTCACACATTTTTGGACTCAAAAATTTTTTATTTCCAATACTCGCACAGGAGCGTCTGTCACGCTCCTTTGTGCTAAGGATTCGCAGAAACAGAACATCCTGTCGGAATTGTGGTAAGAGATGGGATTTTCAAGATGTGCGTAGCTGGCTCGGTGGGCTATGGGTAACACATTCATTCACACATTTTTGGACTCAAAAATTTTTTATTTCCAATACTCGCACAGGAGCATCTGTCACGCTCCTTTGTGCTAAGGATTCGCAGAAACAGAACATCCTGTCGGAATTGTGGTAAGAGATGGGATTTTCAAGATGTGCGTAGCTGGCTCGGTGGGCTATGGGTAACCCATTCATTCACACATTTTCGGACTCAAAAATTTTTTATTTCCAATACTCGCACAGGACCGTCTGTCACGCTGATTTGTGCTAAGGATTCGCAGAAAAAGAAAATCCTGTCGGAATCGTGATAACAAATGAGATTTTCAAGATGTGCGTAGCTGGCTCGGTGGGCTATGGGTAACCCATTCATTCACACATTTGGGGACTCAAAAATTGTTTGTTTCCAATACTCGCACAGAAGCGTCTGTCACGCTGATTTGTGCTAAGGATTCGCAGGAACAGAACATTATGTCGGAATTGTGGTAAGAGATGGGATTTTCAAGATGTGCGTAGCTGGCTCGGTGGATTATGGGTAACACATTCATTCACACATTTTTGGACTCAAAAATTTTTTATTTCCAATACTCGCACAGGAGCGTCTGTCACGCTCCTTTGTGCTAAGGATTCGCAGAAACAGAACATCCTGTCGGAATTGTGGTAAGAGATGGGATTTTCAAGATGTGCGTAGCTGGCTCGGTGGGCTATGGGTAACACATTCATTCACACATTTTTGGACTCAAAAATTTTTTATTTCCAATACTCGCACAGGAGCATCTGTCACGCTGATTTGTGCTAAGGATTCGCAGAAAAAGAAAATCCTGTCGGAATCGTGATAAGAAATGAGATTTGCAAGATGTGCGTAGCTGGCTCGGTGGGCTATGGGTAACACATTCATTCACACATTTTTGGACTCAAAATTTTTTTGTTTCCAATACTCGCACAGAAGCGTCTGTCACGCTGATTTGTGCTAAGGATTCGCAGAAACAGAACATTATGTCGGAATTGTGGTAAGAGATGGGATTTTCAAGATGTGCGTAGCTGGCTCGGTGGGCTATGGGTAACACATTCATTCACACATTTTTGGACTCAAAAATTTTTTATTTCCAATACTCGCACAGGAGCGTCTGTCACGCTCCTTTGTGCTAAGGATTCGCAGAAATAGAACATCTTGTCGGAATTGTGGTAAGAGATGGGATTTTCAAGATGTGCGTAGCTGGCTCGGTGGGCTATGGGTAACCCATTCATTCACACATTTTTGGACTCAAAAATTTTTTATTTCCAATACTCGCACAGGAGCATCTGTCACGCTCCTTTGTGCTAAGGATTCGCAGAAACAGAACATCCTGTCGGAATTGTGGTAAGAGATGGGATTTTCAAGATGTGCGTAGCTGGCTCGGTGGGCTATGGGTAACTCATTCATTCACACATTCTTGGACTCAAAATTTTTTTGTTTCCAATACTCGCACAGAAGCGTCTGTCACGCTGATTTGTGCTAAGGATTCGCAGGAACAGAACATTATGTCGGAATTGTGGTAAGAGATGGGATTTTCAAGATGTGCGTAGCTGGCTCGGTGGGCTATGGGTAACACATTCATTCACACATTTTTGGACTCAAAAATTTTTTATTTCCAATACTCGCACAGGAGCGTCTGTCACGCTCCTTTGTGCTAAGGATTCGCAGAAACAGAACATCCTGTCGGAATTGTGGTAAGAGATGGGATTTTCAAGATGTGCGTAGCTGGCTCGGTGGGCTATGGGTAACACATTCATTCACACATTTTTGGACTCAAAAATTTTTTATTTCCAATACTCGCACAGGAGCATCTGTCACGCTGATTTGTGCTAAGGATTCGCAGAAAAAGAAAATCCTGTCGGAATCGTGATAAGAAATGAGATTTGCAAGATGTGCGTAGCTGGCTCGGTGGGCTATGGGCAACACATTCATTCACACATTTTTGGACTCAAAAATTTTTTATTTCCAATACTCGCACAGGAGCGTCTGTCACGCTCCTTTGTGCTAAGGATTCGCAGAAACAGAACATCCTGTCGGAATTGTGGTAAGAGATGGGATTTTCAAGATGTGCGTAGCTGGCTCGGTGGGCTATGGGTAACCCATTCATTCACACATTTTCGGACTCAAAAATTTTTTATTTCCAATACTCGCACAGGACCGTCTGTCACGCTGATTTGTGCTAAGGATTCGCAGAAAAAGAAAATCCTGTCGGAATCGTGATAACAAATGAGATTTTCAAGATGTGCGTAGCTGGCTCGGTGGGCTATGGGTAACCCATTCATTCACACATTTGGGGACTCAAAAATTGTTTGTTTCCAATACTCGCACAGAAGCGTCTGTCACGCTGATTTGTGCTAAGGATTCGCAGGAACAGAACATTATGTCGGAATTGTGGTAAGAGATGGGATTTTCAAGATGTGCGTAGCTGGCTCGGTGGATTATGGGTAACACATTCATTCACACATTTTTGGACTCAAAAATTTTTTATTTCCAATACTCGCACAGGAGCGTCTGTCACGCTCCTTTGTGCTAAGGATTCGCAGAAACAGAACATCCTGTCGGAATTGTGGTAAGAGATGGGATTTTCAAGATGTGCGTAGCTGGCTCGGTGGGCTATGGGTAACACATTCATTCACACATTTTTGGACTCAAAAATTTTTTATTTCCAATACTCGCACAGGAGCATCTGTCACGCTGATTTGTGCTAAGGATTCGCAGAAAAAGAAAATCCTGTCGGAATCGTGATAAGAAATGAGATTTGCAAGATGTGCGTAGCTGGCTCGGTGGGCTATGGGTAACCCATTCATTCACACATTTTTGGACTCAAAATTTTTTTGTTTCCAATACTCGCACAGAAGCGTCTGTCACGCTGATTTGTGCTAAGGATTCGCAGAAACAGAACATTATGTCGGAATTGTGGTAAGAGATGGGATTTTCAAGATGTGCGTAGCTGGCTCGGTGGGCTATGGGTAACACATTCATTCACACATTTTTGGACTCAAAAATTTTTTATTTCCAATACTCGCACAGGAGCATCTGTCACGCTCCTTTGTGCTAAGGATTCGCAGAAAAAGAAAATCCTGTCGGAATCGTGATAAGAAATGAGATTTGCAAGATGTGCGTAGCTGGCTCGGTGGGCTATGGGTAACCCATTCATTCACACATTTTTGGACTCAAAATTTTTTTGTTTCCAATACTCGCACAGAAGCGTCTGTCACGCTGATTTGTGCTAAGGATTCGCAGAAACAGAACATTATGTCGGAATTGTGGTAAGAGATGGGATTTTCAAGATGTGCGTAGCTGGCTCGGTGGGCTATGGGTAACACATTCATTCACACATTTTTGGACTCAAAAATTTTTTATTTCCAATACTCGCACAGGAGCGTCTGTCACGCTCCTTTGTGCTAAGGATTCGCAGAAATAGAACATCTTGTCGGAATTGTGGTAAGAGATGGGATTTTCAAGATGTGCGTAGCTGGCTCGGTGGGCTATGGGTAACCCATTCATTCACACATTTTTGGACTCAAAAATTTTTTATTTCCAATACTCGCACAGGAGCATCTGTCACGCTCCTTTGTGCTAAGGATTCGCAGAAACAGAACATCCTGTCGGAATTGTGGTAAGAGATGGGATTTTCAAGATGTGCGTAGCTGGCTCGGTGGGCTATGGGTAACTCATTCATTCACACATTCTTGGACTCAAAATTTTTTTGTTTCCAATACTCGCACAGAAGCGTCTGTCACGCTGATTTGTGCTAAGGATTCGCAGGAACAGAACATTATGTCGGAATTGTGGTAAGAGATGGGATTTTCAAGATGTGCGTAGCTGGCTCGGTGGGCTATGGGTAACACATTCATTCACACATTTTTGGACTCAAAAATTTTTTATTTCCAATACTCGCACAGGAGCGTCTGTCACGCTCCTTTGTGCTAAGGATTCGCAGAAACAGAACATCCTGTCGGAATTGTGGTAAGAGATGGGATTTTCAAGATGTGCGTAGCTGGCTCGGTGGGCTATGGGTAACACATTCATTCACACATTTTTGGACTCAAAAATTTTTTATTTCCAATACTCGCACAGGAGCATCTGTCACGCTGATTTGTGCTAAGGATTCGCAGAAAAAGAAAATCCTGTCGGAATCGTGATAAGAAATGAGATTTGCAAGATGTGCGTAGCTGGCTCGGTGGGCTATGGGTAACACATTCATTCACACATTTTTGGACTCAAAAATTTTTTATTTCCAATACTCGCACAGGAGCGTCTGTCACGCTCCTTTGTGCTAAGGATTCGCAGAAACAGAACATCCTGTCGGAATTGTGGTAAGAGATGGGATTTTCAAGATGTGCGTAGCTGGCTCGGTGGGCTATGGGTAACCCATTCATTCACACATTTTCGGACTCAAAAATTTTTTATTTCCAATACTCGCACAGGACCGTCTGTCACGCTGATTTGTGCTAAGGATTCGCAGAAAAAGAAAATCCTGTCGGAATCGTGATAACAAATGAGATTTTCAAGATGTGCGTAGCTGGCTCGGTGGGCTATGGGTAACCCATTCATTCACACATTTGGGGACTCAAAAATTGTTTGTTTCCAATACTCGCACAGAAGCGTCTGTCACGCTGATTTGTGCTAAGGATTCGCAGGAACAGAACATTATGTCGGAATTGTGGTAAGAGATGGGATTTTCAAGATGTGCGTAGCTGGCTCGGTGGATTATGGGTAACACATTCATTCACACATTTTTGGACTCAAAAATTTTTTATTTCCAATACTCGCACAGGAGCGTCTGTCACGCTCCTTTGTGCTAAGGATTCGCAGAAACAGAACATCCTGTCGGAATTGTGGTAAGAGATGGGATTTTCAAGATGTGCGTAGCTGGCTCGGTGGGCTATGGGTAACACATTCATTCACACATTTTTGGACTCAAAAATTTTTTATTTCCAATACTCGCACAGGAGCATCTGTCACGCTGATTTGTGCTAAGGATTCGCAGAAAAAGAAAATCCTGTCGGAATCGTGATAAGAAATGAGATTTGCAAGATGTGCGTAGCTGGCTCGGTGGGCTATGGGTAACCCATTCATTCACACATTTTTGGACTCAAAATTTTTTTGTTTCCAATACTCGCACAGAAGCGTCTGTCACGCTGATTTGTGCTAAGGATTCGCAGAAACAGAACATTATGTCGGAATTGTGGTAAGAGATGGGATTTTCAAGATGTGCGTAGCTGGCTCGGTGGGCTATGGGTAACACATTCATTCACACATTTTTGGACTCAAAAATTTTTTATTTCCAATACTCGCACAGGAGCGTCTGTCACGCTCCTTTGTGCTAAGGATTCGCAGAAATAGAACATCTTGTCGGAATTGTGGTAAGAGATGGGATTTTCAAGATGTGCGTAGCTGGCTCGGTGGGCTATGGGTAACCCATTCATTCACACATTTTTGGACTCAAAAATTTTTTATTTCCAATACTCGCACAGGAGCATCTGTCACGCTCCTTTGTGCTAAGGATTCGCAGAAACAGAACATCCTGTCGGAATTGTGGTAAGAGATGGGATTTTCAAGATGTGCGTAGCTGGCTCGGTGGGCTATGGGTAACTCATTCATTCACACATTCTTGGACTCAAAAATTTTTTATTTCCAATACTCGCACAGGAGCGTCTGTCACGCTCCTTTGTGCTAAGGATTCGCAGAAACAGAACATCCTGTCGGAATTGTGGTAAGAGATGGGATTTTCAAGATGTGCGTAGCTGGCTCGGTGGGCTATGGGTAACACATTCATTCACACATTTTCGGACTCAAAAATTTTTTATTTCCAATACTCGCACAGGACCGTCTGTCACGCTGATTTGTGCTAAGGATTCGCAGAAAAAGAAAATCCTGTCGGAATCGTGATAAGAAATGAGATTTGCAAGATGTGCGTAGCTGGCTCGGTGGGCTATGGGTAACCCATTCATTCACACATTTGGGGACTCAAAAATTGTTTGTTTCCAATACTCGCACAGAAGCGTCTGTCACGCTGATTTGTGCTAAGGATTCGCAGGAACAGAACATTATGTCGGAATTGTGGTAAGAGATGGGATTTTCAAGATGTGCGTAGCTGGCTCGGTGGGCTATGGGTAACACATTCATTCACACATTTTTGGACTCAAAAATTTTTTATTTCCAATACTCGCACAGGAGCGTCTGTCACGCTCCTTTGTGCTAAGGATTCGCAGAAACAGAACATCCTGTCGGAATTGTGGTAAGAGATGGGATTTTCAAGATGTGCGTAGCTGGCTCGGTGGGCTATGGGTAACACATTCATTCACACATTTTTGGACTCAAAAATTTTTTATTTCCAATACTCGCACAGGAGCATCTGTCACGCTGATTTGTGCTAAGGATTCGCAGAAAAAGAAAATCCTGTCGGAATCGTGATAAGAAATGAGATTTGCAAGATGTGCGTAGCTGGCTCGGTGGGCTATGGGTAACACATTCATTCACACATTTTTGGACTCAAAAATTTTTTATTTCCAATACTCGCACAGGAGCGTCTGTCACGCTCCTTTGTGCTAAGGATTCGCAGAAACAGAACATCCTGTCGGAATTGTGGTAAGAGATGGGATTTTCAAGATTTGCGTAGCTGGCTCGGTGGGCTATGGGTAACACATTCATTCACACATTTTTGGACTCAAAAATTTTTTATTTCCAATACTCGCACAGGAGCGTCTGTCACGCTCCTTTGTGCTAAGGATTCGCAGAAAAAGAAAATCCTGTCGGAATCGTGATAACAAATGAGATTTGCAAGATGTGCGTAGCTGGCTCGGTGGGCTATGGGTAACACATTCATTCACACATTTTAGGACTCAAAAATTTTTTATTTCCAATACTCGCACAGGAGCGTCTGTCACGCTCCTTTGTGCTAAGGTTTCGCAGAAACAGAACATCCTGTCGGAATTGTGGTAAGAGATGGGATTTTCAAGATGTGCGTAGCTGGCTCGGTGGGCTATGGGTAACCCATTCATTCACACATTTTCGGACTCAAAAATTTTTTATTTCCAATACTCGCACAGGACCGTCTGTCACGCTGATTTGTGCTAAGGATTCGCAGAAAAAGAAAATCCTGTCGGAATCGTGATAAGAAATGAGATTTGCAAGATGTGCGTAGCTGGCTCGGTGGGCTATGGGTAACCCATTCATTCACACATTTGGGGACTCAAAAATTGTTTGTTTCCAATACTCGCACAGAAGCGTCTGTCACGCTGATTTGTGCTAAGGATTCGCAGGAACAGAACATTATGTCGGAATTGTGGTAAGAGATGGGATTTTCAAGATGTGCGTAGCTGGCTCGGTGGATTATGGGTAACACATTCATTCACACATTTTTGGACTCAAAAATTTTTTATTTCCAATACTCGCACAGGAGCGTCTGTCACGCTCCTTTGTGCTAAGGATTCGCAGAAACAGAACATCCTGTCGGAATTGTGGTAAGAGATGGGATTTTCAAGATGTGCGTAGCTGGCTCGGTGGGCTATGGGTAACACATTCATTCACACATTTTTGGACTCAAAAATTTTTTATTTCCAATACTCGCACAGGAGCATCTGTCACGCTGATTTGTGCTAAGGATTCGCAGAAAAAGAAAATCCTGTCGGAATCGTGATAAGAAATGAGATTTGCAAGATGTGCGTAGCTGGCTCGGTGGGCTATGGGTAACCCATTCATTCACACATTTTCGGACTCAAACATTTTTTGTTTCCAATACTCGCACAGAAGCGTCTGTCACGCTCCTTTGTGCTAAGGATTCGCAGAAAAAGAAAATCCTGTCGGAATCGTGATAAGAAATGAAATTTGCAAGATGTGCGTAGCTGGCTCGGTGGGCTATGGGTAACCCATTCATTCACACATTTTTGGACTCAAAATTTTTTTGTTTCGAATACTCGCACAGAAGCGTCTGTCACGCAGATTTGTGCTAAGGATACTCAGAAACAGAACATCCTGTCGGAATTGTGGTGAGAGATCTGATTTTCAAAATGTGTGTAGCTGGCTCGGTGGGCTGTGGGTAACACATTAATTCACACATTTTTGGACTCAACATTTTTTTGTTTCCAATACTCGCACAGAAGCGTCTGTCACGCTTATTTGTGCTAAGGATTCGCAGAAAAAGAAAATCCTGTCGGAATCGTGATAAGAAATGAGATTTGCAAGATGAGCGTAGCTGGCTCGGTGGGCTATGGGTAACACATTCATTCACACATTTTTGGACTCAAAAATTTTTTATTTCCAATACTCGCACAAAAGCGTCTGTCACGCTTATTTGTGCTAAGGATTCCCAGAAACAGAAAATCCTGTCGGAATTGGGGTTAGAGATGACAACCCCAGTCATGTGCGTAGCCCAGTCATTCACACATATTTGGAAATAGCAGAAGCTACACGAGAACTGTCCATGAAACTGCACCCCAGGTAGATGATAATCATTTAAAGTAGCACTCAAGCCGCCATGAAAGCCAACTCATCCACATTCGTCATATCAAAACTAGTTATGCGATGGAGTGTTTTAAAAATTATGTACGAGTAGCAGTTGTTATCTCGGTAATTCAATAAAAATTGTAGTATGCCACGCCCTCTTTATAGAGATGCAAAAGAATTGTTCAAGTTTTTCTGTTTGTTTTTTCTTGTTTGGATTCGTTCTGCATCTATTCCTCAACCTTCGACTGTTGGAATACTTCCTGCTGACTCGAAAACCTTTTCGTTCCAGATTGCCCTTCTAGGGACTTCGAAAGCTACCACTGTTCTGAATTCAATATCCTACTGAGACCTGTCTAGACATCTTTTCACTTCCACCGTCCCACAATGGCGTTCATTTCTTATTTATCAACTAATAATTTACAACAAGCACAAGCACGATAGCCTCATAAGTAGGTTCAACAGGACTCAAGCCCGTCGGCTCCATCGGAACTGAGCACATTCCTCACATCACCTTCACTTAACATGGTAATTTAATACACACTTCGTAATTTTCTTTTGATATCCGGATGCTGGAAGAGCTCTGTCAATCAATCAGGACCCTCATTCCTTCGGTGCACACCTACAGTGTCATTATGTTTATCCACACGCCTCGAAAGAAAGACTAAAAAAACCGAATTGACGTTAAAGCGAAACCAATACCAACGCCAACATCGACAAACAACCATATTTTCCTTTTATTTTCCCTCAAATTTATTTTTAATGGATCAACTTTCATCCCAGGACTCGAGGGGGAAGCCGCTTTCTTCCGTTGATGTGGGTAGGCTCCCTTAGCGGCAATCAGTTTTAATTCTACTTTCGTTGAAAGACCGGTCGCAGGGGGGATGTAATTCATAGGGCGAGATATTAATTTCGAAATTCGAAGGGGGAGCCGATTCGATTACCATTAGTTCGACTATATGCGATTGATTGATTGTCCTGATTGACATTACAAGACGCGACTGTCAACAGTCTTGCGATTCCCAATGACAGATACAGTAGGACTTCCTACTACACTGACAGTTCAGGGACGGATAATGACCTTCGTTCGAAGGATGATGATTCTACTCGACAATAAAGAATCCATTATCCGTAACCATTCCAGTTTGGTCCAAGGAGAGAGGAGAATTGACCACAATATGGAGGTGCTGCACCCACGGGCTATTCTACAACGCACATCTGTGGTTGTTGCCAATAAAACGTTTATGACACAATTTACGGGCCAAAGAGCTTATTTATTCTGGGAGGACATTTCGAACATTTTACGCACAGGATTCTGTTCACCATCGCTTCTGATATTTTTTTTGCGTTCTATAGCAAGGATAACACGTTTATCCGTGCACGAGTCCCGACTGTTTGTGACATTAGGTTCGGGATTTTGTGGAATCCGAGGATAATTCACATGAACTTACAAGAATTGTGATTTTTATGATGTAGTAGGTGGTGTTACCCAAAACGAGGACAAAAGTGCGGTTGAACAGAGGGAACGGCTAATGGAAGGTATGGCGTATACGTACTTTTTTTTGCGAATACTGTTTGTGCATGACGCACTTTATATTTTGGATAGTATTGCCTCTGCATTTGATGGATAAGATAGTTGACGAATCGCTGAAATCACTTGAGCCACAAAGTGAGTACAAATATTCCACGTTCTTGAGAAATCTCTCTCAATCATCGTCATCGTCGTGAGACTTTTAAAGAAAATAAAACACAGCAGAGGCGGTGCCAAAGTAAAGAAGATTCATCACATTCAGTCAAAAAAAGTGAGTTTTTCTAAAAAAGAATTGATGGCAGTCTGTGTAGACTGAATGTACAGGATGTTCGAATGATAGAAAGTATATTTTTGTTCTTTGAGTAACTAATCTGAGCCATTGCCACTACAATCTTTCTTCCTGTTACTTGACAGCCGATCAGGCTAATCACCATGCACTCATCCTCTGGAATTTTGTTCAAATCGTTCCTGTACACACTATGTAGATAGATACTTCAAGGACTTTTTTAAACATTCTGCTATTCACTGTAGTGAAGCTGCTGCCGATAAAATCTGAACAACAGCAGTTCACATACTATAGGGGAAATGACGACCTGTTTTATTTTCACCATGGAGGTGCTTCTGGAACTAGTTACCTTGCACTTTACAGTCAAGGAGTCTACAAGTTGAGCGATGCTTACAATGGAAAAAGAGAGATTTACAAAGAACATACAAACAAGTTTGGATTTATTTTATCAACAAGATTATGCTATCCACTGTGACCAGCAATCGTACATAAATGGGTCAAGAACTGATGGCGAGAGTGCAGAAGTGTTTGGGCCGAGATCAGAATATTTTTCTTTTATGAACAATCCAGGCATAATAAAACTCATAAACAGATACGTTTAAAACAAGTCTGACAAAAATATAGCAACTCTGACGTGGTAATGTCAGTAGGAATGGCAGCATAAACGTATTGAACTGGTGAGACATAATAGACCAATGCTATGTATTCACCTTAACTAAATCCGAAATTTTACAAGGACTTAGCTAAATCTACCAAAATCCCCAAGATTTGTCAAATACCATCGAATGGGGGGGAATTCATAATGAATCTCATATAAGTCTGAAAGGATGCCAACAAACGTCACTTCTTTGTGACGGAAAAAAACCAAAATTTCAGAATTAAAAAGTCTAATAAATTCAAAATACAATGAGTAAGTAAGCTTTATTTCGTTTTTGGTGATTCTGCCATATAATCGAGAGTAAACAATTGAAATTCCATCCACATCCAGAAATGTGGCAGTCTGTGTGACAGCAAACGTCAATCGTGGTGGAGACACCTGGTTTCGATAACTTTTGATTTAGCTTTTAGTGGAGACATAGCATAACCTCCTAATAATCTATTGAGAACCAGATCATCTGGAATCAGAAAACAATGAAGCAGCAGATGAACTAGCTATGTGCCAGCTACAAGCCTAGATTGGAAAATGTCCTCTAGAATGATGATGAATCAATAGTTGAAAACCCTCATAAACACGACTTTTGGAGAGTTAACTCAAATAAGGGAACAACTTCACCAATGGTAGGTGGTGGTAATATAGAGCTTCAGGTCAGAATTCAAATATTCTTTAATATCTTCAAGAATTTTGGAACTATTTCTAAATTTCTTTAGCTTCTGAGTAATGACTACCCTTTGTGAGCGGACGGTACAGCTCAATTAGTTTTTAAACAAAATACTGCGATGTCCTCGAACATCTTTTAAACTATCAAAGGCTGCTACTAAGAATCCATCCACACAAGCACCAGGACCTTCCAGACTGAAATTTGTACCATTGTAACCATGCCGACAGCGACATATGGCTGTGTCAGATAGCCACACTACTTTCATGGCACTCAATTCCTCTTACCTTAACTTACTTAGATATGAATTCAAATTGAAATTTTGAGACACGCAATCCAATTCTTTTACAGCGCACTCTGGTGTCCCCCAAGGAAGCCATTTAGGCCCCATTCTCGTTACACTCAGTAATAATGATCCTCAACCAGAAATCAAATCGATATTTAAATATTTCCCGATGAGATGAACTCTTTTACTCGTATATTCCTCCATTAACAGTGCCACTAGAAGGTTCGTTAAAAACTGTCTCATTTTGAACCCACTGTGACGACGTTTGATTACTTTTAAGCTCAGCAAACTGTTTGACTATTGACAGTGTTAAGGACCTCGATATTCACTTCGACCCTAAACTTGATTTCAACCGACATATGAATTTCATTCTCAATGTTATGGTATTTTCAAAATACCCCTATAAAGAGCTTATTTATATTGTTCATCTACATATAAGCATTTATGTCCTTCAATACATGCCCACATACAAGTTGAAGTCCTACATAAAGTGCCGAAGAATTTTAACTGCAAAAAGGACTAGAAATACACAACCCACACAGGTTTGACTTTCCATGCTAAATTTTTAAAAATTCCATTTAAATGAATAAGCACAACGTCAACAATCGAACCAATAATGGGTTTTCATGGAAAATTGAAAATTAAACCAGATCAGCCACTGAGGACGCTTGGACTCTGATTTCGGGAGTCGGGCAGGGTTCAAGAGCATTGGGTTGGCAAAATTCCAAACAGAATTATTTTCCCTTTAATTGCCCTAAGAGCCTGACCTCTCAGCTCGAAATAATATCGACCTTTTCTGTAATTTCCTTTGACATCTGAGATTCGAAATCCCTTCTTTTTTTTCGAATCAAGTTTGTCATGATTTTATGGTAAATGTCAACACATCGGCCAATTTCTGACCAAGGACACCATCCACTGTTAAGGCAGAGAGTACATCTCACTACCTTAGCTGTCAAAATGTATTTTATGTGCCAACCGCAGGAACAAACATCTATAAACCTTATTTAACTAACCACTCTAATTAAAGCTAACGATGGAAAGCATTAAACTCCTGACCTTGGCCATTAATATGACATATCCTTCGCAGGATAAACATTCCATTTAATGGCGAAACAAAAGATAATAAAATCTATTGTTGGACATCGAAATGGTGTCAAGAAATAATCACCACAAATCAAATAAAAGGAATCCCTTTATCGTTGACGGATAAGATCCTCAGCCTTTTTTTAATTAACAATGATGAGGACAAAGGACTCACTGTGTGAGTAAAATGATGAATGGACTCCACAATGATGGATGACTTGGGCTCCATTGCATTGTTTTTAAAGTGCAAATCGCTGAGATCTCAAGCACATCGCACACGTTCATGGAAGGTACAGTCCATTCTGTTTGCTATTGTCCTTTCAAAATCCGTGGGATATTAATGGCACACATATACCACAGGAGTTCATTATCATTAGTGTCAAAGTTCTCGGGTTATGATGTTTGAATACTTGCCTGATGATTCAATTATCACTGCATCTAGTGGAACTAATTGGCTGTGGTTATGTTGTGGAAACGAAAAGGACGATGATGAGGACATCAGCCACAACGAGCTCTGTTTGTATTCTGTACAGCACCGCAGAAGAGAAAAGAATTCAATATAATAAAAGTGATTCCAAGGAATATCAGTTAATTATGTGTACTGTGCATGCATTCAGGACATCAGGCTCTTCTGGGTATTTTTGATGAATTCATGATACCATTCAAGCTTGTAGTAGTTACAGAATAACTCGCATTGATATTCAGCGTTGGGGATATATTTGTTAACAAACATCAACATTATTTGTCCCTCCACCGGCATAAATGTATTCATTTCCATTTCATATAAACAACCATAAATAAAAATTGTTTTCCGATGAATCCTTTTTTATTTTTAATTTAAAGTTAAAATAAAAATCATAATTGAAATATTTTCCAATGAATATAATTCATGCGGCAGAGGGTTAAGTAACAGTGTAAACAATGGTACTTTGCCTGCTTTTCGGAAACCAAATATCCTTTTTTCTGTTTAGTACACATTACGACTGAAAATTAATTTAAATTTATGTAGGGTGCTTTGCAGTGTTTTTTTTTTAAATTTAAGAGCAGATGTGTTAACTTAAAGCCATTTTTACGGAAAGGTTCAAAACGGAGTTCTCTCAGAGGACTTAGGCATCAACCTCTCCTTTAACCTCTCACACTATTACAGCGTTTTTCAAGCCGAAATCAAAGCAAAGTAATGCAGTATCAGCATCGGATATTGTCATCTACGTCGAAAGTCAGGCAGTCATCAAATCTCTTGCATCAGAGAAGAGGCTCCTCTGGTTTGGATAGCATAAACGTCACCGAAATCGATATCAACATCGACGGGGTAAGACTGGCCAGTCATACATGGCATCAGCTTTACCAGAACGAAAACAGGACTATCGGACTCCTAAAACACACCAGAGGAACTCTCTCCAAGATAGTCAATACCCTAATAGGCCACTAGGGTCAAAGACTGGGCATCCACTACAACGACTCCTGCAGAAGCTGTAGGGTTGAAGAGCAGGAGGAGAACATCAGTCATCTCATAAGCACATGCCCAGCACTTGCCAATATCAGGAAGGGGTCACTAGGTAAATACCTTTTCAACGATCTGAGTACCCCCAGCATGGCTAAGATTAGCTTATTTTTTAAAGAGAGCTGGGGATCTACCGAAATCAATTAGACCAAATTAGACTTCTGGTCTAAGTGCATCCTTATCGAGAGAAGGTCTAAATCAACCAACCAACTTAAGCCATTGACAGTATAAAGCAAGGCTTGCTTGGATAAATGGTACCCTAATTCAGAAATATGGACAAAATTCTATGGAGTTTCAAACGGTTGGTCCAATTTTTGATGACTCGATCAATTATTCCGGCAATGGCGTCTCTATTGATAGCCAATTCTGCGGGAAGATGATTTTTCCAGAAACCAATTACCCAGGCTTTAATTCTTACGTCAGCACAGTACGAATGTAGGCCTAGATCCAATCGCAGAGAATCCAATTCCAGAATGAAAAATCTGGAAAAATCATCAAAAAATATTACGTATACGCCACCGAAGAAGTCACATTCTTGCTATTCCTGGCATGTATTGGGTTGATGCAGCTCAAAAAAATTAAAACTCCACACGTGCGCCAAAAGTGAAACGCTGCACGATAGAATGGCAAACCTTCCTCAATACCTTGACAGCTGGATGTCATTGATAACTTTGACAGCTGCTGAAACGTAACAATTGTCAAAAGTATCATTGCTATCTGGTCACAGTTTATAATGACTCCACAGAGTAGTTCCTTTCATAGAGCCACCAGTACCGGTTTTTGTAATCTTTTCTACATCGCTTTCTATTTCTCATTGGTGACCTGGACCTGTTTCAATGGTTCAGATTGCTTTTTGGAGTCTTCTTGAAAATTTTGCTCTTCGCTGCTCCTGGAGATTCTAACCAGATTTCTCCTAACGCGTTTGCTTTCTAATGAAACAACAAAACACCAATGATCGGCGCGACATTAGGGACTTAGGACCCAGCTGCTCATAACCATTTATGATGTGGGAGTTATAGTTATCATAAAAGTTGGACAAGGCCTTCCGTAGAGACCTTCTGTCAGAGAGATAGATGGCTATCCCATCCCGGGGCATCGGTTTTTACAAATTAACAGGCAATGTCCAACTAAGCGCCGCGTTCCTCCTTAGCGCAGTACACAAATGCATCATGGTCACGTTTACACTAATTGAAGAATTTGTATCGAATGAACTGATAAATATGTTATGCGCTACGACCTAGAACTCGATATAGCCGTCCCACTTATGTGCTCTCCTTAAAGCTCTAAAGCAATGAAACGAATTCAACAAGTCCACGTCCACGTGCCGTTCCATGTGCCTGCCAGCCACAACACACCCACTCTGCGCATTCCAATTTCGCGCAGTTGTCTGCCTTTCCTGCCTGGAAACGCCACTAGCACCCACCACGGCAACACTCTTCCATTCCATTCGAAACGATGATGATTACGACCAAGTCAGCCGTTTCCTATGCGCCTTCTCTGGTCGGAGGAGTATTTCAGTCGAAGAATTTCACTCGTCATGAACGGTGCTCCCAGTACGATGCTCGATACCCTTCCTTCGGTCGCGAAAACCACATAATCACGTAAGTCCGGCGTCTGCCTCTGCTCTGGTCCGAGTTACTCTGTACTAATTGGATGCGGATCTAATGGACGCAATTTCCTACCCAGAGCTCCAAAGTGTTTACATTTGCGCCTCGTTATTGATGTAATTTGTTTGCGAAAAGAATTCGGTCAGTGGGTGTGGAGTGGCCACAGGTGAGAATCGTTTCAATTGATCTCTCCATTGAATCTTTTGGGTTTTGAAGTGTTTTTGAATCATCCTGCTGATTTGTGAAGTCGTTCCATAGAACGCGCTGTGTACACCCGGTGTGGTTAGTGTTCCGAGTTTTGTGGAATTTTCCGGTTAAATTGTTTCCCGTGTGTGCTCCTGGTTCGATGGTGTTAAGAAGGCTTTAAGGCGGATAATATGCGGCGCAAATAATCTCGCACAGGACCGGCTAAATTGGTTTACCCTGTTCTCCTGCCGCCATTCATTGAACACCAGAGAAGGATAACCATAAAAGTGTTCTTGAATCACAGCAGGGTAAGTCCTGTGTACCTCGTATTGAATATTTGGTTTTTTGTAGTCGGTGGGGGATTATCTCTGAACCACTGTTGATGGCTTCTTCCTCTTTAGAATGCGATCGTATGTGAGAATTTAATGGAAAAGTTTCACATGGCGTGGGTCCTTTGTGTGCGCGATGGTTGGGTTTACTGCAGGGATTTCGAGGATTTCGTTAGTTTCTGCAGGATGGTGAGTGCCCGAAGGGGACAAATGCAAAATTCACATTAAATGGTGGGATTTTGAAATGGGTTTCCAGTGAAAGCGGTTCCTGCAGACAACTTGGACGAGAATGCTTTAAACTTTAATTTATCTTGTTTAAGTTTTAATTGGAAATTCGTGTTGGAAGTGGGTTGTGTTCGGTCTGAAACATCATTCGCATTATATTTCACGAGAAACGATTTAAATTTAAAATTTAAAAAGTTTTTCAAGTCATTTTTCGAATCGCAATTATGTTTAATTTCGAATCTATTTGGAAAAAAGTAAAATTTTAGACAAATATTGTAAGAAATTCCCTCAAACTAAGTGGAAATTTACGCGGAAAATATCAGAACTAATAATTAGGGCGAATAAATCGACGAAGCGGGGCGAAGCGGAGCTGAAGCGGTGCAGAAGTTTGAATGAAGTGATGGCAATTTTTGAGAGTTCATTTGAAAAGGATTTTTCCATTCTCTCTTTTTTAAAAATAAGTAAAATTTATATGAAACGTTTTTCGAAGTGATTTTCGTCGTAATTTCCTTTTGTGAAATTTTCGAAAACTCTTGTGTTCCATTGAATTTATAATTCCACTCGAACCTGTGGGGAGAGTATCGGTATGATTTACTTGGAATCACATATCTGTATGGGCTTTGGGTTAAATTTGGTAAAAAAATATGCTACCAGATGGTGTCGCATATTCCTGGGAATATGGTCTATAAGTGGAATGTATAGCAAATATTTAAATCGTAAAAAGGAGAAACTACAGTTTTTAAACATAGGTTCCTGTGATCCAATTGATTTATTGGTCATCAAATAAACTATTGTAAGTCCTGAGAGTAATGTCTTCTAGGGGCCTTCTTGTACCTAGATACAGGCTGTAGTATGTACTTTGGATATAGTTTTGTATTTCGTTCTTTAATTAGTTCCCCATTTTGTTCAACTTTCAGCAGTTTGAATTGCTTAAGGGATTGATAATTGTTTCCACCCTAGCTGTCGGTGTAGTTCTCATCTACTTGGTTGTAGATATGCACAGTGGTCTCCTTATTTTTGTTATTGCCAGACAGAATAGAATGTGATATTCATTAGAGATATCCGTATCTTTTTAAATACCTAAACACCTCTCGAATCCTTGGAATTATCTTCTAATAAATTGATTTTCACTCACTATGCACTCACTATGCAGTTCGTCTCTTAGAAAGATGACGATGGCAGAGGGATATTCCAGAGAACCTAAGGGCCGATGAAATTGCCAAACATAGAAACAGCTGTAGGTATCTATTTTTGATATTCCAATCGGAGTTGGTGGCTATTGAAAGAAGAAATCTCAGGTGGGCAAATGTCCTGCTACCCCCTTGGGAACTGAAGCGCTCTAAGATTTTGATCTCTCCTAACAGATTGGGTGTCATCATTGGACATTGTCTAATATGATAGCACGCAACTAAGCTTGGATTTTTGGAGAAGTTGCAGAAAAGATCAGTAGGAGGAATCTATTCTTTGAAGGTTTCTTCTTAAATGGTATTGGTGGTCTAAGTAATTAACACCCACACCAGGACTCTACTACCAGTTTCACTAGTTGATATGAAGGATTGTATGATCTGGGTGGTCCCACAATAAGTTATTCTTTGATTGACAATAAGTTTCCTGTTGCGCATGACTCGTAGGTACATATGTCAGGCTGGTAGTATCTCTTTAATCATTGTACCACATGAGCTTTTGGGATTGACCTCAAGTCCGTAAAAGCTTTGTCAACATTTGAAGCTGACAACAAGTAAAAGAACTTCTGTTTCAAATAGCACTTGATCGCCTACATATGTAGACAACTATCTGGGCTACTCTGTCTTTGGAAGGATTTGGTGCATATCTCCTACTCACATCAAGAGGGAAAACATTCCCCTTCTTCCTTTTAGTTAAAAGGGCCACAATTAGTACTTCAGGCCCTTTCTAGTGCTAAAAATGGAAAATATCGATTCACTAGTCTGTAAGTCTTAATATGATGATGATGTGCTGTTGATTTACCTGACTATTGTGGATGACAAAACCAAGTAAAGATCAGTGTGTTGACCACAAAAGGAAGACATGGACCGGATCACAATTGTTTAACTTGATGGTTCGGTCCAAAAGGTCTTTCACAGATGAACCTTTAGCGAGCGTCTGAGAAACATTCGAAAGTATAACAATCATGAAAATTCTTTTCATAAACAACACAAAGGGTTGTGAAAATCCAGACTCTGGGTTCTAATCGGAGCTGCTGAACCAAATATTTGTATTAGGTGTCCAGATAGCAATGATACTTTTTCCAATTGTAAAGTTTCAGCAGCTGTCAAAGCTACCAATGACATCTAGCTGTCAAAATAAATAGTAAGACTTGCCATTCTATCATGCATCATTTTACGTTTGCCTCACGTGCGGAAATTATTAAAAAATATTGTCGAAATTCCGGATCAGTTGTAACTATTTACGCAACGTGAATCAAAAATCGTTTTCTCGGACGAGTCCCATTTTTGGCTCAGCGCAGCGGCTATGTCAGCAGAATTGCAGAATTGCCATTATTGGAGTGAACACAATCCACAAGTGTCTGATCAAGTGACTGTCTATAGCCAGAGCTAGAGCGATTTGACACTACTCGATTATTTTCTCTGGAACTACATCGTCCTTAGTCTACGCTAACAAGCCAAGCATTTTGCAGGAGTTCGAGGGCAAATTTGGAAACGTTATTGCCAATACTATTGCCAATGTTATTGGAATGCTGTGCTATTCCCCATAAAATGGCATAAATTTATCTTCAAAATAAAGCTAGAATATTTTTTGTATCTCACATCGTTGTTGTTTAATTTAAAGATTTTCCCCATCGTTCTTATCTGGTCACCCTGCATTCTATTTTATACTATTTCTGAGAAAAGAAGATTTGGAAGACGTTGATGTTAAAAATCCCAGTTGTGAGTGAGCAGCTTATTGGAAAAATGAAATCGGTCAGCAAATTTCCAAAGAATGTAGTATTTATTATTTTTAAGCTGCCAAAGATGACCATATTTTTCCGATTTTCTTAAAAGGTTGCGATGATGGATGGACAGGGAAATTGTGTTTTTGAAGAAAAATAACTCTTTGGAATTTAAGGACAATCAAAACATTTTGAACTACATTCTGTCTGTGATGTACCAAAACAATGAACTGAAAATACACAGAAAAAGAAAGGTAAGAGCTCGACTGGAGCACAAAAGGGACTTCCTTTTCTGGGAATTCCCAATGATCTTCACATGCATTGTTGAGACAAATTCTGCACCCACATACTGAAGACTGAACTTTATTCTGATTACCAAGAGGATAGATTCCCGTGAAGGAATGAGAACCGAAAAGGATTCCGGTTTCTCAGCAACGGTTGAAACTAGAAACTTAAATCTAGGAAGGGCTCATTACAACGTGATGTTCAAATTGCATACTCTCTGACTGTTTGTGAGCCATTGAAGGATATGGTCTGAGGGGGGAGAACTGACTACAAAACCTAGTAGTGCAATTAGAGTTTCACTTGTATACCATCCAAGCCTTATGGACGAACTTTAAATACTTCTTTATAGAATAAGCCATCAACTGAAGTACAGAGTGGTTTCACCTCTCCTTCGTTAAGGTTTACATTCCATTTTGCCTTTTCAATAGCAAAACCATCATCACAGTTGCCTTTATTCCCGGACTCAGAGTATTCTGCAGTCATGGAAGGGGGAACCTACCCATGGGAGTACCCTCACAATTACCTTTTGTCATATCTCTCCTGAAATAATTAAAAAATGCTTTTCGCAATAATCCCACATGGGAGCAGAAAGATGTTACGCACTGCAGACTGTAGTTTCGAAATTCCGTTCTGAATATAAACGTGCTGGGAGCAAAATGTTCAACGTGGTGATATTTGAATTATCCTCTCAAAGGACAAGCGAAACAGGAAATCAATTTGATTTTATGTATGCTGACGATCTGTAAATACATTCTTCGTGAGATTACGAGTGAAGGTTGTCCAAATTAAGGCTTTTTTGATCACTCATAGGCACGGGACATTAGGCGGCCTGCTATCAACGGATTATAAGTATTCGAACAAACCTGTCACATAAGCGACAAAAAAAAAACGAGTTTATTTTAGTTTTCCAACACTCAAGTCCTTTTCCAGAAGACGAATACAATCTCACATCAACTTTGCAGTAACTTTCCGTAGAAGTTTCGTCCTGCACATGCCTCCCACAGGTGGCAGTCATGAATGCCTCATGTATTCATAAGCCAAGGACAACGTTTCTTCATCAAAGTTAAAGTTTGCTCTGCTGCTATGCTCATATCTAAATTACGGGTTTATGCATTCGAAGGACTTTGCCATCTTGCTACACTATCAAGCGGATGGATGCCGTTGAACCGTGCAATGACATTAAAACTTTTCGACAATACAAATGACTTCAAACCCGTTTCAGTGCAGAGCAGATGGAAAACGTCAACCCTGTGTTTGTCTGAAACCAAACAACAAAAAAAGGATTGCATTGCATAAACCCTCCCAGTCATCATTACTCTTCGCGCATAATTTTTTGTCAATCCCCTGGTAGGGATGTTTGCATCCCCAACTTGTTTACGGTATCAACTGTGCCACAGAAACTTGTCCTTCCCTTCGAAACAAATTCGAATTTGACTGATGGAAGTGAAACCTTTTGCTCTCGAGAGTGACAAATGGTTAACCAAAGGATACTTTGTCACCGCTCAGCGTTCTCATGGATTTAAATAAACAATCCTGTTGTAGTTGTTGTCCTTTTTTTGCCTCGGTTGGCAATATTGATTTTTGTTGATGTTATGAAAGTCAAAATGGATGGTCTGTGCGTATGGTTTTTTTTCAACTTGTTTAAACCTTTCACAGGATACGTGAGGGGACCTTTTTTCTGGGAAATTATCTCCATATGGCCTCCTGTATATCTTATTCTCTGAGTTGTATGATGTATCACATGGGGGGCTCGAGTAATAATAAAACGTTTGTTGTTAGTAACGAAACTATTTGGTTTTATGAGTTTCTGGAAACAATGGACGTTTGAAAGGCCATCATGGAAACAGTTTTCCAAGAAATACGAAACAGCATCCATGTCTGGGAGCTGAGTGCTGAGAGATAATGTTGTCAGCTTTATAGGACAGTTTAGTAAAATAAATTTTACTTCAAACAACAAGGTCCAACATGTTATCGAAACTCATACAGTTGTTGTTAAGTATTGTAGAGTGAGTGGTCCTAGATGAGATGGGGTTGAAAAGGTCGTCAATGTCAGGTAATAGATGCACTTAGACCAGAGTCCATTGTGATAGCTTGAATCGTATTTCCATTTAACAATTACTTTCAGCAACCGAAGTTTTCTATGAAGCGAAGAATGCTCATGATGCCGAAGGACCACAATTCACTGAAGTCTTGTTAAGGAAGGACAGCGGTTCTTCTTGCACTTCTCAACGGCTCCTAAAGAGGAGTTAGCTAATCTGTGATTGTTATTGAAATTTGACATGCTTTTTTCACCTTTAGTAGTACAGTTTCGAACTCATAAGCTGCGAATGTTTTTGTGGTTTGAAACTAAGCAGAAGTGAGCCCTTACCAGACTTACCTCAGCGTACTTGGGGCTCATCTATACAGACAGTTTCTCTTTGATTAGACGAGAAGAAGGTATGACACTGTGATCAGAATCCTACCTTTAGGACAGATGAAGGTGGTTCTTTGTCGGGGATGATATGCTTGAAATCTTTAAAGAAGGTCAGCTGAACGAAGAGTGGGGCTTTTGGATAAATCCAGGTCAAGTCATTGCCTTAGCTCGCCGGATAGAACTACGATCTTCTGAGTCATATTTGTGCGAGTAGACGACTTGTTGCTGACACAAAAGAAGAAGGGCATATGATCAAACAATCCAGTCCACGCAGTTTGTAAGCATCTTTTTGATTATGGTTGAGGCTTAGCTCAAGGAAAGATTGAGGTGTAAAGACTTACCTGAGATCCTACCTCGAGTTCCAATTTTAAGTTCCATCTAGAGAGCAAGAAGACAGAATATTTAAGGATTCCTCTAAAAGACTCTTGGTGTTTGGTTGAGGCAGTGATAGCCATGCCATCTGCATGGCAAGCACACTGTAACTTTTCAGTTCGAAGGAGAAGGGATAAGACATCACCCTGGTGTATTCCACATTTGACCGATTCAACGGTCCAAAGATTTTTCAATGATATGCTTTGCGATAAGCATACTGTGACATAAAGGGCACAGCTAAGCTAACGCAGTGACGTACATGGACATCATTCAAGAATATATTGATAAATTGGGGATCCTTTCGCTTCACATGCGAGTCTTTCCTGCTACAGGTATGAAAACTACTTCAACGTCACTCCAAAGTTTGGGAATGCACACCAGGTGCAGACCTGACCTAATAGCTTTAAACCAATGAAGCACTACGTCACTTTGTACGATTGGGTATGGTATTAAGTTCACAAGTCGTATCTCAGCTTGAGATTCATCCACAGCATGATACATATTTGCAAGGATGTCGGTTCTAAGTATACCCCACAGCAACCTCAATTCTACATGCTTGTTCATCTGCATTCGCGAGAGGAATTCTATTATCCCAGTCTTTTCATTGGACTGGTCACTACTGGTTGTAGCTGACTATGGTTTCCTAGTTTTCCTTAGTCAGTGTGGCCAGTGAATCTCTTCAAGAATTCCAGCGCATTGTGTCATCAACTTGAATGACGTTATCCATCGGGCTTCTTGGAAACGATAATGATGCTTGGACAGTTGACGTACATGGTTAATTGGAGTTTCACACCTATCGCGTATAAGTTTTCTAAATGGTATTCATCATCTTCATCTACAAGGACGTAAGGATCAAGCTCTACAAGTACACATCAAAGACATTTATTATGAAAATACATAGCAGCGGTCCAGAATGGTATTCCTAAGGCACACCGAAAGTAGTACTCTGAGGCTCAAAAGGTAATCTAAAGATCATTCAGGATGATTTCGACTTGTGCTGGAAGTTCAGCATTTTATTGAAAACATACAGAGAAGTTAAGAGCCGTCTGGAATGGATTATATGATGATCTATCGCTTTTCGTTGGCTTCAGTCCTAATAAACTAAGTCATGAAACCTTTTCATAAGTGGTTTGTAGAATATATCCTTAAAACTGTAAAAAATGTGTTAAAAAGTAAATTTTTTATAAAACTGAACACGACTGTGAGTGAACTCCAAAAATGTATGTTGGTTCGAGTACTGAAATTTAATCTTCCTAATGCGAAGCTTAATGGCCCAAAAACTGATGCAATTTATGGAGAATGGGATCAAATTAAACACAAACTCGTGAAACGATACGATTCCATTGAAATAGTGGATGCGAATAAATTTTCAGAAAACCAAGTTAATTCGCGAAAGCAATTAGTTTGCAATTGAAAATCATTGTCGCGTGCATAATGCTTTTGAAGATCTTATATGCTCGTACATATGCATGAGGTCTTTGTGTACGAAAATGCAAATAATCTTTCGTGGAATGGAGGGGTAATGATGTTCCTTTTCATAGTTAAGCTCAGGCTAATGCTCAGCAACTGATTGTCAAAGATACAACTCAGTTTGGAGCTATTTCGGGGGATAATTGGTATCCACTTTGGACATTTCCCTTTAGAATTGGATAAAGGTTTAAAAAGGGAGAATTATGAGCTTTCCAACTAAGCCCGTGTTAATTTACAGAGAGTTAAGCATTCCATTGGAGAGTAGGATGTTCAGAACGGACAATTATGGGATTACATTCTATAGAAAATAATTGTTGAAATGTATATGAATTTACTCGTCCATATGGACCTATTCTAGTACACAGTTTTCTACCACAAACATTTCAATAGAGTCCTCGAGCTTAGGATTTGAAAGGAAATGGTCTAAAACTTCTTTTTTTTAGATGATGAATTAATTTTCTATTTTCTTTTTATCAAGCATCACCTTGATCCATCGTCTGGTGCAAGAAAACGAAATTTTCTACAGATGGGACTTTATTTCACTGCTCCTTAACGATCGTCGTACAAGTACTATCAAATGCTGTAGGGGATTTTTTTATTCTAACTTGTTGGGGCCAGGTTTCATAACAAAATAAAGTAAATATAAGAAATACATATTTTAAGAGTATATCGCACACAACGTGAAATAATTTCCCATAAAAAAAATGGTACTAATTCTCCCTTTTCTCATTTTCTAGTGGAAAATAACTTCACATTAAAAAAGGGGACTTGTTTCCAAATATTTCACTACATCTGGTATAAATCCCAGCAAGGAACAAATTCTCGTGAAGTTATTTCCTGTACTTCATCGCCTTAGGAGTTACAATCGAGAGTGTGAAACAAAAACTCACCATCATAGCTAAGTATCTTGTCTGATGACCATTTCGGAGAATGGTGAGTAGGCGTTTCTCACTGCTCTTCAGAAAATCCATTCCAGGTGACTGAAGTCTCAGAATTTTTTGATTGCCTTGAGGTTCTTTTCATTCTTTAAAGGGTTTTCCTTTATCCTTCTCCGTTTCCCTTCAGAATGGAAACGGAAACTTCCTTTATATGAAGCACTGAACCCACTGGCTATTGTCATTTGTAACTGGTGATAGATACTTCGAAATGAACCAGTTTGTCAAATTTTGGTTAATAAATGGCGCAATCAATCCAGCAATTCCAAGGTTCGTGAGTTCACCAGGATGTGCATATCAATGGCACCAGGCTTAGCATTTCTACAGATTTAACAAAAAGATTGAATTTCTCTATTTTTCCTGAGTCAGTCTTATAAGTTCTGATGATCTCTTGGTACACCATCCATAGTTGAGTATCACCAGATTAATCGGACTTCCAAGAGTTATTGTATTGCGGGAAGTCTGGAGGATACCTTCAGATAAATATGTATATTGCCAAGGGTACCTATATCTAGACTTCCTATCTATCGCTGATAACAGAGGTGGACTCATAACCAATGTTACAGAGATGAAGGTAAGTTCTTACAATGTAAACCAAAATCTGCTCACCCATTTCATTGAAGTCGATATTGGCCCTAGAATAAGTGTACCTTTGAGCCTCCTTACGTTCACCAGCCAATTCTTTGGCATCGAACATAGAGACTGTGGGGGTTGACTCACATCATATTGTTGGAACACACGTGTGTGCTATGAACTATATCGCTCACTGCTGATAATATCCTGAGCATTGTCTCATCCAGCACAAAGATTTCCCCAAATTGAGTGTCATCCGACAAGGATTACCCTGATCCAGGATATCTGAACAAATAATAAACCGAAACGCATTAGGCGTTATGCGTGAATTCGGCTCCCATTGGACAGCCTGCTGGAGGACCTTTTCATTTTCCATAATGCTAACAGATTTCTTTAAACATTAAACTGAATCACATCACGTATACTCATAACTGCCATGCTGCGGCAAGCATGGTGTAAATAAGTGCTACAATCAACCTAATCCCTAATAGCGGCTATTAGTTGACGACCTTTATGCCCCTAAGTGGTGCATACTTCCGCTGGAATCAGGTCACACAGCTAAGCTTGAATGCCAAGAGATACATGCAAACAATTATGGTATTTCAAAAAAAAATCTAGGTCATCCCACTCAGAGTGTAGGTACGAGTATCTGTATCTCCATCTGTATCCCTACGATGTGTGTTTTCATCGGATCTTTTGTGTGTACGCAACTGTCAGTGGAATCGCGGTTCTCGTAACGCGCCGCAAGGGTGTGTATACGTTAATTTTTTTTCAAATTCACCCTCGGCGATCCCAGGCATTGAGTTATCCACGTCCTTTGCACTTCCTCTTTGGAGTGAGAACGATGAATTCAAAAGAACTGTGAGCCACCTTTCTGTTAAGTGATTTTGAGGGCTTGTTCCTCATCAAAAGGTAAACATTTTTACGACTTGCTGAGTCGAAAAGGTTCTCGTTTCTGTTTTACAGCTCTTTAATTAGTTTCGTGTGTAGAAAAATTTGTTTAGCCTCACCTCGCACTTAATGAAACCTCGCAATGAGCTGCTCTCGAATAAGCCCCTAACGAGGCCAAGATGTCAGCTAATAAGTTCTTTTTTTGAATCTTTTTTACGAGACAAGGGAAATTTTTACAACCCACATCTAGGGCTGTGCCTAGGGTTGTGAAGGGTTAAAAGTTCTATACAGCCGCGAGAGTGTAATTTGTCTAACGTGGCCATAAATCTTGGAATTGTGGGCGGGTTGGCTGGCATTCAAATTCTCTAGTGTCATGTGAACAAGGCACATGTTTGTATTACTTTGGCTTGCATGTGAGCGTCCAATTCAGGGGCGACTTCCTAGTTAGGAACATGAGCCTGGGGAGGCACGTGTGCCGAATAAATGTCCTTCTGATTAGGCAGCTATAATTCTTATACGTGACCAAATACAGGAGCACCCGTCCTCCTGATTTTTGCGTAGGTTTGTGCTCAGCTGGAGAGCTCATTTTACGCGACAGTCAATGTACTTTTCGTGGAGATTTGTTGTTATTACCCGAAGCGGGTTTCGAGCCTTAATTATCGAAGTCATGTAGAGCTGTCGTTTGTCATTCGAGTGTGACTATTCAGGGTTGAATGGGGGGGAGGGGAGTCTTGTCCTTTCAAATTGAATGCGAAGGAGTTACATCTGACATTTATTTTATTTTATTTTTTCCTCGACAGTAAAAATGTGTGCTCATAATTTTTTTGACAGCGCTTCGGGCTGCATATTACTCCTTGGCAAGGATTTTACTGTCGGGTTCGCGGGTTATTTATTTTTATTTTGTTTTTAAAAGGCAAAGTTGGAATGATTGTCATTTGAATCGTTTCATGGGAGTTTTATGTGACCAACGTGAGGGATTGCTCTTCTGTTCGCTCAGGGGGCAAATGTTGATCTTTCTAATGAGAAACAAATGGGAGAATGGGGACTGTCTCACCTTCGAATGGCCAGACACCTGCGTTATAGATTGTGGAATATGCATAAGTCTTAGGGCGTCTAGCTAAGGGGGCAGTGGTTTGAAGAATTCAAAGCATTTGGCAGGTAACTCATGACTACACCCTGGGGTTATCGCATTAGCTGTGGAGGTTCTAGTCCCCAACCCGTATTTTGTTATTCACGCACGATTGTGAAAGGAGCACGACGTGCCTATCGCAGAAGGGGAGATGTGTGTACTATGGAGAAACAGCACTTGGAACTGAGTGGTGCTATTGACTTTCAGGTGATTTGATGAGATTTTCATGGGTCTATGACTCGCGGGCCAGGTCCAGCCAGTGAAACGATTTCACCTAACGAGCCTTATGGGTGGACTAGGAGAACAACTAACTTTTATCAGGTTTGTGAAACCAACGTTTTAATACATCCCTTCCCTCACATAAAAGTCTTTTTCTATAACCTCCACTACATCACCCTGTTTTCAAAAAATTTCCAGGAAAGTACCTATACACCCAACACCATCTGTATCAGATCTCCTTTAAATATTGGTATCCTCTATTCAAAAAGAATCTTTGTTGAATAAATTGTTTAATTTCGTCATTTTGAAAAGCAAACTAAGTGTCTCTTTCAGTTGGTGTCACCCCTTCCATTTGAACCCTTGTTCGGAGGGTTGAGGATACTCCTTCTCTGCCATTTCGACGACACAGTTTCTGTTTATAAAATCGTTTTAGCCAAACAATTGTTACGACGGTATTAGCACCTACATCAGATGTCAACAGGAAGCACACCTGACTGCGTTCACAAAGCTCTTAAATATCAATGGGGTGAATTTCAATAGGCCCACTAATACCCTTTCTCACGCCGAAACGAAATTGAATATCTGTTATAATGAGATGGCAGAATCGAAACCATAATCCTTGGGGATTAGGAAACTGTAGTGTTGCTACGGATGTTCATTTCCTTCTTAATTTAATTGCAATTTCGTCCTTTCTTCGGAGAATTTAATAATAATAATTGCCGGGAAGGATATGAAATACTGCGCACATTAGTTATACTCGTACTCCCTGGTACTTGTCATATTTTCGTTTTCGAAAATAGAAAGCAGGAGGGTGCAAGGACTTTATTTCGCTGAGGTGTTGAGTCGCTTGAGTTAACGCGATGTTTAGTGATTGACATGGAAAAGTGAGATAGTATACGCCCGAGGGCTTAAGATTAAAATTATGGCTTCAGCAGCCCGTAAGCTGTTACCATTTTGGATGGAAATTTTCCCTTCTTCCTTACAAATAAAAGGATACATCCTAATCGATATTGGCTTAGTTTCAGATGAGGGTCGATTGAAGTTCATTGAAAATCTCTACAAACGAGAGATTATTAATCGGAGTGAATTTTGGTAACAGGAAGGCGTTGTAAATATAGAAAACATCTTTAATTCCGTAGCAGAAGAAGCTGGATAAAGACTAAAAAGCCAGCTAGGTATACTTATAGTTAAAGTCTGGAGGACATGGGATTCCAACAGGACGCTGCAATGAGACGCTACAGCTCGAATTACAGTGGTAATTTGGAATGATGTGTTTCCGAGTCGCCTGATGTCTTGCTTTGGCGATTTGGTTTTTTGGAGTCATGGGTCAATGAAACCAAACCGCATAATTTGGAAGTTCTCACAGAGAATATCCGACAAGATAGCGAGAACTTATTGCCCGAAGTTCTAGCCAAAACAGTTGAAAATACTATAAAATGGTTATCGTACTCAAAAACGAATGTAGGACTCTTCAAGTCTAAAAATATGAGGCACTGCTCCATCCTTAGAGAATCACTTACGACATCCCTGATAAATCGGATGACACCCTCGATACTTTGAGCTTCGATAAACCAAACGAAATAATAGCCCGGCTTCGGAAGGATGTCTAAAGCCGTTGGTATATAGGTACTTTAGAAACATAGATTGAAACTTCAAGATACATGCACTGTGTTCAAAGCTGCGGAATTACTAGAAATTGATAAATTGCTGAGAAGACTGCACTTAAGGCACTAGAATCCAACACCATTAATTAGGAAGAGCAGAGGCTACTACTCTTGGAAGATCGTAATAAAGAGCGCAATTTTCTTTCGGACCTTGGACATCACTTCGGAGCTGAGTGTAGCTGGATCTGCTATTTTTACTAAACGGCTGTCGTAATAAACTCATCAATGCTTCTTAGTCGGCATCCATGTCTCCAGAAAAGGTACTAAGCACGGACAACGCTTCTACACGTAACTGCATATTGGCCAATGCTGAACTGGACAAGAATCATCAGAGTTCAGAGCTTCCACAAAACAACGAAGTTAGAGGAGTAAAGCCACTTATCTGTGTGGACAAGCAGACTATTCTTGAGAGGATCATCAATATGGCTGACAGCTTGTTCGTCGTTGAATCTCCTCCTCCAATGTCCGTCAATGCAGACGGGACCCAGTATGAGTCATGAGGTATAGTTCGCTCGAAGTGACTGAGGATGTCTTCGTACGCTTACAATAGAGTCCACACTTCAGTGCCAGAAAGTAGAGTCTCTTCAGTTCTTCGGGATTGGGCTCAACTACTTGTCTTCTCAGCTCAAAGAAACAGCGATTGTTAGTTCGTCGATAGTTATTCTTCGTCTCATCTCATTCTGCTGAGGTGTTGTCGAGGTAGGTAATGTCCTTTACTACCTTTACTGTCCTATTCGTCAATATTGTGTGTCCCTTCTCGTTGACGGCATATACTTGGTTTTGCCCTTGTTTACCGCTAAACCTATTTTATTATTACTAGCCCGCTGAGTTCTGCCAATAAAGCCAATGTCGTCGGCGTACGCATGTAGTTGCACAGACTTTTAAAGGATTGTGCCTCTAGTGTTGACTTGTGATGATGTTGAAGTTTTTTTTCCAGTATTTGATCGATTGTGGACTTTCCTGGTCTGAGACCACACGGATAGGGTCCAATCTGGTTGTTGACGAGAGGTTTTAGACGTTCAGACAGGGCGGCGATTGATACACTTGAGGGAGTCTCCTTTTATGTGGATCGGGCATACCCTCAAATCTTTGAAATGAGTTGGTGTATGCTCTTTATCTGGTCATTTCCAAAGAAATTGATATAAGTTCGAGATTTTGGTTCCAAAGTTTTTGTTGTACATGACATACACAAACTACATATATTCTGCCATCATTCGTTTTATGAAAAAAAAACTATTAAACTATCATTTGCTTAACTGAAGGACATTTTAACTGTGATTTATGGGAATTTATGAGAGTTTGCCCCCCGCACTGGCAACTACAAGGTTCCATCCGAGATGATATGCATCCGCATCAGTGCGCTTTCATTATTCAAGGTCGATGCACATTACATTGTGAAATCGTTAATCGCACTACATTCTGAAGCAACTAATATTTTGGCTCCAAAACTAGATACACGCAAACTCTAAGTGGATAAATTCAGTTTCTATTTTTAGATTAACAGCATAGCGTGAGAGATATTCAGGAAACAAATACCATCCGAGCGAGGTATTAGAAATTCAATTTACAAATTTCATTCCTCAAAGTATCTTTACGCAATGTGTGACGTGCCTAGCTTTAATGGCTGAATGAAATTTGGTCATGAAATACGTTCTCTATAATGGAATAGATGGTTTTATTGCAGAACTTGACCCATTTTTCCTGCATTAATGTGTTTCGTGACATAGATGTCCTGGCATAAACCGTCCTTTACAATGATTCATACTCACAGATACGTCCCGAATATCAGAACAGACAGATAAACTCAATTAAAAGCCGCCCCTAAACTTCAGATAAAAGGCCAATTTCATGGCCATAATTGTATCTCAAAGTATCCTAAAAATCCAATTCCTTCCTCTGCCAAGAGTTTCATTCAACTCGTAAATAGTTAAGTGTCGGGAAGACAGATCAAACGCTAAGTTATTTGTTTGTTTACGAGTTCGCTACAGTATGAGCAGAGTGTGTTCACGTCATTTTTCTGGCCCCCGATTGAACGTGTCGTAACTCTTTTTGGACTATAAAAATAGCTTAATCAAAAGACGCTCGAATTAATTAGTCACTAATTGAGAACGTGCTTTTGTTTGTTTACCTAAATCATCGTTTGGTTGATGTTCTCCTTCCTAAGCGAATTGAATTGTGCCAAAGTTTTAATTACTTTCATGCCTCTTGAGGTTGTTTGTATTTTTTTCTTTTTTTTTGGACGGAAAAATCAAACAATCTGTGAAGGTACTTAACGCCTGTGTCGATGTATCTCTTGTGGAGAAGAACACAGCCTTGGGCGGGGGGTATTTTGCACTCGTCAGTGGTACTCAATGGCAATTAGATTAATTAGACAGGAACCGACTGAATTTCCAGGAATTTTTTTAAGGAAATTCTAAAGAAAAATCCTTCTAGATTCAAGTATCTAAGGTACATGTGTAAGAAAATAAATTATGTTTTGAGACTAATGCGCTTAGGCGGTATAAGAGTTCATCAGTGCGGGATCTTCTTAAAGCCCTTTCACGTATCAATGCGTCCTTACTATGTGTATCCGTTCGTATATGAGGGGAACTCCCATTAAAAAATGTATTCAACGACTTTCAGGGATTGTCCCTAGCCTTGGACTTTTTTTTAACGACACGCCAGCGTTCAAATCAAAGGATGGTTGGGTACATAAAGTTTATTTCCTAAAATAACTGACGGGAACCACGATTTCATGTCGTTTAAGGGAAAATTAAATTTTGTACAAATTGCTTTGAATTCGCAGAAAAAAAAGGACATTTGTACATTTAAACGGTTCGACGCTTCGGAACAGTACGTGTTCAGTACAAACAGACGAACTTTTATTGGCGCTGAAACTTTTCATGACGTGAAACACTCATGGATTATTTTGAAAATGTTTCCCTACATCAGATGCATTTGATGATGTTTCCTTCGAATTTCATTTAGTTTGTACATGTTGCAGGTGCTCGCAAGAGTTGGGAATTTTAGCAGGAAAAACAAAATACCTCCTCGCATTTGTTTTGAAGTCTTTACTGGTGGAAATGTTTTCGAAAAATTTAAGTTTTAAAGCAAAAATTGTGTTTGTTATTGCATTCATTCAAGAGAATGATGTTGTGTTTATATTGGGAGCAGCTGGGCAGAAGGATACGATCGAACAGATTCCAGGAAAAAAGAAAACCTTCTTGATTAATCCTTTTACTTCAGCAAGTACTTCCTTCCAGGAATCTGTTCTCTCTTGACCAGACGCAGCTCACCAGTTATGAGGTTATTCTTAGAATAGGACTTTTGTTTATGCTGGACGCACTTCTCTACTATAGAGACTACTGTATGAAGACAAGAGCTTAATAAGAACTAGATGGATAGTAATAAGCAGAAAGAATGAACTGTGTACTTGTGTCGATAGTTCTTGATGAAAGAATTAAACCTGCATATGTACATTGTGACATGTTTTGAGAGCATATCCCAGCATCTTTTTCAGTTAAGGTTTCTACTATCTGTATGTAGTTCTCTTAACAGATGACTATATCTGAGATTGAACTTATCAGAGAAGTTTTGGCTGAGTCCTTTTTTGAAGACCTTTTCACTGATGTACTTATGAAACTTTATCCTTATCGATATTTCAACTTTTGTAGAGTATAGTTCCGTCCGCTCACTTCGATAAGATTATTCGAAAGTCAGGTTGATTATTCGAAGTTAAAATGAAAGTCTCTACTTTGGGACTTGGGTAGTATAGGTACATTACATGTCTTTAATTGAAGAGATCGTATCCATGATCGTATAGATCTTCAGGATTACTTGTTTGTATTTCTTGATTAGTTTGCGATGCAAGAAGGATCGGACTTGAACTACCTTAAACTACCATTTTGACTTTAATAAGGCTTCAACGATTCCCACAGGCAATAGCAGATATCTATGATTATAGCACCATCTACTGTACTTCTAATTATATTCCACATCTTCTTCGTATGTAGATATGTATGCTGAAGAAGCCCTTAAACTTGATGGACCTAAGTACTGTCAGTGCAAGTTCTTTAAGTAGGCGTGGCTCTCGCCGTTTAGAAACAAAAACAATCCTCAGCATAGAGTTTATAAATTATAATGAAAATTTTTGCTGAAAAAAAATAGTTTTTATGAGAAGGCTCTCCCAAAAAGTGGGCGTAACCCTACAGAATGGCCAATGGATAGGATTTTTGCTGACTATACACATTCCACTTCTTACCCATAGTTCTGGTGGTACTGATGACAGTTTGAGTTGTGCGACTAGTTCGTATTTAGAGCCTCTTGCACAGGATTTTGTTGCCACCTTCATCGGGATTGTTTCTTAGTGATGGTTGCTTCTTATGTAAAACGAGCCGACAACATGCTCAAAACTGCGGACAAACCTCTTAAAGTGACTGACATGGACTATTTTCAATGTACATCGTCACTATTTTGGCGCTTTGTTTCGGTGTGAAGCGATGGTTAAAATTGTACTGAATTGACGTTTCAAAAACATGTCCATTCATACCGATATACCGACATAAAAGATGGTATATCCTCCCCATTTTTTCATGAAGGTGTCAAAGTAAGGGTCTTGAGGAAAGACGACTTGGACGTTTTGACGTCGTAGGTTTTGCTTGCTTCTATTATCGGTACAGTATACAATTTTCGAAGCAGTTCGTCATGATCTCTTGGCGTCAGTCTGACATTCTTTTGCATGATCAGTCATTTCATTGATTTCCTTCGATAAATAGTACACAATAATATGACAGTTGAGTTTGGCAGGTGTCAAATGCCAGCGCTACCAACTTGAAGCCACAAAATGAATGACGCTGTACTACTGATGACAAATGGCATCAATGTACCGTCATATGCATTCGAATTAAAAATTTTGGAAATAGGGCATCCATTCCAGGTGGATCAGATGATCCTACAACCCATCATCAATCGCGAACAAAGAAACGCCGAAAACAACAACTAAAGACAGCTGATTGGCTTGTTATTTTATTTATCTTAGTTTTTTCCTTTTAATTTCATTAGGTTGCTGCATTTCAACACCAAACAAATAAAATGAAAAGAATACTGTTTATATCTGCCAACAAATATGTTATACATACGATGAATCTTTCCGTCGATATTTTGGTCAATTAATATCTCAACTGAGGCCATTTGCTTAGAATTCGAAATATTTGTATTAATTGCGTGTTCGATCGATATGTGCTTAAAGGCACATCCGCAGAGATATGTTAATTAATTTCAAAACTGCCGCAAGTAGTTTGCTGATAGATTGTGTGGAGGTGTTACCTTCATTGA
The DNA here is from genome assembly GCA_963583995.1 of Xylota segnis. Lineage (NCBI taxonomy): Eukaryota > Metazoa > Arthropoda > Insecta > Diptera > Syrphidae > Xylota > Xylota segnis. The sequence goes on along the minus strand of OY757237.1, from coordinate 128,682,591 downwards.
CTGTGTGTTGTTAAGCCGGAAGTATTTTCGTTTATCCGAATGAATAGTATAATTATGGCTAATTGGTCAATTCAAAGAATATTCATTTTGGATCAACACACAGAGATACATATGTATATACTTAATTAGTAGGTGTAGTCCAATGTTTGTCTTAAGCTAGTTGGGTTACATAACATACTTTTGTCAAAGAAAAGTATTTTGATACAAAATCGATTGGTATTTATTGGAACGTGATAAGTACCCTTATTCCGAGTGTCAATCTCCAATTGATAGTTGATACTTATCGAACAAATTTATTTCAACGTTGTTGTGAATGCCAATTACCAAGACCCAATCGTGGTCACTTTTCTTGATGTTTGTCAGTTTTCCTTTTAATCAGTAAGGTTTAGTAGAAGAAGTTTACAGGACTACATGTACCCAATTATTTCCAAATTTTTTTGCGCGAAATTATTGGATTAAAGTTTAAAGACTTTGTTCAAAAGTTTCCACGTAGCCCGTTGGCTCGTTCCTCAATGGAATTGTCAAAAAATTTTGTTAGAGTCGGAGAGTCAATTGAAATTAAGGACACAAACTTGAAGTAACGAGTTCCATTAGGTTATTTCATTGTTAACTTAAACAATTGTATGCTGTCGTCATAAGAAGAAAGACCACATCTTCATATTAGTAGTTTTGAAGTGAATGCATTCCATTTAGGAAAATGGCAGTCATAAGCTAAGCAGAGCTCATTTACAGTCGTGATTTAGAACCATTTTCAGATAAAAAGGTGAAATTTTATTCCAGTACGCAAGATGTATAAAATCTGTCAAATCAGTATACATTTGCATTTGACGTTTAAAAAGTGAGAACATTTCGTAGCTTCCGTGTTCGTTTACTTTTTCACTCTTAGAAATGTCACAATCTACTAATCAAGTGCAATTGTCACTTTGACAGATGACCAACAGAAGGTTTGGTGGCACTTAAAATGAAAATTGATTTGATTTTTGTCGATGTTTTATGCAGAGTTTTATGTTGATGATACCATGTTCGACTTGGTTACAAACAAGTTATTGAGATCCTGTGGTAAACATTTAAAAAACCATAAATTTGACAGATTTTGACAAATGGAGAGATGTGTGAACTCAAGTCCTTGTGAACTGGTCACACTTTGGTCTTAATGTCTCTGGGGGGTATTAGTGAGACCATGTTTTAGCGTCTACAGGCCGCTTAACGTACAAACATTAGTAGTTTAGATTTAAGTTGGAAATAAATAAAAATTATATTTATCTATCTAGTTATCCCGACTATATTTCAAGTATGATGCCGTGACTACTTTACGTACGCAATCTGTAGCTATTTCAGCCACAAAAATAGTGATATTGGCTCATTGAGTGGAGGCCCTTCTTCACAATTAACTTACAGTGACTCACTTAGAGATTTCTAAAAGTCATGACTCATACTTCTTTTTCAATGATGCTGACAGCTTCATGGTAGCAGGCTAGTTTTTAGGATCCATAAGAAGACAAGGACTTGGGCATATGTGGTTTCAGCAATATGGTGCCACATGCCAAGTATTTCCCTCTCGAACACTTGAAAAACTTCCTAGGACTAAAGGATATGAAGGATTTAACAGGGACAGCATGAATGACTGTAAGAACCTAGATTTAGGGTCTTGTACCGACCTTTTCACCCCATTTTTGTACTTTTATTTGTACACAGATACCCGCCGTCCCCAGTGCATTTATTCAGCTCCTTTTTTCCCCATCATTCCCAATACATTTTTCACTCTTATACATGCAATGAAAACTTTAATGAATATGTATTTAAAAACAAAGTTTTCCAAAGGACATCTGTGTATCTTTATTCTCCAGTTATCGCATGGTATTCAATGCAAAGAGATATGACAGTCACTGTACAAAAAAAGGATCTGTATTCCTACCGTATAATGCATGTAATCCTTGTGCTGTTTGGTCCTTTCGTTGCAGAAGTAAAAGAGTCCTTCTCTTCCCATTAAAATTTCCATTTTTTTCCTCACGTACATACATACGAGTATGTACCTAGTGTTTGCGTGTTTTTTTTTGCTGTTGAGGTTGTTTATGCTAATATTCTGTACAATCGTAGCCATTCGGTTGTCCTAATTTGAGGTACCACTGGGAATACACCCTAATACCCACGTAATGGCTTTTAAAGAAATTTCATGGGATAAGAGCAGAGGAGTCCTGTGTTTTTTTTTCTCCAGAATTTCCTTTTATCCCCGAATATATGGGTATCACAAATTGTCTCTTAAAAATGTGCAAAACAGCATAAGGAAACCACAAAAAGTTGAAGTGGCCAATAAACGAATTAAAGCTCTCTCTAAGGAAATTAAAGTTTTTTTTTTTCCTGTTTACGAAATTCACCATAAACTTGTCGAAGTGCTTACGGTGGTAGAAAAGAGTGACAAAGGTCCTGAGGGAGCTATTCCTTCTGCCTATTATTGCCGATAAAGGGGACTGTCGTAAATATCTGTTCAGCATTTCATCATGTTTTAGGATCAGTTAGTTCTTATGTTCACACTTAAATAAGGGAACTCACATCTGGACCTAAACTCTGAACAAGTGTCACAGACAAAACTCATAAAATGAAATTCTTCATCGCGTAGATACAATTTTTTTTTTGGTTTTTTGAGAACAATATTACCATGTGACGTGAATTTTACAAAAACCAACTCAGATACAGATTTGTGTACTCTCACACCCCGGGGGGAATACGATTGAGGTTTCTCTCATAAATTTTGTCAAAAATAATTCAAAAAGTTCATATCTTCATTTATTTATGAGCCTTAACCCTTGGGCTTTATTTATACAGTTCACAGATACTTTTGTTCTCTTTGATTTTACGCTGTTACGCCAAAACGTACAGATACGAGTTTATAAAAGAATGAGGAGAAAATTCTGAATGAAAGGAACCACAAATGTAATTACTTTCCAAACAGAAACATCTGAACTTTGTGTTAGTAAACAATTTCGAATTTAATACAAATCGGAGTCATTAATCTTTTTTATATTCCTCTTGTCTATGGTAAACAACTTTACGCCTACGTCTATATATGTATATCGACATAAATTAGGGAAACGAAAAAAAAAAAATTGATTTCGCATAAGTATTGATTTTTGGAACGAAAACCACTTCAAGACCACTAAATGTCAGGACCAGCTAACAGGCAATCGTCAAATAAATAAAAAAGGAGGCGTATGCAAAGTATTCGAGTGGGTAGTTCCAAGATGAAAAAGGGTGTTTCTTATTCAAAGCGAAGTTTAGGTTATGTAACAAAATTGATTGAACTAGGAGTTGGCTGTGTCCAATTAATTGTTTTGTTTTGGTAACACTGCGTGTAGAGATATGTGCTACAACAATTCCTATTAGTTCTGATTAAAAAAAATCAGGATTGGGTGCCTGTCTCCGCTCAGCAGGGACACACTTAAACCAAGGAAAACAGGGCCTATTGTGACGCCACTGTGGAAAGTATGATTCGCTATTTAGGCTTTAAGCTAGTTTAGCCCAAAACAATGGTTTAGTAAAGTCTGACTTCTTTGAAGAAGTACTCACCAGAAGTGAGTTTATCTGGCTACCAGATAATGACCTTTTTAGTGCTTAACAATCTACCATACATTTATCCTATTATAGAACGTAAGTGACTGGTTTTCTTACAGTCTAACTCAGATTACATTTGGTTCCACCTAGTGCTATAGCTAATAGCTGCTGACGGTTCCTTTATATTGTGAGGTAGGCTACAGTTTGGACTCTCTTTGGAATTCTACCTAAATATCCCTTTAAACCTGGAACCCAGCACAGGGATATACACTTAACACGATCCCTGTTTAGAGATGCTCTGCATTGCTTGGGTTGTAATATCTTTGATTTCAATTGAAACTCAGGCCGTCGTTTCTTGGAGTGCTGTGACTTCTACTTGATTTGTTCTACAGTATCCTGCTGTATCAAATGCTGTTGTAGTTCCGTCTGTGTAGATCTCTATCTCATTGCTTCTACAAGGAATCCTGGTTTTCCAATTGACGTTTAAGTCTAGGTAAGGGACAATATATGTAGTCCCTATTCCTTTTCCCTAAGTCGTAATGGTGCTGCAGCTGCCCTCAACTTCCCAAGGATATTATCGGGAGGAAGATGAAGCTGGGGAAAAAATTAAACAGTATCCATTAAGCCACCAACCATTAAGTGAACACATCATAACAGTCCTGGTCTTGAGCCTTGACGAATTGATCTCAATGGGTATTCTGCGTACATAGATATGTATTAGTAAATTTCAAGTGCTACGTACAAAGGAATGCATTGCCATTATTTTGAGGTTCAAAGAGGTGTTCCACAAGGTTGCATACTTTCCTCACTGCTGTTTTTAGTGTCACCCAAATAGTGAACAACAGATGCAATCATAGGGTAGACATGTACTTATATAAGGTAGCTTACAAATGGTACTAGAATTATCTGCGGCAAAGGATACAAGGACTTAATTGTATGAATCCCGTGATTCAAGCACACATTGGTAGTCGAAGTTCTATTAAATTGATAATTTTCTTAGTCTACTCTCAAGCGATGAAAACACCGAACACGATTTGAGCCGGAAGGTCGGGAAAGCCCAAACTGAAATCAGAATCTCAAAAATTATAGCAGGAATAAAATAGAAATAAACAGTAGCTCTTCTGGGACTAGACAAAGCCCTATAAAATGCGTGCTTGCATTTGAAAAGTACGCATTTTAGTACAAATTGTACCCAGCTTGGGAGCGTGGGAGTGGCATAAGCGTTCATAACAAACTGTCAAGTCCCTCATCACTCACTGGTCACTTATCTAACGTAATCATGGTCAGAAATACAACCTTGCTCTGGCCTACGGTTAGTTAAATTCAATTGCAGCGCTTTTCGACTAAAGGTTCTCAGTATTGCGTAACACGGTTCACCATGGAAAAACCCTCGCCTTCAAGTAGACATTACCATAAAGGGAATTCTGATTTAATTCTTATAGGACAGTTAACACTTCCCACATATTCTTTGCCGCTACATGTCTGGTCCCACATCACAGTACAAAAAGTTGTATAAATCATTTCATTGAAAATGGGTCTAGACAAGGAAGTGTCTGACGGCACTACCTTACACTTAATCCAATCCCAAGGATAAGAACCAAAAATAAAATTGATTTAGGTCAGCTGTCCTTTTTTTTCTGACCATCCAACACCGCCCATCACCGCCCACTGAAGACAACGAAGGTAATGATTTTGATTTGGTAAGACGGTGCCAATAATCTCTCCTCTCTGGCTATTCCCATTGGGTTGGGTTGGTGGCCAAGATTTATTGGCTTGTCAAACCGAGATTGTAGCCAAAAATGACAGCATTTTATTTATTCAAATAAATTGTCAACTAATACCAACGCAGTTACGTCCGGCCACTACGGATGGGTAATGTGCTATCAGACGTATTTTATTAGCCACTCCCGAAGGTCAGCCATTATTTATGCCGAAACGATTGTACATTTGCCCAGGTTTCCAGTTTTTTCAAAATTGTCCATGTTCGGATCTAATAAATACAATTCGATTGTGTACATCTGATTTATAGTTTGCGATAACACCAGACAAGGGGTGTGCGAGTTCGCCAAATTTGGGTTAAACTTGTTATGGCTGGTTGTACCTTTTGACCCCCTGCCACTGCTGTGTAGTTGATCGATTCTGTAATAACTTTGGTTATGTCCTTTACATCGGATTACGAATTTTAGGAAGAAATGGGCCAAGCCGAGGGGGAGAATGTCACTAACTAACAAGAGAATCAAGGTTATCCTTCTGTCAATCGGATTTCGCTTCAACTTGTCGTCGATGTCCTTCAGAAGTCGGTAATTGGGGAGTGGTGGCTTGAGTTCTGACATTATTTGAATTTAATGAGCCGACTTTGGCAGAGGGGTTGTATGTCGCCAATAGTCAAGTCAAGGTAGATAATAAGTTTTTGGTAAAAAGTTGTTATCCTCTGTCAGCAAGTTGTGTCGGCAATGACATAAGTATTAGGCGTAAGTACCAGACAAGTTTTCAATAACATGGCCTGCTTTGTGTAAACCCCTAAGGGAAGGGGAAACACAAGGTATTAGGTCTAAAATTACTTTTCAAACTCCCAACAGAGTGAAGTCTAATTATCGGACTTTTAATTGGAAAAAGTTTTCATTGAATACATTATGGAAAAAACTGAAGGGAAAGTCAGTCCCAGTGAATGGAAATGTTCTGTTTGCAAGGATTAACGATACTCAACCATAAACGGCAGCAGATAAGCACACCGCAGTTTTTCAATTAGTCATTCTGTGCTCTCACACAGGGATTATTTATTAACGGCTTGATTCGGGCAATTAGTGATTTACTGGCTTTGGCTTTATCGCTTCATATTGTGGAAATAAATAATTCTCGCTCGAGCGTTAAGTGCTTAGAGATATCAAATCGGTTCCATGCAATAAATTACCCACAGAGTGTAGAGCCGTTCACACCATTCGAGGAACGTATGCTCGAGAACGTAAATCATGGCAAATACCTAGAATTTGAAGTACTAAAGGTGGTTTGAAATGTTTTGCTTCCGGGTGCCGGTACATTGCTATGAATTGCGTCTCCATTCTGTGCCAGATGGAGATGTCTATAAATGGTAAATCATTTGGCAACGAAAGGACCTTTTTGTTTGTTTAGAACATCAACTAATAGGGGAAAATATAATTTATTCGACAAGTTGGTTGGTCCTTCGCAGTATGATGAATCTTTCCTTTAAAGCTACCTAAGAGCTTTTCATGAACTAAAAAAAGGGTCCGTAGATGGGAAATATTTCCAATGGGTGCAAAGGAGATCAAGGGCGGTTTCCTCCTCGTCTTGGTCTCTACAATCCCTCCAAATATATGAATTTTAAAAGAGATCTAAACAATCAGATAGTTCCTAGTGAGGCCACAGATTGTGTAGCTGATCTGAGCTTCATTCAGCAGAACTAATCGAACACTATGTTTCTGATTGGATGTCCTAATAGATCTCAGCTTTTTACGTGAAACGAGAATCACTATTTCACCAGAATCCTCAGAGCAATACCATTCTAGGCGAGCTCCTCAGTCTTGGATGTATCCAGAACGTCTAGAGAAGCCTTTTGAGGTAAAAGAGTGCTATAAAACCAGATAAGGTAGTATAGGCTTGGTAAAGGTCTCTGACTGTAGCTTATACCAGCCAGTGTGTGATTACAGCTCACCATAGACTTTTTACGGGAGGAGAGAGAGCTACATTTGTTGTCCTTACATATTCTAGTAAAAGAAATCAATAAGACCTAAGAATCTTGCATTTTCGGTGAATAACTGGTGCCATGAGACAAATCAAATCTATCACCGAACAAGGTAGGTTTAATTTTCCTAATTCTACCTCCTGGTGAGGCTATTCAATGCAGTCATTTTGTTTCTGTGTTTCCTAAGCACAAACCTACATTGCTGTCACCTCCTTGTGCATAGGAATAGCAGAAGAGTTAGGATTTAAAACATGTTACGCCACCAGTCAAGGTACATTCTTCCTAGTTCCTTCGAGTGTATGAAAAAAAAAAGTTACGTATACGCCACCATTTAGGTGTTCTCTTACTAGTGGTGCCTTCCGGTGAGACAACTTAATTCAGTTAACACAAGAAGACACATCCTTCTTCACAATTCAATGCAATTGAGGGAGCACACAATGCGTACTCTCATATTACCTTATTCGACACTATAGGAAGGCTCCGTTCCCTACTCCAGTAATGGAATACGACGAATGTCACTAACTCTTCATGTTCTCATTGGGAAACCCCCTTGGTGCATTAAAACCTCTTTAACGATCTCGATGAGCTCAGTAGGAAGCTAAAACTTTTTCAATTAATCCCTTAACATCTGCGACTTACCAACTTTCGTCTGTGTATAGTTTTTGGAAAAAGTGTAGTATTGTTCAGCTTGGGGTTCCACCTGGAGTATGCCACACATGTGGCAGGTACATTCTTTTACAAAATGTTAACCAATGGACATGAGTATTGTCAAAATGTAATCCACCACTGCAGGATCTACAATTTTCAAAACCGTTTTCGAATTTAATTATGATTCAGTCAACGAATGGTGTATTAAAATGTAAAAATGGACAACAATCAGTTTTCTCCTGGAGATCATGATGTCCTGTTGGGAAATTATCAATTTTTTTTACTAAATCAAAATAATCGCCAGAAACGGACCAGTTCTTGAGAAACTCATTTGTCTCAAGTCCATGGTATAAGGCAAAAAGCCAGAGACTATAAACGATCTCAGGACCAACATGGAACCCGTAATATCCTGCACCATATACTCTAATGAATTAATATACACATGTACATATGCACCTTAGTAGAACACCGTTGGATAAGAGCTTCCCTTTGAATGAACCGAAAACAAGCTGTGGTCTGTGCTAATACCTATAAAAAGAGTTAAGTGCAGTCTGGTTAGTCCCATAAATTCAGTCGTTTTTCTGCAACTCTACATACTTTTATCTCTTGAAATTCATTTATATCCTAACAATGACTTCAATGACAGCTTGACACCGGGCAATTATGATTCCCGTTTCTTCGCTTGTTTTCGAATCGTCTTTGAGAAAAGTTTTTAATTTCTTTAAGACAACTGCACCAAGTTTCAGGATGAAATAATTGCCCACCTCGGTGAGAAATAAGTGGAAACATGAAAGGATGATTTATTTCTCACTCACAGGGGTGAAATAATTTCCTTTGTGGAGTAAATTCCCAGTTTTCTATTGCCAGCTTTTCACTCCTCATAAACTGTACTTGAACTCCCGAACAAGATTGACTGGATACCTATTTATTTCACCACAAAATACATTATGAGGTATATATAGCTATATACATAAACAAATCGGAAATTTGATTTGATTACTCAAAATATTGCCTATTCAGCCCAAGATTGATTGGCGTAAATTTTGCAAATGACTTCTTACCGGACATCCTGCCCTTACCACTCAATTGGCGAAGAAGACGAAAGAAAAAGAAAAGAAAAGAAAATAAACTCGAAGGACATCCAACAGGCCATCGTACACCATAATTTCTTAATTAACAATAAAATGATTGATGGCGTTTGCTTTGTGTCTTTTCTTTTCATCATCTGTCAATAAAAAGATAATTGACAGTCAAAGTATAATACACGAGTCCTAACTCCCAGGGATACCGGCCGCCTCTGCTACGTCCAATTCCCATGAGCAGGCTACTCTAATTAACTTTAATTACAAGATTTACAGACATTAAAAATTGCTATACACCCTGCGTAGCAATGGGTAATTTCACAACACTTACATTGTATAAGAAAACATTACCGCATCGATGGAGGCTTAAAAATAAATAAATGATCCCAGTAGCGGTCCTGTGCAGGACTCCATTAAAATCGGTTCTTCTGTCGAAAGGCCCGAGAACTATGAGCTGTACTATGTGTGTCATCATAAAAAATTGTGATTACATGCTTGGGGCTTACATTACTCCATTAGCGTTTCCTGTTATAACCTGCAAAAGGACTATAGTTGTAATTACACTTCAAGTGCCCCATCGGTTGGGTTGGTCGTGCGGGTGATTGCGGCAAGAACCGTACATACGGGTAGTAGGACGTTATGGGAGGAATGTGTATGACATTTCACAAAGCTGTTAATTACCACAACAAAATCGCGTCAGTTTATAGTCAAGCTTGTGGGGAAAATTGATGACGGAAATGGAACGTTTACGTCGATGTTGAAGGTGTAATTAAGAGGGCTTCTGCGTGAATATACTTCCTGAAAGGAGGATCTTATCGATTTTAATAAAGTTGGGGTTTTTTTCGCAGTAATTTGGCATCACTGTTGGTGGTTACGGTTTGAAATTGCCTCCTGTTAGAAGTGCAGAAACAGGATCAAGCACAGAATTGAATTTTTAAATTTTGCGAATTTGCTTGGACGATTCCCAGCAAGCTATAGTCAGCTGAATTTGTTTAGTCCAGCTTGGACACGGCTATGCTCGTGAAGTGCGTGAGCCCTTAAAGAAATTGCTGACAGAGAGTTTATTAGTTTTTGATTTTTTGTAAAACTATTCCTAAATGGCTTTATGGAGCACTCACACTCACTAAATTAAAGATTATCGTGAGGTGATGACGCTTGAATTCTAGTCCATTATTACCTTGTTGTTACAGCTCCAGCAGGGCAGGGCTACCAACCGCAGCCCTGTGTATACAAAAATAGACAGCCACCTAACCTTAACCTAGAGACTCCGTAGGACACCTTTCAAATTGATAGAAAGTAATACAAGATGTTGGTGATAGATTATTCCAATTCTTGTGGATAATTGTATTCACTTCATACAGCTAGAGCCTGGTACTATCCAAATAATATCCATTACCTGGTCTGAGACCAAAAGAAACCCTTCAAGTCTGCCAAAAGCTACGAGTGTGCATTTTTAGACTCGGTGTATTATATTTCACATTTCTGTCCCTTTTTGTCAAGTCCCAAGTTTCTAAAAACAAAAACAGGAGATACTTCCTTGAAAAATGTCAGGAATCACTACAAAATTAATTGCAATTACACACTTATTGCATTTTTTTTTTGACATTAACTAGCCCCCTCCGACATTAATAAGCAACTCCACCATAGAGAAGCCAGAGAAATCACGTCTCCCTTGAAACTTTCAAGGCAAATCATTTACCATACCAGGTGCTTGGGCGAAGCGTTTTCTTTTCTATTTCACCTCCGCTGAAGGATGATGAGATCAAATTTGGCGAAAGTAAAAGAGGAAGCTTTCAAATTTACCGCTTGGGTGAAGTTTATTCAAATTAGGAAAATATGAAGAGGGTGCCGCCTGCCAGTCCTTATCATAAGGAAGTGTGTTTCACCTTGAAACAGTGTTACAATTTTGATGAGTGAAGGTGAAAACTTGTACTCTCCCCCAGGCGGAGAGGTGATGAATTATTCAACTGAACTGCTGAAAGAATGGTTGGAAATTCAAAGGGTTAGCTGACAGAAAGTGACAGCAGATTCGGTAGGTGGTGTGGGAATGATATTAATCCACCGCCTTGCAGACGGTAATTCATCAGCGGATTAAATGTTAAGAAGTCACGAGTTTCCTTCTTTTCTTTTCCAAGCACAACCCAATCGACTGAAAACACGCAAAAAACAAAACCAACAGTAGCACTGGTCACAAGATTAATCGTTTATTAGTGAAATGTGACTAAAAATACAGCAATAAATGTCACATTTGGAAGCTTGACATTATTGATGTCCTTAAACCAGTCAGTGTTTTGTTTTCTCTTACCATATTCATCGCGTTTATTTGTGGTTGGCAGTCAGCTTCATGCGCAAAGGCCACAACACAACAAATTTTGCTCTATCCTGGAATTATCATAATAAATCCAGATATATTCATAAAAATTTCCAATTTTCGAAATCAGTGCCCCAGTGGTGTGTTTTATATGCTGTGGCCCACAAATTATCCTAATGTACATTGTAATCCCCAATTTGTGTGGCAACTTATCGTGGCAACGATAAATTTAATATGGTTATGCCTGTAACGAAATATACACATTTTGGCGATATATTGTGTCACTTTGTGAGCCATTGCGGTGAGGCATGAAATATAAAAGCGAACAACATTTGTCAAGGTAATTTGAGTGAAATTAATGCGACCAATTTGTGTGTCATTCTAAAATAAAAGTGAAAGGACTTCCTGTGATTGTGTTGGAAAAGGATAGACGTCTTTCTAATGTATTGCCTTCGATTAGAGACTTTTCGTTTCAGTAAAGATACATTCAAGTACAGTGTTTTAATTGTAATCTGCATTATGCGTGAGAAGAGACAAATATTTGATGGAAGGAAAGGACTTACTGGTAACAAGGCTACATGCGCTACCACGCTAGACTTGTTCTTGAAACAACTTTTCAAAATACTATACTTCTACCGCTATCTACTCATTTTCCTAATAAGAGCGTCGTTAGGTAAAATGTCATCCAGCAAAAGGTGTCACTTTAAATTAACTGCCATTGTCGAAATGTCAGCAATCAACTGTCATTGACTTTTAAGTAAGTAAAACCTTGGACCTTGTTTATACAGGATTGGCGGACTAGATTTGTTTTGACATTCGGGTGTTCAGATTGGTAATAATCCTGACTGAACTAGCTCATGATTTTTCACACAATAATGACTGATGAGGCTTATTTCTCATTGCAAGGATGTGGAAACAATCAGAACTGTCACATGGACCTCCGAAAACAAAAATGGTGGATCAATCTCTCCATCCACAACATTCGACAGTTTCGTGCTGTTTTTCAGTTGGCGATGTCATTGGGTAATTTTTTTCGAAAATGATGCTGATGAGACCGTTCCAGTGAATGGAATACATTTTCAAACGATGTTGACTCTCTCTTTTGCGTGATTGATTTCTCAAAATTTGGGGATTTGATAAAGATATAGCATACGTCAATGCCACACAAACGATTCATGGACTAAAAGAAAACGTCAGATCTGTTATTCATTCAATTCAGCGGGAATTATACGAAAATATGATGAACGCTTCTTAAATGTTGTATTTTATTACCATTATTACCAGTTTTTTGTATAAATACTGAGTTTTTCAACTGCTGAATAACCCTATAACATATTTCGCGAGACGATGCAATTTTATACATAATTGTGGCATGTCCTTTGTTGGTCCTGAATTCTTTTTGACGTTTATAGGCAAAAGAGGAAGCGGAAAAGGTGAAATGTTACGGAAATCGGGATTGAATTTTCTGGATTTTTTTGACATTTGGAAATGAAAATGCCTGTCACTCAATAGAAGAGTGAAAACAAAATTTTAAAACTGAGAAATTTACGTGACAAACATTAAATTTATTGTAAAAAGAGTTTGTAGTTGAAAAGTTAACCAATGTCAGTGGTCCCAAGAACAAACACGTCAAAAAAATTTGCGTAAGTGTTCAGACAGGACACGATAATGTCAACAAAAAACAAAGAAGCTCGTAGAAGTTGCCAGAAAAAACATTTTATTTACAAAAATTGTTTCTAGTCGTTTCAACTGTTAGGAGTTTCAAGACCATCACAACTATATTTTCTTTAAAAATTTAATTAAATCGCCAAGCTGCTGCTTCTAACCAGCAGATGTCTAGAAAATTTAGAAATAATTAAATAATAGTTGTGTTAGGTTGTTCTTAACTGTTGGGAACAGAAAAGTACAACTTTTGGTGTTCAACGAGGAATTTTTGGTTCTAAACTGATCTGATTCCTATTCAATTCCTTTTTAGTGTTTAGTTGTAACAGATTCGAACTTCATTTGACGTATGATTGACAGTTCTAACTTTTCTGACGTTTTTCTGTTATACACTGTTCTGAAATTCATTGAATATACCCAATAGCTGATTTTTTTTTCTGCTCCATTCCGACACATGCCAAGTGCGGTATGTATTGCAGAAATTTCGGAAGTTTCGAGGCTGAGAAAATTCTTTTCAAAAACCCCTTAACCAGTCCTTGTAAAGAGTCCGTTTATCTGTCTTCTGCTAGTTCTCCTGTTGTTGATCCAACATACTTAGCAAATGTTTTCTATTCCTGGGTAAAAGGCATGCTAGCTGTGTATCCATTATCAAGCTTAGACTACTATGTGACATAATCGTTCTTTATGTCTTAAAGCTGAATTTAAAGAGCCATATGGCTTCTTCACACTTTTATGATAGCTACTCACAAAGGATTTTGAATAATCATGGATATTTCATATATTGGGTACTGATCCTTCTTCCCATGCACGATGTAAAAGCAATGACTCGTTAGGTGGACCGGAAGGTATTGTAGGACTTTCTGCCATATTGACTCAAGACGCGTAGGGCTCCCATAACCCTGACATCTGTTCTATTTCGTTAAGAATTTATCTATTTGTAAGCAATTTAAATTCGTAATGTTAATTAAATGACTGTCAGCCAACGCCAACGAGCGCAAAAATAAAAAATAAAATAAAACGACCCTGTGTGACAAGTGCCAATGGACACTTATTGCTCGCACTTGTCTGTTAGGCACACTTCGCAGAACCCTTCAGCCAGTCCCTGCTGCCAAACGTTTTATTCAATTGCCAAAGTACATCCACAGACATACAGTGAATAATATGTCATTCCTTCGAAAACATACGCCAGACAGACACATAAATTCTCACAGACGTCAAGTGACATCAGTCCGATCCTCCTTAACACTGTGCCTGTGTACAGAGAATGGTTATTCAATTGGAACCTGTCAGCATGGTGATTCTTCGAAAAGAGTCTCACTGGCATGCTACGACGTTTACCCAAATCTTGTCTGGTTTACAAATCGTTTCCAAATGCCAAACTCAGCAGGTATTAAATGAAAAATGAATTTTTCAATTAGTACACCATTCGTGGGCTCTCGCCAGAACCGCAGACACAATTCAGAAAATTCCCTTTCATTGGGACTTCAAACAGAATGCTGGTTACCAACACACTTTACTTTGCCAGAGGAACCCAATTATGTACAACTAAAACCCCGTTTACAGATAACGAATACAGTAAAAGCCCGAATCTTCAAAGTAACCTGTCTAATTAGAAACATCTACCGCCACAACCCTTGAGAGGCACACCCCGAAAAAGGCTTAATCCTAAAAGAACTAATCACCCTTTCTCTACGACGCCCTTCTCTACGGTCCCACAAATTTGTGTGCAAATATTTTCGATTAGACACTCATGGAGTGTGGCTGCGTGGAGGCGTTATCGATTTTCCAGATACTTTCTTATTTCCTGGATTACTAGACACGGATACGAGTAGGTACCGACGAAGATTTGTTTCGAGGTGGGAATTCCAATTTCAAAATAAACGTCCGACTGTCTCTTTGTAGAAAACAATTGGATTTCGCAATAAATTGATAGTCCTCCTTCGGTTCAGGTGCGCTGTTGTGCTGTGCAATTTACGGATATGTCTGCGAGTATCTGTAGCTCAATTTATTCCAGGGGACCAATCTGACAAATGCGGTCGAGTGATGTTGTGCTTTTATCTTAACTTCTTTGTCTAATCGGATTGAGTAACAAAATTTTGTTTTATTGCTCGACAATTTGCGATTATCTGATTCTCGGTTCCATTCTTGGAATGGAATGACTGAGCTTTGGAGAGTAAGTAATCCTGCATCTCTCATTTCAGCGAATTGCTTGGATTTACGTACCTACGGGAAGGAGGTGATTCTAATGCGAGGCTTTTGTCAGTTTCAATTTCAATCGATGAAAAGGATGTTTTTGTTTTCTTTTTTGGTTGTTATCCTAGAAACGTGGCACTGCAGGATAATGGCGAAAGATGAGATTAAGTTGAAGATATTGTTAACAGCTTTAGGCTTGAGGATAATTGGTTAAAACACGAATTTTACCCGTGGCTACAGAGCAGCTACACGCTTCCATTGAACAGGCTGAAGAAGTGTTTCGTTTTAAGGAGATTCGTAAATATTTGGATGGATTTCGATTATAATGTGTTTTGTTCCAAAGTAACTTTGAGTTTTTGGGAAAATAGGGGTAAACGTGCCATCCGTTGACCTACATAGGTTTCCCTATTTATATAAAATATCGAACTGAAATGTAGAAGAAATCAATAGTCCCTAGATATAAATAGGACCTTCTAAAAAGGAGTAGCATAGTGCTCATTACCATGAGTGCCATCGAGGGTTTAGCATTTAATTGGATTTTCCAACGCTGTTAGTTGGTTACCAAATGAAATATTATGTCGTTTCAGGTAAACAATGTGTTTACATACCTTTCCTTGCTCCTTTCAGTAGAATTACCAACATTTATTAATGTTTTTTTAAATGGCGCCCAATCCAAGGTTGAACTGAGTCAGTCTCTAGCTCCTGTGAAACTGATTTTAAAACAAGGAATTATGGCTAGTGCTATGCAGAGCTTTTCTTTAGTTGTTGAAATTATGTTTATTTTTAACTTGAACTACGTTTTGGTACACGAAGCACTTTTAAATCTTTCACAGTCACTTTGCTGTCAAGGTTCATGCATCTCCTCTAGGGGGCGTTAACATTGCAAGACTTCTTACCTAAATAAGGATCTAATAAGTTATCTATCGACATAAGCACTGTTTCTGTTCAGTCATCGTTCCGTCACATTTCTAATATGGCGCTGATGTTCACTCTGCAATAGTCCAAAGTTTTCTCCATTCAGATGATTGTACTTAATTGTGGATACGAAAGTCGTTAGTCGAGAAGAACGGGTCAAAATTGTTAATTTTTGATATGGTAACATCCTTAGTTGTAAATACGGCTAAGCAAGAAAAGATTATGTAACGAAAATTGGTAGTAACTCGAAGCCTTCGTCCGGCAGGAAGTAATAAATGGATTTTCTTCATTTATATATCAAATTATAGGCCATATCCACCTCTATGAGATGGGTATACTTAATAGAAGGAACATATTCCACAAGGTGGTTAGAGCAAACTTCGAAAAAGTAATGTCATTGATTAAGATCCAGTAAGTTACACACATTCGTTACATAAAACTATTTTAACAGAGGAATGTTGGTATTTACAAAAATTGCGAGGGTCTGACGAAGTTTAAATTTAATAATATCAACTTCAGTCAAACACTTTGAAAGTGATAAAGTGGCTCACTGGACCCAGCAAGATAGGATTTAATACTAAGATAGTGCTGATTGGTTCAGAAAGGCGATAACTTGGATTGCAAGTACAGAAGATCTCAAGGGCATCCAAGCAGTTTACAACTCTGAGAGTTTATCAGAAAGTGGTTAAAATCAGCTGTTAATATGTCATAAAGTCACCATCTGTATCAGGGATGTACTCTACCTCCATTTTTTTGTGATGAAAAATCTATCATGACTTACCACCTACAACGTAAAAGGCCATATTCTTGACTTGAAACCCTGGGTGAAGTTACTAAACCTCTTTGAAGATACATACAATTTATTGGTCAGCCTCTGTTACCCTCTGCCAGAGAAAGTGTTAGTTGTTTTTCTCTGATCAAATCTTACGAGAAATGTGGTATGGCTTTCGAGGGGTAAAAAAGCCGTTCTTAGGACAAAATTGTATGCACTGATGACAAGGAGGTTTGTCATATCCCCCATTCTTCGCAGTAGTCTCCTAGAACAACCTGGAACTTATTGCAGAACCAAGTTGTCTGGACCATGTTATCTACAAGTTTGAACAGAGCTAATCGATGATATTCCTGCTTTCAAACCCAAGCAGAGGGTTTCACCAGTATTTTTGAGATTCCATGCCTTTTTTAAGTTTTCATATTCAACCATTTGCTCCGTCAAAAACATCCGATTTCCTTTAGTCCAAATAAACACTTTATTTTGTCCCTGTTGTCCAAAAATGTCCACTTTTCAATTCTTAAATGCTTTGCCGTATTTCGGAAATACTTCACGTGGATGTGATGATGACTTCTGGCCCCTACCACGCATTGTATCTCGGCTGTTAATCAACATTCAAAGGATCAGAGTTCATCGATTGTTTTATATTTATTAAGAATAAATCATTCAAAGCTAAACCCTAAACCTTTCCAAAAGTACGCATGGGCACCAAAACCCTATTTAAACATTTCCTAATGAATATTTATTACGATCTGTATCCGAAAGTTCTACGCAATATCTTTCCCATAAATTCTTAATTATTACAAATTGAAAACTTCTGGCAATGAAATGAAAGTCCTTCTGGCATTAATCGAACCGAAATTATAATTTGGCAAAGTGCCAAGTTTGCCACGCCACTTACTCTCCTTAACAGTGAGGCTATTAAATTATTAGCAAAGCTTTAATTCTACTTTGATTTTCTTTTATTACCCATTCAATCCAAATGACAGCTACGATGATTGATTGTTTGGTAAAAATAGAAAATATGTAAATAAATTTTCTGAAATAAAATTCTGGGTACGTGTGGTGTGTCCTTTGACGAAACACATAACACTTCATCAGTGAAATTGTGTACATGGTTTACGATCCTCTGTACAACATTCCCGAAATTGGAATGTACACAACCCGTCCTTGCTTGGCTAACTGAAAGCGTGTACTTACTGATTGGGTTTTAGTGGTTGAGTACTGACGGTTGATTGTGGTTTCATTGGGGAAACTTTATCAACTGGAGTGCGTCCTTATGTGAATGCCAGACGATGACGTTTGTACAAAGTGTCAACAAGTTTCCAATGAAATTCAATTTGCTGTTTGTTTCACTTGTATGTTAGTGCCGCCGTTTTCATTAAAATTAGTTCGTTAGCAAACTGCAACTAAAGTGGATGCTTCTCAAAAGAAACCTCTATGGTTTCCGTGGAATTTGCAAAGCGTTTAGTATTTTTTTTTAAATGGCGCCCGATGGTGGGGCCAGTTAAATTTGTTTGAAGGACATGTTCAGTAGGTACATCCACATCCATTCTGAACAAAAACTCCACTATTTCAAGGACTTCACTCATAATTAAACGCCATCATGACCGCAAAATGGTATCCAACTTAACTTTCCCGCTGAAATAATATTTAAATTTTAAAATTAAAATTTCCAATATCAACAAACTGCATGGACCCACATCCTGTTTCCTGTTGCCTGCATCATAAATATGGAAATAGTACAAACACAGTAATATGCACACATTATGTGTCCTTACAGAGCAAGGTCTCCAATTTCAAAACTCGTTTTATGTTTTCATTTACTTTTTGCGAAATTAAAAAACATAAAATAATAATGTTAATGGAAACATTAAACAAGATCTAGGAGTTAAGCCAAAGGTACTTTCAGCTGCGGAAACATTCATGTTCAGAGCAGGAAGATGTATGTATTTATTTCGCGTCATTTGGGACTTCCCGTAAACAGATACATTCTGCCGTCAGATGTCGGATACGAAAATTGCAAGAAATAACAAAAACAAAATTAAAATCCCATATGGATTGTTTATTGCGAACATGTTACATAAGCCAAGCTAGCATAGGGCAATGTTGAAAATAAATATTTATTTCATTTATGAAGCCCGTGTTGTTTGGCTTGAACGATGCGAGAGTTGTTCTCGTTTTATTGCTTTCGAATAGGTGCTTTATGGCTCTTTTGGAACATAACGTTTCGAGTAAAATAATAAACAAGATTGAATGGGAAGTCGAATATTGCTTAAACATATCAAAATTGTTACCTAGTCGCTTTTTTTAGAGACACAGAGAGATAGAGAGGCTGGGGTGTCTGTCTGTTCGGGAATGTATGTAGATACTGGCGGAAGTGCCAGGGTTCTTTCTCCTAAGACTATTGAGGAACTAATTCAACCAATCGGACATAGCTGCGAGTGAAACACGCGATATTACAACGTCAGTTCTAAATATAGACGAGCCTCTAAATGGAGAAGTCTTTTTGGAACAGAGTCGGACTGGTGCAAATCTGATTTAAGGTACAGCATGGCACTCCATTTGAAAAGGAAATAAGCTTTGGGTAGGTAGCTTTCACGGTGGGATACCTTGGGCACTTTGTGCTTTCGTTACCTGGAATGGTGGATTCATTCCTCCTACCCTTTTCGTTTTAAGCCTGTTCCCAAGGTTCTTTTCGAAGTTGAACACTTAAATAACATCGCCTACAGGCTATTCCATTCTCTTCCTAGTCTAAGCTCCAAGTACGTCGGTGCTAATTAGAAGAAATGAAATAAGCATCTGGTTACTTTTCAGTCTCGGTATTTGTCCCCAAGGACATCTTTTCAAACTCAACCTACTAAACCCTACTCCAGCTCCAAGGCATCCAAGCCCATAACTCTCTACGAAGGTTTCAATTATTCTTCACATTCATCAAACTGTAACTTTCAGCATCCTAGTCCACAAATACACCAGTTCTACGTGTCGAGAATAGCACACCAATCATTTTCGGCCTCAAAACATTTCGGTTCAATGATGTTGCTGGCCCCTTACTCTCTACGTGACCGGACACCAGTAGCATTAGTCGACAGCCATAGGGATGTCCTGTCGATATATTGCTTGAGGATACTCACTCTGCAGATGCGATAGTTGCATGAGTGCCGTACAACTTGACCAGCGAGAATTGCATTGCACCCATCCACCACCGACTGGGACGTGATATGAAACTTAAACCCCATTACGTGGGTATCTCTCCCATCTTCCTGGTTAAAAATTATATAAAATCCTTAATTAAAACACTCCCAATCGGTAATAAGAACTCCGACCGACCCCTATTAGGGAGCTTAGCTCCCAATCAGACCATTGAACCCATTTCATGAATAAGTTATGCGGACCTACTCTCGCTCGAAATGAGAATTTAATACGAAGGATCTCCCCATGGAGGAATATCTCACAAAATTTTACACACCATCCATATATTTCCCTCTGGAATGATGTTATTCCGTAATCTGTGTCCTGCAATACAATCTGCAGCCATAACCGCTCATAATTTAGGTCCTTATATCCCTATCTCCATACATGGACCAATGGGATGTGGTTGGTCACAGACTTTCATCGATAAAATATCTCCCTCATATAAAAGAAAGTCCTCCTCTCCTCCGCCTGGTCCACTCTGGTCCGAATAAGGAAACCAAATATCCTTCCAACAAAAATCGAGTCAACCCAGCTTTAATCAGAGAAAAATTTTGAAAGTCAAGGAAAATTGTATAACGCCGCCGGCCGTTGGGCAGGCAACAAAATTCGTAAATAGAAAGCCTTTTATCGAGTGTAAAAAAGTACTGCTATTTAAAAAAGGAATCGTAAATAAATTATAGGTCGATGGCCAAAGGATACGTTTGGGTTGCCTTTGAGGGATTTTTTTAATTAAGCTTCCCGGTGTTGGATACTTTTTGTGTTTCGAACAGGAAATTTAAATTCTATATACAGTTCAGGCTTGAGTGGTGAAACAGAAACTGTAGTTTGTGCAGGGGCGAGAAATAGGATTAAAAAACAGGAACCACTTAAACTGAAGTTACCCGCCGGAAGTGCAGGTAATTAGGAATTTTCTAGAGAAACCTAAGGAGGAGACTCTTGAAAACAAATTACAGACTTTGGCTCCACCTTTGAACGTAGTAACAGCTGGGTTCACAGAAAGGTTGTAGTTATTTCGTTTGTGTACTTAATGTTTGTTTTTTTTTCTCCCAAACCATGTGGGAGGAAGGATAGGAAGAAAATGATACAAAATATTAATTACCAGACATATGTGTGTACATGTCGAAGTGGAACTGACATGCTTGAGGTGTTTCTCAAATTAGAATCCAACACTGAAACATCTGAAATGGAAATGTTTCCAAGTCTGCATGGGGATGGGAAATAATTTCCCACTACAGGTGAAATAAATTCCCATATGTAGTAATTGTTCGTGGAGAAACATCCCTCCAGCGATAAGTCGCTTTGTTACGAACGCTTGGAAGTGTCTTTAAAGAAATCTCAGCAATTGCACAACCGTGAAAGGAAGGCTCGAACGTATTTTTGACAGATTAGGGAATATGTTACAGTATCAGCACTCACCATATGATTTTTCTCCTGATAGTAGCAAAGGCAGAACAGTCCCAAAGGAAAAATTCCAAAGTATCGTTAGTTTCCCAAGGAGTGCCAGAGAGCCCTTAAGCGCCCTTGAACTTACAGCATTGAGTGTTGAGCATTCGTCCAGTGCTAGGCACACTTGTGTTCGTAAGAAACCCAATATTCAATGCACACTTTGCAGAAGGATGCGGGAGGACCCAACCCAAGCTCAGATCCTAAGAAATCAATTATAACCCTAGTTCCCAGGACCTCGGTGTGCCCTGGAACCAAAGTTTTGGTTCTTGTATATTGGAGCTATTTTGGAACTTGACGTAGAGCAAGGCCTTAAGTGAAACTAGCACCAAATATTTGAGTTGTTTTAGGCTCATATGGGAAAACTTGTCCAGTGCAGCCTTTCCACCTAACAAGCATATTGATTTGAAGGACCTATTTTGATGATAAGCTCGATATCTTGCAGAAAGTTGGCTTATACTTTCACTTTGTAAACTGAAAGCCGTTTGAAGATCGTTAGCTTGACAGTGAGAGTTCTGCAAAAGGTAGTTCTGACAGTCACAATCCTCTTTCTCGCAGAGAGAATAGCTTCAGTATTTAGTTCGAAATGGTTAGGTTTTGAGTAATATTCTTAATCATGAAAGAGATGGCCCAAAGCCGGAACCTTTCGGCACTACTTTGGCCAACCATTTAAGAGTATGCTGCGGAGGTCACTTTACTAACAATGCTTTAACTGAACGAAAAAATGTGTTTACAACCCACCACTTGTGCTAAGACCTTTTAAGTGTCCAGAAGCTGTGTTAACTTGATTTTTGGTACAAACAATGCCGTGGAAAGGGCGCTAAATAGTTTCAACCATATTGGTTTCATTCGCTGTGGAAAATGTGTCCTTAAGAGGGTCTCTTAGCATTAGTCTGTCCATGACTCGTCTGATTTTTTTATGATGCCTGAGACTTTTATAGGAGGTTTGTTCCTTGAACAAACTAATCTACTTCATCGTGCGAGTAGGATTGGTGGCTTTCAAACGTTACACTTATTTTTTTGTCTTCATCCTTACTTCGGGTACGATTCTCTTTAAGTCAAGTTTTGAATAATGTTGCCAGTTCTATAATTTGCTTTCCGAGCAAGTCGGTGGGTTCTCCCTAAGGAAAACGACTTATATTTGCTTGGTTCAGTAAAAAAGTGTTTTTTTTCACAAGAATTGTACTACCTCAACAAAACTGCAAACGAGTTTCTCGTAATCCCCAAGTAAATGAGAACCCAAGTAGGAAGGGAATGGCTTAGACATTCTCCAGAAACATTCCTATTTTGTAGAACTCCAGCTGCAGGATAACCTGCGAAATTATTCAACTACAACCAAAGCATGAAAATCTACCTACGTTGCAGGAATAATAAAAGTCCAACAAGACAAATTTTCACCCTCCACATTTTTTCGAAGGACTCCAACTCAGATAAGTCAACCCGAAGCTAGCCCACAACAGAAATAGGTACCAGTGGGCTGCTTGATGAAATTAAAATTCTGTGAGTAGCTATCCTGCGAATAAGAAAAAAAAAACCCACAAGTTGTCCTGTTCCTTATTCACTTTAAAAAATTTTCTTTCCGAGAAACCACCAGTAGGGGGTTAATTAAAAGAGTAATGGACGCTGACAGTCTTAAGGAAGACGTATTTCAGTCACGAATTTGAAAGTGAAATATGATCCTTTTCTGTGACGTTAAACGAATTAAGTCATATTTTGATGGTTTAATTGATTTTAAAATTAAGTATCTATTGCTGGTCTCTGTTAATGGTCTGTGGTTCTCTATTACCTGGTGTCACGGTTGGATTTTAAAAATGATGTATGAGGCTGGTATCTATGCCTGCGTAGGTTGAACCAATTATACGTAAGTCTTCAATGTGAGTATAATCCTACTTGAATAAGCTTGTCATAGACATGCCATGGAGGCGGTAGAGAGACATATTTTAAGGATCAAAGTCTCTCTGCGGATTTTGTCATACTTTCGTTCGACAAAATGTCCTTTTGTCTTTCGTTTTTACAAATCATCATCGTCTGGATTCTTGGAAATTAGGGCTCGGTAATGGAATAGACTCTATTGTGGGTACTCAATTATTATTTTTTTTATTCAATTAGAAGTCCCTCTGCTACGTGTTGACCGGAGAGTAATCAATAATCATGACATTCATTGTTTTTGTTTGACCTTTAGCTGATTGATTCTCACCGCGAAATGTGCGCCTCACCGAAGTATACTCGTTTGTATGCAAATCATCGTTTTTACAGAAAAATTTTTCCAAAGAATGAATAATTTTGTTGTTTGAGCGAAATTTTTGATTTGAAATTTTGTCATGAGGAGAATAGAAAACAATGTTAGCCTTAGGCTGTGAGATGAGCGAGGAAAAACGAAAAAGTGGTCATTGTGAATGAATAAAACATGACCATGGACATTCTGGATGTCATTGTCAACACTTGACATTGACGGAGGTTAAACAAGGGCATGACAGACATAAGTTGACATATTGTAGTTCTAAGTAGGTTTTCAGTTTAATTGCTTTGTCATTGTAGCTTTATTATACTAAGCCTGCCCCACTTTATTTAGTTGTGTATAGTGCACGGCTGGTATAAGTAAGTAGAGTCATAAATCAAAAAGGTAAGTCCTTGACCTCGGAAGGAATCTGTCCATTAGAAACGGCTACCTATATCACTTAGAGTGGTGTTTGAATTTATTTTGTCGTTTCTCTTTTTGTGTGGCAGGACCAACCACATGGTTTTGATAGTTTTTCCTCTGGCATCCTTTTTGTAAGCTGTGAACTTTTGTTCTTCAAATGGAATTTATTTTGACAATCCTATGTCTGCAAATGGACGGAGGCTTAAACCGGTTCGCTGATTGCTATTCCAATCAGTTTTAGACACCAAGATGGCTGAATCCATGATTTTGCGTACTTTTCTGGTCTCGTTGCTCTGTGCCTAAACGGCTTCGTGTAATAAGCAGATTTATCGCGTTTTGCACTGAAAGTCCATACTTTTTCTTCAAAGATGTTGCCAACGCAGTCAGAGTCCATGGAGATCCCTACCGAAGCAAGTTTTTGGTGTAAATTCGAAGAGAATTGCTTGAAGTATCCAGAATAGAAAGATTGAGTTATTATAGTCGATATGGACCAGCCAAATGGGCACCTCGTTGGTGGACTGTTTCCTTGGAGCTATATCAAGGCCAAGATCTCTGACCTCGTGATCGACATCAAACATTAAAGGCATGAAGGCATTTCTTTGGAGGTCATTTGAGTTATGTTGTTGATAGGTTCCTGAAACTTTCTGTGGAACATAGGACGTCAATAACGCTCCTCAACACATTTTCAAGGACCTTGATTCCTCTTTAATTGATCTGTGGGTTAGGAATTCCATTTTGTCTTTGTCTCGCAAGGTGTGACCTATTATCCAAGCTTCAAGATAACGCTGCCGAAGCCATTAACATTTACGGCTGGCTGACCAGCATTTGTGTTCAAAAAATTGAGCCACAAATTCTCTTAACTTCTATGGACTGTTTGGTCCAAGTTCATCATTCTTTCTGGGGAACCAAGCAGAATCTTACAAAAGCAGGCAAGCTTCACGGAAACAATATTTCCCAAAAAGTGTTGGTTTGGTTCATTAAACGACGAGCAAGAGCACTTGCAGCCGTACATCTTCTAGCTCTGTTAGGAAGACCTACTCCCAACCTTGCCATTATGGGCTCTCTTAAGAAATTGCAAACGGCAGAGAACTAATGGCAATTGCGCTTCCTGTGTGGCGGTGATATCAACCCAAATTTTGAAATTCCTTTCATCTCAGTGTAAATAGCAGGTCCTGTGAATTGACCATTCTTTGTACTCTATGCGAAACTCACCCACATTCATTAGCCATTTCTACCCTAAAACCTATAAACTTTCGTTGAACCGATAGCTAGTTTCAAAGCGTTCATTTGCTTTTCCGAATAAATACATTTCCTGTTTTGAAATCTGTATAATCAGACTAATGCACACCTGATTTTCCTTGTTACAAAAAAGTAAATGCACCAACAGCTACTATCCAAACCGTTAACATCAATCAGCTAATGAAACTTGGAAAGTAATCACAATCCAATCTCGTACTTGTCAGCACCTAGCTGCTATTGAATAGAGTTTGCCTTGCATTCAAATGCAGCCATGATGCAGAAGGCTTTTGATTCAAAACTTTAATTTTCAATTTTGTTTGAATTCAATTTAACTTTCCCAAACGTTGGAGAGTTTAGAGTGCAGAGACCACAATGTCCTGGAAAAATGCATCATCGGAAAGTGATTGTGGCTGGGACAATGCTCCACGTAGCCACCATTGTCCAAGTTCCACAATAAGTAAACTCACTTTAAAGCCACTTATATTCCAGTTCATAGGTAAGTTGGTAACAAATACCGAACACCACCATTATGAAAGGCCCGCGGCTTGGTGTCCATTTCCGACCCTAAATGTTGCTCTCTTTCGTACTTCACAACGTGCATATAGTATATTTTCGGTGAGTATCCCAGTGGGCTTAGCACAATGATGCCTTTGGCCTGGAGCATGCTGTCATTAGTATTACGTGCAATAGACCCTCCACAGGGGACCAGTGGTACATATCAAAGTGAAATTCTATAGTCCTTGTGCGGTATTCCGGGTAAACGTTGGGTGGACAATGGATTGAAAATAATTATTAGGTGAAGCATTTGGGGTCTTTTCGGGGACAAATCATAACAGTTCGGTTTGCATTGTAATGTAATTTCAGAGAACAGCATCTACTCGCTGAGGAGATGAAAGGAGATGTCGATTCTATGAACGGAGACAATAGGAAATATTTTCCATTTCTTGATTTATTGAATGCGTACATCCTGCGACTTCGAAACTGACTTTACAGATGAATTTATTTGCAGGGAGAATTGCTGTCTTTCACAAAAGGAATCTATGACAAATTGGTTTTCATTGAAGATGATAAGCGCATCCTTAAGGTTCATCGTAGTTTACAGTGTACACAGACTCAAGTTTGTTACTGTCCTGCTGTGAGAATAATGCAGCAAAGCATTGACCAAAACAAGCCTCATGGTTCTCAAACACCAGGAAGGCCTCTCTGTGGACCGAATCACCATCAGTTACAAAGATGGCAATAAAGTACAGATATACGCTGACGATGATCCATTTTTTCGTGCCAAACTTCCCACGTTTGACAGTATCTACCAAAAATTTTCTACCCTACGCTTTCTTGTCACAATAATCCCTTTGCCTTGTCCAGAACGAAAGAGGCTTGTGCTGGTTCTATTTTGTCTCAGTATCATGTTGTACCCTTTCGACATCTATCTCGCCTCATAATCCACACCTTTTGTCGAAGTCTTCTACTTGTCTACGTCCCTTATCGATACTTTTATTGACTCTAATGTGCTTCAGCTGCAGTGGACTCCATCGGATGATCAATCCTTTTTTGCCCTATTCAAATGCCCTCTAGTTGACTTACATAGGTCTAAGCTAAGTTACAGGACTCTCTAGACCTTATCCAATAAAGTCATAACTGGGCAATGTCAAACGATGGTCCTGTGAATTCTGTAACCCTTACTTGACCAGATCTACATTACTTTTGTTTTAAGTCTATTCCGGAATAATCCCTTCTTTCTACCTGACATATCAAGACCGTCTTGAAGCCTCAAAAGTTCTGCTTTTAAATGCTTTTATGTATGGACCTACGGATCCCTTAAATTACCCTTCCAATCAAGTCTGTAAGGGATACTCATGTCAAAACTTATATCGAACTTAAGTTCAGGATTTAAACCACTGGGAAATTACTTTCAAAAAAAAGTACATTCACATGTCTAACCCAAACCCTTCCCTTGCATCCGGACACAATACGAGCACTTCTCCTTAGGGCTTTCTCTCGAGACTCCTTTTCTAGAAAGAACTCATTGAACTCACGTTTTTTCTTTCCAAGGTCATGGAAACCCTGATAAACCATCAGCTTATGACATATTTTTAATCACGGACCGACAGTATGGTTTTCAGAGCTAAGGGTTTACTGGAGATTTGATGATACGCTGGACATTTCAAAGACGTTTCTTTAGGTTTCAAGTCTGTCATCCACCCTTTAAATGTGACTCCGTTTGTCACACTCATTTTTATTTTCATAAATCACTTGCCTCCTACTTCTATTAAAATATGTTCTTTCGTTGACAACATTACCCTCAACTTCTCATATTCATGCGTCCCCGTGGACCTGGAACCAGAGTATGTTAAACTCATTAAATCCTGACCTTGACAGGATAATAAAAAAAAATGGGGCATAAACAACAGAGTAGAAAACGCAAAGCTGTCGTTTGTCGCTTAAGTGTACCCCTAACCCTCTGCCATAATCAATGGTTGGTCATCATGCATCGTCAAAGTCGAAAAACTCTTCATCCTCGGTATGTCCTCTTCGTCGGAGAATAAAATAGCAATAGCTATTGAATGTCTCGAGTAACATTTTTGAACAAACAGTAAACCCTTCAAAAGTTTTCTCGCAGGACCCATCACCCTTCGAATGCTCATCAGTTTATACTCAAGCCTGTCTTCGTGCGTACCGTTAAGTATAGGGACTCTTTTCTAAGCCGTACAAGACGGATATGACATGCTCTACTAAACTCTATTTTTCCCTCACATTGTAGTCCACGAATATTTAAAACCAACGTTCACCTATCGTCTTTCCTTAAACCTCAGCCTGCGTGAATCGCTGTTGCAATCTTGTCCTTTCTGATTGTTGTTCTATGAATTCAGCTAATTGTTTCCTTAAACCTAATTTTTTTGTAATTGCTGTTGACCAAACACTCTAGACAAACGATACCAAAATGTTCCTCCTATGGTTTGAGTTAGTCTTGATCCTTAAGTTAGTCCTGATTGAAGGCTTTTGCTGGGTATTTCTTACATCTTTAGTGACTTTGTCCAGTAGTAGCTCCTCCATCTATTGAATAGTAGCTCCTTCTTTTATTGTCCTTAATTGTATGATTCTCTCCGAAGTATGATCAGGATATGATGCAGGGAAACAACTCCACGGGAATTTCCCGAACATGGGAATTTATTTCACCTCTGTTGGGAATTAACAATCCTCTTTGTGCATCCAAGCGGTGTAGATCCGCATTTCTTACATAAGTAAATGTATGTCGAAGGACATCATTCTGGATACAAAATTTGTATATCGCTCAACACTGAGAGAGGTCAGGTAACATTGACAATCAAGTGTCCCTTTGCCTTAACCCAGTTTCACTCTAAGCTATTCTATTGTATTTCACGACTTGAAGGTGGTCCACATTCACTTCAGTTAATTATTTACTACGCACGGTTAACTTTATTCAATTTCACCTTTAGAGGTAATGATTTAAAGGAGCTTTGTGCGGTTTATTAGCTACGGTAGGAAATTACACAGTGACACATCGTCTGTGGCATATTGCTTACAATTGGTTGATTACTCAAGTATTCATGCCAGAGGGATACACATTTTGACTTACCCAAGCAGGTTGATCCTTTGTCAGGGTATTATGTGCTGTTTTTCGTTTTCTTTTTTTTTTTTTTGGCAAACAATACCTTTAGGGAGAGAAGACAGAAGAACAAAACAAAAAAACCAAGATCAAGGCAGAATACAGTATTGATTTCCTTCTTTTTTCTTTTTTAGTTCAAGGATACCTATGCCTACCAAAAGCTGAGCATAGTTCGACCAGCAGGCAGCAAAAGATTACCCAGTGTAAATGATTTATGGGAGTCGATTCTTTATTGGGTAAAACTGTTGTCGGTAATTTATCTTGAAAAGTTAAAAGGACACCCAAAGCGGATATAGGCATTCGAAGGATTACTCTGCACTAATAGTTTACGACACTCCCTTCTTTTTGCAGCTTTTCTTCCGGGACTTTTAATCCCTCGGGACTAACATATCACCCAGTGGCCCTGGGCTTATGACACGCCAAACAAGAAGTCAAGAAATAAAAGTGAAATCTCATTTAGGGATGGAAGGTCCTTTTTTTCTGCCGCCGGAAAGTTTTTATGGATTATCCGGCTTTGGGATGAACCTCGTGCCACTAACTAGTCTGAAAGGGGTGTGAGGGAGAAATCTAGATTTTCGGACTAAACAATGTGTTCCTCGGGATTCCATTACAAACCTGCGAATGGAATTGTCGATATAACTAACATGGTCTTGGTCTGCTAAGAACTTAATGATCCCTTTGAGGTTTTTGCGGTCTAAGCTGCAATTTATGTAGGAGATACCTTACCCACCCCTGGGGAGTGCGATAGTACACAGAAATGAAAGGGGGAAGCCTGTCACTCCATAAATGTTTTGCACCACCTGGCATTGTACTTGCCTCAATTAGGTTTTGTATTACATGTGTCCGGGGTAGAGTTCCCTTCCTTTTTTTTTTCTTTTTGTTCGGTGAGTGATACCATTTGTTGGTGTCTGTGTTCCGGTGTAACAAATTTACCTGTCTAACAAGGATGTGAGCAAAACTACTCTAGAAACTGTAGTCCCGGAGCATGTCACATCAAATGAATCAGGTGACAGTGATAAAGAAAACTGCCACTAAGTGTTCTCCAGAGTGTTGAAGAGCAGGGATGTGGTTAAGAAGTGAAATAAAATAGTTCTGGGGCTGCACTTGTATACGCAATTTTGTTTAATGTCTAGTTTACCCCTCTCTATGGTCTCGTTAAGTATAATCGGGTTTAGTCATTTTAGGGATAGCTTCAGATGCAAACACGGCCAGGAGAGAGCTCGATAGCTCGATATTTAATCACATTTTTAGAATTTGTTGAAATTCCTGCCTGATTGATAGACAACCTCGTCGTTTACAGGGCTATTTCTAGAGAACTCACTTGTAGATTCCACAGACAGTCAATGAATATCGTGTTGACGCCTATGGCTTCACAGCTTATTACATTCTCACCTGCATACCACAACATATGGCATTCTAAAGAGGAACCCCCATGTGTCACCCTAAATCCTAATCTAACAAACTCATCACAGTTAAGGCACTAAAAAGAATAAAAAGCCTTTCGTATATCTTACTTATTCTATTTTTCGTCGCTTATTGCTTTCGTCTTGTGCTTAATCAACTTACCACCACAATGATGCTGGTTCCTTTGAAATCCTTCACGTGTCCCAAAAATCCAAACAGGAAACCAAAAAAAAAAAAAAACAAGAAATCACAGCCTGGTACAACAATAAATTTGAATTTACTCACCAAAAACCCAACGAAGATTTAAACTAATCAAAAAGGATCTGTGCACCTCTTGAGAATATTCACAAATCAAATCTAGGCGCAGGATTTCGTTTGCCAAATTTTTTCGACGCCCAAACATGCGGCTTCCATGTACATAGAGAATGAATTGCGGCGGTAATGTACATAATTTAAGCTTTCTGCTTGTAAACGAGGTGGATGTACCCATGAATATATTCATGTTGAGGGGGTGTTAACTCCCATGTTACATTTAGGTATGAACGTATTTTTGTCGTTTTATGAGATGGTGATACTTTTATCCTCATGGATAATTTTAAACTTTGCCAACCTGTCACAACAGGAGTTCTTCTTTTTTCGGGTTTTTGCGGGTTATTTCCATAATTTTTTCCGGCTGTGGGAGAAACGATTTAAAAAAAGGAAGCAACGCCTCATAATTTACATTTTTTGTATGTACAGTAAGGAACAGAAATATAAGTTCTTATGAAGATAGATCACTATCCTTAGCTTTTTGGTATGAAGTCTTAAGGCTATAATCCATCTGGAATGAATTGTATTCTTCTTCATTAGTACCAGGCGGGGGAAAGTAGCATGGCACAATGCATTTAACCAGAGCGCTTAAAAAAATTCATCAAAATCGATCATTTGTAATAAAAACGCCCCAATAAGTGGGCGTGGCCACATATGGTGTATAGATGAACCTTTCTATGTCGATATTTAGTCTACAATTCTTTCGATTTCAAGAAACAGGCAAAGTATGAATGAATGAAAAGTCGGCGTGGTATTTAAGGCTCAAAATTAAAGATCGAAAATCTGATGACACACAGAGAGATGAAAGAGCATAGCTCAATCGTCTTCGCTGATCACGAATACGTGTAGTTTAAAGAGACTATCTTGGTTGTGATTATAACCTTTTGTACCAAAATATGACTTACCCATCTCCCTGAAAACGAACTCTCAGTTAGTAGGCGTAACTTTGCTTGACTTAGCTTATGCTCCAAGCCATAATGTAAGGAATCACCGAGGATTACGTGGACCTATTTTACACATAGATTGTCAAGCAGCTATCAAAACCATCACTTCCATTCCAGATTTACAAATATGAACTTAAATCCTCACGGGTATCCTTACAGGACATTACTCCGCTGGGGCCTATCTTAGAAGCATGAGAATCAATAAGATACATCTATGGAGAGACTCTAGCGACACACTGACTGAGAAAGACTCAACACACTTCTCCTGCGTATATCCGCCTCAATGGAAGCCTCAATGGAATCAGATACACAATCCTTGTACAAGTATTCTTTAATGATTTCAACAAGTAAGCAAACCCTCCGCCTAAAATCACCCAAAAATGCATCCTGTCATAGGTATAGGTTTGTCTCAAGTATCTCACACTGGGGAACACAATGAATCCAATGGGATCGGAGTGAGGTTGTAGTATGGTATATCCTTCCCAGAATGACTATGGTCCATCAGGCATCTGTCTCCGGATGTCCACAAAGTATGTTGGTGCATGCCTTAGAACCAGTTTTTTACATTAACGCTTGAGCTTCAAGCCATAGCAATACGCGAATCCTGTCTATAAACGACTAACCAACTTTTCCTGTCGCTCACTGTACGCAGTACATTTATGTACGTCAAGCGATGGAAATTATCTCCATAAATTGTTTATTCGAGGTACAAAATTGCAAATTACTTTTCTGTATGTGTTACCACATCCATCCAGGTTTTGTTGTCGCACAATCAACACCCATCCATGGTTCGGGTGATTCCATATATGAAATCGTTTCCCTTTTTAAGGCCAGTAACCATTAGCAGTTGATGCAACGTTATCCTTGATAAATTGCCTGCAAATGGAATTTAATTCAGAGAACCCCTGTCCTCCTCCGCACGTTTTGTAGGTACAGACAACTGATTGGAGGTGGACGCCGAATGGTGGTCGGTATTCACGTACTTAATCGTTTAATCTCACAAGCCTTATGCACTCACTGGTGGACAGGGGCTAATAAATCCTCTTCCATGGTGTTGCTGATTATTAAGGGATTTCGGTTGGGAATACTGTATCTCCAGCCGTCATTATCTGTTCCGTCAATCTGGGCAGCTGTCAAACCTTTTCTTTTTTTCTTTTTTTTTTTTTTTCCTTCAAAGATAGTATGGCTGACAGTGTTTGCTGTCATTTATGTTTGGGGTAAGCACTTGGAAGTGGTCAAAATCACTGTCTGGGGATGTTATCGGTTTTTTTTTGTTTCATTTTTCTTAATTCGTTGCTTGGCCTTCAATTAAGTTGGGCAAATCCAATTCATATGGAACGCGTGTTTGTATGGCCAGACTGAATTAATGTGGTCATGTCTTTGATCCTTCGAAGTAGGATAACATATTTTTGTAATCGAAAGAGATAATGCTGCGTAATAAGTGTCTGAAGGGTACTACATCCAGTGGATACGATTATTGTCACTTAACATGGGTTACTCGGGATACATATGGTCTTCATGGGCGTATGACGATTCTACTCACTGAATGGCACTCAAGTATTATTTTTCTTCGCAGTGAGAGTTCTGACTTCTCGGAACTTTTAAATGAACTGCATTGGAGGATTAAACTGTTTCCTTCCTATCCACCCACGTATCCTCGCATTCTAACAGATTTGCACGAGATTTAATGCTGGTTGCACTCCAAGTCTATTTCTCATTATTTTCCTTTCATCAAAGATACAGTTTAGTGTCTTCTTTCTGATAGAAGTTCTTGGAGTTTATGGGATGGTTTATTGCAATAGGTATCAAAATATACTCCAAACAGCGCATAGAATGCCCTATCAGAACATGCTATAACTAGGAGGGGACCTATCGCAACTGGTCAAATACAAAGGCATTTAGCCGCTGACATTAGCACATTACAGAACAGGCACCGCAATGCCTTGTAGTGGTCGTTTCGACGAGAAAATTGCCGTGGGTAACACGGCTACTATGACCATAACCAAGGTTAGGTTAGATTCGGGGGTAGGCGAGTGGAAGAATTCGTGACACTCAGGTCAAAACAGACCCGTGGTCATATCCACCACAAAGTACACATTTTGAAACAGCTTGAACTCGTTAATATTCCACATCTATCTTCCTTGGTCATTTATATCTATCAGTCCATTCAAAACCAGAACTGGGCGTTTTGAATGTTTCATTGTGATTATTCCTTGAAAGCACAACACTTAATGACAGCAAAATGCCTTTCTATTGTTGGAAATCTGGTCATCAATACAGCCGCACACTGTCAGACAGTTTCCTCAAGACAATGTAATCTATCTTCATTTAATGACTTCAAAATACTTCATAGATTCACTCAAACTGTGTGGCTTATGTCATCTCAAAGAAGTATCTGCCAAGATTTTCCACACATATTTCGTTTGGTTTTCACTTCAAAGTCATTAGCTGGTATTTCAGTATCATTTTCCTTCGATTGTAAGAACTGATATGAGAACAACATTTAATGATTGAAGGATTGCGTAGCACATGACCTCCAGGCATAGCTGCATATTCCATTTCCAAGTGTTTGTCGGAAAGGGAATTTGATCCAACTTGCGTCAGAAATTCAAGCTTAACACTTCTGGCGAAACATTAAATCCAATTCCAGTGTAAATCCCCACGGTTTTGAAAACAAAACAAGCTTTAGCGCCGTCGGTATTGTTTATTGTTAACTGATTATTGGACTTAACATTCATCATCACACCTCACAAAAGCGAGTTCTAGGAAATTGAGTTTCTGGAAACTCGAGACCATTCTTGTTAATTTTTGTTTAAATTTATCTTGGTAGAGAAATTTCATTTCGAATTTCATGCATTTACTTAAATGTATCTCAATTTCGCAAGAAGTTCATTATTTGAGTTCCAGCTGTCGAATGACCTCAATCAAAAGGTGTACAAACCATGGTCGATTCGAATGGATACTGCAAGGATAAGCACTCAGCAATATATAAATCCCAAAAAAGTTCCCTAAGTACACTTGGGATTCATCCTTCGTACAGTGACTGCACCGGAGGATAGGAGGATCAATTTTATATTTAAATTCTGTTGAATTTTCCAAATAACTTTGAGGTGAATTGACTGGCCAACACGTAGAAAAAGGACGAACTGGTCCTAGACGTGAGCTCATTGGAAAGTTCAACCAAACCCTCTCAGGGTTAAAGCAAGAAAATATTTTAAAATTCTCCATTCAAATGCCAATGACATCCACAGGTTATCGGTTTTGGTTGGCAATTATCGATTTTTCTCCTCACAAAATGAAACCACGAAACCAAAGGTGGCTTGGACTTACTCCTGCTGCGGGATTAGTTGTTGTCTTCGTATAATTTATTGGCTAATGGTCTGCTTTATTGGTTTTGTGTCAGTCTATTAAAGCGTTGGCAATAATGCCATCGGCATTAAGATAAACATGAGTATAAGTCGAAAGAAATATTATTCTGTTTTGCAGTCAAATCTTCTCAAAACTTTCGACTGGAGAGCTGGGAATAAATTTGGGAAAATAACTTTCGCTGCGTTTTGTGAATGCAGGAATCCTTGAACTTTAAGAAAGTAGGAGTACGCATTTGAGGAGGTAAGATACATGAGTCTTGAGTTATTTGATTCTATTTTCCGAGACATTGTAAAGGATTTCTCAGATCAGGCATTTCACTTTCAAATAGCGTTTCTCGTCTATGCTTGGAGGTAACTGCGGGTTGTTTGATGTTTTTAACTCGTCTACGTTTTCCTCCCATTCTGGGCGAACGATTTCGTGAATAAAGAAAGATGTTGTACATAGCCAGGACTGATTTCTAAAGCTGTTCACAAAATGCCATTGCAACTGCAGTAGTTTAGTATTTGGTAGTATGGTGCTGTCAATAGTCCTGACGATACAATCACATTCAGATCTCCACCACTTCATATTCACTGAATAATGTTCTCCTTGTTTCAACACTGTAGGGCCACATGGCACATGACAGCTGAAGAAACAATCAAATTATTGATGTCAAAGTAGGTGGCCATGTTATTTCCAAAAATGAGTCAGTCATTTGGTCGCTGTTGGTTGGTTTTGTGGTTGAAGCTGTATCAAGTACAGGGCCAATTAAGCTGAGATTTTAGATAACATGAGGACCAATTTTAAAACGCCAAATTGATTCTTTTTAGCATCGATTTTTTTTTGATTTTTCAAAAACAAATGAAGCACTTTAAATGAAAAGTTACAAAAAACAAATAGGAAAGCTACAATCCGTCTGGAATTGATCATATGATAGCCAATCCTCCCTATTATGTAGCCCTTATGAAGTGGGCGTTACTCTTTGTGGCCTTTTTTGTCGAATTACAACAATACCTACGAAGTTTTTAATACAAAATTTGATAATAATCAGTTTTTTGATAAAAACGCCCCTTAAAAATGGGCGTAACCAAAACTTATATATGGACGACTAGAAGAATTTGAATACCTAAATATTTTGTATTGATCAAATTTTTCGTTTTTACACAGAATAGTGAAGTTATAAAGTTGTACTGCTTTCTGAAGTCTAGCTCCGAATTTAAGGCCCAAAATCTGGTGACATTGGGATGGCCATCGAACGAAAAGACTGATCACAAACTATGTATTGAACTTAACTTAAACTCTTAGGATAGCGTGTAACCAACCTAAATTGAATTAGTTTTACACCGTCAGACGTTACACCTAAAAATCCCTTTGGGGGGCTTTGAAGGGTCAGCTTTACTGGTATTTATAAGACTCGAAGAAAGTGTTGTGTTCTGGGTGACAATTTGCAATGCTTTAGGTCTTGAGGATAGGTATCCTTAGTGACTGGTAAAAATGGGAAATGAATACGGATCTATCATGCCAGGTGTATTGAGATACATATCTTTTGGAGAGAAGCTGCACTGCCATACGATTTTCAGGTGTGGATTTGGGAATCAAAGTTCCATGCCGCATTGTCATTTACGACACAAACTCTTCCAATAGATATGTACAGCGTAGAAAAATAATATGTGTCTGGAAGTTAAGTCCGCTCTTCCAGACAACACCTATGCAGGTCGTGAAATTTATCTACAAATGGATGGACAACTGCATGGTACGTAAAGTACTTTCTTCAGGGTCATTGGAAATCTTAAAAGTAATTGGTTGACGTTTGACATTCAGTTCGAGTAGGTTTTTAATACACCAGTTTCAAAGGGATTACCCTTTTCATGTCAACTGCTGGGTAAGCAAACAAAATGACATTGGATACGACTTGATTTAAGACGATAGTTTGTTTGAAATCAAGAGTAGTATCATCAACTTTTTTACACCGTTCGCTTGGCCATAAAGTGTTGGTAATACGTATTCAACTATTGGCAATGAAATCAATGTTAAGGGAGATAAGGCTCCTCTTTGTGGACATCTTCTTGCCGTGCTGAGTCTCCACTGGTCTTGTCCTCAGAAGTTCGTACATCCATTTCAAGACTGTGGTCTTTAATTCTTTTTTATCCAGATTTCCTACAATTGATTCACGCGATGTTTTGTCAAATGCTCCTTCAATGTTTAAGAAGGCACAAAGTTTGAAGAGATAGGTTCAATCCCTAGACAACATCTAACATTTTTTTCATATCACCTCTCGTGAGCGTCTGACAAACATCCGAGAGTACAAAAGTCATGCGAAAAGTTCTCAAATAATAAATCGCCCTGCAGACACGGCATTAAGCAGTGGACCTGTTCAATTGGCGTAAAGAATATTACACACGCCAGCTAGGTCCGCGTCTCATAGGCCTGTCGAGGCAAATAGTTATTTTAATATTTATATCTTCAAATACTGTTGTCAATAGAAAGTAATGAAGTTTGTGAACTTTGGTAATAACAACTAGGGTTAGAGGAAAAATTGAAGGAGTTCATATACTGATACTGCTTGCGAAAATAATGGTTAGAATAACTGAGAGATCTTTTAAAGAATTGAATAACTTTTCGAAGGACAGGCCATAGAGAGCAAAAAGAGGATTAGTTCAGAAACAATTGAGATCATGAGAATAATAAAATATATGAATGGTTCCAATAATATTCAAACAAATTCCAAAAATCTTTTTTTAACTAAATAAAATATTTTATGTACTTTTATTCAATTTTCAGATTTAACCCCAAGGCACTGTTTCGTTCTCATGGTAAGTTCACCTAAAAACTATTAAACCAACAAAATATAAAATGTAGAACAAAAGTTTCTCTCCTCCTTTTTGCGAATTCAAACAACCTCTCATAGAAAAACGGAACCATATTTCAGTTCCCGAACCCATGTTGGGATTATTGAATTAATGTGAGTTCTAACTCGTAACGAATAATGATATGTGAATGTGAAGGCTGAAAGTTACTTTAATTGAGTTTGTAAAGTTGATACATTTGGCAACTATTTTCCGTTTGGTATTCACACTCTGCAGCTAAAATTGGATAAAATTACTTGAGAACCCCTTTCGTTTGTTGTTTTATAAACAGTTTTACAAGTTATTTTAAGGTTTTAACCATTTTTTCAGTTAAAGAGTTGGAGGAACTTAAACAAAATTCAATTGTACGCATATTTAATTGTATCCATTTGTTTTAATTGGTCGAACAGTACACGTTACAGTGTAATAAAGGGTATTTTTTATCTAGGCGGAGAACTTAAAATTGAAATAAAATACAGAAAAATGTGTGTGATATCCATGAAATTCGGTTTATTTCACAGACAATTTTATGACATGAATGTTTGAATATGATCATGTATATAGCTGCTGCGGGCTTCACACATTTCACACATTCACAATTTTCACACATACTTCATAATTAGTAAATCAGTTCATATTTCACAAAAAAAACGTCGAATTGTGATCAATTGCTTCTCGTTTATCGACGTAGATGTGTGACATTACATATCTCCTAAGAATATAATCTAATGGCGTCAAACCCCACGAACGAGGTAACAATTCGACGGAACCATTTCTCGAGATTGTACGATTGCTGAACTTCGCACTTCAATAGATCAATTGTTAGAACAACTGTGTGCCATTTTGGTGAAACCAGATATCACTGATGTCAAATCCATCGAATTCTGGTCAAAAATAGTCTTCCAACATGGAACGATAGCGAACTTTAGTGACAGTAACTTAGTCACTTTTTGAGGAGTACGTCATGTATAGATCGGGATTTTTTAAATATATTTTTGGGTTTCCTGTTTAAAACTTTCTTCCACTAGACTTCTGGCAATAAATTCGTCAAGCTTTCTGCGGTGAAATTTTTCGGTTTACCCTCAAAGTTAGACACATAACCAAAGAAGAGTTAAACGTTTAACTGCGGCACACTTAGTGGGTCCATCGACAAGGTGAGCATCTAGACATGAACCCTTATAACTCGATTTACTTTTCAAAAAACCCCAGAGACAGCAGTTTAATGGCACTAAATCCCATGATCAATGTGGCCAGTTTATGTCACAACCATGTGAAACCCTCCTATTCCAAGATCATCATCCAGCGGAGAAGTTGAAAAAAAATTGTTTGATTTTCAAAAAAGATACCTTAAATGGCGCCCAACGAGGAAAACTTTTAAGTATCGAACAGATTTCTATATGTTTTAACGAAAGTCGATGCGTTTCGCTTTTGAACCGACGACTAGTTTCATTGATGTCTCAACAAATGTTGCGGGAAAAGAAGATTTTGAAACTCTCAAGAGCAGTCGATTGCTATGAAAAACTTTGGGAACATCGATATACATAGGTTGACTGTATTGTAGTTTAAGCTTGAAGTTAGAATGCTGGGATTTTGGATCATCGGAAGATGGTAGATGTTTTTATGAGAATTAGAAACTAGATCTAACGCATCGGCCTTTCATTTAAAGCTATGTGGTTTCTCTAAAGGAATGTGATAGGGATGATTCAAGTAAAGTTGCTTAATCGATAATTTGGTCCAAATCATGTTTGAAAATCATGTACTATTCAATTGGTGCTTCCAATCCGAAGAATGGTGATTTAGAAGCTAGTTCTGAGGTCAAACCTTGTAAGGACATAGCCAGGGTGTCTGGGAAATTTTATCAGAAGTTTGACGTAATAGAGGAGGCTTATCTCCGATAAGTATGAGCGGGCTTGGACACTTATTGGTGACTAAAAAAATGTATTTGGCATATCTTTCTTAGTGCTCAACATATGTATGTGTAAATAGTGCTAGCCTCTTGGTTATTCCAAGTCGGCTGTAATGAATAACTTTTATCAAATCAGTCCATTACACAAGAGCTCCAAGGATGAAAGTGATTGGCATGTTCAGCAAGTGACTGAACCTATCAATGGACAAGAGTTTAGGACTCCTATTTAGTGTATTTAGTGATGGAAGCGCTACGGTCTGATAGGGCTTTGAGTCAAGTGCTATTGAACGTGAAGTTGATAATGGTTTTTGCTGAGATGCTTGCTTCTGGAACTAACTCCTTTAAACACTGAAAGAATACATTCGACGCAATTAAATTTGGATCCAAGGATATCATTTATGAGTTCACCTTGTGTCGGTTCTTAGAGAAGGAAAGCATTGCATTTTATTGTAAAAAAAAATATAAGATCTGTGGATAAAGATTTATTTTCTTTTCTTTTTATCGTCTACTTGTATGAACATAGAAAAAGTAAAAGAAAATAAATAAAATTAAGCCTGTGTCTATTCCTTTCAATTGGAGGCAATAAAAAATCTTCACCCATTTGTCTATATGGGATTAATGCTATGGCACCCTAGAAATCTGGTATAAAACACCACTCCTCATATGACATCTGTTAACCCTGATATCTGCTGGCACGACTCACACATCTATTTAAATCACTTAACTTACTATGTAAGCATACTCTACAGCATAAAGTAAACAAAAATTTAATTACTCGCTCGGAATTTCATGGCCAATCGATTCCGACTGAACACCACCAGCGCGAGTAATGAACTATGCCCTCCTCACCCCTCAAGCATTCGTAATTCTCATCAACAGAAAAATACCAACTCAATAAAACTTATACAAATTGTTTACAGCTTTGCCCTAAATACTTTCACCCCACCATATCTTACTCTAATATTATTGAAATACAAAAAAAAAAAAAGAAACAAAATGCATAAACAAAAAATCCCAAGAATGTACCAAACATCCTTGCGCGGGAAATTGGAAATAAATTTTTATGTTCACTGATTCCTTATAAACACGAGGGGAAATATCAAAAAATTTATTACATTACTCTCGCCACACATACGAGTACTGGCTCCTTTTGAATTTACTGGCTTTTACTGTTTACTGCAGGGAAACCCAGTGTTAACTGAGCCAATTGTACAGGAGTGCGCCAAGTTAATAAGGACTTATGTATTTATGGATTTTATATCAGAAATAATTTATATCCGAAGCTGGCTACCGAGGGGATTTATGCCATTTGTTAATGACATCCGAAATGGTTCGAAGTGGGGCATAAATATTGTATCAACCAAAGCTGGAATTAGGAGGCATAATTTGCAATAAATCTAAAGCTGTTTAGATAGGGTTCCAAAATATGGGAATTACACATGGATTTGCGAAATTCAAATTTTAATATGTCCTGCATATGGCAGCCAATAAAGCGGAACCCATTATCCAAGAAGGGCTTTTGCAGTCGTTAATATGTGTGTATGCGTATGGCATTAAATTTGAATTAATAATAAAACTATCGTTTAAACGAAATCAAAAAGCATATAAAGATAATGGCGCTGTTATATTAAAAAACCTTTTAAGCTCGGTGTGTATCCTTTGTCACACGTAATGACGATGATGTACTTTTTAATGAGATTCATTTTTGCTTTCTTTCGAAAATGTAAAGTAATCACTGTTGATGGGTTCTATTCCACAAAGTGGTAGGAAAAAATGGCCAGGTTGTTAAATTTTAATTCATGCGTGCAAAAAAATTAAAATGGATAGACTGGTTGGGCTTCATGTTTGCGAAGCTCCTTTGAGACTGGATAATCTGCTTGAGATGCAGGATTATAATTACTGGACTGTGCTTGTTTTTATTTCACTCTGGCATGTACTTACGAGGAGCTACATTTATTGCCAGAGGTTATGCTTTGTAGGACCTTCTAAAAGTTAGACATAGTTTGGTACAAAGTCAACAAACGCATAAAAGATCCTGCTTACTGGAATCGCCACAAGGAAAGTAAGGGTGTTTTTAAGAAAAAGACAATCTACGCCAAGAGAAAAAAAGTTCTAGAATAAAATGGAGTCCATTAAAGATGCAGCTAGGGCTCTGGAACATACTCATCTTAAACTGAAATTGCTCACTCATGTAGGCTTCCAAACTATGGCGATGTGTTCCAAGGAAAAGTATTAACAATCGCAGTAGATATAAGAGAAATTTCACTAAACTGCACTACAGGAAAATATTCGATATGTAAACCGACAGCCAGGGCGCTATATCCATCTTATTCACAGTCGCAAAATCCTAGAGAATGATTTGAGTAGATTCGTGGATCATAAGTCGAATTACAAGGACCGCATTTAACACATTTATTGAGTTGAGAACACGAAAATCTAGCGAAGGGCAAAATGTGCAATGCGTACTACAAGTCGTGAGAATCAAAAAGTAAGCATTAAAGTTCAATGTGAAACGATGAGGTGGAGAACTCACAGCACTTCAGGGAAACATACGGGACGCAAGATATAGCAAGTGTTGTAGTGCTTGTCACGGGGATTATTACCGGCCACCACCTCCTTGGGAGCCTACCAAAGAAGACTCCGACTAGACACTAATGATTTGTGCTGAGGCTGTGGTGACACGGATGCAGCAGAGAGCATTCTATGAGAATGCCCAAGAGCCTGTACAGAATTTGGAAAACGGCCCTCGGCGAACTTAATTTCAAAGACCTGGACCTCGAAGCTGTCAGAAACGCCACCATAAACCATCCTGAAATTTAGAACAAAGATCAAGGAGGCCGAAGTTCATTTCTCATTTTGACACAACTTCACAGGCTCGGATCTTATTTTAAGAGCAGGGATCAATTTTAGTGCTCTTCGTGTGGTATTGCCGTCAATGCAGTTTTAAAGGCGGCTATTGTCAGTGCTAGGACCTTCTTTTAGAACACACTGCTGTCCTTCTAGGCGTGAATACTTTTCTAAAGAAATGTCTTCTAAGATCTAGATATTGTGTTATATGTATATTAGGACGGCTTTTTCAGGGATGACTGTTGCCCTACTTTCTTGATTTAAGGGCACCTTTAAATCACTCATTAAAGGTTTGGAGGTGTCTACCCTTAGCTACCTCCTTGACCATTACCCAGGGTGTTTTGGATACTGACATATTTGAGTACTCTCTGTACCGCGTTCT
Source organism: Xylota segnis (assembly GCA_963583995.1). Taxonomy (NCBI): domain Eukaryota; kingdom Metazoa; phylum Arthropoda; class Insecta; order Diptera; family Syrphidae; genus Xylota; species Xylota segnis. Next base: position 128,639,630 of record OY757237.1, on the reverse strand, counting down.
GACATTGAAAAATGCTAATTCAATGTCAAAGAATGCTGCCAATGTGTACTAATCGACTTGGACGGATCTTTCGATTAAACCGACAATAAAATTCATTATGACCATGTTTAGTGGTCCAGAAATACTCCGTCCCGACGTGGGTTCAGTCATCCATCCGTCCGCCTTCTTACGTCCCAATTACATATGTAGATACGTAAATGCTCCTTGTCCATATGTACATTGTTCGTTTAAAGATTAAATGTCCGAACGTAAAATGTTGATCCACAGACAAAGGATCCATCAAAGCGAAAGCTTTCAATCATCCAATAATCTTCAAAGTGTACTCGTGTATGCACTACCACCCTACTGTCCCTAACGTAATTTGGTCTTTTGCGTTATTATTGTCACTTCACTTGGTAGTCCTTCCCTCGAGATGGAAGACAATCTCTCTAGCTCCATTGAGGACACTTTGGTCATAATTACAAGTACACCTCACTTCAAGATTAAACTATTTACCCCCAACGTAGTACACATTGTTCACAAGGGTTCCTTGTGCAGCACGTTGGCATCTTCAAATTCAAAAATTAATTATCTCAACCGGTCCCACACATCATCCAACTCATTGACTGACACGTCTCTCATTCGATGTAATCAAATTTAAAATGCCAAAGTGACATATGGAATTTCAATTTGATTTTCCATCAGCGCTGTTACTCAATTACCAGCTCCTTGGGGGATTTCAACTCCTTCCATCTCATGTGTATCTATCTGGATATTAACATGCATCTGACATACCAATAAGATACGTATGTGCCGACAAATCGTTCACTAACCCTTGGCAATAGAATGTACCTTAAATCCTTCACCAACACAACAGATTCAAGGCCAACAACGATGGCCCGTAATCATTGCTTTGAGGAAAAGGGATTAAATATTTACTTAAACACTTCCATTCAAAAAAGGGACTACATGCTTTGTTCGTCCTTTTGGGTAAGATTTCCAGAAGGATTTCCATGCACACAGCATACAGTGAGTGTTTACTCAAGTTCAGAAGAAATCGCTCCTTAAACACTGTCGCGTCGTATGTAAGTGAAACGAAATAAATATTCTGAACAACACATTATCCTTAATTAAAAAATAAAGGAAAACTCAAACACTCACTGTTCAAAGGTCAAATATTAAACAGGACGTACGTAGGTACTCAGCCAACTTGAATAACTTTTTTTGTTTTTTTTTTTTTTCATTTTGTACGTACCGCGATTAATTTTCTTTCAAAAGTCGAGTCAAGTTTTTGAACCTTAAGGTAGGTGGACGTTTAGTCCTGCGGTGTTTTTCTTTTGAAAACTTTTAGGTACACTTTCTGGATAAATGTTTTGAATTCTCTCTGTTTGTCCGAATAACAAAATTTGTTTTTCAAATTCGGCGTGGGTCAGGCTCTACATAGAAAAGGCTATAAGTAGACAATACATACAATGCGAAGGATAGTGAAAAATATTTAAAAACTTTTACAATAACGAGACTTAAGTTCACAAGGAATCAAGTGTCCTTCAAATACAACAGAATTATGAGAAAACATGTAACTAATTCACGTTAACCAGGTAGGAGTGGATTTATTTTCTGTGACTGATCTTGACTTCGTTTAACGTGCTCTGCAAGCATGTACAAACGTTGGTGCGTACTGCCGATAGACTAGGCCCGATGGAGGCAAGAAATCCTTGGATCAGAAAATGGAAAAGGGAATACCTTGACGGAAGTCGTTAGCGGAGAATGATACATTAGAAGGTATCACAAGGCAGATCAGAAAATGTGGATGGAGGCAAACATCCGAAGATCAACTGTATGGAAGAAGGAAATTATCCAACTAGATCGTGCAAACAGAAGGGGAAGACTTGCTAAGCAGTTGAAACAGTATTTCGAAACATGAAAAGCAAAAAAGAGCATATTTTCTGTCCTGGATTGCTTCAAAAAAGTTTGATACAGCACTTCATTGCTGCCAGATACCAGCTCTACAAAACACCGATGAGGCCGAAGAATCATTATGCTGTACGCTTCCCATGAACGTGTTCGAAAGTCAGTTGGTTACCTTCATTATTTTCAGAACAGCTAACGCTGAACACAATATAATAAACTCAAACAAAATCCAGGAGATCTCATCTAAACGTGTGCGTTGTATTCGAGTTTCAGGTGAATATAAGCTTTACGTGAACAGATAGCAGACAACTCCGAAGGACTAAAACAACGTTTATATCTTTTAGGGAATCCAAAGAAGCAGTCGCCAATTATCGAGATTTAGGAGCTAATGTCGAGTTACCGCTTCAGAGCCGTGCCAATTGACGATTGCATTACTGCCAGAGTTAAGCTTGGAAAGCATTCGTTCCCAATGAAACTTCGATCTAAATCGAGAAGTCGTTAAGGAATGGGTGAGGTAGGGACTACTGTCATCCCCAAAAAAATGGATTGGATGACGAGTGAGAGAAAGAAGGTAGGACGAGTAGACTGAGCCCTGAGATATATCACCATTCGTAGACAATAAGGTACAGAGCTCGCTGTTGTTGATGACGATTTTGGATCTCTGACTGGATTTGCAATAATTTTGGTAATAAGTCCTCGTCGGATATTCTCTTTCAGTATTTGCAGAGTCTATTGCTTACTTACTTAACTTAAGTCCTGTATCCCCTTGTGGGTCCTAGTTCCTCGATAATGCCTACGCGCCATCGTGTGCGGTTTCTGGAAAGCAGAGTCTATGCTTTGTTCTGATTTCAAAATATCTAGAAGCACTAGAGGACCCGGAAATGCATCATTATATGCGCAACCTTATAACAATTTTCCTGAAAAAGCACCTTTTTCAGTCTCATCTGTTGGAATGCATTGTTCCACAAAAATAGAAAAAAATAAAAATTCCACATACGCCACCGAACATTTCAAAGAATAAACTCACATGGATAGGTACTTCTTTGTATTTATTTCTATGGAATCCAGATACATGCGTAAGTCTCCCACTTGACACATATCTGAAGAAACAAACACACCGGTTACCCTACAGTCACCACTTTATAATAATCTCCATTCAAAATCCTTACGAAAGGATATAAACAAATGCAAAGAAAAAAACCATTCACAACTGACGAAGCAATTGCATTCGAGACTCCTGAAATGCTTCAAGACTTTCATCCAGTACCATTGTGGAACTATCGCATTATTACAAGGACTCCTGGCTTCAAAATTTAATGAAATAGTCAAGAGCTTTTGTTTAAAATGGTTTTCAATTGATGTAAAGAGAACAAAAATGTGAGAGCTGATCTTTTGTGCATTCTCATCATGTTCTGTATTATTCGTTGAAGAGGAGAACGATGAAAGGCCATTTTTTTTCTTTGCCTTGATGCCTTTGGTGGAAATTTTGTAGAAACTCGAAGCGGGTGTCCTTCGGTGAAACCTTAGCAATCACTTATGTAGTTTTGTAATAATATTTTTCTGTTTGTCTTATGAACCGATGCAGATGGTTCAAGTGGTACAACGTGACAAGATATCCTTTATTGACTTGCGAATGATTGGAATTCTTTTAAGAAGATGTTTGATCCTGGCGATTTGTGGATAGACTACTTGAAGTAACTTTACCTTTACTTCGCAGACACTGTGTTAGTTTATGTGTAGTGCTATTGCGAAAAAGGCCAAAGCACCTATGGCTCTTTTGACTTTTACTGGTACGTGAGCTGAAGTTCTCCTTTGTACTATGTCTGTTGGAATGTTTTACTACTCCTTGTGATTTGTTTTTAATGTTCTTCAAGTACGCAAGACTTAAGTGATAGATATACAGAGAGGGTAGGACACAGAAGTGAGAAAAGACTTATATTTTATTACAACATCAAGCAAAATCAGTCGAAAGATACTTGAAAGATAAAGCGTTGAATGCCTCACTTTGTTAGCCACTTACGTGACACATTGCACTGACTCGGTTAAATGCCATCGCGTCCTTCCATGAAACGATGTGATGAAACGACAAATACGACTGAGCTCTGATGTCGACACCATCACGATAACCTTCAGCATCATCTCCATGTTTCGTATGTTTAATTCATTAGATTCTTTCTGCTCTTTTCGCAGCAATTTATGTGCATAGTCTTAGATCCCTTCCTAGTCCTCCACACGAATCATATTCTCCTCGACTAAGGAAACTACTGACTAATGGTATCCTCCTTACACAGGTATACACCTACACACCGCCCACTTTCAGGCTCAACCATACGCAGCCCGCTCGCTGACACAAATCCTTATCGATTTTTCTATCCTTACACCATATTACAAGATAATCAAATGATGAACGAGGGGAGGCACAAGTGCGGTGGGGATGAATTAAAGTCTATCCAGATGCCATGGACATGTCCTTGAAATTGTGTAATTTTTAACATCGAATCTCTTGTCATTCATTAGGGATTAATGAAAGCAGGTGCCACTTATCCTTTTCCTCCTTCAGCTTGCCTTTGTAATAAACTCGTGACCTTCGGCTAACACACACATTATTATGCGATAGTTTAGGAGCAATAAATTCATAACTTACATCGCATGAGATTAAAATCAACTTGCACACAGGACCTTTTTTTTGTGTAAGCAACTTCATCACTGAGTGGAATTTGAAAGGATACGCCAGTGTCATGCACTACTACCCGAAGCGTATCCAATTTATGATGCGTTTCGGGGTATGAGCAAGTGTGTATGGAATTTTTTGTCGACAAATACATGAAAATTAATAAGACATACATAGTTGGGTCAGTTGCTCCAGTTACGGACGAATAAATTAATGTAAGCAAAGGCGGATGTTTTGGCTGCCGTTTTGCACACAAAACCAACTGCCAAGGGGGCTGGGAGCACATAAAACCATCAACATAAAACAGATGGATGCCACAACTAATCTGCCCACTGTATTTAACAACCTATACGTGAGCATAGGACTGACCCACTGTGTGTTTACGAAAAGCCAAATTGTATGTATTCGAAACCGATTGGGCGGTCGTGGATGGGGTTGAATGTTTATTGATGTCTCTAGCTCGAGGCGGACGAAAATAAAACTCATTTCCAATGCTTTTTGCCTTTTGGTTGGACTTTTCGAGTGGGTGCTGGGCCTTCTAAAGGAGATTTATTTTTATAATTAATTTAAAAGGTTTTCCAAGGTCTTCAGTTAGCAGATTTTTGACGGATGTATCAAGTATTTTAGGGGAGGAGCAGACATTTTGCCCAGAATCTGACGTTGACAATTTTTAAGTGCGCTAAGCATTTTTAAAAAACAAAAAGTGATGAGATTAACATGGGGATTCTCAGCGTGGGTCAGGGAAAGACAACGTGTCCATCTGATAAGGATGATGGCTTACAAGGTTTTAGGTAACACGACATGGTTTTTTTTTTACAGTATCATTCTTAGCAAAGAAACTTTGTACAACAACGTGTCATGTCAGTTGTGTTTTCAAAAGTGAAACGTAGTATACTTTGTGAAGGATGACGTGACCGAACCACTCCTGTTTACCAATAAAGTTTGTTATTAAAAAAATATCTCATTTTGAAAGAGTTTCGATATGAATTTATGTGAATTTTTCTAGCAGAAGAGCATTAAAGTAAAAAGCTGAACAATATTATTTGAAAGATAAATGACACAAAGGGCATGTATTTCTATTTTCTATATTTACTGTCGTCTAGCTTTTTGAAGGTATTAAGGATGTCATCAACAAAATTTCAAATAAAGAGGTGATGAATAGGAAGGCTTTAAGGTAGAAACTGAAAATGTGACGTTTGTGCGTTGACAGATTGAACAGAAGCAATGGCTGAACCCGAAATGTTACTATGTTCAAGCATTTGGTTTCGTGATTGCCGTAACCATCTTCAACGTTCGAATAGTGTGACTCTATACTATGCTGAGCGTTTTGACAAATGACAGCTATTTTGAATTGACTTAATTCTTTGACTTGTTTGATTTAAGTCATTTTGTTGTATATATAGTTCGAATTAATCATAAATTTACTGTGTTAGAGCAGAGGCTTCCAGTTCGTTATTAAGGCTGTGTTCATCCGCAAGGGATTCAGTGTTTCTAATAGAGTGGTTTTGCCTTGTTTTATTCTGTTTTGATACTTAATCTTGTCGATCGCAGTTGCTTCAAGTCGCTTGTAGTCGCTCAGGTCGCGAAATATGTAATTTTTTAATTCCTCGCTAGTGTTGAATGGCGACGTGAATTAAAAAGCTATTTCCTAATCAAACCACAAAATAAAAGGAGAACTTTTTGACTTTTTGTTGCGAAATCTCATGTGACAAGTTTGAGGGAACAGAACCTAATTCTGTCACAACCCTACTTTTTTGACTCACGAATAAATTTTGGGGTTGCGCGTTCTAATAAACATTATTGTACTAAGTCGGTAGAATATCTGTCAAACAAGCAATAAAATTTAGTTTATGATATTTCTCGATTAGGGTATCGCAAGTTGATTCCACTTATTGACGTTTGTCGTCAGAAAGATTTTCATGAGCCTTTTTACATAAAATTGACGGGAAGTGTAAATGTGAAATGTTTAGAACTTTCAGACTTTCTGAAATTTCCTGTATTTCTTGTAGCGAGTGTGGAAAAAATTTCACAAAGTGAAGAAATTCACCAAGTAAACAATAGAGACATCACAGTAAACCAATTTAATTGCTACGAAAAGGGTTTTTTTTTTTGTTAAAACCCAACCAATTTCATTCGACGCTAACCACTACTACCTCAGGACTATCAATCAGGAGCACGCGAATGTCAAAAAAAAAATCCACTCTGTCAATCCTGTGAGAATAGAGTCCATAGCTGGTAATATTTTTATAATTTCTGGGAATGGATGCAATTTGTAATGCTGTCCAAAATGGTTACCAAAAATTAAATAAAAATAAACTTTTGTTTCGTTTATGTGTCAGCACACGAATTGACTTTTGCCGACATGAAAAAGTTATTATATGATTTATGCCACGTGACGATTTAATTGGGATTTATTGTTATAAATTCAGGATTAAGGTGACATTTATCGACGTAAAATTATCGTAAATTGTCAGGATTAAATCCAGGAACTAGGTTTAATGGATATCTAGCATTAACTCGATAAAAATACGTCCTTTCAAACGATTGACAGTGCAAATGCCGAATTAAGTTTTGTCCCACAAGAGGTCAGCTGTGGTTTTTTTTTTGACATTTCAAGTCGTCTGTAGATGCAATTCAATCATGGAAACGTACATGCCTCAGCAAATTGTAAATGTCAATGTCAATGTAAATTTGTATTTCTGGGTGTTGTTAAGGATGGAGGGATCTCACACATAATCCTTCTTCAATGATTTTGGCAACACAGTCACAGTCAATTAAGGTATAAAAACCGAGTTTTTTAAGTTGAAAATGGGTGACTTTATTATAAACAAAACTCATAAGTTCATTGGCCGTCTCGATAGTATTATTTTATGCATTTGTCCCTGAGGCTATATAAAATTCATGGTATGTGTCTATAAGTGAGAGACTTTAGATGACTTCAGAGTAATATCGTGTGAAATCCGATTAATCGAGATCATCAGCTATTTATTGATGGTACTTTTTAAACCGAAATACATTTCTTTTTTATATCTCACACATAAATTGTTTTACTTAAAAATCGGAATCGACTACTCTTAATGGAAAACACTTTATTAGCCCATTCAGTACTGCTTGCCCTGCTGTAAGCGATTATCCAACAGAGGTGTCATTTTGAATTTCCCACCACTGTTCAATTTTGGTTGCCATGACTTTCCGTAACCAAAAACTAGAAGGCTGTTAAATATTTGATGACTAGGTTAAGTTCTTATTTGATGTCCCTAGGTTACCTGGTGGGTAACAATTTAAATTGAACCCAAAGACTTTAGTTTCAACATATGTCAGCCATAAATATGTGGCACTGAATTAGAATCATAAAACAGTTTGGCCAAGTACCAGCATGTAATAGCTTTCCAATCAATTTAGCTCAACACATAAATTAATCGCATAATTGCCGCAAGATTTTTATGACTCTACTCCATGGAGCTGTTGTACCACCATCAGTCACAACATTTATTTGTAATAATTTTCTTAATTAACAATTCTTCTAAGGAGTCCTTTTATTACACTAATATGACCGGCCCCCAGGGAGTGCATTGCACAATGCTTAGAATCCCCTATTCATAGCCCAGCCTCTAAAAAGAAAAAATACCTCAGTCGGGATGGTTTTACGATGACCCATCCCTTATCAGTTTATGCCTTTATCTTCGCATCAATTGCTTTATAGCTGACCCTCCTGCCAGTTATCCTCCTATCATCCAATCTTCATTACTTTGAAACGCCATACCTCCCAGAAGGAAATTAAGTTTCCGCATCGAATCGTTCAGACTTCGAAAGGAAGCGCCAACTAAATCTGTTGACTTGTGAATCCTGTTGCCGCATGCCATGGGTAACTAGAAATTGGGTGTCCAGTTCGGTTTTTGTGTTCGGGAGACGAAAAGAAATCAATTTATGTAGACTGCCTTATGTGTGCCCAATGATTACGGTTAGGAATCATTCAATTACCATGACAAATATGGTTTGTATCCTTGAAACATTATCCGACGAAGGAATGGCAAGTGATTATTTTAGGCAGATGTCCCTTACGGAGAACTTTGTAGAAAAAAAGAAGGATACTTGATGCGGGCTTAGTCTGTGATTTGGTCCTTTTTTTGTTGAAAGAGATATGTATATGTATTGAAAAGTAATGGGTGGTTATTTATAGGGAGCATCATTACCATGCCATTCGACAGCACTTATGGAGAGGAGGTTTGAAAAGGATTTCTGTTTTTGCAGCTTTGCGTATGTAAACACTTTAGTGAAGGATGTGTCCTTTTTTTTTGTCCACTTTGTGCGTTAGCGAGGACCAGCATTCATTTCAATGGATTTCGCAGGATCATGGAATAATAGGATTGGACTTGAATTTGCATCGAATGGTACAATATTGTTGGTATCTTAGGACTCTTCTCGATTGTTAGGCTTTATTGGTCCTGAAGGTTTTTCCCCATAAAATTTCCATTCCCTAATATATGTTCTAATAGGAGGTTGACATTTATGGGAAAATGAAGTGCTTAGCGAGAACTCTGGGCGTGGAATCAAAAATGTGGAACAATTCACTGTGTTCATGGAGTATGAAACAGAATGATTGATTTAACTATTCTCACCAGAAAGTGGAACTAAAAAGAATCTGTATACGTGGATCGGTGGCGTATACGTAACTTTTTTTTCCATACTTCGAGTCCTAAATAGTCTATTCTGGCCGTGCATAAGGAGGCAGCAGATACGCGAGGTTTGTCCTCAGAAAACTCAAGTACAAACCCAGGTTGACCACAAGACAGAACTAAAAACTAGTTCGGTGGCGTATACGTAACATTTTTTGGGTTCGAAATTTTCTGTTGTTCCTATCCATAAGGAAGCAGATAAGCATGAAAACCCATAAAGAAAGTGATTTGATTGAAGAGTCTCAACCGAAACCAAAACAAGAAAGAAAACCAGATGACTAGATAAGAACGGTAGGAAACAAAATTTAAATAAAACAACAATGGTGTGAGACACAATGGTGTCAAGTCACATGAACGTGGTACCCAATTGATAAACGCTCGCCGTGAGATGACCCAGTCGCCAAATTCCTCCTTCACAACTTCGAGCGTTCCGTCGCTTGTCACGGTAACCGTGTCTGCGAATCGACATTTCCGGCTCTTTTCCGATACCGGCAGCTACGACGGCTATGTTTTCTTCATTTCGCACCAATCTCTGCTCAATCGTTGCTATCTTGTAACCTCTAAATAGTGTTGTGATTCTCAAGTCGACTAATCTGCCTAATTGGCATATACCACGCAATTGACTGGTCGATTCCTGGAAATGAACTTCGGCTTCAACAACTCAATCGTGTGCCCATAGCAGGGCATGTGGTCCCCCTTAGCAAACCTCAACTAAGCTCAAGCAGAACCAAGGCTCAGGTGTGCCATTGGAAAATATAATTACATACGTAAGTATGCCAAAACATAGAACATGCATTGATCATAGTTACAACAATCCACAAATCAAATCAGCCCCCACAGACCACACTGCCAATTATCTGTCGAAATAGAAGACACGAAAGAAAACTAATTCTGACTGCGAATGCCCTCATTCCGTCCAATTAACTTGGCATGAGCACATCTACGTCATACGAACGTGATTAGATGCCCGAAAAACAAATCATCACAATTCATCACGTTACACGCTGCCCACCTACATTATGCCGACGTTACCTAATTGCTAATTCCCTCATTGACAACTGCAGACCATGCCTGACCGACCGACAACCGACCGACATTGTAACAACTTGTGAAACAGATGTGATTGGATTTGATCCTGAAGGATGATTGCAAATTTGATTGATGGATACAAGCTAACCATTTGTTGACATTAATATTAATACTATCAAGATGATCGAAGAGATTGTCCTTACAAACATAATAAATTCAATAAAAATTCATTCACATTTGTATGTCCTTGTGGATATTCCGAATATGAATATCCTCGGATGGTCATTGAATTAATTTCAAACGAACCTTTCCATCGACAAGTGTCATCTTCACTTCTTTGTTTTTTTCGTCCTTTAAAGTTTATTAAAATCCCCAGTGTCCTAATTCCCCTGACTTTATTTAGGCCAAAGAAATTAATGGCGCGGCAATTATTTCTAGTAGTGGAAATTTAAGGTTTTATTTTATCCTTGAGTTCGGTTGGGAATGAGGGAATGGAATAAAAATAGGGAAAGCATAACACAAAAAAAGGTTATGACTTCCGGAATTTATGTATAGCTTTTCTATTCCAGCTTAGGAGGAATGAGAAGGAGGCTAATTGAATAACTGATTTATGGTTGGGATTAATTCGGGATTTCTGGGAATTTCAATTAATTCCAAAAGCTGCTAAATTAACGAAGTAAATAAATTAAAAAAAAAACGAGTCCTTTCAAATGATACAAACTGCGTCGTTGAATGGTGATTTAATTATTTTATTTTGAAAAGCTATTTATTACTCCCAAACATTTGATGGGGCATTATCTGTACCGTGACTTATTTAAACCCTTTTCTAAACAATTGTCATTCGTCAAGATTATATGGTGTTTCGTGCCAGTCATGACAGATATTTTAGATTCCATCACTCCTGTCGTTCCATTACTCTTACTGCGTTGACACTCTTTGTAATCATGTAGTCGAGTGCTAATTTGTTTTTAAAGTGTCGTCGTTTTTCTTATTCCTTATCTCAGTTTTCGTTACATTTCAGAATAGGATACTTTCGAGCAGTTTGGACACTTACATAGGCTCTTCCTTTTCAATGGTGAGAGCTGGAGAAACTCTTCGAATGTTGTCTATATCATGAGGCCTACCATTAATGATTTCAGTTTTTTTTTTATAACTTTCTTGAAAGGTGTCCTTTTAACACTAATTGCTATCGAGAAAATCTAGCACAACCGTTCCAGGTATGCTTTGCACATTTTCGACATTCGTTTGAAGCATGACACGAAATATGTCAAAAGTTCTCTTAGTCTTGGCATTTTTAGGCAATTTGACAATTTTTTCTTCCCAACCTAATCTTGAGATAGTAACAATTGACCCAAAATGATTGTTTTTAATTATTTGCTTGAGAAGCTGTTGAATTTCACTGACTTTTTGTAGCAAAAATTTAAAAACATGACAAACCATTGTCTACCATTTTATTAGCATTTACCCAGTCATTTAGTGTGTCAAAATGGCGTTTTAAAAAGACTGTTCAGTTAAATCGTTCATTGTGTTAACGATAAAAAAAACGTTCATGGGAATGGCACTACAACTCCGTGGATACAATTATTTTTAAGGTGCGAAATCTTACATTAGGCGTTTTTCTTTTTTAGTTCGGAGCAGAGCCTGAGTTGTCAAAAAAAATGTTCGTGTTTCTTTTTTAGATCAGAGTGCACAGAGCGCTCTATGCGTGTTTCTTTTTTCGCTCAGAGGGTGCTCAGAGCGCGCTCTATGTGCTCAATATAAATTGATAGAGCACCCAGAGCAAAAACAGAGCACGATGATTTTGACGTTTGATAGGAGAAAAAAAAATTAAAAAACAGACGCGAAAACAATTGAAATCGCTCCCAATGTCTTGTTGTTTATTAAATATTAGAAGAAAATGGAATTTTATATGTGTCTAATTATTATTTCTGTGTTTGGAAGTCAAAAAGCATTAATTTTTCATTGTTTCAGTTTTATGTGCTCAATCGTGTTTCTTAAATAATTCAGAGCGTTCGGAGCACACTCTGAACAGAGCGCGCTCAGTTTGTTCATGCTCTGTTCAGAGCTCTGCTTCGAACTAAAAAAGAAAAACGCCTATTAAGACTGCCCATAGTCTAGTGGACTCGCTTCACGCGACTCTATTGCTTTTCGCTCGATTTTAGGCCATATCCTCACCAGTGAAATGACAAGCGATTGACAGACCAATTTCGTTATATTCATGTTTTGACAGTCACTCACGTCATTCGCAGTCCTTGAAGTTGCTTGCAGGTGTTGTACTGTTTTTAAATGACAGGTAAGACTATCCTGTGGTTCCTTCAGCATCTGTAAAGGACTCTGAGACGGTTCACATGAAGCATGTACTCTAAGATGAACAGAGCACTGTTTTTTGACAAAGTCTAGTATCTTGCTCACTCAATTTGTTAATATATGGACAGAGCGACACTCTCATGTCATGAGGAAAAAAAATGACTGGACTTGTGGAGGGACGACAATTTCTTCCTCAATATTTTGTTGATCCATTGCATATAAGTAAACATTTTTTTGACATCTGCCAATAGCATGTTCTATGTTTTTTTTTCTGTAATCTATTCCCCGTTTTAAAATTAAATCAGGAATGTGGAAAAAAAACTAGAGATGAGGGTAGTGAATAGTTAGAATCAGCAGGACACTTGGCTTAGGACCTCGCATCTTGCATAATAGCATGTGTTGCAGGACCTTAAAGCTCGTAAAGATTCGTGGACATTTGTCGGATGTTTAGAAAGAAAATTACTGTGGTGAACTTTTGGTTTTGTTTAAAAATCCAACCTTGGACTCCTGATCAGTAGTCATCTGCATTGTATATGGCTGCAAATGTTCATTTAACATTTAACACAAAATTCGGTGGCGTATACGTACTATTTTTTTTTTTAATTTTTTTCTTTCTTTGAAACAGAACGCGGCACTGTCTATACTAGAGTTGTACATACTAATAAATTGAATCGAAATGTTTCGTTATATGGTAGAACTATACCCAGTTCTGTGGACATACATAGCCTGCACTTCTTAAGATATGATCTTAGAATGGAAAGGTCTTCGTAAGGGTCTTTTCGATATGAACCACACTCAAGTGGTCTCATTAAAGATATCAGCGTAAGCTAATTTTCTAGAATCGGAGCGAAATCAATACTAACCATCTCGGAAGCCCATTGTTTGATTTTCTTGCTCTGCTAGATGAATCGATCAGAAATACGTGGAGTTAAATCGATAAATGCAATTGAAGTCCAGGTTTGGCCTAAAAGCTGACTTCAATACGTGTAGCAACCGGGAATAGTTGATATCCATAGCGACGAGGCAGACTTTTGTTTCATCGAAGCATTTCCAGGCATTCGGAAGCTCTACTTTAGCCTATTTGTACCCAATCGTCAATGGAGGTCTGGTTGAACACGTGGAAAACCCAACGCAAGTTCAACCGCTCCACCTATTCTTAACAATATTGTCAGTGATTCCTTAAGTTGGCCTCATACTTTCCTTACAATAGTGAGACTTTATGTTGTCAATATCCATAAAGACACCGAAACCAAAGTGATCTTAGAGCCAATCGTGAATAATTAATGCGCGCAAACAAGTTCAACTTTGCAAGTGACCTTCAATCGAAGTTCCATCGTAATTCCATTAGATGGCATATAGGCAAAATATTTTGACCAGTATCAATCCTCAGGTTCTAGAAATATTACCGAAAGCCCACTCCTAGTGGTCTATTTCTCGATCATGTCTACGACTACCAAAGACGATCTGTAAGCAAGTGTCGAAATGACATGAATCTATCGATATTCCATCTTGGGAAGTGAAACCATGTTCAGGAAGAGAGAATTCAAAATCAAGTTTGCCACACATATTATTGATTTCATCTTCAAAAATGTACGATCCAATCAATTCCTGCCCAAAAATTCCATAAGGCAGTCACTCCTCCATGTTTCTCTGTGGTCTTGATCTGAGACTCTGAGACGGTTCCGACTTTGACTTTTCAGTACCCAACTCGAAAAATATCTGAGCCTTCAAATAGGCATGTATACCCCTGTATTATACAATTCGCTTTAGGGAAATTCTTGAAATATCTAATCCTTGTAAAACTATTTCCATTTTATCTATTTCCTTGGATACGATAAAGTGCGCCGTGACTCAGTGGTTAGTGCGTTCTACTATGCAGCAAGGGGTTTAAAGTTCGAATTCCAGTCGGAATACCTAAAAGTTTTTTTACGGCCCCACCTCTCGCATGCGTCTGACAAACATCCGACAGCACAACTGTCATAAGAAAGCTTCTGGTGCCCTTCGGACACGGCCCCTTCCATTCGTGTAAAGAATGTAGCACGCACTACACGAATGGTTGTGAGAACCTAGGCCCTGGGTTCCATCGCCAGATATTTATTTTTATTTATTTATTTTGGATAAGATAACCATTTTCTTTGGTCCATGGCCGATTGGGCCTCTTTGAATTTCCCTAATCAATCTTAAGGTTTTCATAACATTCGGCTCACTTCCTCACCCGAACGCCAACGTACCTTACGCCTTCTCCGTCTTATCAAATATTTGCATTTTTTTAAATGCCAATCCTTATATCCATACTCCTGCTAAAAACAAAAGGATTCCCTAGAACTGATTACATGTGAACACCCACATATGTGTACCTAATTTATTTTCTCTCTAGTCATCCATAGCGCCCACATATAGTTTCCGGTTATCCTTCGGAATTCATCATCAAAATTACTTCACAAGCTTATCCCTAGAAAATAAAAAATCCTTAACCACAATTGTTTTAATCGATAGTACCATTGAGTCCAGCCACACCCCACGGTTGGCGTAATTACAAATTCATTTAACTGTAAAGGATCACAAAATCATCCTTAAAAGGCCTGTGTTTTCATTGCCCCTTAAGGAAGGAATAAATCCAAATGCAACGACTCGCAGAAGTAGTAAACATGTTTTACTACCGCTACAGTAAATCTTAAAACAATTCATCTTAAAAGGATTAGCATGGCCGGCAATCCTTTCTCTTTTATTTCAAGACAAGGATTACCGACCAGAAAACCTCTTTCACTAGCCGATTTTGATTAAGTTTTATGTCGAAAGGAATTCGATGAATAAATTTTGTTTGGAAGTCCGATTGACTTCAACACTGTGTGCCCCCCATTGAAGTGTAATCGGATTTAGGGTTACATAACATTCAACCAAGGAAGGACTCCATTTAATCCTGTTATCATTTCTACTTTGACTGAAACATATACAAGCGAATTTAAATTCAATACGGTGCCGGTGTAGAGCTTTAATGTTTACTGATTTTTATCGATCATCAGGCCAATGGTGTGTGTAAGGACAAAATTTATATTCGTAAGGAAATAAAATCTCTTACCGAGAACATTAGCACCTGAATACCTAATGGACGAGAGGTTGACTTTAGAGATTAGAAGTCCTTGTAATAGTTTGACGTGATCTTTTTGCATTATTTGGTTTTGGTATAACAAAAGGGTGTTGTGATTGAAATGAGGTTTTTTTTTAAGGAAACGGTTTATACTATTGTATTGGGGGATGGATTGAAACTCCTTTATCCTTTTGTTAACCAAATCAACAGAGAAGAATAGGGTGATATGGAAATGGACTGTACCCTCTGATTTTGTCCGAAATATACATATATTCTATTTCACTTTTATGAGGCGCGTTTGAAAGGATATCTTTTCTAACTTGAGTGGTTAAGTAAACATTAAATGGATGCCACGCATTGGGGAATCCTTTTGAAAGATCAAGAGAAGGGAGATTGTATTTTTGGATAAAAGTTGTTTAATTAAATTTTTTGGTCCCTATTTCATCGAAATAATCAAAGGAAGCCATTCTTGAATCCCTTTTTTTTTTCCTTAAACAGATTTATTATGTGCTTAAGACGTCATTATGAGAGAAATACCTCAACTGCTGTTGTGGGTCGAAGGATATCGACATGATTTAGACTTCTCAGGAATGACTTTGTTGTAGTCTGAGTTATGTCATGTGCGTGCATCACGAACCAACCAAATTCCTATTGATTTTGTGGTTAGGTACGAAGCGGGGTCTGTCTCATCCAGGTAGATTTTGATTCTGAAAATATATTAGAAGACACATAAAGTCAAGCTGGACAACCCTCTAACTACTAACTACGTTACCTAGACGGAAATGACTCTATTTCCTCTGTGCTTTCAGTTAGTAGACATAAAAATTATTAATGAAGAGTTGAGTTAACTGCAGAAGAGAAGAAACATTTTTGCGATATCTGATGGACTGAACACAGTACCCTGAAGCCTTTACAAAGGAATGCATGGTATCAATCTTGTGAAAATATATAGAGGACCAACGAATCGGCCAGGTCCGTTCATGGGCATAAAGAAAGCAATGACTCTCATGTCAAGAGAAAAAAAAACTGTGAGCAGGATACCAGGCTTTGGACTCAAATTTATTTCAAAGTCCACTTATGATGATATACACTTTCGCATCTTGCACAACAGTATGTATTGGAGAGCCTCGAAGCCCTTAAAGATTCTTGGAAGTTTGTCGGATGTTCAGATGAGGTATCATTGTGAGGAGCTTTTCGTGATGTCTATGAATCGATCCTTCAACACCCGATCAGTAATCTGTTGCATAGTCTATACTTGGCAATGTACATGGGTTACATACTACTATTTTTATTTATTACAAAATTCGGTGGCGTATACGTAACAATTTTTTTTTTGCTTTTTCTTACTACTTGTGCATACTAAGATATGAATTGTTTGGTAAATGGTAGAACTATAGCCAATTATGCGGACGTGATTAAGCATAACCTCCACTTTTTGAGGTATGTATGGAATCGTCTTCGTAAGGGTCTTTTCGAAATGAAGCACACTCCTTTTTCCTCGAATCATTTCTCACTATTTCCTTGAATCGATCCCGAAAAGTGGTAGGAATTTAGGTCGAAATCAGCGAGAAATACTAATTCTCACAGAGAATCAATAAGCTTAGGTAGACAAGCATTTCTTATGTGGGATTCCTTAACTTTCATGTGAGCTATGATGACTACTATTAGAGCAAAAAGGAATTTCCAGACCCTTTGTATAAATCCCTTTGTAGGACTGTTTTTTCTCCATCAGCGTCTTAATTCCGAACTTCAGTATGCAAGACAAGATATCTACCAAGGAGTCGGCTTGTTCTAATTAAGACTCTAAATATGTTCTGACCAAATCATCGACCTTCTCAGTATTTGGTATGTCCTCATCTACAGAGAATAGCGATTCTTTCTGGTATATTCCAACAATTTGCAGGAACATATCTCAATCCTAGTGGGCGCCGTGGCTCAGTGGCGTTGGACTATGGAGCAAGGGGTTCGAGATCGAATCTCAAGTAGTTTTTTTTTTTATCTCAATCCTACCTCTGTGGCCCCCTTTGGTATATGAACAGAGTCCGATTATATGACCACTTTTTCACTCCCTTCTTGTAGGGTTTAAGATCCAGGTATGGTGGCTGTAATAGGTAGACTCATTGCATTCAGCTTCAAGCTATCTTGCTGACTCAACCTTTGGGCGATATCTTATTTTTGCTATTTTCACTGGCCAGCTTCTACCTTTGGGTTTTTTTGAAGTCACGGATCTATGAGAACAAGCCTCAGACTCGGGAGCGTCTTAAAGAGAATATCTAGTGGTGTCTAACATCTTTTTTAACGAAACTTTTTATATATTCTTTTATATTTTCTCATTATTGCTTTGATATACTCTTTCAGTGCTTCATGAAGCATTGGTGCAGCATTGCCCTTAACTTTAACTCTAATTGTGTTAGATCGCAGGATTGAATTGAAGTCTCCATTTCGAGAAATCCATTAATTCACCTGCTGTGTAGCATGTGGTGTTATTTGCACATATTAACGCACCAAATGCAAACTCGAATTAAAGGCAAATTCTACAAGGTTTTTCAATCCAATACGTTCTGAAATTTTTTCCCTCATATCCATTATATATGTATGTTAAGATGCGCAGTATGGCTATACTGTTCCCATACAAGTCCATCTCCCATCGGATATGGGTAAATGTCAGCGGCAGGCATGCATGAGCTTTTAATCAAATATGTATCCTGTATCTCTGTGCGTAAGAACAACAGATATCTTACATGCCATGAAAAAAAAACATGTGATCTTTATACGGGTGTATATTTCTTCCAAAGAACAATATAATTACAATGTTTCAAAGGTCGCCCACAGATCGCCTACACAGGTTGTCAACAGAATTTCGAATTCCCAAGAAAACACGACGAAAGATGGTATTCACTTAAATCTGTAAAATTTCAACGTGACATGAAACAAAAAAAAATTAATTTCAGTTCATTGCACAGTAGATATATGAGAGTGGAATGGGTCTTGAAATTCTTAAGTCGGAGCACTCCTGGTGCGAACACGTTTGGGAACAATCCAAGTATATACCAATACGACGTATGTTCATCTATTTTTGATCCAAAGATACACATTCCTCATACGAATCGATTGTGGAAGTTGTTCTATTATCGAAAATTTGTTGAATATATTTGAAATCGGTCGAAATAATGACATGGAAGCCCAGATACACATGTAACCATCGAAATTTTCTAACTTCCCTTCAAGGTGTTATTGCTTTTCCTCAACAGTGTTTGATTGGGGTCGAGTTGGGGTTTTTTTTGGGAGGGTAACACCCATAAATCCCATCGTCACTCATCCGTAAATCCTAATGGTTGTGCTGCTGGTTTTTTCCTGTCCCGCTCTCTCTTTAGGGATTCTTTATTGAAAAATAACTAATGGATATGGCTTCATCAATTATTTGATGGTGGCGCTCCTGGTTGTATTTTTGACATAATGCATGATTTATTCACAAAATGTGTTGGAGCACATGTGGAATAATGGTTTTAACTTATTTATGGAAAGGAGCAAGGATGAGCTTGTATACTCGGGGAAGTTACTTTTGTTTATGTATCTTTTATGTGACTAGCGAAAAATGTATTGATTTACTGGGTTGTAAATTGTTTTGAATTCAAAAACACTGAGTGCACTTAAAAAAAGTTCAAGGAAGTTCTAATGGTTTTATGGGACCGAATGAGGAAGTTCGAAACTCCTACGGATTTATGACGAAAATTTTCAAAATCACTTTGGAGTATGCCATCTTGTGGCGTTGCTCGTACTCTGAGCAAGGTTTTTGCATTCATATTGGAGAGTGGGTTTCTATTATTAGATCGAAATGAATCCGAACTAAAACCAAGCCTTCATCGGCATTTATTGCCCGAATTTGTGAGCCCAAATCAAAGGCTAGTCGCGCTCGTATCTCTTTGCATAAAATCAAGATTTTTAGAATATGTTCCTACTCTCCGTTCACTTGGACCAGAAAAGGTCCATTGTCTTACCTTTACTCTTGGAAGCACTTCAATTTATGGACTAATTTACAAATACTATTGATGTCCGTATCGGCAACATTTTCAAACTCTTTGAAGAAGTATTCTCTCAGAATCTGCTTTCGTGATGCGGTTGATGCAGGAAATTCTTCCTCCTCTGCATCTATACAGACGCGTTAGCAGTCGTAAGCTAAAATTCGAAACCTCAAGGATTACCTACCTAAAAGTTAGAGACCTGCCAATATTCCGACTAAGGTAACAATGGGTAGCAGACTTGTAGTCGTGCGTCTGCTCAACTGCAACCAGATCTCCTTGGCATGCTTACAGGTATCAATATTACCGCATCCCACATTTTCCTAATCAAAAGCTAACACAGAGATATTGTATCTTGCCGTTTCACTGGGTAGATGAAGCCCCCTTTGGCAGGCAATATCTTCTCTTTAAGTGGCACTTCTGGCTAGTTCATCTGCCTTATAATTCGCTTGGACGTCTGAGTGGCCAGATATTCAGATTACAATTGTTCAATCAGAGCCCATTGACTACTATTGCAATGTCGTCTCCATCAGCTATAACTTTAAATCCTTCTTCTTCTAGGGTGAGGAGCAATTCTACTCATGGGTTTAGCCTTTGTTTCGAGATAGCATTCACTTCAAGACTAAAGCCTTACTTTGTAAGCTATATCCAAAAAGTCATATAGTGCTCTTAGCCTCCGTAGAGACATGCATATGTACAAGCATGTAAGACTGTTGAGATAGAACCTAACTCTGATGCAGATTACGCCCATTCCTCTGTAAAAGTGGACATAACAGCGATTTTATGGGTTCATGTAACCCAAAAAGCCATTCATTCAAATTGATTTGAATTTTCCAGGAAATCCTAGTTATAGGACGACTCTACCACTTAAGCCTACTCCCCATACTACTCACCAAGACAATACCAAGTCCAGTCTGATACTCTGAGGAAAATATTCCCCCTGATCCGAATTCGTCAATGAAAAGGAATTAAATTGAAAATATTCCCAGAGCTTCGACTTCATTAGAGCTCAGTAAACCCTATAGAACTCAATTCAAGGACTTGCCCACAGATACAGCCCAGAAAATTTTGGTCGCTTGTGCATTTCTAATGAATTTATAAATGAATTCCAATAACTCACCTCTCCCTCCCTCTCTGCATGAAAATTGAATTGTACTTCCAAATCCGAGTCCTTTCACATTTCATACAAGTCGTGTGCATGTGAATAACATTTACTGTGTGACGTTCCTAAAGCAACTGAATATTTGAAATTTTTTAAAGTGAAATGCCAACCATTTCGGAAACATATGCGTCCTTTCAAGGAATTTTTTTCAAAAAAGTTAAAAAACACAAATAAATTGAATGTCACAAAGACAGCATTCAGTTGGTCCTTTGGCCTTGACAGAAAAAAAAAATCTAAAAGGAACGAGAAGGGAAAGTAGAAATAATAAAATGAACAGAACTATTTGCATTTTGATTTAGCAATATCAAACAAAAGGAAATCATTAAGGACATTTTTTTGCTGTTGTCTGGAACTTAATGAGAAAAGCAAATTATTCTCTAGAGTCGAGGAAATATCCTTCGTAATGCATTTGAGTACAGTCTCGAAGCAGTTGCAGTATTGGACATGCAGTTTGCGCTCATTTTATAAGTACGTAACCATGCAAGTGAAAATTTAATGAACCTTGTGAGTGGAAGTGCGTGTACTGATGTAAATTATGTTGAGACCCAGAAGCCTTCATTAAATTGCAGATGCGTGTCCATGGGGAGAAAGTCCTGCAATGAATAACAACACATCGTAGGGACATATGGTCTCCATTTACATACGAGTGCCACTTACTTTTCCTTTAATGGACATTCAGCACCTGCTCTGAAACTTTTACTTACGTATGTTATGCATATTCTGGCAGGACGTCTTCCTATTGGTAAAGGATTTCCAAAATCATGAAAATTTTGACATTCACTGGTAGTTCTGTAAGGAAAGGTTTGTGCCATTATTTGTCTACGACAAATAATTTAATTTTATGGAAGCTAGATCAAAGTGTTAGTAAACTAGCACTTCAGCGGCAATTAGCACAACAACTTACGTGTCCTAATTGTTAAAATTGTCATAAAAAAAGAAAAGCGAATGACATACATAAAAACCTGGAAGAAGAGAGCGATGAATGGCTGAAACATGCCTCGCTCCTATGCTCGGCACCTAGAGGAGAGTCACCTTGAAGTGATGGCATAGCTAAGTGGGTTCGTCTTTGCCCTGTTGTTTGGAAGATGTAGTATTCAATGTCAATAAAGATCCTCGTACAACGCAACATACTTCGAGTACTGTGACTACTTCAACTGGAAGGCAATAAATGAGGCTGCCAGCCGATATGATTCAAATATTTGGATTAGTTTTTGCCCGACCCAAGCGACCTTACAAGAGATGGTGTACTTCCGCAGAATCATTGTTGGTCAAAGTCCTCACTTTTTATCGAATCTTAACTGCAGTTGTTAAAGGCTTCACAGACTATTTTAAATCGCTACTCTGCACTAGCTTTCCAGCTAAGTCCAGAACTGAGTACACATCTAATTGCCTTATGGAACCAAAAGACCTCCGATCTATACGTCTATCTTCCTTTCTACTAAAAAGATTCGAAGGCCTGAAGACCTGCGACAGATCGTCAAACCATCATCAAACTCGTGCCCATCATTTAAAGGCATTTTCCTTCTTTAATACTCAAGGAAAAAAAAAACAACCAACAAAGATTCATGAAATATCCAAAGATTCGTGACATCTATGTAGCCAGTACCTCTTAGATTCAAATTCAGTAATCTGTGTTAGAGTAAACAGATATCACAACCCTAATGTTCTACTACTGCTTTTAAAAAACGACTGCATTGATTACATCCCTGCAAAACAGAGTTGGTGACAGTATGCAGCCTTGATGTACTCCACTATAAAGACCTTACTTTTAATTAAAGAGAAATCGAATCATATGTACGTTTGCATCTAAGTGGAAAAACTTTTAAAGTTACAAAACTTAAGTTTGTTTTACTTCCAAAAGCTTATTTAACGAAGTAAATATTGATTCACTTTATTCAGTAATAAGTCGTATTTCCAAGAATGTTGATTTAAGCCAATTTTCAAATGGAATTGAGTTCCTTTCCACACATCTAACATAAGCTTTATGACACAATCAAATCACCCCATATTTTGATGGGAGATCCTTATGTGTTTCCTGTTATCCTTTAAGCCTCAAAAGATAAATACATCAGAAGCTGGACACATCAATTTCGAAATTGAATTCATGTATAAATAATAGAATTTATTGAGAAATCATCATCCTTTCCAATTAGTCACGATTGAGTTCTTGCAATATTGAATGTTCAAAGTTCGTCCACTTACTGTCTCTTCTGCACTTGACGTGCAAGGAGTAGAATATATCCCAGAGGTAAAAATAGATTTCCGTTTGTCAAGAATAGATCTCTGTACCGGAAATGAATATTATACATAGGATTGCATTAAATCCAAACTGAGTAACACACATCCTTTTTTGTGTAAAGAATTAAAAGTGGTTACACGCAACCATCAGAGTCCTGGGGCTTTCCTCGAATCAACTTATTATAACTTCTGGATGAATATGGAAGTTATGCAATGCTTCGTATGCAAAGGATGCTTCTAGGACTTATTTAATATGGTTATGTGCTTTCCCAAAACACACGTAACAAGGATTAAAAGCTAGAAAAATATGCTTTTCTATGTAAATCAAGTATTGTTCTCCGTTTGACGTTATAAAGTTCATAAATCCTTTATATTTACATACTTTTATTTCGAGTAATGATTTACACAACTCCTTCTACACGAATTGGGTTCCTAAGCCCTGAGAGAAAAAACACGAGCATTGTTTACCAGAAAGATCAATATTATCTGGATTAGCAAATCTCTTCCACATTGACCTTCTCAAGGGAAAATTTCAAAGAAATGGGACGAGATCCCACCTTGTTGCCATAGTTCATAAGTCCATAGGCTGATGCAGAGATTATTGTTAATAATCCTGGCTGTCAACATGCCTTTAGACTTGCTGATTGAATTTAAATCAATCCATCTCGTATATTGATTTTTCGTACGTAAGTATGCCCCCAAGCCTAAGTGTGCCAAACGTTATTAAACTAATTTTCAACAAAATCCAAAAAAGGATTAATTAATTGAAAGTCCTTGGGGCTGACATGCTAATTTGAACGTTTTTCGCAGTGTTCGACCCAATTATTATCTAGTACGTCTGAGGGGGTTGCTGGATATTCATGAGTGGTGCGAACTGCCAGGTATATGTACATATGTACATGCGGGTATATTCTAAATTATAAATATTCAAACAAACGTTTGGTTTTGTAGATTCTATAGACGCTTTGGAAGTTAGGGCTTTATTAAAATGCTCCCCTGGTTTTCGAGTATACGTGGTTTTCGGGTTTAATACGCTTACATAGAAGCAGAAGGTTTTTTTTAGTGCTGTAGGGTGAATAGAACTGTGCATATGCGTAAACTCTACAAGGGAACTAAGTATCTCTTGTGTTAACGAGATACAATAGAGAAATAGAGAAACATTCGCGTATAATGTGCACAGCAGTTGTAGGGTCATAGTTCGTGTCAGATTGACTGACGTCAAAAAAAGATTTAAGAGACAAATGCCCGATAATTTACCATTTTTCCTTAAAGTCCGAACCGAAGATTTGTCCATTTTTCATAAGAGGGTTGTCCCATAAGAGGGTTGTCCCAATAGATAGTTCACAAAACATACTGCTTGTAAGGAAACGAAATTCCGTTGAGGATCTTCAGATGCACTTTTAATTTGGTTGCACTTCAGGTACTCATATCTTTTTGAGAAGAGATCTCAAATAGATTCCATCGCACCACAAGACATGCTTTGCACCATCTAAATGGTATATCCATGTTATCTTCTCTAATGAATTACTTTAAACTAGAAGAGTGAGGATCTAGGCAAAATAGCTTTTAGTCTTGTTTGCCATTTAAGGAAAAAAGGACAGTATATTACACAATCCACGGCCACTAGATGGACCTTGCCCAAGTCATTGTTGCTAATATTTGTTTCAAAATGTGCCACCAAAAAAGTATTTGTCGTTCCAAAAGTAATGGAATTCACTTTGGTGCCAACAGTTCGACTATGTGCACACTTAAAGGACCTCGCTTATGTGCGTTGAAGAAACTAAATTCATGAAAGGATTCACACCACCGGAAATTTCCAACATTAACAAAGATGACTTGAATTATTCATCGCAAAAGGAATGTGGCATTAATCCTTGCAAAAAGTATAAGCGTGAAATGTCAAAAAAATATATTGCACAGCATCAAACACATTGATGTGGCACTTTAAATCATATCCGGTAAAGCTTTTAGCTGAGTATTTTCTTTTTTTTCATATGTAGCCTGCAGTCCTGTCAACATTCGAACTCTTGAAGTCTTTAAGGACATTTCTTTTGTAATGGCAACTCAACTACGTTTCTATTTCCATGCAAATATCGTTAATAGATTTGCTACACTTGCTTGCATATTTACTTAAATGTCTCTCCGAGTTGGTGACCATTTACCTTACTTCTTGATTCTCATTACTCTTAGACTGCACCCTTTTTGATTTGCTCGATGTTGCTGTATAGCTCGCTTTGCACTTAAACCCATTTAAACCCATTTTGACAATTAGCATTTAATTGCTAACGAATGTGGTAGTTACAACTCGCTGGATTATGTAATTTATGTCAAAAGGTCCGGCAGGCTTGTCGAAGTTAAGGCTTGCTATCCTCATAAAATAAATACTTGGCGCTACATTTCGATGGGACCCAGGGCCTAGATTCTCACAACCATTCGTGTTGTGCGTGTTATATTCTTCACACGAATGGAAGGAGCCTACTGTTTAATGCCGTATCCGAAGTGTTATTTGAGAAGCTTTCTCAGGACAACTGTACTCTCGGATGTTTGTCAGACGCTCGCGAGAGGTGGGGCCGTGAAAAACTTTTAGGTGTTCCCCGACTGGGATTCGATCTCGAACCCCTTGCTCCATTGTCCAACGCACTAACCACTGAGCCACAGCACCCACTTGCTATCCTCACATCGCAATAAAATAATTTGAACGTCAGATATCGTAGAAACATTCCTTATGCTCTGTAAAGACATGAGCGCATATCCGCATTATGTTAACTTGTTCTTGCTTTATAACTACGTGGATTTTCCATGGAAGAGAACCTACATACTTATGTACGAATATAAGCATACATACGATTGAATAACATATCAAAGCACTTCTACATTCCTTTTCAAGAGAAAAATTCTCAATCAACTTGTATTTTCAAATCAACATTAATATCCTTTGCTGGAATATCATCTCCGAATGGAGCGACATATTCGACAGTCGTCCAATTATACAGATATCATAGGATGCTGTCAATGTAATCGGAATATTCCAATTCTTTCCAATACTTGGAATACATAACAATCTTAAGGAGCTGATGACATACTATTTCCGGTTTCATGTTTATCCATGTGAGAGGATGATTTGCGCAGGACCTCATGGAAAGAACTTGATCATTGGAACCAAAGCGAAACAAAATCAATCATGCGGCACTTAATGCGAGGGATGATGAGAAAGATTTTATAAAGCAATGCTCCCTCCTTATAAATGTAACAAGTAGGAGCTCGAAAACGTGATATATTTCATTTATTGTTGGCACCAAAGTCTTTCCTAGTTCTAGATAGTTCTTCCAGTAAATCAGTATGTAGTATCCATTGCAAGGATCCTCTCCTGAGCTTCAAATGACACCTAACACATAATCCACAGGAAATAGCATGGAATATCACTGGAGCTATTCGGCTTTCTGAGCTCCAAATATACCAGCCGTACCCACAGAACTTAAAGTTCGAGAATATAAGAAGGACACAAAATTTTGGAAAGGACCTCCAATGGTTCACGGTGATGCATTACATCACACTAACATTTTGTACTATTGACGATAGAGGGTCGGAATTTCGTAAAGGATTTCATTTCCTTCCTCTGACGCCAATGGAAAAGGACATCATACCTTAATGTTATTTATTTTCTTATAAAGTAATTGATAAGTTCCACCAACTACTGCTGCCATGTTTCAAAACATTTCCATTACATCCGGCCAGCTTCTACCTATTATTTCATCACGCAAGGACGAGCCCAAACAAACTTTCTCCTTCTCTCCCATTTCCAGGATTCAACTGTAATTCATCCCAAATTTGTTATAAGACTTTCAACTTTCAATTTTGAGATATTTTTAAATTTAATTTCGTTAACGTTAGTGCTCCGTAAAACGAAAAATAACTAGAAACAAACCTTTGCTGGATAAAAACAAAATACTTAATGAAACCATGTCGGTATAATTAAAGCAACTAATTAAAAAAACGAATCTGTTTGAAGAAAGTTCCTTTCTAAGTATCTAGAACGAGTGCGAGTTTTAATTTAATAAGATAAAAACTGTTGGAGGAGCATTTTTCATATTCCTTGTTATGAGTGCATAAGTGAATATTAAATCTTTTGAATTTCATTTAAAGATAAGAAACAAAAAAAAAAACGTTTTTAAAACAATTTTCATATAAATTAAAAGTTTAGAGCATTCATGGCGAAAATTGTGTTGAAATGGAATAATTAGGTAAAAAAGAGAGAAGTATTTATATATTTTAAAATGAAGAATTTTGAAAGGAAAAGATGTGGCAAAAGAGTTTGTGAGAAATGTGGCCTGCCTGGTGGCATATTATGATTATGATGGTAAGATTGTTTAAAATGTTGGCCTTGAGAAAGTTGGCGAAATAATAACAATAACTGTTGTGTTGTAATAGAGGCAAGTTGTAGAAAAGAAAAGCCTTGAAAAGGAACGACGTCCGAATGGAAATTCTTTTCTCCTGGGTTAGGAATTTTGATATGAAAAAGCAGCTTGCGGTTGCTTTTTTAATTTCTCCTGTACTTTTAAAAATATAGTCTCAAACCATAAGATTTCTGTTTTCACCCACCGTATTGACAAAAAAGGATTCCTTTCGAGTGTTAGGTTTAGGCATAGGTTAGGGTGGCTGTACGAAAATGGGAAAGAGTTACATGGAACAAAAAAGTCCCTTTTGGGATATCATGTGACTTAAATAAGCCGGACGAGCCAGTGGTTTATATCA
Source organism: Xylota segnis (assembly GCA_963583995.1). Taxonomy (NCBI): domain Eukaryota; kingdom Metazoa; phylum Arthropoda; class Insecta; order Diptera; family Syrphidae; genus Xylota; species Xylota segnis. The sequence continues at coordinate 128,611,798 of OY757237.1, read as the reverse complement.
TTAATTTCAACTTGGTAGCGACTTTATCTTCGTTCTTGAAAAGAGAGATGAATATGATATGGATCCTCGTAAGAATAAAAGAACCTTCCTTTCTGACATAAATTTGTAACTACACAGGTTACCTCGATCAAAACAATGTCTTCCTTGTTTCCATTATATTGACCAGATCCACAGTTCATCTCTTTGTCTGTCGACTGCCGTCGACACCCAGGATAGATGGCAAAGGATATAGGAAGATACGAAAAATAAGGAGTCATCCCCCACGAAAAATAGACAGTCGCAATGAAAGGAGGAAGGAAGACTTGAAGGACTACCGGCTTAAGAGGTTCTTTCTCATCACAGTTGCTTACAACGGATTACCCCTTTGAAAGAAAGGCAGAGATTCCTCATTGATTATAATAATGACGCCTCTGGAGTTTATTTTCGGGACCTTTACCTTGACCGTCTTTCAGTTATAGGTTGGCAGAAAGTCACTCTCAACTTTAAGTAGGAGTATTCGACAAAAATGGAACTCGATCGGTATGTTTACTAGGCCAAGATGTTCACGCAGATTTGAATATATTGATCTGATGACAATATAGGCACACTCACCTTAACAGGAATTTTAATGTTGAGTACCAATAGGATACATCCTGGTTGAACATTTTGGGGAAAGGGACATTTCGCAAACTCGAATGGTCAGTTACTCTTGCATAAGATTTGACAATGAGTTATTGGTCCTTCGAACAAGACCACCGGGAACAATGATTTGCTTACAGGCCTTGCTTTTAAGACGATTTTTTAAGACATCTGATTTGTTATTGTTTGCTTATGTCACCAAGTATCCAGATAATTGTTGAAAGAGAAGAAAGTAGGGGAAGAACAATGAAATTTACTACCATTAACGGTTTTGCGACTCGGCTATGGATCATGCGGAAAATCTTTAATCCTCAACAGTATTGAGAAAATTATTTTATAGGGAAGAACTTATTCGAAACATTGTAGTTAGAAAATAAAAGAAAGGTATGAGAATAGGCGTATCAAGAGAGCAAAACACCCAAAATTGAGAAATAAATGACACCCTTGGTCCTTCGAGCTGGAGCTGAACCAGCAACCTATGGATATACCTTACTTCTTGTCCAAGGAAGCTGGGAACATAGTCACATCGTATTGTATTGTCTAACTATTTTTAGGATAAATTGAAGGAGGAAGACTTGAAAAATATGGGGTTTCAGCAAGTCAAGACCACATGCCTGTCCAAACAATCAAGTTATTGAAGTTGAAGTAGAAAGTGTTCATAAATGGTCATAGCCTTCATGGCAGGCATTATTATGCCATTGTTCAATTTCATTATTAGGCCGGTTGTTCATTTTCAGTTTCCTTAATTTTTCGTTGAGCCACACTAGTATCCCGCTTCAAAGGAGAGAGTGCTTGAGGAATAGAACTCATCTCAGTTTTTCACACCCCACTTGCTGATTGCATCAGTTTGCATCCAAATTTCCAGTCTACAACTGTTCGAAAGAAATGCCCCTAGAGTATAACAAGTGGAAGAGCTTACGGGTACATAGAGATTTAGCCAGGGTAGAAGAAAACGTCTTCAAAACAACAGGAGGAATCCCTTCTGCCTCTGAATATTTGTTACCATTGAGGTCTTCGAGGGCTGCTTGCATTGTTAGTTTATAAAATGAATCAAAACAATTATTTGCTATTATTATTGTAAATAACACAACCGAATTGTATGTAGTTTTAATTGTTTCCTATTGTTTCCATTCCATTCAACACAACCAATTCAATTGAATGTTAAAAATGACAATTACCTCGCAGGACATGTTTCATGACAAATTTGATACACACGTACAAAAACTAATTCTCCTGATATATTGTAAATATAACAAAGTTCAATTTAAGTGAATAATAATGAAATCCTTTCTCTCAAAACAGAAATATTTTCATAAAATGGAATATTCTGACCATATTCGTGGTATGGTACGACATGTTCTACATTTTTAACATTCGTATTCAAAAAGCAATAAGATTAACACTAATTGTCGTAAACTTTTCCACAAATACAAAATACCATTAACGTCGGTTTTCGAAAGTCTAATTGTCGTTTACCAAATGATGTTTACACCTCTCCATCCTATCGTTGGGATTTTATCAATTCATGTTTGGTTCGAATTACCGAAGTGTTTCCAATCGATGGAACAATTAAGATAATGATTCCGACAGTAGATACCAAGGTAATTACTATGCAAACAGGACTAATAAACACTTTATTATGCAATGGTTGGTAAAATAATTTTATTGTCATTAACTCGGTGTTGGTTGGGGATGATGTTGGCATAAGATATAGTCACCCTAAAGGATCTAAAAACGTAAATCATGATTGGATTTATGGATGTCAACTTCGTTTGACACTTTAGAAGCCTCTTTCGATATCAATCTATTACCTTTTCTGCGAAACGTCAATGAGGTAACCTCATGTCGATCAAATTCCACAAACTGTCATTCAAATATTACTGCATGTAATGAAAAGAATACATGTTCACGGTTTTGCAGGTTCGATATAATTCAAATCTAACAATGGAATGCCTTTATAATTGGAAAACAGTTTTTGTTATTATTGGCCGGAAGAGCACATGTTTTTGTTCAGTTTTTATAATAATTACTTTAAATATTTTGTTTGTTTTCTAATGTGCAATTGATTTATAGAAAGTGGATCCATTCAGGTAGTATTTGGAATCATTCCCATAAAATGGTCTTTGTTTAATTATTTATAAGCCAACATGAATATTACGAACAAACCACCAACGTCCCTTCAAATCAACTAATTTGACATTTAAATGCGAGTGTGTACATGAGCACATGCAGGTAAATACAAATTAAGGACAAGAGAATTACCTACAATGGTACTTCAGATAAATTATTTAAAATTACATTCAAGCATGCAAACTGTCCATTCGCGTAGGTACTTACCCCAAAGTGCTATCAATTCAATTTAAATGCCTGAGAGTACTCAAAATCAACATGCCTTTGCGTAGTTGTCAAAAAGAAAAGTAATGAGGTGTTATTATGTACCCCCTGAACTTGGGTGTGTTTCAATAATTTCCTTTGACAATGGCTTACAAATTGTCAAATGAAAACAGCTGATGACAAAATATCGATAAAGAGGAAAAGGACACGGTTAGCTGAGTAACTAAAAGAAACTTCTTGTATCTAAGTGTGTCTAGTGTCTTATGGGTCTCTTAACCATATACCTTTTCTTTAGAAGTTCTTCTGCTCGTTCATTATCTGCCCTTCATTATGGCCTTGGTACCTATCGTAAGCTCACCGTTTTGGGCTAAGCATAAGTCTTTGAGCGAATTTTCATTTCCATCTCAACTTCTCTTGTAAAACAACCTGAGAGGATATCAGTTGAGGAGAGGTTCCTTTTCGGGGACTTTTATGGTAAAACCTCGTCAACGCAACCCATTCTGCCCGTCGTTAAACGTCAAAATAACGAACTATGGCTAAATGACTGGAAATTGGTCATGAAAGTCCAAAATTTTTGCACCATGTAGCTTCGACCCAATATGCGCATAAGTTCCTTGTGAAAGGTCATTACTTTTTGGTCTACTACAATTTCGTCTTCAAGCCATTGCCACAGTCTTGATGATCAGTATGAACGTCAGCTTTAAGTACGTTGTTCTCCTTAAGTTGTTCTTTTTCATAGAAGTATATGAAAAAATCAACAAAATTGTATGAAAGTGGCGGTAAATAGCCCCAAATTGACGGAGTTGAAATCTTATGGCCAATTGACAACAATACCATGCCAGAAAAATGGCTACTATGCCTGACTAAAATCTATTTATTAGTTCATTCATTTGTCTGGTAAAATGTTCGTTGTTTCACAGAAACTAGGATTTATTCGCCCTCTTATCTGAACAAGTCACTCGACATTAGACCGTTTCCCCATTCGAAATTTACAACCTACCTAAATGTGTCAACAGCCACGACATGTTCCGTGTCTAGGCAAGGCTACACCCACTATGGTTCGAAACGAATTCATTCACTGATTAATTCCCCAACCATTTACATGTTAACAAATCTACTACAATTCTCACGAAATGGAACAGAAGGATATCATGTTTTAATTAAAGACGCAAATTCTCGACTCCGACGACGATGCTATCAGCCAATCCATCATTCCCTCTCCACTGGGATAAACTGTCTAAAAATTAGCGCTTTGTGCGATATTGTATGACTTTAATTTAATTTACGAATTCTGTTGACCACGGACACGAAATGGCTTCCTCACTTAAGCATTGCGTGACTTCCGGCGACCAACATCCGTTCCTGTACGTAATCCATCAGGTTTTATACAATTTACATTATCAAATGTTTTCATCTGGCACTTTACCAAAAAAGAAATGAGAAAACTCTGGCAATATGAATTGGAAGTCATTGGAGGAGGACCACAACTTGAATTGCAAATGGCCTTCAATTACGGAGCCACATCCGCTAGATAAAAACATTTCACTCTAACCGCCTGCCTACCGCACACGATAAAAGCTTATGCCCAGGTTTCCGCCATTCGACTGAATGTAATAGACAGCAATTCATCCCTTTTCACCCGGCGCCGCCGCCGCCGTAGCCTGAGGGATGGATTTAATTAAACTGCGGATTAGCGGGCTCACTCAAGAGTGTGCCAGTCAATTTATCAGCTCATCCTCACCGCAGGCTCTCACCTTCCTTGTTGGGGTATTCTTCACAAAAAAAAATTCATCAAATATTTCTTCCATGATTGTGTCTGTTGTGTGTGGTTCGGGCCGCATTCCGCTGGCCTAGGACAAGAACTCGACCAAATTAATTCATATTAAGGTGCCGATGGTTTGTGCCTCAATGCATCTCGAATTTTAAATTGAAATGTATGCACGAACACTGGTCGTGTTGTTTCCATTTGTCGGTTTAAAGGTTTCATTAATTTGAATAGATTCGAGACTTAGCCATGGGTGCTCGTGTCTTTTACTTTTTCCCTACAGCCGGACCGTTTTTTTTTTAATGATTTTGGTCCGCTTGACGTTTTGCAAATTGCTATGAATAGCGAATCCATGTCCGGAATAATTGAATGATTTTTCGGATGAAAAAGTTTGCCATGCCAAGCGCTCAAGTACTGGTACTTTCAAACCTGTTGGGGAGAGGGGTAGATGGGTTGAACTTTTCGCTGCTGCCTTTTTTGGGGATTTCGGTTAAGGCCTGCATACAAATTATGCAAATTTTTTCGAAAAGTTTCCACGTAATCGATGTAAGTAATTGAACAAGTATCGAGAAAGTGTTTTAGTCTCGCTGGGGTTTTTAATTGATATCATGGCAGTGATGGGTTGTGGCATGAGGAAGGGTTATCAGAAATAAAAGTTTTACAAGTGGGTAGGGATGGAACTCAGTGAAACTTTGTATCATAAAAGGTCAGTTTATGATAAAAGCTTCGTTAGAAATGTAAATATCCGTCAGTCATAACTTGCTTACTCCATGAAATTGAATCCCAAATCAACGCAAGAGATGAGGCCTTCCGTAGACCTAAATTTTTGTTAATGTATATCACATCTAGCTGTTTCACGTACTTAATCTAAGCGAAGATTCTGAATAGGTCCAGGAGTGTCTTTAATCGAACCCAACGCCGGGTTTTTGCGAGCAATGAGAACCATGAGCAATTTTGACCAGATCAAGTCATGTTTATGAAAGTGTTCGCAAATGATTTGGAACGGATTCTGGTTTGTTTTAGCCCAAGTCTTAATGAAGCTGTTCCCCATTTTCAATAGCCAATCGAGTTCTAAACGTCGAAGTTCTGAAAACAATCAGGGAGTGGTGGTTCCTCTAGAATCCTCTAGAATCTTGAACTTGCATTTCACCCATTTAGAGAATATTGGATTACCAATGTCAAAGCTGGTCTTATAGAGTCAGTTGAAGTATCTACTATTTTTCGAGATACATATACATTAGTAGTGAACTTTAACTACCATTCAGCAAAATAGCCTTAAGTCTCTAGAGGTCATTTGGAAGCAAATGTTCATTTCTTTAGTTCAAAAAGCCAAACTACGTCGACTACACTGGCTCGGCCACATCGAGTGTATGGACAATAATGTTCCAGCAATCGAATCGACTAAGCTATCGCGAATCCCGTGCCATAGCGCTTGGACAATTGGAAGCCGCATGTCCGGGATAGAAGGGAATGGAAGGCTGTCGTGTCTCAGGCAAAAACTCTTCAAGCGTCGGGAGCCAGTTAAGTAAGAAATCGAGACTGAAATGAGCTCTTAGAACTGTACAAACTCTAAAAATTTGCATTAGGGTTTCGCTGCTGTGACATTAGGTATGTCTTTGTTCACAACTAGAAAAACTACTAAAAATGAGGTGATCATCAAGTATAGCAAAGAAATATACTTACGGATCACTTTGAACCATTACACACTTCTAGGGACTTAATTCCAAACTGGTACACTGGATGACCGTTAATTCACATTTGGAAAAGTTAGCTGGTGATGTGAAAAACTCTCTACCACCAGCTCCATCCTCTTCATCACTTCACATTGTCCCATCATCTAACTTTCTTGATACGAAGTTTCCTTTCACACAAATCCGGTCATATCTTATCTATGTTATGCTACATTTAAGGGACCTTATAAATTACGATATTGTGCTTAGCTGCACGATTAACCCAACTCCACCTGTATTGGCAGAAAAACTAACAAACTGATATGCCTTCCTGTAAATCTCCCAATCTTTCGATGCTCCTCTGCTAATCAACGGTCTAACCTCATTTGCTTAGCTCTAAACGACGTCCTCATCTCCAATCTTGCCGATTTCAACAACTAGTTTCGTCCCTAATGGATTTTCCACATGAAAGTTCGTCCACAGTGCCTATCTACATATGTATATATGTCACCAGAATCTACATAAGATGGTTTTGAACTACAAACTCTACCATTCTGATCCCTTCGACTTGGTTATAGTTCTCAGAGATATCCATTTACCCACCTAGTATGGTCGCTTTCTGATGACAAAAGCCTATACATCTCTATTAACCCTTCCTCTGACTAAAAGGTCCTTTTTACGGACCGTCTTCCTAGTTCCGACCTCTATCAACTTAGTGACGTCACTAGTCTATATCTGTCATCCATCCCTTGTATCTATCTGTTGAAATTGAAGCCACTAAAGCAGTGCTTGTCTTCAATGAAAACTCCAAGAATAAAAGTTGAAATTTCAATCCTTGACGTGCACCTATTCATAATTGAGAGTACCTACGCGTAAGGTAAACAATTTGCTCTTGTTTATGTCTAAAGCCAACACCTCTTCTCAATTAAAATTGCTATAACTACGACCTGAATTCTACCCAAAAAAATACCAAACTTGCTTTTTAAGTTATCACATTCAATTCCTTAATTGAATCTCCCGAATTGAACCACACAAGTGTACCAACATACACTCTGCAACAGTATATATGTATATACAGTCTAATTACGAGTAGGAATCAGAGTTCTGACAAATTTCCTGTTTCGTCTTTTTGACAAGGGATTTCAATAATTCCTTTTCTGGGAAAGGACCTTTTGAACTAAATGTTCATTTCAACATCCTGACAATTGCACGAGTTCTATTTGAATGGCTTTTTAAATATTTTTTGGCTATGATGAGGAGTGTAAGCATGGTTGGAAATCATAGAAATTCCATGTTTTGTACATGTATCCCTCCATCCTTTGATTTAACCTTCCCCAGGAATAAGAATTCCATACTTTTTACACAATACCGAGGAAAGAACACACGAGGACAATAAAATGACATTTTAAAACTTCGCTTAAATGTGAAATTAAAAATGTATCCCGCGGTGAAAGAGCCTGGTGCTACAAGTAATTTTGTTTTCAATAAAGGAGAGACAGGATATTTGAAAAAGTCATTCTGAAAAACTAATTCCAACGGAAAGTAGAAAGGAATATCTATCCCTTCGCTAGGAAAACTTAAAACAATCGTTCCATGTCAGAGGCAGGGTTTTGCGGACAATGTCCATCCGGTAAAAAAAAAGTGTAATTTTTTTTAAAATGTTCAACTTTCAGCTGCAAACTTGTACTTTGACACAACGGTCACACAAAAGGGCATTCTACAAGAATCCACTAATGGAAAACTCACTATCAGACTATTACCAGGGTTCGTGTGCAGTTTTAATGAGTCTTTGTCACAAAGTCACAATGTTATCCTTTATCGCAAGAAAGATAGGAAAAACTCTTGTTTAGGTACAGCAATGCTCAAGCCCTTTGGTTGACAGAAATCAATAGCAATAGCTCGAAACTGACTGACTTTTACTGAAAATAAGAAAAAAATTATGTCTGCAGAGGCAATGGTCCAATAAGCTACGCTTGACATCCGGTCTCTACGTCTATTTAGTGACTTCCAACATAGTAAGCCTGCATTTAACGGCTTGATAGTACTAAAATTAGATATCCATCAAGGAAGATAGCTTAGGGCTTTGAAGGTAGAGGTGACTTTTAATAATTCCTCCTATGAGTCTACCAAACAACCTTTCCTTCATAAGTGTTTTTGAGTAAGCAATTACAAGAGCTATGCTGGTGATGTAGCTATTCATGTTGGTGGAAAATTCACTCACTGAAGTACAGGGATAGTGGACCGGTGAATACCTCAATCCAGGACAATAGTTGGTTTGAAAAAAACTTGCAAAGACAGTTGATGCAATGTTGACTTTCCTCATCAATGACAGGAAATTGATATTTAAGTGACAGGAAATAGATAGCGCCAGAGGAGCAGGCCCAATAGAAATGTTCACCTGATAGACTTAACCCCATCATTCCTGTTAATCCCTTACAAAGTAGAATTAAGTTTTTGAACGAAAACACGTGACGTGATGTATAAATGAATTGTAGACAGTAAATCTGTTCTCTTACCTGAAAATTCGTATCCATTTGTGCACATTGGTGCGAATTTTAGTCCAACCCTGTTCCCTACCACAAAAGAATCGTAAGAGCGACAAAAGTTACAAATTTTTGCCCAACAAAGTGGGGTATGATCTGTCAAAATCACCACACAATCAACTGACACTTCAGTACATATTAGGTCTGTTCGCGCACTCTGCCAAAACAACGAATTCTCACGAAAATCTACAAAACTCCCCAAATGCTGTTCGAGTACGCAAAGTTTCGTAGTTTTTCGTAAAAGAAAGCGCTCACGAGAGAGTACAAAATTTCGCCTTTACACTGATTTACGAAATCTGTCAAATCTGTCAGATACCTGTAAGAAATGTTTTGTTGTTTGTGTATTTGCATACATTTGCTTTTGACGTCTAACAAGTGGGCTTTCGCGTTCTTTTACTTTTTTGTGATTTTACCACCCACTTCTTGAAATTTCACAATCTACGAATTTTCTTGCAGAAAGTACGCGAACAAACCTATCATTAATGTCTGAAGATTTGTGAAATTTTCATCGTCTTTTTAGTGTTTTGACCTTCCATGGCATCTCAGTTGCTTGTTGTTCGATGCGGTCCCCAACTTTCATAAAATTTTTCTCATTCTATGAGAGAATTATCCCACAGTCTTAGAAATTTGTGAGTTTACGATTTTTAGTGCAGAAATATTTGTTCTTTATAAAATTTTACGATTTTTTTCAAAAGCCCAGTACAGATGTACTTACCTTCATTCGTCTCTAAATCTTGTTTTAATTATATAAACTAGAAACTCTTACTTTGTTTGAATGATAACATGCAATGATTTCTTTCTTTCTTTCCAGAGATGTTGGGTCAACCCACTCTTACGTAAACAACACGCTAAGAACCAATTATTTATTATATAAGGTAAGAATTTAACACTGTATATAACCATCCTTACTATTCATAAAAATTTTAAATTCTTTTAATAGAAATAAGAACAATGTTGCATATTCAATACAAAAAATGTCGACTTCTACTCTCTCTATAAATTATTTGTACATTATGAAGGGTTACGCCCACTTTTGGGGGTGGCTCCTTGAAAAAAAGGGTTTTCAATTATCGAAACTATCCCTTCAGTTCAATGTTAGGAACGGAGTTGAAATCGTGAATTTTAGAATCCAAGCCCACTTCTTTAAATCGGCATTTCAGGACATAAATTGATAAGAAGGCTGTTCGAATAATCAACAGTGTGTTGTTGCGGTCTGAATCGCTAGAATGAGCGTTTACTCTCACATCGTCAAATATACCATTTGGTCTTGTAATCTCAAGGAAGTTATCTCTGGATGTCAAAAGAATACACTTTTATAGATTTTTTCCAATCTCAGTGTCGTTGGTAACAAGAAAGTCCCTAGAACATGCTCTGTATGCCAAATGTCCCACAGTAGAAGCTTTGATATGCAATTGAAGAGCGATTGTATATACTCCAACTTTGGATAATTCAAGAGCCTAACTACATACCTTGCAATTTTCAAAGAATTCTTGTCCAATCGGTGGAAAAAATCATCCACCACAAGCATTAAGAAACTAAAGATTTAGGTGAAGAGTTGGTGTCAGTGGAATGGAATTAGAGTAAAAATCCTCACGCGTGTCTCCCTAGCGGAGATATTGAGCAGAAAGATCGACTTTGAACCAAACTATGTATTTACACCTTTCACCCATGTTTCTCTATTTTAAGCCTGGAGTGGGATCCTTTAGGGTGACTTTTGATAGTCAACGAAGAGTTACAAAATGTGATGACGCTGATCGTGGCCTTAGAGGTAGCTAAAGAGACGATTGCGATCATCACAATCAATCCTTTGGGGTGATAGTTGATGGTCATACTTTTGACAGTCAAAGTCGATGGTCAACCCTTGGTCGCTCTCCGTAAAGCGATCGCACTGTCGAACAAAAGTGATCATCGCAGGATTCCACTCAACATCATGCAAAAAAGTGTAAGAAATTCACTTCTTTAGAAGTCAGCTGACGATCAGGGAACTCCCCTCTTAATGGCTGTCGTGTGATGAGTTTGGGCTGTAACTAGATTGCAACTTCTACTCTGTACGATACGTTGATATTGATAGTTTTTAGGCGAAAAGAATGATAGAGAATGACCGGAAAGTGACGGTATACTGATAACTGATAGGAGAAATAAAGTAGGGAGTATCTATGAGCCATCAGTTTTGCTCCGTTCAATTCCATTTCTCTGTAATTTTTATTCAGTACTTCCTCTTTTATTTTTAATCCCAGAAGAACTAAGACTATTTCAAGCGTTCGGATGTACATACATACCTCAGTCCGCTAAATCTTTTTTTTTTGAGCTACCCGGCATGCATATATTACGTAAACTGTAGTTTTTCGCACGATTACATCCCTCCAGATGGAATAAAACAATTTTCAAAATTGTACGTCGAGTCCATAGGTACGCTGAAGTTATTCAACGAGCTAAACTACTGTGTATACTTATGCTAATTTAGTCTAATTAAAATTACCGTACATTTTAAGTGCGAACCAGAAATTTTTTGGTTTGTTTTCACTTCGGAAAAACTTAATATTTATCCATGCAAAGATAAAAAATAAAAAAACGAAAGAGAATTCCTTTATTATCTCAGTCAGTCTCATTGAATAACTTCCCCCCTGGATCTATTTTTAGCAAAAAGTTAAAACTCACATCAACGACATTTTACAAAAAAATTTCAACATTTTTCTGTATGTGAATTTCTGAGCAGACTGTACCTCAGCACCTAATTATATGTGAAGTAATTACTGGCATTGTTTTCACCGGCGTTATTCTGACATTTAATGACATAAGTCAATCTCAGTTCGCACACAAATTGACTGATTAATCATTATTCAATCAAATTACATTTAATCAGCCAGAAACCAATGGATTTTCATTGATTTTTCCAAACAAATTCGCCGCCTTTGTGTAAACATTGACAGTTCCACATTTCTCCGCAGAAGCGAAACATCGGCACAAACCGTCTGCACTCTTCTCTCGTTCCGATAAAATCAATAGAACCCTATTGCCGCACTGCTTTCGCTTACAGGCGACAACCGAAAAGCGCTTCTGTCATTCACAATAGTGCGCATTTTTATTTCTTTAATTCATTATATCCAAAATGGCCGTATAACACTGTCTACGTGCATACATCGTAGCCGCGAATTTAATTTTTTATTCCCCCACAAACCGTGTGAAATTATCGTGTAGTATAAATAAATGAATATTTAACTATTGAATAACAAAGTGAAATAATTTTTATTCGTGAAAACCCAAATCTCGAGCTATTGTGAACGGGGTAATGTTGTTGTGTATTTCCAGGGTTCACAATTGACAGTAATAGGAAAAAAAAAGATAATTTTATTTTTTAACGATATAAACCGAAAAAGGTGTGAATAGTGCAACGAAAACCTGTTCAAGTGGAAGGCTATTTACCTCCGAGAAAGTGACCATGGAGGTGGAAGTGTTGGCTTGTCAGGAATCCCCCGAGGAGGCAGGGATGGATGGTGCGGCCGTCGCCGCCAACGAAGAGGAAAACATAAACACGAGTGCTATTGACATGTTGCAGGAACATGTCTACAACAACGAAGACGGCAGCGTTGATTTGGCGCCAGAACTAAACGTTGACGAGAACACCATCCTCCTGCCTGTGGCCGGGGAAAATGGCTTGAATGCAGATGACCCTGCCATTGCGTTCAGTGCCAGTGACTACCTTCAGGTGAGTTGTGCTGTAGGGTTTTGTGAGAAATGTTCCTAACCAAAGTTCGTTTGCAGGAAGAGGAGGAAGTTGTGGATCCCATGGACACAAACGTGGCTGATGAGTTGGACGAATATATTCCGACGACAAGGTCAAACAGAAGGACTCCGGATAGCAGAAAAACACCATCGCAGGTGCCGAAGAAGCGTCGCGATCCAGTCCCTATATCGTATGAGCCAGAGGACGATGATTCGCCAGGGAAGAAAAGAAAGAGGCGTGGTCGCAAGCCAGGTTCGAAGGTGATCAACGGGCAGGTCTTCTATCCAACTGATGAGCAAGGGATGACTTTCTCGAAGCACACTCCAAAAGGCCCTACCAAGTCTGGTAGATCAACAGCGCGCTCCACACCAAAGCCGGTGAAGGAGGAAAGTGCCGTCGATGAGAATCAATGTCGCGTTTGTATGTCCGACGCGGATCTGCTGAGTGTCTTCAAGAAAGAGCACACTAAGACCTACGCCGAGAAGTTGATGGCCATCTGTCCTGCGGTCAGTATCCAGCGTAAGGATTTCTTGCCGCAGTTCATCTGTGGCATCTGTGCGAGCAGCATAAACGCCGCGTTTGCCCTGAAGACCCAATGCGAGCAGACTGACGCCGAGCTGCGCGACCGTCTCGATAAGTCCTTAAAGAGGGTACGGCGCCCAGTGTCGACTGGCTTTGCCGCACCGGACAGTGACCCTGAGGAGTTTGTTGACATTCCTCAGGATCACGATTTCAAGCTGTCAGACGCATCACCTCCATCCGCTGACGATTCGGACTCGGACTATGGAAAGCCCCTCGCAAAGCGGCGTACTCGTCGCCGCACAAGAAAAAGTACAACCGCAGCGGCGAGCACCTCCAAAACAATCAAGACCGAGAGGAAGTCTAAGTCGACGTCGCCATCGAAGAAACTCGTAAAAACGGAACCCGATCTGAACACCAGCAAGTCGTCGGAACAGGACGTCGAACCAGCAGCCGGTGATTTCAGCAGTGGCAGCGAGGAAAACTACTCCCCGCCCAAGAAAATGCGTTTAAAGAAATCCAAATCGGAAGACAAAGACGGCTTTACTTGTCGTGTTTGCAGCGAGTCACTGGCCACCAGGGAGGAACTAAAGGAGCACAAGAAGGCCTTGCATTCGCACCACGAATGCGAACTCTGTGGTCGCAAATTCAGAGTGCTGAGCAGCCTGAAGACACACATGGAAAAACACACACAGTCCGGTGAGCTAAAATGCGACGAATGCGAGAAGCATTTTCCCAACAAGACGGAGCGCCGAAAGCACATGGTCGATGTCCACAATGAGGCACCAACACAGTTTGTCTGTGAAAAGTGTAAGCGAGCGTTCACCACTGAAGTTCGCCTTCAGAAGCACAATGAGTCGCGTTGTCCTGGCTTCGATACATCAATGAACAAGAAGCGCGTCGAAATGGATACCCTGGCCATGGGTAAGGACCTCTTCAAGTGCGTAGCCCCGTTGACGACGACTTACTGGAGTGACAGCTTCTCCGATTGAACAGAATTTAAGTGAATTGTTATTATTTTTCGGAGAAATGTGTGAAAATGTCCTGATTGTTAAGCAAAAGCCGTGGAAATAAAATTTTATTAACAAGATAGGTGTTGTGTTTTTGTTTTATTTCGAACTGGGGTGGTTTTATTCAGGAGTTTGCGCAGTACGATACAGTGTGTGTGCCAAGGGAGTCTGCTGATGGTAGGTATTGTATTTCGTAAGGGGATGGTGTGATTACCATGCATGCTACGCATTTATAACTTATATGTAGGCCTTTGAAACGATACAAACGGGGTGAGCTTCAGTCTAGGACGTAGTTTGTGGTATCCAGGATACACTTTAATGAACAATCATGGTTGTTTCATCGTTCATTGATTCTTTTAGAGATTGGAGTTGATCGTGATCTCTTGATTCTTGTGACTATGCCTAACAATGGCTTCTAAGCCTTTATATGTACTTACGACTTGATAGAAACAATAGGGGGTGACTAGAGCAGTGCACGTTACAGATATTTTGCGCAACGAGTATTCTACAACAGGACTTCTTAGGTCGGCTTTGTAACCTTGCCGTTTGCACACTCTAGTAAAGTTTGGATCTTCATACCTGCCACGGGGCCTCTATATTTCCTCTACTACGTGCTTAGAAGACTGAATTCAATTCTTTCCTTCTGCTTGTAGGGCTAGAGAGCACCTCTGCTTTTGTGCGAACCCTCGCTTGGGATGCCTCCTGTTTTTCTGCATTTGTCTGTCGAATCAGGAGTTTCGTAGTGGTGGTCCAGCACATCAAGGGTGGATCTCTGGTAGATTTTTAGTGCGTAGTGTAGCCACTGATCATAAGTGATCTTGCAATATTGTACTCCGAGGTTAAACTACAACAAGATAGTCCCACATAGCACTACAGTGCCTGGGGTAGGTCAATCACGATATGATCAACCTGGTTGACTGTTGATTTATCAGGACCTTGTCGTCTGGCCCTTTAAAATATCAATCAAAATCAAAGCTTACAACTGTTTCAAGATTGCAAATCCGTCTTTCCTTAGAGAGGATTGCAAAGAGAATATTTACCGTTTGACATTGAGTCTACCTGTTGAATATAGTCCTTTGATTGTCCCCGCTGTTAAGTACCATCATGGCATACAATCCGTCTTCCATGTTATCACAGCCAAGGTGAAGTGTGAAGGCCACTCTAAAGGACAGCTTCTATTAAACTTCCCATGCAATTAAAACAAAAACAAAATCTTTTGAAGTCACTACCATCAGTTGAAGAGGAAAATCCGTTTGACAATATCCATACTCCTAGCACTCTCACGGCAAAGGACACAAAACTCACAGAGACAACTCAACGGGTGTTCAACTGTGACCATAACTTCGTTTCCAGAATCAACATCACAAGTGAATAAGTAAAGCAACAAACCGTAAAAGCAGGACAGATTGTGTGCCGCTATGACGATTGTCCTTCCACTTGAATGCCCTTTATTCACGCCGGGGAGGACGTGATTTTTAGAAAATTCATGGGATTTCTCTCTGCCGAGAATATTTAGAAACTAAGTAAATACATGTGTATGTGCGTACATTCGGGAATAGAAACATAGCCAGACCCCAATAGAATTGTGTATCCATTTGCTCTGTCCGTGAATATTTTAAGAATCGCAGGATTTAGTAACTGTCAATCAATTACACTTCCCATTACACTCGTTGTGAGGGGCAGGAAATGCTCCCTGAATTGTATGTACGTGTGTACGTCTGTGGCAAAAGTTGGCCACTTTCCAGAGCAATACTTCTGAGAAATCGTCTGAGACTCAGACCTATTTTCAGCATGAACGGCTTTCTAATTAAATTTCATTCCAACGTGAGGTGTTTCCCAAACAAGGGTACTATTTTGGGTAAAAATGCTTTAAACAGCTTTAAGGACTACAGTTCCTGTGGCTGTCTGTCCCAAGATCACGTGCAATAACACGCACTCCTTGCAAGGATGAGATATTAATTTTATTTTTATCAAAAGCAAATAAATACTGCGGATATCTTGTGCAAGGATAATTTTATTACTCGTCCTCCACTCGTGCCCCCTTTCGTAAATCCAATTAAAATAAAATATTCAAAGCATGTCTGCGAAATCGATTTGCGCTCTGGTGCATTACAAGGACGATGCTGATGGAGACATTGCAGGGGAATAAACCAGAAAAAAACGAAATTAAGATGCAACTAAACATTCATCACCCAGACATCGATAAAGATAAGGCTAATCGTAGGGATGGGAAGGGCTGGGGATTATCCGATCCATTTCGTGATGCATTTACTGGGAATCCTTCCATGGAAGCAAAATAAATGGAAAAAAATATCTTGAGGACTCCATTGTCGGGAGCTGGTCAATGCGAAAAATTGAAGATAAATTAATTTGTGTTTTGTATTTCGCATCAATGGATATTGACAGGATATGGATGATCTTTGGGTTTCTCACCACACTTCGACACTTCAGTGAATTGGAAAATTTCTAGGAATTAGATGGAAGAATATTTGAATAAATCCATCACTTCCAGCTGCTGTTACTAGATTTGAAGTCACATAGCTTAAAAAACCACAGTTCCCACTTAGGTTAGAAACCCTTAAGACAATGAGTGCTTCGACTTTGAATTCTGCCAACAGAGACATGTAAACCTCTGCATTTATGTAATACATTTAGAGGTAGACACACTCCAAGATTTGTAAACCAATCACTTGAAAAAAAAATAGAAGGATGCCCTTTAATTGAGCAAAGGTGACAAAAGGGTAGTCGGATTAAGTGAATTATCAGACGAGGCTTAGTGAAGTTCGTACAAAGATGAGAAAAGCGAAGAGAAGTGCACGAGATTCATTGAGTTAAAACACCACCGTATCAACACAGTAAGGTCTGAAAGATCCTCACAAAGTTAGGATAAGGCAATATGTTGTCGAGAAACTTCATAGGAAAGGGTTTTCAGTTTTGTGCAGATTAGGCCTGCATGTTTTAGAGGAAGTAGGAAACGATCCATAGCTTTAGTGTCCAACAAACATTCTTTCTTGTTATAGCATTCAATGTAGATACCCACAATCTGGCTTTGTCCTCCAATCTCACATTTCGAGCCAGTTGTTCTGTTTCTGTGCATTCAAAGCACAAACTTGTTTAGCTGCTGCCTCGAAATATGGATTGGAAACAGAAAATTTTTCAACCAGAAAATGTATGAGGAAAAGGGCCATGTATAGCCCACAGAACCAGATACCCACAATCTGGCTTTGTCCTCCAATCTCACATTTCGAGCCAGTTGTTCTGTTTCTGTGCATTCAAAGCACAAATTAGCTTAGCTGCTGCCTCGAAATATGGATTGGAAACAGAAAATTTTTCAACCAGAAAATGTATGAGGAAAAGGGCCATGTATAGCCCACAGAACCAGATACCCACAATCTGGCTTTGTCCTCCAATCTCACATTTCGAGCCAGTTGTTCTGTTTCTGTGCATTCAAAGCACAAATTAGCTTAGCTGCTGCCTCGAAATATGGATTGGAAACAGAAAATTTTTCAACCAGAAAATGTATGAGGAAAAGGGCCATGTATAGCCCACAGAACCAGATACCCACAATCTGGCTTTGTCCTCCAATCTCACATTTCGAGCCAGTTGTTCTGTTTCTGTGCATTCAAAGCACAAATTAGCTTAGCTTAGCTGCCTCGAAATATGGATTGGAAACAGAAAATTTTTCAACCAGAAAATGTATGAGGAAAAGGGCCATGTATAGCCCACAGAACCAGATACCCACAATCTGGCTTTCTCCTCCAATCTCACATTTCGAGCCAGTTGTTCTGTTTCTGCGTATTCAAAGCACAAACTAGCTTAGCTGCTGCCTCGAAATGGAGATTGGAAACAGAAAATTTTTCAACCAGAAAATGAATGAGAAAAAGGGCCATGTATAGCCCACAGAACCAGATACCCACAATCTGGCTTTGTCCTCCAATCTCACATTTCGAGCCAGTTGTTCTGTTTCTGCGCATTCAAAGCACAAATTAGCTTAGCTGCTGCCTCGAAATATGGATTGGAAACAGAAAAATTTTCAACCAGAAAATGTATGAGGAAAAGGGCCATGTATAGCCCACAGAACCAGATACCCACAATCTGGCTTTCTCCTCCAATCTCACATTTCGAGCCAGTTGTTCTGTTTCTGCGTATTCAAAGCACAAACTAGCTTAGCTGCTGCCTCGAAATGGAGATTGGAAACAGAAAATTTTTCAACCAGAAAATGTATGAGGAAAAGGGCCATGTATAGCCCACAGAACCAGATACCCACAATCTGGCTTTCTCCTCCAATCTCACATTTCGAGCCAGTTGTTCTGTTTCTGCGCATTCAAAGCACAAATTAGCTTAGCTGCTGCCTCGAAATATGGATTGGAAACAGAAAATTTTTCAACCAGAAAATGTATGAGGAAAAGGGCCATGTATAGCCCACAGAACCAGATACCCACAATCTGGCTTTCTCCTCCAATCTCACATTTCGAGCCAGTTGTTCTGTTTCTGCGTATTCAAAGCACAAACTAGCTTAGCTGCTGCCTCGAAATGGAGATTGGAAACAGAAAATTTGTCAACCAGAAAATTTATGAGAAAAAGGGCCATGTATAGCCCACAGAACCAGATACCCACAATCTGGCTTTGTCCTCCAATCTCACATTTCGAGCCAGTTGTTCTGTTTCTGTGCATTCAAAGCACAAATTAGCTTAGCTGCTGCCTCGAAATATGGATTGGAAACAGAAAATTTTTCAACCAGAAAATGTATGAGGAAAAGGGCCATGTATAGCCCACAGAACCAGATACCCACAATCTGGCTTTCTCCTCCAATCTCACATTTCGAGCCAGTTGTTCTGTTTCTGCGTATTCAAAGCACAAACTAGCTTAGCTGCTGCCTCGAAATGGAGATTGGAAACAGAAAATTTTTCAACCAGAAAATGTATGAGGAAAAGGGCCATGTATAGCCCACAGAACCAGATACCCACAATCTGGCTTTCTCCTCCAATCTCACATTTCGAGCCAGTTGTTCTGTTTCTGCGTATTCAAAGCACAAACTAGCTTAGCTGCTGCCTCGAAATGGAGATTGGAAACAGAAAATTTTTCAACCAGAAAATGAATGAGAAAAAGGGCCATGTATAGCCCACAGAACCAGATACCCACAATCTGGCTTTGTCCTCCAATCTCACATTTCGAGCCAGTTGTTCTGTTTCTGCGCATTCAAAGCACAAATTAGCTTAGCTGCTGCCTCGAAATGGAGATTGGAATCAGAAAATTTTTCAACCAGAAAATTTATGAGGAAAAGGGCCATGTATAGCTTACAGAACAAGATTCCCACAATCTGGCTTTCTCCTCCAATCTCACATTTCGAGCCAGCTGTTCTGCCTCTGTGCATTGAAAGCACAAACTAGCTTAGCTGCTCCCTCGAAATGGAGATTGGAAACAGAAAATTTTTCAACCAGAAAATGAATGAGAAAAAGGGCCATGTATAGCCCACAGAACAAGATTCCCACAATCTGGCTTTGTCCTCCAATCTCACATTTCGAGCCAGCTGTTCAATTTCTGTGCATTCAAAGCACAAACTAGCTTAGCTACTGCCTCGAAGTGGAGATTGGAAACAGAAAATTTTTCAACCAGAAAATGTATGAGGAAAAGGGCCATGTATAGCCCACAGAACCAGATACCCACAATCTGGCTTTCTCCTCCAATCTCACATTTCGAGCCAGTTGTTCTGTTTCTGCGTATTCAAAGCACAAACTAGCTTAGCTGCTGCCTCGAAATGGAGATTGGAAACAGAAAATTTATGAGAAAAAGGGCCATGTATAGCCCACAGAACCAGATACCCACAATCTGGCTTTGTCCTCCAATCTCACATTTCGAGCCAGTTGTTCTGTTTCTGCGTATTCAAAGCACAAACTAGCTTAGCTGCTGCCTCGAAATGGAGATTGGAAACAGAAAATTTTTCAACCAGAAAATGAATGAGAAAAAGGGCCATGTATAGCCCACAGAACCAGATACCCACAATCTGGCTTTGTCCTCCAATCTCACATTTCGAGCCAGTTGTTCTGTTTCTGCGCATTCAAAGCACAAATTAGCTTAGCTGCTGCCTCGAAATGGAGATTGGAATCAGAAAATTTTTCAACCAGAAAATTTATGAGGAAAAGGGCCATGTATAGCTTACAGAACAAGATTCCCACAATCTGGCTTTCTCCTCCAATCTCACATTTCGAGCCAGCTGTTCTGCCTCTGTGCATTGAAAGCACAAACTAGCTTAGCTGCTCCCTCGAAATGGAGATTGGAAACAGAAAATTTTTCAACCAGAAAATGAATGAGAAAAAGGGCCATGTATAGCCCACAGAACAAGATTCCCACAATCTGGCTTTGTCCTCCAATCTCACATTTCGAGCCAGCTGTTCAATTTCTGTGCATTCAAAGCACAAACTAGCTTAGCTACTGCCTCGAAGTGGAGATTGGAAACAGAAAATTTTTCAACCAGAAAATGTATGAGGAAAAGGGCCATGTATAGCCCACAGAACCAGATACCCACAATCTGGCTTTCTCCTCCAATCTCACATTTCGAGCCAGTTGTTCTGTTTCTGCGTATTCAAAGCACAAACTAGCTTAGCTGCTGCCTCGAAATGGAGATTGGAAACAGAAAATTTTTCAACCAGAAAATGAATGAGAAAAAGGGCCATGTATAGCCCACAGAACCAGATACCCACAATCTGGCTTTCTCCTCCAATCTCACATTTCGAGCCAGTTGTTCTGTTTCTGCGTATTCAAAGCACAAACTAGCTTAGCTGCTGCCTCGAAATGGAGATTGGAAACAGAAAATTTTTCAACCAGAAAATGAATGAGAAAAAGGGCCATGTATAGCCCACAGAACCAGATACCCACAATCTGGCTTTGTCCTCCAATCTCACATTTCGAGCCAGTTGTTCTGTTTCTGCGCATTCAAAGCACAAATTAGCTTAGCTGCTGCCTCGAAATATGGATTGGAATCAGAAAATTTTTCAACCAGAAAATTTATGAGGAAAAGGGCCATGTATAGCTTACAGAACAAGATTCCCACAATCTGGCTTTCTCCTCCAATTTCACATTTCGAGCCAGTTGTTCTGTTTCTGCGTATTCAAAGCACAAACTAGCTTAGCTGCTGCCTCGAAATGGAGATTGGAAACAGAAAATTTTTCAACCAGAAAATGAATGAGAAAAAGGGCCATGTATAGCCCACAGAACAAGATTCCCACAATCTGGCTTTGTCCTCCAATCTCACATCTCGAGCCAGCTGTTCAATTTCTGTGCATTCAAAGCACAAACTAGCTTAGCTACTGCCTCGAAGTGGAGATTGGAAACAGAAAATTTTTCAACCAGAAAATGTATGAGGAAAAGGGCCATGTATAGCCCACAGAACCAGATACCAACAATCTGGCTTTCTCCTCCAATCTCACATTTCGAGCCAGTTGTTCTGTTTCTGCGTATTCAAAGCACAAACTAGCTTAGCTGCTGCCTCGAAATGGAGATTGGAAACAGAAAATTTTTAAACCAGAAAATGTATGAGGAAAAGGGCCATGTATAGCCCACAGAACCAGATACCCACAATCTGGCTTTCTCCTCCAATCTCACATTTCGAGCCAGTTGTTCTGTTTCTGCGTATTCAAAGCACAAACTAGCTTAGCTGCTGCCTCGAAATGGAGATTGGAAACAGAAAATTTTTCAACCAGAAAATGAATGAG
Organism: Xylota segnis; assembly: GCA_963583995.1. Lineage (NCBI taxonomy): Eukaryota > Metazoa > Arthropoda > Insecta > Diptera > Syrphidae > Xylota > Xylota segnis. The sequence goes on along the minus strand of OY757237.1, from coordinate 128,589,903 downwards.
AAAAAGGGCCATGTATAGCCCACAGAACCAGATACCCACAATCTGGCTTTGTCCTCCAATCTCACATTTCGAGCCAGTTGTTCTGTTTCTGCGCATTCAAAGCACAAATTAGCTTAGCTGCTGCCTCGAAATATGGATTGGAATCAGAAAATTTTTCAACCAGAAAATTTATGAGGAAAAGGGCCATGTATAGCTTACAGAACAAGATTCCCACAATCTGGCTTTCTCCTCCAATCTCACATTTCGAGCCAGTTGTTCTGTTTCTGCGTATTCAAAGCACAAACTAGCTTAGCTGCTGCCTCGAAATGGAGATTGGAAACAGAAAATTTTTCAACCAGAAAATGAATGAGAAAAAGGGCCATGTATAGCCCACAGAACAAGATTCCCACAATCTGGCTTTGTCCTCCAATCTCACATTTCGAGCCAGCTGTTCAATTTCTGTGCATTCAAAGCACAAACTAGCTTAGCTACTGCCTCGAAGTGGAGATTGGAAACAGAAAATTTTTCAACCAGAAAATGTATGAGGAAAAGGGCCATGTATAGCCCACAGAACCAGATACCCACAATCTGGCTTTCTCCTCCAATCTCACATTTCGAGCCAGTTGTTCTGTTTCTGCGTATTCAAAGCACAAACTAGCTTAGCTGCTGCCTCGAAATGGAGATTGGAAACAGAAAATTTTTAAACCAGAAAATGTATGAGGAAAAGGGCCATGTATAGCCCACAGAACCAGATACCCACAATCTGGCTTTCTCCTCCAATCTCACATTTCGAGCCAGTTGTTCTGTTTCTGCGTATTCAAAGCACAAACTAGCTTAGCTGCTGCCCCGAAATGGAGATTGGAAACAGAAAATTTTTCAACCAGAAAATGAATGAGAAAAAGGGCCATGTATAGCCCACAGAACCAGATACCCACAATCTGGCTTTGTCCTCCAATCTCACATTTCGAGCCAGTTGTTCTGTTTCTGCGCATTCAAAGCACAAATTAGCTTAGCTGCTGCCTCGAAATATGGATTGGAAACAGAAAATTTTTCAACCAGAAAATGTATGAGGAAAAGGGCCATGTATAGCCCACAGAACCAGATACCCACAATCTGGCTTTCTCCTCCAATCTCACATTTCGAGCCAGTTGTTCTGTTTCTGCGTATTCAAAGCACAAACTAGCTTAGCTGCTGCCTCGAAATATGGATTGGAATCAGAAAATTTTTCAACCAGAAAATTTATGAGGAAAAGGGCCATGTATAGCTTACAGAACAAGATTCCCACAATCTGGCTTTCTCCTCCAATCTCACATTTCGAGCCAGCTTTTCCGTTTCTGTGCATTCAAAGCACAAACTAGCTTAGCTACTGCTTCGAAATGGAGATTGGAAACAGAAAATTTTTCAACCAGAAAATTTATGAGGAAAAGGGCCATGTATAGCTTACAGAACAAGATTCCCACAATCTGGCTTTCTCCTCCAATCTCACATTTCGAGCCAGCTTTTCCGTTTCTGTGCATTCAAAGCACAAACTAGCTTAGCTACTGCTTCGAAATGGAGATTGGAAACAGAAAATTTTTCAACCAGAAAATGAATGAGAAAAAGGGCCATGTATAGCTTACAGAACAAGATTCCCACAATCTGGCTTTGTCCTCCAATCTCACATTTCGAGCCAGCTGTTCAATTCCTGTGCATTCAAAGCACAAATTAGCTTAGCTGCTGCCTCGAAATATGGATTGGAATCAGAAAATTTTTCAACCAGAAAATTTATGAGGAAAAGGGCCATGTATAGCTTACAGAACAAGATTCCCACAATCTGGCTTTCTCCTCCAATCTCACATTTCGAGCCAGCTTTTCCGTTTCTGTGCATTCAAAGCACAAACTAGCTTAGCTACTGCTTCGAAATGGAGATTGGAAACAGAAAATTTTTCAACCAGAAAATGAATGAGAAAAAGGGCCATGTATAGCCCACAGAACAAGATTCCCACAATCTGGCTTTGTCCTCCAATCTCACATTTCGAGCCAGCTGTTCAATTTCTGTGCATTCAAAGCACAAACTAGCTTAGCTACTGCCTCGAAATGAAGATTGGAAACAGGAAATTTTTCAACCAGAAAATGTATGAGGAAAAGGGCCATGTATAGCCCACAGAACCAGATACCCACAATCTGGCTTTCTCCTCCAATCTCACATTTCGAGCCAGTTGTTCTGTTTCTGCGTATTCAAAGCACAAACTAGCTTAGCTGCTGCCTCGAAATGGAGATTGGAAACAGAAAATTTTTCAACCAGAAAATGAATGAGAAAAAGGGCCATGTATAGCCCACAGAACCAGATACCCACAATCTGGCTTTCTCCTCCAATCTCACATTTCGAGCTAGTTGTTCTGTTTCTGCGCATTCAAAGCACAAACTAGCTTAGCTGCTGCCTCGAAATGGAGATTGGAAACAGAAAATTTTTCAACCAGAAAATGTATGAGGAAAAGGGCCATGTAGAGCCCACAGAACCAGATACCCACAATCTGGCTTTCTCCTCCAATCTCACATTTCGAGCCAGTTGTTCTGTTTCTGCGTATTCAAAGCACAAACTAGCTTAGCTGCTGCCTCGAAATGGAGATTGGAAACAGAAAATTTTTCAACCAGAAAATGAATGAGAAAAAGGGCCATGTATAGCCCACAGAACCAGATACCCACAATCTGGCTTTCTCCTCCAATCTCACATTTCGAGCCAGTTGTTCTGTTTCTGCGTATTCAAAGCACAAACTAGCTTAGCTGCTGCCTCGAAATATGGATTGGAATCAGAAAATTTTTCAACCAGAAAATTTATGAGGAAAAGGGCCATGTATACCCCACAGAACCAGATACCCACAATCTGGCTTTCTCCTCCAATCTCACATTTCGAGCCAGTTTTTCTGTTTCTGTGCTTTCAAAGCATATAGTAGCTTAGCTGCTGCCTCGAAATGGAGATTGGAAACAGAAAATTTTTCAACCAGAAAATGTATGAGGAAAAGGGCCATGTATAGCCCACAGAACCAGATACCCACAATCTGGCTTTCTCCTCCAATCTCACATTTCGAGCCAGTTGTTCTGTTTCTGCGTATTCAAAGCACAAACTAGCTTAGCTGCTGCCTCGAAATGGAGATTGGAAACAGAAAATTTTTCAACCAGAAAATGTATGAGGAAAAGGGCCATGTATAGCCCACAGAACCAGATACCCACAATCTGGCTTTGTCCTCCAATCTCACATTTCGAGCCAGCTGTTCAATTTCTGTGCATTCAAAGCACAAACTAGCTTAGCTACTGCCTCGAAGTGAAGATTGGAAACAGAAAATTTTTCAACCAGAAAATGTATGAGGAAAAGGGCCATGTATACCCCACAGAACCAGATACCCACAATCTGGCTTTCTCCTCCAATCTCACATTTCGAGCCAGTTTTTCTGTTTCTGTGCTTTCAAAGCATATAGTAGCTTAGCTGCTGCCTCGAAATGGAGATTGGAAACAGAAAATTTTTCAACCAGAAAATGTATGAGGAAAAGGGCCATGTATAGCCCACAGAACCAGATACCCACAATCTGGCTTTCTCCTCCAATCTCACATTTCGAGCCAGTTGTTCTGTTTCTGCGTATTCAAAGCACAAACTAGCTTAGCTGCTGCCTCGAAATGGAGATTGGAAACAGAAAATTTTTCAACCAGAAAATGAATGAGAAAAAGGGCCATGTATAGCCCACAGAACCAGATACCCACAATCTGGCTTTGTCCTCCAATCTCACATTTCGAGCCAGTTGTTCTGTTTCTGCGCATTCAAAGCACAAATTAGCTTAGCTGCTGCCTCGAAATATGGATTGGAATCAGAAAATTTTTCAACCAGAAAATGTATGAGGAAAAGGGCCATGTATAGCCCACAGAACCAGATACCCACAATCTGGCTTTCTCCTCCAATCTCACATTTCGAGCCAGTTGTTCTGTTTCTGCGTATTCAAAGCACAAACTAGCTTAGCTGCTGCCTCGAAATATGGATTGGAATCAGAAAATTTTTCAACCAGAAAATTTATGAGGAAAAGGGCCATGTATAGCTTACAGAACAAGATTCCCACAATCTGGCTTTCTCCTCCAATCTCACATTTCGAGCCAGCTTTTCCGTTTCTGTGCATTCAAAGCACAAACTAGCTTAGCTACTGCTTCGAAATGGAGATTGGAAACAGAAAATTTTTCAACCAGAAAATGAATGAGAAAAAGGGCCATGTATAGCCCACAGAACAAGATTCCCACAATCTGGCTTTGTCCTCCAATCTCACATTTCGAGCCAGCTGTTCAATTTCTGTGCATTCAAAGCACAAACTAGCTTAGCTACTGCCTCGAAGTGAAGATTGGAAACAGAAAATTTTTTAACCAGAAAATGTATGAGGAAAAGGGCCATGTATAGCCCACAGAACCAGATACCCACAATCTGGCTTTCTCCTCCAATCTCACATTTCGAGCCAGTTGTTCTGTTTCTGCGCATTCAAAGCACAAATTAGCTTAGCTACTGCCTCGAAATATGGATTGGAAACAGAAAATTTTTCAACCAGAAAATGTATGAGGAAAAGGGCCATGTATAGCCCACAGAACCAGATACCCACAATCTGGCTTTCTCCTCCAATCTCACATTTCGAGCCAGTTGTTCTGTTTCTGCGTATTCAAAGCACAAACTTGTTTAGCTGCTGCCTCGAAATGGAGATTGGAAACAGAAAATTTTTCAACCAGAAAATGAATGAGAAAAAGGGCCATGTATAGCCCACAGAACCAGATACCCACAATCTGGCTTTCTCCTCCAATCTCACATTTCGAGCCAGTTGTTCTGTTTCTGCGTATTCAAAGCACAAAGTAACTTAGCTACTGCCTCGAAGTGGAGATTGGAAACAGAAAATTTTTCAACCAGAAAATGTATGAGGAAAAGGGCCATGTATAGCCCACAGAACCAGATACCCACAATCTGGCTTTCTCCTCCAATCTCACATTTCGAGCCAGCTGTTCAAGTTCTGTGCATTTAAAGCGCAAACTAGCTTAGCTGCTGCCTCGAAATGGAGATTGGAAACAGAAAATTTTTCAACCAGAAAATGAATGAGAAAAAGGGCCATGTATAGCCCACAGAACCAGATACCCACAATCTGGCTTTCTCCTCCAATCTCACATTTCGAGCCAGTTGTTCTGTTTCTGCGTATTCAAAGCACAAAGTAACTTAGCTGCTGCCTCGAAATATAGATTGGATACAGAAAATTTTTCAACCAGAAAGTGAATGAGAAAAAGGGCCATGTATAGCCCACAGAACAAGATTCCCACAATCTGGCTTTGTCCTCCAATCTCACATTTCGAGCCAGCTGTTCAATTTCTGTGCATTTAAAGCGCAAACTAGCTTAGCTGCTGCCTCGAAATGGAGATTGGAAACAGAAAATTTTTCAACCAGAAAATGAATGAGAAAAAGGGCCATGTATAGCCCACAGAACAAGATTCCCACAATCTGGCTTTGTCCTCCAATCTCACATTTCGAGCCAGCTGTTCCCTACATTTGCATTCGTCCAGTTACAGCTGGTGACTATAATTTGGAGAACTTGGTGCAAAAAAGCAGTGACAAGAGCTTCATACAAGAGTACTGCTCCGATCGTATAGACTATTCTCACCCAGACTTGCGTGCTAACGCCCATCCCTTCATTTTTATTCAAGAACCTCCATAATTCCGATGCACTTAAACATTGATTTTCTATCAAAACTTAAGCATTAATTTAACAATGCTATTATTTGTAAAAGGAACATAAAAACAAAAGTTTCCTACTCTTTTATTGCCGCTTTTCATTACATTCACTAACGGTTGCATTAACAAAAAAAAAAATAAAACAGCTTGCCCCATCGTTCAATTTACATAAACCAAAAGTCCTGGCCAAGTCCAAAATCGTATAAACTGCTATTTTTATTACCTTTGAGTTCCTATTTTATAGCAATAAAAATAAACAATTCATAAGTGTGCGCACCCAAAGTAATCCCTACACAAACAATAATTTTTTATTTGATTTCCATTTCAATGTCCTTAAAACCCGGATGCCCAAGGTAAAGTAAGCGCAAATAGAGAACAGAGAACAGAAAAAAAGGAGTAAACAGAAACAATAAATCCAAACTAAATTACATATGGTAAACACCCGCCATCTAGCAGGTCGCCCAACACCGCCCCAAAGTCAATAAAACGAAAAGCTAAAGTGGAATTTAATTACGGCTGGGATGCCATGCCAATGGAACAGCGAAGGGTATGTCATTAGGCTTATCCCCTTTTTCTTATCTTTTTTTCATTCAAATTGGAATATAAGTAGGAACTGTTTATGTCCTGGAGCTTGGATTTCAATTTATCCTGCACCCTTACACTGTATGTGTCAGAGAGTGCAAGGAAATAAGCTAGGTTGCGTTTTTTTTGTATTCTTTTTCAATTCTGTCAACTTGTTGAGAACGAGGCTGGGATGGCCTGAGTTCTTAACGCAATATGGGAGGACTTCTGGTTATTTAATACTGCCCGTGAAGCAGAAGGTTTTTGTCTCTGTGACAACAGTGCACGATAGATCCTGGGTCACAGTAAAAAAACACGAAAAAGCCTCCCTTTTAGGTGAGGCGTTACCTAAGAATAAAATGTAAAGTTCTTCAGAAAAGACTTAGGTTTTACCTATGAACGTTTGTTGTCTATGGAAGACCTACGCAGTACACATATGCCAGGGTTTTTAGAGAACCGATGGGACATGTACTTTGTGCATAACAACTTCTTCAATAAGATGAAAAAAATGGCTAACATTCGATCTGGACTTCTCCCAAAGTCCACCGGAGGATATGTTAACGGCAGTAGAGTGTTATTAAGGTTCCTTAAACTGGTCTTATGGTTAAGTCATCCATAGCAGATTCATGCATAGGAGATATAATCAAAAGAAACCAGAGCATGGCCGCTCTCTGAGACTTCCAAATCACGACAGGCGCCGGGACGCCACGAGAACTGTCCACTAAATTGCAATCCAGGAAGATGATCGACATCTATCTTATCAGTCAAGCCCCCATGAAGGCCATCTCATCCACAGTCATCAACTCAAAATTGGTGAAACGATGCAGTGAAGAACTAATTTTTGTTCCAGGATACAGTGGTATTTAAGGGAACAAACTGGTGTACGAAGTAGAAAGAAAGGGGTCCGATCAGTATCTAACAATGATCGACCCCTGTGTTCTACCGCCCCTAGCTCTTGTTAAACACGATATAGAGAAAACCTTGGTAAGACTAAGTAACTAAGTAAGTGAATTGTACTTCGACCTTGTCGTATCTCCACAAAACGCCAAAACTAAACAGGTCATGACATTTAACTGATCCATCATGGCGACCCACCATAGTCGAACTCTGTCGAAGCTGTGGCGACACGGATACACTACCTTTGCGAATGCTCAAGCATAAGCAGAATGAGGGAAGCGGTCCTCGGTGAATACAATTCGAAGACCAGGGTCCTGAAATCTATATAGCTACCATAAAGCTAAAAACCAACTTTTATGTTTGTTTTCAGCTAAATATACGACAGAGGGTTACCTACCAACCTATGCACAAATTTTTAAGAAACTCGAAGGTAAAAACGTAAATATTGACAAACGTCATCATACCTTGGATTTAAGGAAACATTCTCTAGAACTTTCCCAATTGGAGAAGAATAGGAAACTAGTCAGCTTCATTATAAGTCACTTACATAATTATAGCCTTGATGACGTTGAAGAAGTAACATCACAGCACTTCAGCTTGTCTAAATCCTTATTTGACACCAAAGGTGTCTCAGTTGCCATCCTGCACAGCCGAACGAGTTTAAAAGTGATGTTCCGACCAACTCGTGTCTACAAATACTGTCAAAGGCACCCTGAAAATCCTTGAAACGTTTTTGAGTATCGGTTTGAAACTTTGACATGTTTTTTCAAGATCTGCCTATGGAGCAATGAGGTTGCATATAAGAGACTTATTCCTCAGCCTACCTCTTGAACTATCGGTACTTATAAATGCTATACAGGCTTGAATTCCTTGACGTACACAATTTTATTCTTCAACTGTCAGGCACTATAATTGCGAATATATTCACCATTAACAGATTTTCGTACGTATGCAACTATTTTTCATCGAAAGATTCACAAAAATTAAACACAAGCTTTAATTTTAACGAATTTAACCTTCTAGCAATCGATTCCAAATTCAAGTCCCTTTATTCCCAACTCATTGCAATCTAATTAACTTCCAGCTCAATGGGTATATCTTTATATCCCTAAAGTTCCATTCAAATTGCTATCAATATACAACCAATTTCGTTTGATCGTTATATAGCGGTTTTTCCTTCCATTTAAAGTAACATCTAATGGCTCTAAGCAGCAATCTACCCAACAATGTTCGCTTCACTCGTAGAAATAAATACAAAAAACCCTCGCCCATTAGGACTACCCATCTCCAACTAGTTTCTACTGAAATTCTGAATCTTCCCCAAAACGATTTCACTCGAAACCCGTAACAGTTCGTTGCGGTGCACTTCTTAGAAATAAGCATATCATAAAACGATTTGAAAACCGGAAGCTATGAAACTACAAGTCTATCGGCCGTTTCGGAGAAAAGGAAACCCTAGCCAAACCCACCTCTTAATGTATTCATCGGCCCGTAAAAATCACATTCAACGATTGTGTAGTTTCCTCGGAAATGGCCATGTCGTTGCTGAATGTGTGCACACACGCATGGGATCCAGGACACGGGTAAAAAACAGGATAACATATTCTCCACTGAGTGTCAATGTAAACGATACGATATTATTACGCTTGCTCCATTAAAATCGAAACAAAATAAAAAAAAAAAAGGATCTGCGTAGTCAGCAGAAGGGAAACAAGTAAGGAAGGACAGGAAGCTATACAATTTTAGAAGACCGTGCTGCCATTGCAAGAAAATGCTAATTCACTTTATGGTGTTTGCCCGTAAATTATGTAATCCTATTCTGTAATAATGAAACGGAGAAAAACTGCCAGGACATTGGCACCGTATGGTGGAGAACCCTGTCCAGGGCCTATTGCTTCGTCTACGGAATTGGATGCCAATACATGATAAACGTTCGGGCAATGTACAATTCCACACGTAGTGACCATTCGGGCGTAGTGGAGCACGAAATGGGGAAATGACTTATAGTTTTGGGACTCAAGGAGTTCCGGTTCACAGTCGGCAAAGGACCTTTCTAATCGAGGAGAAATATGAGCAATGCAATTCTTTCAGTAGATTGACTTCGAATCCAATTATCAATTGGGTTATCTGGTTGTTATTTTGATTTATTGTTTGGGATTCCGGATAATCGATATAATACCAGACGATGTGGGTGGTGAGTAGGTTGACTGAACTTCGTGTTGCCATGATGAGGGCTTCGCAATTGGAGCAGAATTTCCTTTTGTAAGTCAGCAGCTCTTAAACTTTGATGTTTATCCTCTGCTGTTGTTGTGGGTTTTAGTGGTATGCGAAACATTGCATAAGCTTTATCCAGTTTTTGGTTGTTGAAGTTGTTCGAGAAGGACCTGCATTTGGGCCTCGTACAAACTCTTAGGAAAAGAAATCCTTTCCTGTATTTGACCTCATTTACCCGTACAATCGTTGAAGAGGCCTTCGGGGTTTGCTTTAAAGTCAGCTATGTATCTTCAGCACAACCAAGGTATCGTGGCTTACAGGTCTCAACAAGAACACAATCACCGGAGATTTAATGAATTCGTGTCGAGCTCAAACTTGCTGATGTCATAGGCAATGGGATCTCATTTAAGTCAATGAACAGTCAACAGATAGATTGACATCTTGCCGACTGACACCGTCGGCTGAAACATATCTGCGATATCTTCATCTAAAGCTTAAGTCATCGGAGTCAACAATGTCAAAAATACGAAATATCGCATAATATAATCCACTTTTATCGGGGAGTTTTGACACTAGATATCTGTCAATTTTTCAACCGTCTGTCTGAGAGTTGTCACTGTCGAAATAACATGAACGTCACAGAAACTTCTGTCATTCTGTTTGAACTCGATCCTTCAAACTAAGAGATTTCGACTGATTTAAGCTTCCTGACGGAATAGCTTGGAGCCTGTTATATATTACGGCAATCTGGATTTTCAGATATTCTGAAATTTTCTCGATAAAAGGATGAACACATAAATTAAAAACTAAGAAATTCACGAAATAAACAATATCAATTCGACAAGTTCATCAGTTTACTTGCTGTGAGAAGCATTACTTTTCTTGTAAAAGGAATTTTTTGTTCAAACCTAACCGAAGCCAAACACTAATAAGTCAACAAGGTTGGAGTAAGTGTTCAGAATCTGAACACGTGAATGTCAAAAAAAATCCAGTCCGTCAATTCTGTGTGAAATGTCAATGTAAAAACTCCATCTTAGTCAAAATAGACATAAGAAATCCCCTCTAGTACAATATTTACACTAAACTGTCAACCACTCTTCTATTTATATAGAAGACATGTGGTAATAGACAAATCAAGAAAAGAGTAGAAAGGTATGCAGCCTTGAAAATCACAAAAACATTACACGCTTCATCTATCAGAACCCCACTTGTAACCTTGAATACCTTGTGGGTTTTACTTCTCCCAATTTGTAAAGGCAACAATTACTCGAAAAAATAAAAAGAAAACTTTTCTTTATGTCCGAAAATTACCAGTTTAAAAGTTGGCCGAAGAGTACTTCAAGAAATTTTGAAATAATTTCATTACCAAAGCAATCATTGCCAGCCAACCATAATGACCCTAATTACTGGCTCCATCTGTGTTCATTTACAGATGCCACTTAATTCAGTCGAGGATTACGTACTAAACCGTGCTGCTTAAAGTTCACGAATTAACGTGAAAATAAATATTTTCGTAGAATTTCTTAGAATTCGCTAATTACTTCTGTCATGTTCCACTTCCCAGGCAGACGGATACATTCGTCTTTGTTCTTAAAAACTTATCTAAACCCGTTTTTTTAATTTTTCACTTATGCCTCGTGGGCATACTTTATGCTTAATGAGTAGGAAACTTGTGATACTGCAAAAGGAAATTGCTACACAATCCAGATGACAGGACCCATGGTCATCGTTAGTAATGCTGAAGGGATCAAATTAAATTATTTTTTTTCCTTCTTCTTTCTCGTTTCTCGAAACGAAAGGACAGCACCTTGTTGCCTGGCTTACTGACTTTTGAAATTCAATTGGTTCGTGGGTGTAACAAGAATTTTCTTTAATTTTTTTGTTCTCTTGTTGAAGTGTCCTTTTATTTTTCGAAAGCTAAGTCTGTCATCAATTTGAAAAAAAAAGGGTTGGTATGACTCATGAATATTGACGTAATGGCTAAAAGGATGAATGCGTTAAGTGTTCGTCGAAGGGCTACGTTCTTGTTGAGAGTGAAAGGAGAGACGAGAAATTTAAAAATAGATTTCTCCTGACGTAAAACACTGTGAAGTGAGTTTAGGTTTTGAATTTAGTGATGGATTGACATATAATCCAACCGAGACAGCTTGGATAATGCAAACCAGTGGGCGTTCATGGGTGAACATGTATTTGACACATCAAGTCACATTGGACACGTTATCGCCTAAATATATTTGACCTTTAACCTATTAACGTAACTATAAGCTTTGAAATTTCAAAACTTGTTTAGCAACTATAATATTTAAATACAAACTGGATGGACATAAAGTTTACACTTCTGCGGAGCTTTGGCTTAGTATACAACTTGGACAACAACTTGGTTAACAAGTTGAAAAGTTGGAAATAAATTTAAGGACTTAAAACCGTTTACGTTGCAAGTTTTCCCATTTGAATTTTCACTTGCAGTAAATGCTAAAAAAAAAACACGGTTAGTCGTTTTAGTGACATTTTGATGTCTTTAGTTTAAAAAGTTCCTTGTACAGGGGGGCCTTAAAGAAAAAACGTAATTAAATATCGTCAACGAAGTTGTATAAATGCAAAACCGATTTAATGGCTAGGCGCTGTATTCAAACAACAAGGAGTAAGGTCTAGAATTTGAATGCTGTTGGGAAAAGTTTTGAGTAACAAGCGAAGTCAATAAAACGACATTCGTAGGCGTGCTTTGCGACGAATTTAGCAACGAGACCTGAATATGTTCTGGAGTAAAATATTGGTGGAAAATTAGCTACTATTCAGGAATGTAAATTGTTGCAGGGAGGTTGATTGAATCCGTTTTCAGGACCTTTTTGGAAATGCTTGGCCTTGAGCGCGTTGTTCCCAGTTCGGGAATACAAAATTATGACTGAGGGCCATGGTAGGTGGGATGCACATGAAAGCAAACAATTTTTCAGTGCAGGCCACGCAAGTTGCAACTTACCGGATGAGTTTTTTCCCCCAAAAATGTATTCAATTTCGAGAAGGCTGGCATAGTAGATCCAGTAAACTTAATGGTAACACGATTACGCCATCAATGTTACTGCATTTTGCCTCGGAGTCGTGGTGGTGGATCCAATTCTTTTCACAAAGTCAAAATGCGAAGTAAAATTTTGTTTCCTTCGTCCTTGCACACGTCGAGAAATTTATTCGTAGCCGTCAGTCATTGGAGGTTGCTTACGATGTTTTGGAGATCCAGTGTCAACTGCACCTATTCTTGCCGCATGCTGGGTTTTAAAGGATTAATAAGTCAATGATATCTATGTCAAAAGGCAGTGGCTTACATAACAAAAATTACTTGTTGCAAGGCTTATTCTGGCCACATGACCTCCTACAGGGCAGTGATTTCTAGTCTGAGTCCTACAGACGGAGTTCTAGCAGTATCTGCCCGTTATCTATTCAGTATTACCCCAGTAGTACTTGGATCACACTACCATCTACTACTAGCTTTAAATAGATGCAAATATTCTACCCTTCAGGCCCCAAAGTAACGTTCACCGTCTTCGCAAGGAAACCATCAGGGGCAGATCCTCGCTTTGCTAGTTCATCAGTTCGCTCAATTCCCTCGATCTTATTGTGACCCGGCACTTAAAGGAGACTGATTCTTAGCAAATGACCCAACGAGGAAAGTTCCTCGTTACACTTTTTTATTAGCTTCGAGGATGTGTCCATGTCACTCCATCTCTGTCAAGTCTACATAGAATTTTATTGATTGTCATATGCAATCAAAGGATCGATTGAATGGGTCTAATTTTTTAGCATAGTCGCTATCCATTTGATATTAAACTCTTCCTCACCCAGTTGGATCAGATGTTCATGAATCGATTCAGTGCTGATGTTATTAAGGGCACTTCAACGTCTAAGAAGGTGCGTAGGGACTTCCATTAATCTAGAAGAACCCTCTATTGACCTCTTTGCCTTTGATAAATTACCTTAGAAGGTCTCTAAGGATGTGTTGACATGAGACATTGCCTACCTTCGACTCAGCCGTGTCGAATCCTGAAAATATTGTCGCCCTTAACTCTATTGTCCCTCCTTCTGCTTCCAAGTGACTGTCGGTCTTCTTTGAGCTGACCAAAGGCTTGAACATGGTTAACCTTGAAAAGCTATCAAAATGCCGTGTGTTGCTGATTCATTCTTTATCCATCTGATGTTAGTTGGAAACTTAGGTGAACCTTCAACTCTAGGCAAAGTTTCTATGTACTACGACTGTAGAATCTCTGTAGAAGTTGTGGGTTTGAATGATTTCATCGTGCCTACCAAGGAAGAGAAAAGCAACTCCTTCAGGACACAGTGTAAACTTGCTGCCAAGTATGTGAAAGTTGTAACCACTGAACCGATCTTTAGTTATTCTAGTGGGCCCTTCAAGTAGGTGGATTTTTTTGTTCTTTCAGTTTAAGTTGAAATAAAATACCTCGACGTTCCATCATTAGTGTCGAATGTTATTTTAAATTCATTCCCCGAAGAGATACATTCGTAGCCAACAAGGGACTACTCTCGTGTTCGTCCCTTTTGTATTGAATCCCCAGCCATGCGACGACAAAGAGAACATTAAATCCTCTAATGAACACTGAATGCCCGAGCACTGGATCAGTACTCAGGACTCGTTGCACAGGTTTCAATGATATCTCAGCACAGAACGTACTTAGGAATCCATTAAGCGATGCTCTAATGCAATTCAAACCCAGTAGGTCGTCACTTAAATGAGCTCCAGTCCATTGTGAATACATTAATTTGATTTTAATTAGTCCTTCTCTCTGCGCCGCAAATAAAGAAATGTACGTACATACCACACAGTTGAATAGGACTAAGTATGTCCTCCTTTGTGTGGGCTACGCTTTGTGGTAGTTCATGTAAAATCCCATTACCAGCCGTTATCAGTCTATCAATTTTCGTCCTTTAGAAATTAGACATATTTTGTGGCGACAAAGGTAAAAGCATGGTACGAGTAGAAACAAGTTCGGCGTTAACCACAAACTGGTCAATAGCCCATTTTGTGAAGGCCACCCACGAACGCCGTTCCATGCAATAAAAGGCAACAAAACATCCTTAAAGGACTCTGTGCGTATGTGGGGTTTAATTTAATGTTCCTCGGCCTTTGACCAATTAAATGACCAATTAATGAAGGACAGCTCGAGCTGCAATTTAAATCAAATTCCACGACAAATGTGAAGAATAAGTCATCAATTATCCTGCGGATTGTGCATATATGATTTATTAAATTCCGTTGTTGTGGTGACTGGCGGTCATCCAGGGATGTTTCACTACAGGATATCTATTCAAAGGGTGTGTGTAATTAATTACGTTGAGATACTTTCTCAGGGAAAACACATTCTCAGACAGCCAGGTCGTTAGTTCGTGTGGTTATTAATAAATTTGATTTACGTGCAAAGGGTTTTGTTTTATAGCTGAGCAGTAGGAGGCTTTGGTGTTAGGTTCGCTTAAATATAATGAAGGTGCTGGATTACACACTACCTAAACTCTTACTGTTACACTTTTTACCTTAGAGACTGTATTCTGGTTACAGTCAAAACCTTTGCTATCCATGTCCTTGAAACTGCTTTACAATAGAGTCAACTTATTTGAGTTTTGAACCCGATTGCTTTTCGACTCAAAGTAGGATTAGTTTTACGGATTTAATTCAAACCCACATAGTTTATATTTACCCCAACTTTCCATGCCTTTTCTACAAAACTAGTACAATATGCTGGTAATTTACTGATCGATGTGAGCACTAAGTATCTGGCAGAGACCAAGCCCTTGACAGAACCAATAACAAGTCAATTTCTGAAGATAACACGGTCATTGAACTTCGATTCAAAAAACTTGATTTTGTGGCAGGAAGTGCGGCATGTGGTCCCGTCGTGATGACACCACATACGCTTCAAGTTATCCTTTTAGAATATATGGCCAAACCATCTATGACTGTGTTGCCATCATGAAACTAGCACTAACAAGGCAAACAGCCTTTTGGCTTTCTGCTGGTGGTTTGCTTATTGGTAATTCTGCTTAATAATGTAACATGAGAACCAGAAATCGGGTTTTTTGATAATTTTCCGATAAAAATCGAAAAACCACAGGCAAGTTGAAATGTCAAATATACCGTAGCCAACTTCATTTATAGCCCTATACTCTCAAATGTTTGGCAGATGCTCCCAAGAGGTGGGGCCGTGGTGTTTGAAAATCAAACCTTCAAACGCCGCTCAGTATCTCGACGGATTTATTACGAAGCCTCGACCTCAGAGATGGAGTTTTATTTAAAGCCAAGTCGTATGTTGGCGCTGCCTCTAAATTTTTGTAATTTCACTTAGAAAAGAGGGCTGGACTGGATTCCATTTTACGGGAAACGATAGCATGTCAGATATGGGGTCCTACGAGTGGAGTTGCTCTTAAACTCTATTTGCATTACTACGTGTCGGGATATAGGGATATTTCAATGATCTCCACGGTTGTGTGAGCTCGTTGAATATATGTAGTAGTAACATAGAAGTTAGTATGTAGATGTGAAAAATTACGACGAAAAGTGTCAAGAAATTTCAGGAATCAGAACATTTCTCTAAAATAATCTAGGAACCTGCATCGGTTGTAAGGTGGGAATTTCCAAGAACACAATAGATCTGTCCTGGTTGTAAATGCACGTTGTACCCTACTCCCTACAGCTAAATTAAAGTAGATTTCATCGAATCCAGGAACTATCAAATCACGTGGCTACATCATCAACCTTACTATTCCAAACTATTGAAAGTCCGACAACTGGAAGTGGAATTCTTGAAGTTCTGACCAATTCCGCTGTAACTAAGATACAAGTCTGCTCCAATTTCACAAATCCCTTAAGAGTCATTCGGATAAAAGACTGCCGAAGGTGACAATGGGATTCACGATGGGTAAGGTCATCATGAACAATGAACATCGCTCCTTGCAAATAGTATTGTGACACTTAATCTACCGCACACTATTCATTCGAGGATCTTTAGGTTGTAAGACTGCTGAGTCAGTGCTTGGTATTGTCATTTCGTACACCTTTTGTGGCCTCAGAGTGACTTAACTTATTGCAAATTACTTTTTCCATTGACCACAAATGCCATGAGCTCTAACCTTCCTTGCCCCATTGGGTCTACAGTACCATTGTCTGGTAAAGCTGTTAACGTTTTAATCCATAAATTTGGTCATGCCCTTTGTTGCATTGCACACAGTAAAATATCCACTCATGCAGTTGCTTTCAAATATTTCAAGAAAATGTATGATTCCATTCCATTACCCTCCGGTGCAGGACTGCATGAATTCGACGTTAAGCGCTTATGGCATGCACTCAACTGACACCCAGCCGGAACTCGCAACGACCCCGATTATGTTCTCAAGTCGATCACATGCCGCTGTATCGCCCCCGTGCAATAGATTGTCCAGGACCATGAGACCAATCCAAAACCACATCACATATCATTGCAAAGTCATTATTCATTCCATAGATACTCGTACTTTCCGTCGTGTCAATCCAGAGTGAAAGGTCCGACTCAATTACTTGCAATTACGTCCGAAAATGCAAATTGAATTCGAAGTTTTGTGTGTACCCCCAAGTGCCAGAAATCGCAGTATTCCAATTGAGTTATCATCGATCTTTTCAGTGACACTTGGCACCACTCACTTCGGTGCTAAGCTGGGCGTTAACTTGAAAATTACTGGCTCACACTCTTGGCTTAGAATCGATCTGGTCGAATTTATAAGTGTGTCATTACGATTCATCAGTTCGGTAATTGGCGACTGCAGGCAATTAATTCGTTTAGTTAATTAATTTACTATTTGAAATGGTATTTACACGAATTGATTTATGCAAAGCCAGCGCCAGCACCAGCGCCTGGAATGCAGATTTTCTAATCACTTCAAATGGGCCGCTTAAATGTGTATTACTCAGCCATTTTTACTGCGTGTTCATAATAATTTAATGTAGTTAAGTTTACATTAATTAATTAGAGGATTGGTTTGTTCATTTAAAATGACAGTTCCGTTGATGGGATGGTAAGGTTTGAAAAAGGATGGACCGACGTTTGTGCTCGGGGAAGTGGGTCATGTTTCTAGTATGCACCGCGAGCAATTTAATTAAAGTGGATACATAGATACGTATGCTGTGAATTTGTAACATGATAGCTATAACAGCAGCCTTTAATTACCGCACACATTCAACAGATATGTATGTATCTGCCGCATAGGGGTGTAACTTTAATGAACATGAAATATGAGCCAATTAAGCTGAATGGCTGGAAGCCTCCTAACGATTTCACATTTAATTTAAAATTGCGGGCTTTTAGTACTAATTATAAATAAACTGAGTGTAGGCTATCGACACTTACTAACTGAAGTATTTAATTTCAACCGTTTGTCCTCAAATTGTTGTTTTGTGTTTAATCGAAAGCGATTGGGTTTCTTCTGCGGAATCTCATCAAAAACTGACTTGAATTAGTCACATCAATACAGCTTCCATTCATCCATAAATGAAAACTCCGACATCCTCATCATACTCTCCGATTATTTGGTTTCTAGTAATGTACCTCAGATTCTTCCTAGTTGCCGTGCTTTCTTCTCTCCTCTTCTGTGCCATTATACTATAGACGTCTTACTTTTTCAAAAAGTATGGCGCCTTGGTTCAAGTGCTTAGTACGTTGGACTACAGAAGGAAATATTCGAGGTTCGATCCCCAGACAACATCTAAATATTGTTTTACGGGCCTGATCTCATGAACGTCTGACAAACTTCCGAGAGTAAAACAATCACAAAAAATCTTCTCAAAATTACCATTCGGACAAGGCGTTCGATTCGTGAAAAAAGGTAACACGGACATCCCGACCAGTCATGAGAAGTTATTCCCTTGATCCCATGGGACCTATGTGGTTTTGTTTGTACCCGTTACAATCCCACTTTCGATGTAATAAGTTTGAGCCTATTAGCTCAGTTATTAACATTTGAAGCTTTACCTTAGCCAGAGAGATACTTACCTTGACGATCATTCCCTTCTTCTAGTCTCGTCCTGTCAGGTACTCTCAGTAAGAAGGTGCAGTAGGGTGCAGTTGGGTGCACTGGGAAATGTGGTCCGAGTTCGGATATTTCCTGCCTCAAATATCTCAGCTCGGTTTAAAATGTCACTGCGGTTGTCCTGTCGCACGCTATACTCCATTTCTCCGTATATCGAGCCTTACTCGACTTAGTCGTACCTGCTGCTTAAGAAGCTGAAATTCGAACTCTAAGATGTTTTCGTTCGCTGATCTACCTGTAGGTATCCCCGGAAAGCCACGTCCTCTCCGTTTCCTGTGATTGACCGACATTTCTGTCTGCATCTGATATGAGAACGGCTTCTGATTATTTCTATGTCACACTCAGGTAACTCTAAGTCGGTCGGTTTTGAACTAGGGCGTCTTTGAGTCATTTGATCCTTCGAATATTAGCAGCTTGAAAGACGCTATCAAAAGTTTGCACCAACCCCATGCCTGCTACTTTAAGAATATTATCAGCAATCCAACTCTATAGCCACCGCGGGTTCCAGATGATCTTCCGAAATAAATCAGCACAATGTTATGCGTAGAGGCTTGGTAATCACCCGCATCTAACCATCTCATCTTGTTTACTCCCAATATGCCTTACAGGTTTATAATACATGAACCTGGTGTCCGAAACACCTTCGTTCTGCGAGTTTAGAGGTATTGTGTCGATTTCGGTAGGTAACTCAGTAATGTAGATTGCTAGCCTGGCTTAATTATTCTAGATTTTGGCTTGGTATGCGCCCGAGATAGATTTTCAGTTGGAGGACTGATTCTGGAAAGATTTTACACCTCCGGTAATGACAAAACTATACCTTAGATGGATCTTTAGGTGCACATTGGTGGTAGTCTAAATATCGATTCAACAGATAGTGTCTATAAGGTCTTTTGAAATATCCGTTTATAGAACCATCGGTGTACTATATCCGACTTGGGATGAGTGAAAAAATTTAAAATTTAAAATTTGGTTTAATTTTCAACTGACTTCAGGCTTTCTTTTGTTTATAATGCACCCTGTTGAATGTTTTTCTTCAAAGTCTCTAAAATTCGACTGCGGGACCAAGAAGTGTGGATCATAGTCTAAAGGCTACAGTAAATCACCGCCAAAGGTCAACTCGTGTGTTGTGAATGGTAGAAGTTCACATAATTTGACCCCGTTGTCCTGCAGCATTTTCGAAAAACAAAGGTCAATCATCTTTCATATGAATGTGTCGCATTAAGCACTAGCTCCGAGGAATGAAAGGTATTTCGTGAGTGAGGATTTCCAGTATCCCACAGGGGTAAATTGTGCGTTCATGCATCCACTACACTCTTAGAGCTCTACGTGCTTTACGTTGTCAATTAATCTTCAAAATAAAAATCACCTATGGTGACAGAATAGACGTATGGCGTATACGTAACATTTTCAGTACTTTATTTGGAGGAGCAATTTGATTTTATAATTTATTTAAATTTTCCAGCAAAACGTCTGAATAGCAAATCTTCCCAGACATTTAAACTTAACCAACAAATTTTAAACCATAACTTGTATACCGTGAGTGCTTCCAGCTCTTGTATCTTTTGGCATAAACCAAGCCAAAGTATGAAATGAAATATTTGCACTATAAACCACCCTCATTTGCATTTGCGACAAAACTTTTGGCCAAAATCTCCTGCTGGTAAATTGCTCCTTCACACTAGATACACATCATGTAAATACTTTCGAAATGTCTTGCCATCAATTTTTCCCACCGGTGCCTTGAGCTAAATAGCTTTCCATATATAAAAAGACGCTTTACCTTTTGTCCTTTGCTATGGCAACGTTACCGGGGGACTATTTATGCCACACATAAGAATTTCAAATCATGCTCTTCATATTCCTGGAATGGAACTCAAAGGCACACAGTAATAAGGATATTATTTTAAGGAAGCATTACCGTAGAAGTTTTAAGCTTGAACACATTGATTGAAGTTTGTGGTATTTTTTATTTTATTAGATCCGAGCATCTTGGAAAATATTTGTTCTGTTTGAGTTCCATTACATGGAAAATGAAGTTCGTAAATTTACAAAATGGTTAGTCAATATTCGTCAAATTCTGTTTGGTAAACTAAACTCAAAACATACCTATGTACGTCAACTGTACGTAGAACTGAGTTACGCAATAAAGGAAATTGAATAGCAAATATGTACATGATGATGGTATGATGAAACCATCTAATAAAATTCACAAATCAATCATAGATTCGACTATCTAGGTTGAGGCAACTCAGTAGGAAAGTCCTTTTCAAAAATATTACGTATTTACATATCAACTCGTAGATTCTGTATAACACCTTAGTCCCCCTGTCATAGTCTAAAGCGCTAAAGCATAGTCTCATATGACGTACAAAGAAATGTACGGGATGTAAACTGACATAAAAAAAGTTGCAACCCATCTATCTACAGTGCTCCTGTTTATTTCACAAATATGAAAAAGCAACTGACAGTTGCCGCCATTTTGCAAAGTTGTAAGATCTTCCTATAAGGTGCCATATTTTGGTGATACATTCTACCACTCGTACGTTGCATTTTCAGCCCAAATCATACATAGCTGACTATTTCTCAGTTTCTTGATCAGCTCTGGCTATTTAACACTCAATTTAGGTTTGCCTGTCCTCCATTATATGCTTACAGCTGACAGTTGTGCATTCGGTTTGACAGATGTTGAAAGAGACTGTTCATTTTAAGCTATTCGCTGTTTGGCATCTATTAATGGTTCGGTTTTCACATTTTGACATTTGAAGGAATAATGAGCAATAAAAGAAGCACCAGTGGTATCTACGAAACTCTATCCACTGTTAGAGGAACTCCATGTATTCTAATGTCGAATTACAAACACCTCGATTACACTGATGACATTTAGTTGCTGACGTTTAGTTGGTGACATGTATAGTGAAGCAAACGTCATCAATTTGAAGTTTAGTACTCATATGCGGATATCTGATAGAATAGGTCAGGATCCTATACCTAGACATCGTTCTTCAAAGTTGAAGTTAGCAGTGGATCACGCATATGTACATTATTTGTTTTTTTTTGTCAAAAAGAACAAAAGACCTAGTCGACTGTGCTACACATGGTGCAAAACACTTGAAGACAAATCACAGTTACTTTTGAATGAAAAATCCTTTAACTTACACCATCTTCTCCCAAAATATGATAAATCACGTTTCAAGTCCACATGCTCTTCTCTTGAGAAACCACAACAATTTTCATCATTTCAAAATATTCATCTCGATAACCCAAGTCGTCTCCTAAAACATGATGAATAGGCGTCTCATGAAAGACCCTTGAGCTATAAATTCTGCTCTGTACTTTAACCACCTATTCCTCAAGGCAATTCATCTCATATTCCAAGCCAACAGCCTTGGGACTGCTTGCTTTAAATTAAAAGATTACCACTGAGTAGCGCAATTAATTAATTTCCCAACACCACAACCACGACGGCGCCAAGTTGTCCAATGACCTTGAACAGAGTTTTAAAGTTTTTTTTATTTCATCTACACAGTCTACAAAGTCTCTCTCTCTCGACCGTTTAAGTCCTATAACTAGATGCCAACACATTTATCAAAACCAACTCAAAGGCTGTCACATGTGTCAGTCATCGTTCAGGTATCGGACTTGATAATTCATTTTAAATTCCCACAACTGGGGATTTGATTTCCAAATCAATTGGCCTTCGAGTGTGAATGCAAAATAACCAAAAAAGAAATAAAAAAGTAAATAAAAATATTCTAACCACCAGAGTATGAATAAATCAATTAGGCGCTCGACACAAGAACCCCGACTCTGCCCTGTTCACATAAATCAGAGCTTATTGGTGTGTACAGAACAGATACGATGTAATCATTGCGTTAATTTTGTCATGTGAATAATTTCGAAGGAATTACGTGGCGAGGAACATTCGCAGTTGAACCCGCACTGGCACTGGCACTGGCACATGCACATGTGGTGCGTTCTTGGAGACAATTTTCTTTGACAGTTGCACTGGCTTGACACAGCAGTAGCGTGCTGCAAATAGCTGCCAAATTGGTTGTTAAATGATTTTGTTGTAATAATGTCGGGTGTCACTTATGGAAAATGATTACTGGGACTCCTGGGGATGGGGATCGAATTTCGAATGTTGGATTGGGTTTTGAATTTTTTATGTCTAAATTAGGGATGAAGACTTGTGCCCACATGGTCATAGAATAGGCAAGACAAATCTAGTGGAAAAGACAATTTGAATTTCAGATGAAGTGTCATTTTTCTCCAGTGGGCAATGTCATTTCATCAATCAAAAACAAAATGGCATTTGTTTGGTGGGTTGTACGTTTTTGGTGCTATTTTTGACCTAAAGAGGGTCCTTAACTTATTGGCATAGACTATGGAGATATTTTTTATTTCTGGAGGCAGTATGATTGTAAAGCATTGTGTGTTGGCCTTTACTTAAAATATATGATGAATCATCTCTCTGTCTCTTTGTCACTCATAATGACATTTACGGGCTGTCAATTAATATCACTTCCGCTCTGTCATTCTCTGACACATGGAACTATTTCTAATAATCCAACTGTCTTTTTAATTACGTGAATAATTGGAGACAAAATACAGCAACTGTCATCGAAATTCGATTATGGAATAGGTGACATTTCATTGAAACTACATATCCTTCAACTCATCGATTTTTAACTGAGACTATGCTACCTAAATCATTGAAAAAACAAAATGTAAGCCGGTGATCCCTTTAGCATAAATGATTCGCAAAAAATAGTCAATTTTTGTGAGATTTTATATATGTATGGTTTCAGGTCACTGACGTGTGTGTGTGTGACAATGTGACAGTTTTGTTTTTAAGCGAAGCCCTTATGCCAGAAATGAGTGACATCACAGGGAATGATTTTACGAAATCGGAAGTGTACGCAAGTTGTAGCAACAGAACGCGAATTTGATCAATAATTTGGATAATTTACGAACATTGTTGAATATTTGAATAAATCGGATGTTCATCTGCATAAGTTGAAACGTCAAATAAATGAAAGCTAACTTCACACGTAACCGAAAAAAACCAGTCAAACAGACTCACTCGGATCTCTGCTGTAAGATATCTTAGAAAAACAAAGTAATTAGTCCTCTTGAACCAACCGGTTTTCGTAATGAAATTTAGGAAATGTATTGAGTCTTCCTTTAGCCTCTCCTTCGTCATTGAATTGTGACCTATGAGGAGAGTCAGCTGTGGTATGGCCCTAAAGTGTTCCAGCGACGCGGAAGTACATTTAGTTCTGAGCCTTTTCTAGTTAACTCATCGCCCATTTGGTGTGGAATTTATCTCGAGTTTAGGGATTTAAGTTCCTCATTCCGTCTGTTAGCCAGTCTTTCAATCTAAATGTTTATATGTTCATTACATTTCAGAATGAATTGGTTTGGGCAGACTTGGTTGATTGATACCATATCACACTTGCGTGGTTGGGAAGTTTTATGGCCCGGGAAATCGATGGATCCTCTGAAAATATTTCTAAGTCATTTCTTGAAAGACTGGTGTGGATGAAGGGCTTATGACGTTATTGCTAGCGCAGCTCTATTTAAACGGGAATTCGGTATTGTGGTTAAGGCTGTGAAGTCCGTGAACAAATCCACTTGCTCTGTCCGAATGAATTACTTTCCCCATCAAGTATTGACGGAGACATAGGCCGCTGTTCGTCATTAGGTCAAATGGATATAGCCCGAGTATGAGTTTGAGGGCAGCGGTCGATGTCAGACGTTGAATGATTGTGTCAAAAAGTTTCTTATTCGTCGAGGGATGTCGAAATGTTGTTGTGATAACAAAGAATTCTCTGAAGGAAGTGTGCTTGATTTTCCTCTCGTTTCTAAGATTTTGGGTTGTTATACATTAAAGGTACTACAAAAACAAAGTATATCTACCATCGACACAATTTGTACAATCTCCTTCTCAAACCATTAACGAATCCAGTCAAAGACTCTAGCTAAACTGCTTTTATCACATTGAACACGCCCAGACCAAAATCAATCATCCTAGTGTGGCCTTCATTCTTTTTTTCTAGAACAGAACCGACCAAGCTCACCACAAGCTCGACCATGTGTCTAAATTCTTATCACATACGTAATTAATCTCGAAACGGATTTTCCACTCAAGATACCGCAGCTGTTGTCACCACGATATAGTGTTCCACGGCTCGACATCGAAACTCAGTGGGCTTTTAAAAATTACCTTTTATCTATAACGTGACAGATGCACTCGGTCTATTCAAACGCACCTGCAGATAGTATCAAATTAACCGCATGATGATTGCGATTAATAACACTTATAGCTCATTTATTCACTCTTCTGAAGGAACTCACTTCGCGCATTGGCACACTCGCAGGAAACCTGTCCACATCCTGTCCAAATGCTCGCAGAAAAATAAATCATACAGCGGCTGACTGCTTTTTTTTCTGTTTTTCCTTGAACCGTGCGCTACCTACTTACCCGCAACAGAGACGACAACCAACAACTGTTAGTGTGTCCATCAAGTTTTCTAGATAAAATTGAATTTTCTGTGATAATCGAAACGCTTTTTGATTGAAATAAACAAGTCCGGAATGGATTTCGATTGGTTTCGTTTTAGTTTCCCACATAAAACAAGAAATCCATGGTTGTGCTATAAATTTACCAGCATATGGGTTACCATTAATTGCCCAGTTATCAGCTGCAGTTGCTTAATCGATGAAATTTCACTTTTGACGGTGCGCGCCTGCCGCTGCCACTAGTGCAGCAGTGCACTAGTCCGGCAACTGCAATGGCAATTCATCGTGTGATTTGTAGAATATGCTATTGGTCCAAACAAACCGTCGAAATATGGGCACACATTTGCGCGTAAGCAAATATCCACTAGTTGTTTGGTGGCCCATATTAGAACGTTGTATCGGACAAATGGAAATGTATGTAAACAACATAAGTGCCGTGCCGATGCCCCAGCGCCTACCCTCTCGTCGCGGCCGAGAGATTCCTTCGAATCGGACCCAAAGTCACTTTGTTGCAGATGAAGAGAGAGAATGCTTGCTCGTTAGATACATGTGCGGGGTTTATAGTACGCAATATTTGTTTTTACATTTTTTGGCGACTTATGGGGTGTACACACAGCATGTGTCATGAATAAAGTACGTAGGCTTGGGTGTTTCTTTTTGTACCAACCCATTCCAATGTGGCCAAAAGTTCCTATAAATATCATGAGCCTAACGATTTTGGTAATAGTACACGACTTGCCACCAAATCGATCCGTAAAGTTCAGTATAAAAAAAAAAAACATATTTTATTTCAAAATGAAATACGCTGTAAGTGAATTTGTGATTTCATACAATTTATTGTGAAGACTTGTGAATAAGATTTTAAAATAAAAAAAAAGTTCCAAAAAAATCAGATGAAATACGCGAAAAGTATATCCTGTGTCATAGGATTGTCCTATCAAGAATCCTTAGTTTCAATAGCAGCGTTTCACCAAAAGAATCGTTTTGTGATCGGAAATTTGGTCAGATCTCAAAATTTTAGTCCCAATTTTGAATCCAAAAACGTACGGTTTAGGGCATAAACCAGGGTTTCTACACATTTTTGAACGAATTCTGAACATTTTCCAATAAGTACTTTTTTGACTTTTGGCTGGAATTTTATTAAATATTTAAAGAAATCTCATTTCGTTCAAAAATTTTACTATGTTTTAAGGCTTTGTCTACGGTGTACCTGTTTAGGACAAAAAGTAACACATTTTACTTTGTACGAAACACAAAGCAGAACCACAAAGCTTGTTCTTAATTCTGTTATATTGTTTGATTTCCCGGTATTAGTTTTAATGATTTAGGCACACAAACCAAATGGATAGGTTCTTGAACTTGTAAAGCCTTCTTAATTTTGAACTTTATTCATATTGAAAAAGTAATCCGTCCAATACTTCAAGAAAATTCAAAATGTTTTAAACTACTCTCCAACATTATGTGTCAAGATTTTCTGGCTATTTAGTAGCTTTCTGGTCGAATGTGGCATCTTCGATGGGTTTTAAGAGCCTAAACATTACGCCACAACTTAAATCGAACGATTTACTCATTCTACAACCTCTACCAAAAATTTGTACTTAATTTTTGAACTATAACTTACATCCAACATTGTTTAGCATATATGATACAATTAATTTAGTTAATCAAATTTCAAAACAGTTTGGGAGAATATTTCAGAATCGCAATTTCTAATCGATGAAAGGAAAAAGCTGTTGAGGTCTAAAACTAAAGGTTCGCCTTAGAAGAACTAAAAACATGCCTATTTGATCTCGTGATATGGGCAATTAACACAACAAGTTTCTAAAAATAAAGTATCAGATTCTGAAACTGAAAAGCTACTTTTTGACTGAGCTTCTTTTTCGAAAGAATATGATCCGCTTGCAAGTATATGGGAATGAGTCTATCCTGATCTTAAGTTATTTATTGAAAAGTTTTCAATTTTTAGTACGAACTTTGGTATTCAAAAAGAAAATAAAAATTACAGATCGTGGGAATACTTCATTGGTGTACCTGTTCCGAAATTTTGACACAAGTTTTCTGTTTCAAGGATGTTCTGTTCATTTTCCAATATAAATTACTCACTGAAGTCCTAGTACATGTCGTAGAGTACAAAGGATCACAAAATATTGGAATAGCCACGTCGTACAAAAACGTGTTACACACAAAACCATTACGAACTTCACAGTTGGGACAAATGAAAGATAGGAATGATAGAGATCGACATTTTGTGTACTTAGTGCAAAAAGAATGGCTTGACCTCCTAGAACCCAAATCTCTTAAATGCCCTAACAGCCAATGTGTCAATTGATCTCCAAGCACTATTCGTAACAGTGGTACTTACCAGGCAACACCCATCAAGAAATACTGAATCCGAATGGCAAATCTAAACCAGGTTTTCCCTGGGATATTCTCATACTGATTTACGAAACAGATTAAGATGACGTTTTCGTCATCAATTAAACTTGTGATCCTGATACCATCTGTGGTCTATGATGATTTTTTGTTAAGGACAATGCGTGGTCTTTTAAACAATCTGATCCTCTTAATATCTTTCCTGTACAAAAAGTTCTGAATCCTAAGAAAGTCGAGCAGACCTTTCTTTTTCTGGAAAATATTTGCTACTTTATTCTTGAACCTATTTTCAAGAGTTTATGACTTATTTTGAGTCTAGAATAATTTTGAACTAAAATTCAGCTTATTTCCCAAAAATGGTTTTGCTCTTTTCCAAAAAAAGCAGCGTAGTTTTGGGAGACCTACCACCAGACCCTGACAAGCAACAAGTCTTAGATTCATCAGTTCAGTTGTCCACAACTGTATAAATGAGAACCAGAAAACCAAAATTTCAATATTTTTACCACCGAATTCTACTATTCCGAAACAAAGTAGCTTTGAGTGTCAAAAGTTGTATTGGCCTTAAGATGACTCAGAAAAAACCCATCAACATAATAAATCAATTAAAAGTAAGAACTGACGTCTTACTATAATTGTCAATTTTCAATTATGGCCATGTCAAGAGCCATATTTGTCAGTTCAGTACACACTTGTAAATTAACAACACATTTTCCAAAAGTAAATAACGAGTGAAAACGATTCCTATAAGTGTCCACTGTTTTACCATAAAAGTCGACCGCCCAAACAGGGAATGTCTTCACTGGCTTGCACCTAAGTGTCTCTAGAGATCAGCTATGTTTGGGTACTTTTAATTAATTAATTAACTAATTTACTTGTTTTTTCTTCATCGGAATCTCGTTATCTGGTTATCTTAGTTATTTGTAATGAAGTAGCCTTGCATTTCGACGGAGTGTCTTGCAAGTTTGTTTCGTCATTTGTCGTTTACACTATATTACCCCAAATGACGAAATACAATAAATTGGCACGATTAGCTTGAGTATGTATCTAGGTCTAGCTTTTCAGAACACACCACAAGTCTTCACATTCAACAGCTATTTTCCAAACACTCCACACTCACCTTAATCAAATTTGAACTCTTTCCACAGATCATTATTCTTATTGTTGCCGCTGGTGCTTTTGCTGCTCCTGCTGACTCACCAAAACCAAAACGTGGTCTTGCTTTGGGTTTGGGTCTACACGCACCAGTTTTGTCGCATTCTATTATTCCAGCAACCTCTGTTGTCTCGTCATCGTCATATATTAGTCACTCTCCATTGATATCTCATGCACCAATCTTGTCGCATGGTCCAATTCTATCCCATGGTCCACTTCTATCTTCTGCTCCACTAATTGCTCACGCCCCATTGACTCTTAGTCACTCTCCATTACTTCTTCATTAAACGTTATCTGGATGTTGCAGATAAAAGTCATAACGCTCCACAAAGGAAGGAAGGACACTGGCTATGATATAAAAATAAAAAAAAAATAAATAAATTGTAAATATTTGGCTTGTTTGAGAATAAAATTTTATTTAAAGAAAAACCATATTTGTTTCATATTAAGCACGTACCATCGTTGTGAGCCTACCTGATCTACGCTGATCCTTTTTAGGATCTAAGAGTGGAAAGCCGACACTAGAGTCGCTTAAAACATGTCCAGCAACAGCTCTAGACAATTTCAAGCAGAAACCACATTGTTTCTTCGCCAGGAAACTTCAGTTTTCAAAGGATTTAAAAGTTAATCAGGAAAATCTGAAAATGTTTAGTAATTTCAAATAGTCTGCAGCAGATGTCTACACAAACGGTTCCAAGGAAAAATTCAGTCCACATAGAGCAACCTTCTCCAGTCTAATAGACGTTTGTATCATCACATGTTTTCTGGATCATTGTACCATAAGTATATCAGTCCAAGATTCGAGCAGCCCGGGAGTAGATTTGCCTTAACGTCTCTGCTTATGTAATAGTGACAAAATCCTTGTTCTCCAACCAGTTCCTCGGATCAACATAACAAAATTACTAACAACTTAGACGTATCCTTGCGCTGTATTCCAATCCTCATGGATGTTCCGCGTAATCATATAGGCAACTGCAGCCAACAGAATGGCAAACTGTATGTAACATAATATTACTACATGTCTCTCGTCTTAACAGATCTGGACGAACCTGGGTTGCAAAAAACAAGAAAACTTACTTCCGTCAGCATTGAAACACTCAATTGGAACCCTCACATGGCATTGTTTGGTTTGCAGATTTGCAACTAGCTTGGCCTTTCTCTGAACGATTTCTGCAGACGCTGTAGAAACGAAAAATATCACTGTCTGCACATTTGGCCCACCCTATCCGCTTTTAAGAACAAATCCTTCCTAAATTCTTCTTTAAAAATGATAGGTTCCATGTCTTAGAAGTGGGGATCCGCCTATGGAACCCCTAGCCTAGGTAGCCTATTCTGTACACGAATACTTCTTAATGCCGTATCTGAAGGGTAATTTGTTATTTGAAAACCTCTCTCATGACAGTTGTACTCTCGGATGTTTGTCAAACGTTCGCAAGAGGTGGGGTCATGAAATAAATTTTAGGTATTGTCTCAGGCATTGGAACTGGAACCCTTTGCTAGGTAGTCCAACGCACTAACCATTTAAACCACTTCGTCCACGTCTTCATTGTTTTTTGAATCCACTAAACAATGTCCAACTGAAAATGCCTAAAGCGTTGCCGGACTTATACTCTGTCTTCACAAAGCTTTTCGTCAAAAACTGGAATTGAATTCTGAGAAAACCATCCAACGAGCTATATGAAATTTAATTTGAACTCAGAAAGATTCACGAAGGCCTTCCAAACCGGTTTCTCTTTTATTTTATCTGAAGGATTATTTTCTGCGTACAGCAGGGACTGCATCCGTAGTGAATCAACCAGCAGGGAATTCAGCCCTAAATCAAGAAGGATACAAAAAAAAAATTAAATTTCCACCCAGACCGAACGAAACCCCTGAAAATGAATAAAAATTCATGACTTGCTTCGCCTTAAGTTCTTTCTAATTGACCCTTATTACAAATAAGTATCAGGCACCAGCTGTTCGCTATAAAACAAAAACGCAATAAAAGGACCTATCCGCGCCAAACAAACCAAGGTAGAATGCCCTCTAAATTAAAATAAAGTAGTCTCCCATCTATAGACAGTTTGTTATGCCTTCATTCACTTACTCCCCAGAGATTTATCCTTATCGCTAATAACATCCGTTTCGAATTGTTCCAAATCCCTTCAGTCATCATGGTGAACAAGAAAACAAGATACGGTACCTCCATATACCTACCATAAAAGGACGTGCGATAAAAATCCCACATTTCAGATCCTTCCAAACCGAAGAGTAGCAACAAACCAAAACAAGCGCAATAAAAACTCCTCAGGATCTAAAATCGTTTCAAATACAATACCAAGTACACTTAATACATATTTCAAAATGCTCATGATGACACGAAGGATTTGTATTTTAGGACATAGCATACACAACAACAGGCCTGCCCATACCAATACTAATCTGTTTTCGCCTCCTCGAAACCACAAAAGAAGGACGACGACTCCTAAACAACAAACTGTTCTTTTAAATTCTTCTCCTCGAGTGGATTTAATCGAAAATAATAAAACGAAATAAAGGCGAAAGGACGACTCTCCTTTGATGGAAAGTAATGCCATTTACATTTATTTCAATTTTCGTCCCATTTACGACACAAGTGCGTGTGTGCTCGGACTGACAAGAAATACTTGGAGACAATCATCGAGCAACGTTGAGGACTTTTTGAATTATGCTCACGACTTGAGGAGGAGAATAGTGCTGCTCGCCATGGGAGGTTCCTTGGCGATGACGGAAATATGTTTACGTTTATGGCTGGGTAGTTCCCGGGGGGTTGTGTGGTCTGGGTGTTGCCTGGAATCCTTGAGCAAATGCGTCCTGTTGCAATTATGTATTTGCTTGAGGAGTTGATTGATGGAGAGAGACATGGGGTGTGTTATTTTAGGAAATGTGTGTTTTTTTTAGATAAATATGTTCCATCCCTTGATCTATGTTTGCGGAAACGGAAGTGGTGTGGGTATGAGTTTGTTTACCATGCTAAATTGCTTTGGGAACGGAAATAGGTAAGCCACAATCGAAAATAGCAGGCTATTTGTTATTTCAGTCTGGCGGTAGTCTATGGGCTGGAATGTGGAGGCGAGTTCAAGAAAAGTTTGTCTTGACTAATAATACCATATTGCCTTGGGACTGGATTGTTAATGTGTTTTCGAATCGACTGTATCGATCCAGTGACATCGGTGTGTTCCATTAATAAGTCAAAACTTATTGACGGAATAAGGTAAAATGTTGGACCGGTATTCACAAAGGAGGTGTTCGGCGTGTTTTACTTCCCAGCCATGTGTAAACAACTCAAAGGGAGTTCTGAGAAGTCTGGGCTGTAGAGCATTTGCTATATTTGGCACAAATTAAAGAATATATAGGGATAGATGGGCATGGTCTTAAAGAGAAGGATGTTCTTAAATTGCGCAGAAAGGAGGAGTTTTTTTTTTTTTTACTGAACTCATAGTTATACTCTTGAGAGAGTAAATTCCAAGGTCAAGTGATTTACAAACAATTTACTATTCAACTAAGCAAACAGCTCATAACAAGATGCTTTTGATAAATTGGTGCCGTGCTTCAAGTCGTGTTTAAAGCTCTGATGCATCCAACATGCTCTAAAGTGCGAGCTCTTACTTACTTATTTAGGTGGCGCTACAGTTCGTGGTAAATACGGGTCTGAACCAACAAGTCTCTCGCATTGGTGTCCATCTTAAGCACTAGTGTTAAGCGCTATAAAGTAGGACTGGGATGATCAGGGTCTATATACAAGGGTCTTCTTAATTCTTCGGAATATGACTTTAATACTCAATTGCTTTCTCAGCCCAAAGAAACAGCGATTGATACCAGAGCCCAGGTACAGAAAGTGCCTTACTACTTCAAAGTTATAGCTGGCGATTGTGACGTTCTGCCCAAAGCTAGAAAAAAATACGACTCCTTGGTGAATTCGGATGAGGAAGGGAGTGTTCCTCTATGATCTGAAACAATTTAAACGATAGTGTCAACCACTCCAAATAAGGCTCAGATCATAAGGGCGATCAGAGCAAAAAGTTAGGAAAATAATGCCTGCAGTGGCATCGCAACAGAAGCTATGGTAAGAATCTTAAATTATATTAGGAGCTTCTTTGTTCGGCACGAAATAGCCGATAAACTAGTCAGGAAAGGATCAAAGCTTCCACAAATCAATACAATGAGTGGACTTTTCTCGAGTGGTCTCACAATATGGTGATCAAAATGGTCCAACTTAGGCATGAGATGTGAAAGGCCTTGTGACCTAGATTAGTTCGTGATTAAGAATAGTGAAAGCGATTGGCTCTGGCCATTGCCTTCTGAGGCGTCATGCCACCGTGAGATTAGGATTATCGAATACGGATAAGTGCAGATACTACAGTGACTTTCATATCTCAGAGGGCATCACACATCTACTTTGTGGAAGCTCTGAGTAGACTTAAACACCTCAGAAGAAATTTCATTGTCAGTCGTGAACCTTCATAAACAGTTTTCTACACATTAACCCTGGAATTTGGAAGCCCAATCATGCCTTGAACGAACTGCCTTACACAAGAGTGCGTCAGGACCTTATGACATCAGAATTCGAAGACGAAAAAGCCAATTCATCGGTCCTACCGAAGGCAATTCCCATGCCAAATGCACTTACTCAATCCGGTAGAAGAAAATTGTACTCTAAATGGTTGAGCAGAAATCAAGGACGTTGGCAATGATCTAGAGAGAATGCGTTGCCTGATAAGGAGGATATTACTAATTAACTGGAAAGATATTAATGTCATAAGCTTCCAAACGAATGTTTATTAATAGATCTAAATGATTTCCAAGAATCATTGAACAAATGATTATTATCGCTCATTAATATTGGTTCGAATGTCATCCCAACTCGAAGGGTTTCATTGAAATTATTTCAGTCTTTATTAAATTATAAATTAAACACCGTCATGTTGGTTCAGTAGGCGTCGGAAGAGAGTCGCATTTCATTGTACTTCTGGTTGCCAAGTACCAACACAGTGAATTTCAAACTCTGGTCCACTTTCCCAGTCCATGATAAATTACACCTTATTGACTTATTTCCAATTAAACTTTGAGCAATAAATATATTTTACCTTATCCGTGCAATCACGAGTTTCAACAAAATTTCGAGCACATTGTTACACAGCTTTTTCTGTTCCCAGAATATTAAATTACGTCCTGCCACCAACACACATTTCCCGAGTACTTATTTCGAATAAATGCAAACATAATTACGTGAGGATGTTCTAGTGTCTGTATCTGCCGAGAAGACAGGGATTTCATAACATAACACATCCCATTTCGATGTATTAACGTGAAACTCATTTTATTTACTTTCTTTGAAGCCGGATACTTGTATAAGGTGAACTTTTTTTGCCTCTTTCCTGGCGTACTGTAATAAGGACTTGTTTTGATTTTGTATCTGGATCTGATCAGGGTTTTCTTTGCTTTGATTTTTTTTTCCATTCGTTATTTTACTCAAACCCTTTGTTCAAAGAATTTAATATTTCTTTGAATTTGGATTCTAAATAAATTTTGCTTTTAGATACCTTTGGCGGTTTATGAGGAAACCAGGATATGAGGATGAATACCTCTGATATATGTGTGCTCTCTGCTTTGAGTACTGCTCCATTATACAAGGAACACTTCTTTGAGTAATTACCCTTTGACTATACGTTTCGCCTAATTAGATAGATAGGAGCATAACTAGGCTCCTGAGGATTATATCTTCTACGAAATTTTCTTTGATCGACAAAGGCAAAAGCTTCGGCAAATGGTTGCATATATTGTCCTACCTACGAAGCTAACTAGGTCCTTTAGTAGTGATGAAGCACAAGCAAAATGTCATTCAATGACATGAAAGGAAAAGATCGAGAAATGACTGTAAGGATAGAAGTTACCAGATTAATCCTCTGCAGAATCCAAATTGTGATGATTCCAGTGAAAATTTGGACTGACTTTATCCAGTTCTATTCAACTTATCGGTTAGTTGGGTGGATTTGGGTTTGGGTGTCTCGTTTAGAGAGAGACACATTCAAACCAAAATATAGTCTATTTCAATACCAATTAGCAAAAAACAAAAAAACAAGGGAAGGGTAGAGCTTTATTTAGATGGTTTTTGGATCTACAAGTATTGTCAGATCTACTACCAATGTACTGCCACTTGATGCAAGTAGTCTGACAATGACAAATTGATTTCCAACGTTAAAGTGTCACTTTTCTCGGTTGTTTGATTTTGTCTCAATTTTAGACAATTTATGGTTGCTCTGGCTATTGCCTGGCAATGTTTTTTCTTGCAATATTGACAGATCAAAAATTGTCAAATCACGATTGGTAGGTAACTTGTTCACGAAAAGTTTACAGATCCATTGTCAGGTATTGTCAGACTCATAGAATTAAAGAAATCTTTTATTTCGTGCTTTATTGAACTGAAAAATCCGAAAAAATGCAAAATTTAAATCAAAATGGAACAAAATCAGACATTCGGTATGATCTTGACCGTGTACGTAAATTGAAACAAAAGATGGCGGTTTGACAATTGACTGACAAATTTCTGTCAGACACAAATTGGCAGTTTACACGATTGTCAGGTATTTAGGATAATAATTTTTGTACATCGGACAATCGTCTGAACATAGCTTAACTATTATCGGTGTCATGACATTTCATATGATGATTTGAGGATTTCCTTAGTCTTTTCTGCAATTATGTCCACAAAGTTGGTAAACGATAGCTTCTAATGCAGCTGTAGAAATATGTACTTCTCGAGTGGTGCCTTTCCCGAGATAACTCTAATGACTGCGGTAAGGAATTCAATGAACAGTTCGAGACTGAGGATCTGATTTCTGGCTCAGGGCCTTCCTCTATGAGTTCGAGTTAAATGACTTCGTATTTTAGAGGAGTACTATATACATACATATGTACCTTCTTGTCAAACATTTTAAGGCGATGTTCGACAGATTGAGCCTTAGCCCAACACTATACATCTTGATTACTTGATTCCATCACCATCGCAACGTCATCCGCATTATATTTACAAGGTTAGGAGTATCTCAGTCCCAGTAGTGGTGATACCACTCCACCCTGGGGTATACCTATGCACACTTTTTCTTCTTTGACATTCTTGAAAGCTTTCTCAGTATCAATGGAGGACGCCACAGGTGAATTGTCAATCATTCCTACCAACGAGTGCAGGGTTGTTGAAGAGTTAACGAAGTACAGTCATGTGTGACGTTTTGTAAATCTCGATCAAAACATATTCTTTTGAGTAGGTGGCGGTGCTTTACACTATGCACATCTCTTTGAGTCATACACAGGACGGTTTTCGATAGCTATGCAGACAAATAACTCCAAAAAGTCAGCAAATAATAAATGTTCTATTTCACAACAAAAGATTGTATATTCCAATAGAAATTTCACAGGAAAAATTGAATTTTCAATCCTCGACAGAAATGTCTTCGCCAATAACCAGAAAAAATAATCTACTTACAACAGCGTAAGCATCTGACATAATCCCAACTTATTTGCTCAGCATACTCATTCCAATAAAGCACATTCTACGAGTATCAGCTGTCCTCTTACTGGATATATCTCCAAGCAAACTCTTCTAATCTCAAGTAAAACCATATCTCTGCACAAAGCATGTGTCTTTTGCAGTTTTCACTTTATTTGCAAAGCTTATACGTGATACTTACACATATCTCTTCTTTTTCTTGTTTTCTTTGCAGAATTTTCTGTTCTCCAAAGCAATCATCGAAAAGAATTACAATGTGAATCCATTAGAAAAAAAACTACACCAGTCCTTGTACTCTTTCCGACGACGATGATATACACAAAGGATTGACATCATAAATAAACTACCAACAAGCATCGAAGGAATTCTAGACAAACAACAACACCAAGAACAATGATAATAACAACCCAGCCTGAAACAATGGCGAACGATATCAATTTATCCGAATACAATTTGATCCTGCAATCGGGGTCGTTTCAGCAGCAGCAGAATGCTACCAAGTATCTGGAGGATTTCAACCTTACCCACGACATATGGAATGATTTCTTGGAAAAGTATATGCAACAGTTCAACACCCATCGCCTGAACGCCACCAGTGTGGACGAGTGTGAGGACTATTGCAATGGCAATATTCGTGATTTTTTGATTGGCTACAAGGGGATACATGGATATATTGCACTGTTGGTGAGTACTTTTGATTCCTTAGGGAGAACGGATTAGATTAGGACCTGTTGATTGGGTATTATTTTGTATTCATGGCAGGACACCCGTGGAGGGTGACGGATGGGTATTAATTTGTTTCAGGGATACATATTTGACTACTGCGTCCTTGGAACTGTTTGTTGGAATAAATTAGCCATTGAACTTTAAGCAACGAAAAACATTATAGATTTGTGGTTCTGAATGGGAAAAGCAATCAATTTAACGAAGGTCCTTTCGGTTGCCACGAAGTATGAATCACCTGGACCTTTTTTTACATATGCGCGTACTTGTTTATGAAAGGTGTCCCATTACAGGGATACCATTTCGGTATTGTATTGAAATTCTAGGTCCTGTGACTTTTTTTGTGAAATTTGGTGAAATCAGACGTTAATGCCAGCAATACCCAATCGATTTGAAGACTGATTCTCTAGTTTCGATAGGAAATTGAAAAAATTCCAGCAAAGGCATCGAGATCGTAAGTCCAATCATTTTGAAAAACGGAAAAAGTAAGAATACCCAGTCTTTACCAACTATATGGCTGAGAAGACCGTCCAACAATACCTGGTGTACTCGGATGTTGAAGACCGTCCCGGACAATACTTTTGGAGAGTATAAGGCGCTGTTAAACTTGTGGATCATTGTGGTCTTTTGGAATCGCAGGCTCTGTTTTCTCAGCAATTCGTGTGTCAAAGAATGACCATTCTTACCGAAGGGTGATGTAAGTCGGGGGTATGACCACTGAGGAGGATTATAACCCCCTATTCAGGTTGGGAAGCTCGCAAGATGGGAATATTTTAACCGTGAAACTAAGCCTATGGTCAGTAATGTTGTCGATTTTTTACACACTAGACCCAACTTAGATGCCCTTCGCTTCAGGTGCTTGACTTATTAATATTATCAGTCTGCGCCGTTCCTTTTCGTTATGTCTTACCTGGTCCTTGGGAGAAATATCGCTGCTCATTTTTTATTTGGGGATGTTGTCTGGGGCAAGCTTATCTCCTGGCATTCTTTCAGACAAGTCCTTGATAGGTTTCTCAGTAATACTTCGTCACGTCGCTGTGCATGCCCGTGCGCTGGTCACACGATATTTCTGTTGTACTTCTTGCGCCATGTACCATATTGGTATCATACCAGGCACTCCAGTTGTTGGAAATTGTTTGGAAGGTGCTCCATACTCTCAATGCATTGATTCTATAACCTGCCTTTGTCTTCTTTCTGTACAAGTTCGTCTTCATTGCATTCCAGATTTGGGACCTGTAGACCATTATATACATATGCCGCAATTCCTGCTAAGAGCATAGCTGATATTTGACCCAAAAATATGAAAACATTGAACCAGATTCAGATAAGGAGATATGCAGTTGTATAACTATTTTCAGCGTACACCATTTATATTTGAAAATTTCACGGAGTGCTCAAATCGAAAGCTACTGTCGCCAGTATCAGTAGCCTTCCAGACTAGTGAATCGGAGGACAGTGGAGCACAGCGGTCCAGTGATGTATTTTATTTACTTACCATGTCCCTGACAAACACCCGAAGGTCAGAGTAGCCTAAGGATACTATGCCAACTGAAACAATAAAGTTTTTAGGAATCCTTCAACCAAACTTCAGTCGAAAAATCGTAAGGAATTCTCTGGTTTTAATTAGATACCACACGACTTCTAAAACCTTCTGCATGCCTTCTTCTTTTTTGGGCCAAAGACATGGAAAGATTCCAACCATAATATGGAAGCAAACTTCCTCTTCTGACAAAGGATATAAATATCAGGATAAATTTTTTCGAAATCTGTCAGTGCCAGTCAACTTCTCCGCAAATGAAGCAAAAATAAGCTCAAAGGAAATTCGTCGAATTCCGCCTTCAATGTTCCAGAATTAACTCAAGTTTTAAAAGAAAAAAAAAAAACTCATTAAGGAGCACCCAAGCAATTACAAATAAAAGCTTAAAAGTACCCTTAACCCACATCATGTACGTAATCAATCAAATTATCCTCTAGATCCTTGAAATGTCATTAGTTACGAGTCCACGTGTCATTGTTTACATGAAACCAACTTAACCTTCTCCAGCAATTTGTTCATCTGTCTGTTTTGAAGGGCGCAGGACCTCTGCTATAAAAGGCATTCATTTGCAGTCATAATGCCCACTTTCCTGTTGCCATAAATCGAGAGTGACATTTCGGTTGATGACAAGCAAAAAATATCCTTTTTTGTTTGACCCAACCACAACGCGACGACTTTAATATATTGTCAAATGTCCAGTAAATTAAATTCTGTCAAGTCAATACAATTTCGTGTCCCTTGTCTGCGTAATAAAGCTCCAAACAAAGGATATCGCCTAATCGAGGACAAGAACTGCTAAAAAATCTTTTTGAAATCATAAAATTTACAGTCGTTGTGGGTGTCATTTGTATCCTTCTCAAGGATCCTATTGATTGTTGATCTTCTTTAAGCGACTCACAACAACCCTAATGTCTCTGTGGTAAATTCACCGTTTCCAGGTGTGCCAAACATATATTTTAATCCTGAGAGAGTCGGGAGAGTCGGGTAGATTTGAACGGAAAATGGGAACATGTGACGAAATTTAAACCAGATACACATTGACATGTCGTTGAAACTGATATTACAAAGGGAAACAAGAAAGTAAGGATTGATGCTACGTGACGTCTCAGTTCAAAGGGTATTGACTTACTTCCTTTTAACTGGTTGTGCTTATTGTAAATATTGATTCCGTAGGGATTGGCATAATTTCGAAAGCATCCCACTTCTTGGTGACTTATTCTCTTGTTTATTTCGTATGATATGTGTATACATGCGGATTGAGTTACGTGTCTGTGAAATAAATTGAATTGATTGAAATATTGTTTGATGACACGTTTTCAATTCGCAGATTGTTAGTAATATTAGATCTTAGAAGGATGAGTAAGCATCCTGAAATAAATTATATAAAAAACTGTTCATTGTTTGAAGAAATCCGATATTAAGTTCGTTATGTTTTGTGGATCGTTTAAGGATGTAAATATTTGTGGTTTCAATTTCTTTGATAGCGTTTGCAGTATATTCAGACAATGGTGTGGTAGTTCCTCTATTGTTTCGTAAAATATCAACATGGCAGAACTCATAAGAGGATTCCCTTGTAGAGGATTGCATTTGTCATTCACGTGAAGAGGTTCACCAACAGATGCTGTTCTAAATTATGGTATACTCGTAAGTAGTTCTGCTATTATCGAAAATCCGAACACAGAACAGAATCAGTTTTTCTGGAAATGAAATTACGTTGGAGATGGGAAGTTGTTCTTCAGAAAAGCAGCTATACCGAAAGGAGGAGAATGGAAAATCGCCCTGCTCAGTGGTTCTGTAGGGTTCTAATAACGATTCTAGTGAAAGGACACCAGTATTGGTATCAACAATTAGATACATTTCCTCGAAACACTAAAGGATTCGTACTGACGTCCTATCCCAAATAGAATACTTAGTTATAATCACACTCTGCATAGCTTCTATGGTCGAAGGACATTTTCTGAAGCCCTACAGTTGGGTTAAGAGACTCCTTAAGATGGTTGCAGATTATTTGTTTATCTTCGCCAACAAGCGAAAAACTTGGACACTTGTTATAGAGATCCAGAACTGATTCAGGGTTTGTGCCTTGTGATTCAGCCTGGTTTGGTGACCCCTTTCCAATTCAGGTTCCTTGCACCGAATAATCAGCATTCATAGATTCATCTATCAGATGGGATATCCCGTAATTCTTCTCAACTGGTGTCCTAGTGTTGCTATAGAATCCTGAAAGATTGCAGTCCTTGTACCTGAACCTTTACAAATGTGTAAGGCTGTTGATCGACATATGTGGACTGTTTAGATACATAAGAATAGTACATCATCTGAAATCGTATTTATCTCATGCTGCTACGTTTTAAGGATTTGACTCAACAATGGCTGTTCTAAGTTGATGCGTTTAAGATTTAGCTTCCAATATCTTAAAACTTGAAAACTCTGGTCACTCTGGTCTGGTAGGATTACTAAAGTAGTGACGTTTGAAAAGCAAAACACTTTGTTTGGAGAAGTGATAATGATTCAAGAGTTTTAGGCTGTCGAATAAATTAACCAAACCTTTAAATATTCGCAAACGTTGATACATAAATTGTAAGGAAATCCATTACATGTTTCTCCTCTGCCTGCTGATGCAATAGAACGTTCTTGTAATCTTTAGTGATGAACTATCGCTTATCGCGGTCAGTCTCATTCTTTCTCTGTGAAATCTTATAATAAAAAGACAACGAAACTGGTACATGCGCCTATGGAGTTTCCCCATAAGTTATTCCTCTTGTTTTGGTCCTACCTGTTCTGTTAGGGCTCAAAAATGTTGCTTCAAAATTAACGTAATACAATATCAATCGCTAACCTGAAAGGTTCTATCAGTCAATCTTGAGAATTCGCATGTCCCTGTAGACTATACACAAGACACTCTTCTATGAGTCAAGTCAGCCAAGTCAGAGTCGTCTTCACCAAACAATTCTAGCCAAGTCTACAAAGAGCGCAAGCCTTTTGCCTCTATGTACCCAAATACCTGTGTTGCTCCGATGATTTGAAGCACTGAAGTTGGAGCGATTTAAAAGCAATATTTTAGCAATCCAAAACCAAAATTTTAAGCTTTATTTACTACCAAATATTATTTACAAAAATTAATATATACAAGGCTGAATCCAATAAACCCAAAGCAGCATCAGTGCTGCCAAGTTTGACAACAGAATTCCTCACATAAGTGCATTTCTAGGTTAATTCAAATGATGTTTGCATATTTCCTCTTTTAGATTTGCGTTTTCGGAACGATAGCGAACATCCTCAACATCATAGTGCTGACAAAAAAGGACATGGCGAAGGCACCGATAAATAAAATCCTCAAATGGCTAGCAGTTGCCGACATGTTCGTTATGATCGAGTACATCCCCTTTGCAACCTACATGTATGTGATTTCACCTGGTAAGTACCACAACGCGACGCTCTCTTAAGTGTAGTTTTAGTGCAAACTTTTTATTTCTCCCATTCTTATATTTTTCCTTCAGGAGAAAAGGACTTCCGATACGCGTGGGCTGTCTATTTATTATTTCACATGCATTTCACACAAATCCTTCATACAATATCGATCGGTTTAACGGTCACATTGGCTATTTGGCGTTACGTCGCTATAAGGTAAGCTCTTTCGTAACACCCACCACACACAGACACACCGTGCAGCCAGTTAAAAGGATAACAATAATTATTGTCGCTAGATTTGCTGCTATTTGCATTGTTTCCGAAGGTTGTTCGTGAACGTTTTTATTTTTCATTTCAACAATTTTTCATTTTCAATTTTTTTTTCGGTACATTTGCTGTCTGTCTTTTGAAACGTGTCTACTTTTTTTTGTGTTGTAAATTGCAGGCACCCCCATGGACCGTGTGCCACGTTTCTGTTATCGCATTGCTGTGAGTCGATCCTGTTGTCGTTCATCATTTCACCGATACTCTGTTTTCCAACGTATTTCGTATTCAAGGTGAAGGAACGACATTTCCCCGATAGAGAGGAGACCGTTTATCATGTTGACGCTGCTGAAGATACGGCCTTGTACAGGTAAGCCAGACATTGTATATAGCATCGCTTGTTAGCCAAATGAGTTTTAGGTCTTTGTTTTTGCGTGCAAGTTTTGCAATACAATGGGTGGGGTTAGATAAATATGCGGCTGTCATTCAGAAGGTGGGAACTAATTTAGCTTCGGCAAGTCCCTTCGAAGACAAATGGGCAGTGCCGCATGAGAAAATATCAATTTACTTCGAGAAAGTGACCTAGGTCTACGCCGCCGCCGCCAGGTGGAATGGGGAAAATGGTGATTGTTTTGTGTTGTCAGGATTCCGGAAGTTTCGTTCGCTAGGTCAAGAAGGGACAGGACAAAAATTCCCCTGGAATTACGAAAGTTTCATATATATATCTGTGCTAATGGTGTCAAAGGGGTCGAAACAGGACAACAATTTAGAGAGGACACTGCGAGGGCGAACCCCAAGGATGGGGGTTAGGATGAAAGTAATTTTATTTATATTTATTTTGCTTTCTGGAGATGATATCCGCTGCGTACCTGTTTGAAGGGACTCTTAAATATTTAAGAAGCAGTTCTGGGTGTCGTGATATTTTGGATTTTTTACTGCAGGGTTCGTTGTCTGTATTAAATATTAATCGAAAAATAAATTGCTTGCTTTGGGGCTAAAATAGATTTTGGTTGTTCCGAGTTGGACCTTAGGAATGCCGGAGATGTTGAAAGAATAAATTGTATTTAGGTTATGCATATTAAAATTACGTTCAACTCAGAGCATCTGAGAATTTGCTATGCAATTAGATTACTTCCATCTCTTGGGATACGTTTGTGTATTTAAAATTCACCAAAGGAATATTTTTAAATGCGAAAGGAGAGAATTTCTTGGGGCCATGTTGGTCGAATTTATAAAGGTATCGTGACCATTAGTAGGGAGAGGTGTTTCTTAATGCATTTTGATTGTTTTAAACTCAAGGCCATTAGGTCAAATGTGTTTAAATTCACGAAGGTAACAACTCAATTCATAGAAGCCAGATGCATTTGCAGGTCAGATGCTGGTTTAAAGCAGTTTAAGGCAAAGTAAGGAGCACAAATTCCCTGAAGAAAAACATATGAAAAAGTCAAATCCAGTGCAAATCGGCAAATCGTACGAGCCATAGTAGCGATATTTTCATCGGAAGAAGCACTGTAAGCCCTTCCAATACCTCTTCTCTCTTGGATTGCTCCAGTCTCTTCGAGGCGAAATATTAAACGCCTTAGGCTGTTTAATCAACTGCTTCATGATGTAGCGATTTGGGAAAAAGCAAATCTAGTCATTTCAATTGACTGATAATGATGAGGACAACTGTCAAAGCATGAATAAAACGAAGTTGCTCGTCATAAACACTCAAAGCTTGCCGTTTCGCTGGGGATATCACTTAATTTCGTGCGAAAACCCATAGCGTCGCTAGATCATGAACACAGCCTTTGTGTTTAACCTGGTGACATCTGTTTATCTCACAAATGCCTAAAACT
Source organism: Xylota segnis (assembly GCA_963583995.1). Taxonomy (NCBI): domain Eukaryota; kingdom Metazoa; phylum Arthropoda; class Insecta; order Diptera; family Syrphidae; genus Xylota; species Xylota segnis. The sequence continues at coordinate 128,546,131 of OY757237.1, read as the reverse complement.
GACAGTTGCCGCCATTTGCTATCTTCCGATAGAGCTATAAGCTTGTATTTTGCAGCTGTGGAACAAGAACTCTACAGTTCCTTACCCTCGGTTAGAATATGGTATATTGTTAAAAAAAAATGTGGACACGTCCAGCATCAGATGCCTAAGCCTGACGGTTACAAAGTTGAATGCCTGCGTTATTTAAAGTTCTTGCATCACTGTTTAGTGGAAAAATACTGATAAATTCAGAGTTATGCGATATGCGATATTTGTAGATATCAATATTTTATTCTGTAATGTTCAACCGTAATCCGCTCCTTATGCAAAACCCATTGTCTTCTTTTCTTTAGTTTACTAAGGAACTACCTTCGCTTCGTAAGAAAACAATAAACACCTTACGTCTCGCTGCCGTGATCTAACTTCGACTGTACCAACTACCTGCCAACTACTTACCAAGGTGGTAAAGAAGATGACGTAATGCCTACCGATTTTTGTAAATGTCACTCTTACTTACTTACTTAGGTGGCGCTACAGTGTAGTGAGTGTAGCGAAGTGAACCTGGGCCTCTCAACCAACAAGGCTTTCCAGTTAGCCCCGCCCTTAGGTAACTGCCTCCAGCTGCGCACTCCAAGTCGGTTGAGGTCCTCTTCTACTTGTGCGCGCCACTTAAGGCGAGGTCTTCCTTTACTGCGTTATCCCTCCGGGTTTGATTCGAAGACTCGACGGGCCGGAGCATTGGTTTTCATTTGCTCTACATATCCTAGCCATCTTAAACGACTGATGCGGATTTTTCTGACTTGGTCATTGTCGCTTTACAACTCGTATAGTTCGTCGTTGAATCTCCTCCTCCTTTAATACTCAAACCTCTTTGCTTTCAATCGGCGTTTATTATTTCAATACACAAATCTGACCCCTTCACAATCACCTCTAGGGGTACTCAAGGTAGCCATCTAGGTCCGCTCATATTCATTTATGACATTGATTGCATCATTTAAAACTCAAATATTTCAAGAAGACACTTACACAATTTCCAAACAATTTATTGAACAACCAACCTTTTTATCAAAATCCCAAATATGGAACAACCTCCATGGATTTGTGAAACATATGCTTCTTACAAACTTCACTGGTTCAGAAATTCATAAATGAAATCAAGTTGATGCCACAAACTTTAGTAAAATATTTGACCTTTTAGGCCTCAGGTCATTACTATTCAAACTTAAATAAAAAGGTTTTTAGAAATACGATTTCAAAGATAAGTAAAGTAACGTCTGGTGTCCCACAAGGAAACCATATCGGTCTTTTACTGTTTATCCTGTTTGTTGACGATGATGTACGTTAATGTTTGACTTCAACAAGCACACTCAAATATGCAAACTTTATTTTGGTTTCTGATTTTCCTTGAGACTCCTTCCCAGTTATAAATATCATTTCACTTGTTTATTCATTATATCCCTTTGGCTAAGAATATCCTGAACTTTAATGGCGATGAGATAAATATGTGAATGAGTAAACAAATGTAGAATCACAGTGAATAGCACTTTAATCCAAATACTTACTGAATTGAGTTTCGTCTTTGGCATGTTTCATTTCTATAAACGAGGAAGTTATAGCCCCTGCCGTACTTCATGAATTCAAATGCATATTTGCAACGATTAAATTAATTCTCCCTGAAATGTAAGGATTATGCAGGATTTAATTTGCATATTTCTGAATTTGCCTTTATCCATCAACTAGTGCTCTTGTGTTAATACAATTTCGCATTTCATTTCCAAAGCCCGTCTGCATTTTAAAGAGTTATCATCTTACATCAGAGAAGGATACCGACACGATTGTCCATGAATCTGCTTTGCATTTGGGTTAACAGGGATCCATTTGCACAAAGCGTTATTGAGTTTTCGAAGTAACCATTGAAGCGTATTTAATTGGACATATTGTACAATTGTGCATAATTAATAATTCCTCTTCCTTCTCCTATTGCAGCTTCAACTTTTGGGTGCATTCTGTGATAATTAAATTGCTGCCCTGCTGCATTCTAACAGTCATCAGCTTTACCCTTGTTCGAGTACTTTGCGATGCTTCCAAGCGGAAAATGAAACTCAAGGAATACAGTAATCCAAACAAAGGTGCTCAACTTAATGGACATGGAAGTCGGTAAGTTACTCACTCCCTTTACGCTTTTCACAGTACGTATACATATTTCATAATTCCCTGACAGTCCGGCGAAATGTGATCGTCGAACAGACAGAACAACCATGCTCCTTGTAGCAGTTCTCATCCTATTCCTCATAACGGAATTCCCACAAGGAATTCTCGGTCTTCTAAGTGGTATTCTGCAGAAGTGCTTTTTTGTGCGGTGCTACGCCTTGTTCGGTGAACTAATGGATCTATTAGCTCTCATCAATGCCGCTATCGGATTCGTCCTCTATGGCTTAATGTCCAAACAATTTCGATCAACATTCAAGTCGCTGTTTTTTAAAAAACGTTTTTCTGGCAACGAAATGACTCGAATGACCAGGGTTACAACGACTTGTGTTTGACTAAAGTTACCTAAATTCATTTTTAATTTGTAAACTCAGAATGATAACCTTCAAAAATTCAAAAAAACTAAAACTTCAATTATGTATTGTAATTTACTAAACGATGCGTAGTGTGTATATTCTTTTGAAAATAATTAAAAAGTTTGTCTTAAAGTAAAATATTTCCAAGGATACATACATAGTTCTTAAGTATATTTAACACAAAATACAAAAAGTGCCATTGTATAGGAAAATTATTTTTTTTATAATAAAACAACATTTTATTTCAAAACAGAATTAAATTTAAAATATTCGTGTAGATTAGATTATGAGTAAAAGATACTGTTAATTTTATATTTATAGAAATAGTTCATCCATTTACAACGAAGTAAGGATTTTTTTAAATATTAAAATAAAGTTTTAAGTTATTGTAATGGAATTCAATATACATTTTAACGAGCCCCTAAAATGTGTATTGTTGCATGAACAGCTTCCTGAAATTTGTTTTGTAATATAGGTGCACAAATATATGTATAATAAAAATAAAAGAGTTTTCAAAATATTGTAATGTTTAGAGTTATTAAATATATACATATGTACGTGTATAGAATGTATAATATATATTGAAAGCTATACCACAATGGATTTGTAAGAAAAGAAAGAGAATTTAACTAATTGCTAACATAAATTATATTTTTACTAAATAAATTGTTGATAACAAAATTCTGATTGGTTTTTATTAATTAAGACATTTCAGAAGTCTGTAGACAAGCCTGAATTAGTGGCTTAAAAAATCTTAAGAATCTTAAAAAGATTAAAGAAGATATGAGTGACCAGCTCTTAGGAAAAGGATCTTGCTGTTCCAACGCTGTTATTAAACTTCAACTCTGACTTGACTTACATATATCGACGTTCTATACAAATTTAAATATATGGACGCACAATTGGAAGTAGAGCCTCGGAATTGAGTCTAGAACCTTACGCTTAGTAGCCTGACCCAATATCCACCGATACGCAGTGCCAACGACTGTAAATATTTATTTATTTATTTTTTTTATATTCCTCCCAGACTCAGCGAGAGAGGGTATAATACAGAGGTCAGTTTTGGATCGGTGGCGTATGCGCAACCTATTTATCATAGAGGGTATGACCAGGATGTCAATCTGGTGAAATACTTCAATCACACATCTCGAGCCAGATATTCTGTTCCTGTGTATTCGAGACGCTAACTAACTAAGCTGCAGCCTCGAAATGGAAATAGGAAACAGAAAATTTTTCAACCAAAAAATGTGTGAGAAAAAGGGTAGTGTGTAGCCCACAACTAGACACTCACAATCTCAGAAAATCTTTTAATCACACATCTCGAGCCAGATATTCTGTTTCTGTATTTTCGAGGCTCAAAATAGCTTAGCTACAGCCTCGAAATGGAAACAGGAAACAGAAAATTTTTCAACCAAAAAATGTGTGAGAAAAAGGGTAGTGTATAGCCCACAAAACTAGAGACTCACAATCTCGGAAAATCTTTTAATCACACATCTCGAGCCAGATATTCTGTTCCTGTGTATTCGAGGCGCAAACTAACTAAGCTGCAGGCTCGAAATGGAAATAGGAAACAGAAAATTTTTCAACCAAAAAATGTGTGAGAAAAAGGGTAGTGTATAGCCCACAAAACTAGTCACTCACAATCTCGGAAAATCTTTTAATCACACATCTCGAGCCAGATGTTCTGTTTCTGTATTTTCGAGGCTCAAAATAGCTTAGCTACAGCCTCGAAATGGAAATAGGAAACAGAAAATTTTTCATCCAAAAAATGTGTGAGAAAAAGGGTAGTGTATAGCCCACAAAACTAGAGACTCACAATCTCGGAAAATCTTTTAATCACACATCTCGAGCCAGATATTCTTTCCTGTGTATTCGAGGCGCAAACTAACTAAGCTGCAGGCTCGAAATGGAAATAGGAAACAGAAAATTTTTCAACCAAAAAATGTGTGAGAAAAAGGGTAGTGTATAGCCCACAAAACTAGTCACTCACAATCTCGGAAAATCTTTTAATCACACATCTCGAGCCAGATGTTCTGTTTCTGTATTTTCGAGGCTCAAAATAGCTTAGCTACAGCCTCGAAATGGAAATAGGAAACAGAAAATTTTTCATCCAAAAAATGTGTGAGAAAAAGGGTAGTGTATAGCCCACAAAACTAGAGACTCACAATCTCGGAAAATCTTTTAATCACACATCTCGAGCCAGATATTCTGTTTCTGTATTTTCGAGGCTCAAAATAGCTTAGCTACAGCCTCGAAATGGAAATAGGAAACAGAAAGTTTTTCAACCAAAAAATGTGTGAGAAAAAGGGTAGTGTATAGCCCACAAAACTAGAGACTCACAATCTCGGAAAATCTTTTAATCACACATCTCGAGCCAGATATTCTGTTTCTGTATTTTCGAGGCGCAAAATAGCTTAGCTACAGCCTCGAAATGGAAATAGGAAACAGAAAATTTTTCAACCAAAAAATGTGTGAGAAAAAGGGTAGTGTATAGCCCACAAAACTAGAGGCTCACAATCTCGGAAAATCTTTTAATCACTTATCTGGAGCCAGATATTCTGTTCCTGTGTATTCGAGGCGCAAACTAACTAAGCTGCAGGCTCGAAATGGAAATAGGAAACAGAAAATTTTTCAACCAAAAAATGTGTGAGGAAAAGGGTAGTGTATAGCCCACAAAACTAGAGACTCACAATCTCGGAAAATCTTTTAATCACACATCTCGAGCCAGATATTCTGTTCCTGTATTTTCGAGGCTCAAAATAGCTTAGCTACAGCCTCGAAATGGAAATAGGAAACAGAAAATTTTTCAACCAAAAAATGTGTGAGAAAAAGGGTAGTGTGTAGCCCACAAAACTAGAGACTCACAATCTCGGAAAGTCTTTTAATCACACATCTCGAGCCAGATGTTCTGTTTTTGTGTTTTCGAGGCGCAAAATAGCTTAGCTACAGCCTCGAAATGGAAATAGGAAACACAAAATTTTTCAACCAAAAAATGTGGGAGAAAAAGGGTGGTGTATAGCCCACAAAACTAGAGGCTCACAATCTCGGAAAATCTTTTAATCACACATCTCGAGCCAGATGTTCTGTTTCTGTATTTTCGAGGCTCAAAATAGCTTAGCTACAGCCTCGAAATGGAAATAGGAAACAGAAAGTTTTTCAACCAAAAAATGTGTGAGAAAAAGGGTAGTGTATAGCCCACAAAACTAGAGGCTCACAATCTCGGAAAATCTTTTAATCACTTATCTGGAGCCAGATATTCTGTTCCTGTGTATTCGAGGCGCAAACTAACTAAGCTGCAGGCTCGAAAAGGAAATAGGAAACAGAAAATTTTTCAACCAAAAACAGTGTGAGAAAAAGGGTAGTGTGTAGCCCACAAAACTAGAGACTCACAATCTCGGAAAGTCTTTTAATCACACATCTCGAGCCAGATGTTCTGTTTTTGTGTTTTCGAGGCGCAAAATAGCTTAGCTACAGCCTCGAAATGGAAATAGGAAACACAAAATTTTTCAACCAAAAAATGTGTGAGAAAAAGGGTAGTGTATAGCCCACAAAACTAGAGGCTCACAATCTCGGAAAATCTTTTAATCACTTATCTGGAGCCAGATATTCTGTTCCTGTGTATTCGAGGCGCAAACTAACTAAGCTGCAGGCTCGAAATGGAAATAGGAAACAGAAAATTTTTCAACCAAAAAATGTGTGAGGAAAAGGGTAGTGTATAGCCCACAAAACTAGAGACTCACAATCTCGGAAAATCTTTTAATCACACATCTCGAGCCAGATATTCTGTTTCTGTATTTTCGAGGCTCAAAATAGCTTAGCTACAGCCTCGAAATGGAAACAGGAAACAGAAAATTTTTCAACCAAAAAATGTGTGAGAAAAAGGGTAGTGTATAGCCCACAAAACTAGAGACTCACAATCTCGGAAAGTCTTTTAATCACACATCTCGAGCCAGATGTTCTGTTTTTGTGTTTTCGAGGCGCAAAATAGCTTAGCTACAGCCTCGAAATGGAAATAGGAAACACAAAATTTTTCAACCAAAAAATGTGGGAGTAAAAGGGTGGTGTATAGCCCACAAAACTAGAGACTCACAATCTCGGAAAATCTTTTAATCACTCATCTGGAGCCAGATATTCTGTTTCTGTATTTTCGAGGCGCAAATGAGCTACGCTGCAGCCTCGAAATGGAAATAGGAAACAGAAAATTTTTCAGCCAAAAAATGTGTGAGAAAAAGGGTAGTGTGTAGCCCACAAAACTAGAGACTCACAATCTCGGAAAATCTTTTAATCACACATCTCGAGCCAGATATTCTGTTTCTGTATTTTCGAATCTCAAAATAGCTTAGCTACAGCCTCGAAATGGAAATAGGAAACAGAAAGTTTTTCAACCAAAAAATGTGTGAGAAAAAGGGTAGTGTATAGCCCACAAAACTAGAGACTCACAATCTCGGAAAATCTTTTAATCACTCATCTCGAGCCAGATATTCTGTTCCTGTGTATTCGAGGCGCAAACTAACTAAGCTGCAGGCTCGAAATGGAAATAGGAAACAGAAAATTTTTCAACCAAAAAATGTGTGAGAAAAAGGGTAGTGTGTAGCCCACAAAACTAGAGACTCACAATCTCGGAAAATCTTTTAATCACACATCTCGAGCCAGATATTCTGTTTCTGTATTTTCGAGGCTCAAAATAGCTTAGCTACAGCCTCGAAATGGAAATAGGAAACAGAAAATTTTTCAACCAAAAAATGTGTGAGAAAAAGGGTAGTGTATAGCCCACAAAACTAGAGGCTCACAATCTCGGAAAATCTTTTAATCACTTATCTGGAGCCAGATATTCTGTTCCTGTGTTTTCGAGGCGCAAACTAACTAAGCTGCAGGCTCGAAATGGAAATAGGAAACAGAAAATTTTTCAACCAAAAAATGTGTGAGGAAAAGGGTAGTGTATAGCCCACAAAACTAGAGGCTCACAATCTCGGAAAATCTTTTAATCACTTATCTGGAGCCAGATATTCTGTTCCTGTGTATTCGAGGCGCAAACTAACTAAGCTGCAGGCTCGAAATGGAAATAGGAAATAGAAAATTTTTCATCCAAAAAATGTGTGAGGAAAAGGGTAGTGTATAGCCCACAAAGCTAGAGGCTCACAATCTCGGAAAATCTTTTAATCACACATCTCGAGCCAGATATTCTGTTTCTGTATTTTCGAGGCTCAAAATAGCTTAGCTACAGCCTCGAAATGGAAATAGGAAACAGAAAATTTTTCAACCAAAAAATGTGTGAGGAAAAGGGTAGTGTATAGCCCACAAAGCTAGAGGCTCACAATCTCGGAAAATCTTTTAATTACACATCTCGAGCCAGATATTCTGTTTCTGTATTTTCGAGGCTCAAAATAGCTTAGCTACAGCCTCGAAATGGAAATAGGAAACAGAAAATTTTTCAACCAAAAAATGTGTGAGAAAAAGGGTGGTGTATAGCCCACAAAACTAGAAACTCACAATCTCGGAAAGTCTTTTAATCACACATCTCGAGCCAGATGTTCTGTTTTTGTGTTTTCGAGGCGCAAAATAGCTTAGCTACAGCCTCGAAATGGAAATAGGAAACAGAAAATTTTTCAACCAAAAAATGTGTGAGAAAAAGGGTAGTGTATAGCCCACAAAACTAGAGGCTCACAATCTCGGAAAATCTTTTAATCACTTATCTGGAGCCAGATATTCTGTTCCTGTGTATTCGAGGCGCAAACTAACTAAGCTGCAGGCTCGAAATGGAAATAGAAAACAGAAAATTTTTCAACCAAAAAATGTGGGAGAAAAAGGGTGGTGTATAGCCCACAAAACTAGAGACTCACAATCTCGGAAAATCTTTTAATCACACATCTCGAGCCAGATATTCTGTTTCTGTATTTTCGAGGCTCAAAATAGCTTAGCTACAGCCTCGAAATGGAAATAGGAAACAGAAAATTTTTCAACCAAAAAATGTGTGAGAAAAAGGGTAGTGTATAGCCCACAAAACTAGAAACTCACAATCTCGGAAAGTCTTTTAATTACACATCTCGAGCCAGATATTCTGTTTCTGTATTTTCGAGGCTCAAAATAGCTTAGCTACAGCCTCGAAATGGAAATAGGAAACAGAAAATTTTTCAACCAAAAAATGTGTGAGGAAAAGGGTAGTGTATAGCCCACAAAACTAGAGACTCACAATCTCGGAAAGTCTTTTAATCACACATCTCGAGCCAGATGTTCTGTTTTTGTGTTTTCGAGGCGCAAAATAGCTTAGCTACAGCCTCGAAATGGAAATAGGAAACACAAAATTTTTCAACCAAAAAATGTGTGAGAAAAAGGGTAGTGTGTAGCCCACAAAACTAGAGACTCACAATCTCGGAAAGTCTTTTAATCACACATCTCGAGCCAGATGTTCTGTTTTTGTGTTTTCGAGGCGCAAAATAGCTTAGCTACAGCCTCGAAATGGAAATAGGAAACACAAAATTTTTCAACCAAAAAATGTGTGAGAAAAAGGGTAGTGTGTAGCCCACAAAACTAGAGACTCACAATCTCGGAAAGTCTTTTAATCACACATCTCGAGCCAGATGTTCTGTTTTTGTGTTTTCGAGGCGCAAAATAGCTTAGCTACAGCCTCGAAATGGAAATAGGAAACACAAAATTTTTCAGCCAAAAAATGTGTGAGAAAAAGGGTAGTGTGTAGCCCACAAAACTAGAGGCTCACAATCTCGGAAAATCTTTTAATCACTTATCTGGAGCCAGATATTCTGTTCCTGTGTATTCGAGGCGCAAACTAACTAAGCTGCAGGCTCGAAATGGAAATAGGAAACAGAAAATTTTTCAACCAAAAAATGTGTGAGAAAAAGGGTAGTGTGTAGCCCACAAAACTAGAGGCTCACAATCTCGGAAAATCTTTTAATTACACATCTCGAGCCAGATATTCTGTTTCTGTATTTTCGAGGCTCAAAATAGCTTAGCTACAGCCTCGAAATGGAAATAGGAAACAGAAAATTTTTCAACCAAAAAATGTGGGAGAAAAAGGGTGGTGTATAGCCCACAAAACTAGAGACTCACAATTTTGGAAAATCTTTTAATCACACATCTCGAGCCAGATATTCTGTTTCTGTATTTTCGAGGCTCAAAATAGCTTAGCTACAGCCTCGAAATGGAAATAGGAAACAGAAAATTTTTCAACCAAAAAATGTGTGAGAAAAAGGGTAGTGTATAGCCCACAAAACTAGAGACTCACAATCTCGGAAAATCTTTTAATCACACATCTCGAGCCAGATATTCTGTTTCTGTGTATTCGAGGCGCAAACTAACTAAGCTGCAGGCTCGAAATGGAAATAGGAAACAGAAAATTTTTCAACCAAAAAATGTGGGAGAAAAAGGGTGGTGTATAGCCCACAAAACTAGAGACTCACAATTTTGGAAAATCTTTTAATCACACATCTCGAGCCAGATATTCTGTTTCTGTATTTTCGAGGCTCAAAATAGCTTAGCTACAGCCTCGAAATGGAAATAGGAAACAGAAAATTTTTCAACCAAAAAATGTGGGAGAAAAAGGGTGGTGTATAGCCCACAAAACTAGAGACTCACAATTTTGGAAAATCTTTTAATCACACATCTCGAGCCAGATATTCTGTTTCTGTATTTTCGAGGCTCAAAATAGCTTAGCTACAGCCTCGAAATGGAAATAGGAAACAGAAAATTTTTCAACCAAAAAATGTGTGAGAAAAAGGGTAGTGTATAGCCCACAAAACTAGAGACTCACAATCTCGGAAAATCTTTTAATCACACATCTCGAGCCAGATATTCTGTTTCTGTGTATTCGAGGCGCAAACTAACTAAGCTGCAGGCTCGAAATGGAAATAGGAAACAGAAAATTTTTCAACCAAAAAATGTGGGAGAAAAAGGGTGGTGTATAGCCCACAAAACTAGAGACTCACAATTTTGGAAAATCTTTTAATCACACATCTCGAGCCAGATATTCTGTTTCTGTATTTTCGAGGCTCAAAATAGCTTAGCTACAGCCTCGAAATGGAAATAGGAAACAGAAAATTTTTCAACCAAAAAATGTGTGAGAAAAAGGGTAGTGTGTAGCCCACAAAACTAGAGACTCACAATCTCGGAAAATCTTTTAATTACACATCTCGAGCCAGATATTCTGTTTCTGTATTTTCGAGGCTCAAAATAGCTTAGCTACAGCCTCGAAATGGAAATAGGAAACAGAAAATTTTTCAACCAAAAAATGTGGGAGAAAAAGGGTGGTGTATAGCCCACAAAACTAGAGACTCACAATTTTGGAAAATCTTTTAATCACACATCTCGAGCCAGATATTCTGTTTCTGTATTTTCGAGGCTCAAAATAGCTTAGCTACAGCCTCGAAATGGAAATAGGAAACAGAAAATTTTTCAACCAAAAAATGTGTGAGAAAAAGGGTAGTGTATAGCCCACAAAACTAGAGACTCACAATTTTGGAAAATCTTTTAATCACTCATCTGGAGCCAGATATTCTGTTCCTGTGTATTCGAGGCGCAAACTAACTAAGCTGCAGGCTCGAAATGGAAATAGGAAACAGAAAATTTTTCAACCAAAAAATGTGTGAGGAAAAGGGTAGTGTATAGCCCACAAAACTAGAGACTCACAATCTCGGAAAATCTTTTAATCACACATCTCGAGCCAGATATTCTGTTTCTGTATTTTCGAGGCTCAAAATAGCTTAGCTACAGCCTCGAAATGGAAACAGGAAACAGAAAATTTTTCAACCAAAAAATGTGTGAGAAAAAGGGTAGTGTATAGCCCACAAAACTAGAGACTCACAATCTCGGAAAATCTTTTAATCACACATCTCGAGCCAGATATTCTGTTTCTGTATTTTCGAAACTCAAAATAGCTTAGCTACAGCCTCGAAATGGAAATAGGAAACAGAAAATTTTTCAACCAAAAAATGTGTGAGAAAAAGGGTAGTGTGTAGCCCACAAAACTAGAGACTCACAATCTCGGAAAGTCTTTTAATCACACATCTCGAGCCAGATGTTCTGTTTTTGTGTTTTCGAGGCGCAAAATAGCTTAGCTACAGCCTCGAAATGGAAATAGGAAACACAAAATTTTTCAACCAAAAAATGTGGGAGTAAAAGGGTGGTGTATAGCCCACAAAACTAGAGACTCACAATCTCGGAAAATCTTTTAATCACTCATCTGGAGCCAGATATTCTGTTTCTGTATTTTCGAGGCGCAAATGAGCTAAGCTGCAGCCTCGAAATGGAAATAGGAAACAGAAAATTTTTCAACCAAAAAATGTGTGAGAAAAAGGGTAGTGTATAGCCCACAAAACTAGAGGCTCACAATCTCGGAAAATCTTTTAATCACTTATCTGGAGCCAGATATTCTGTTCCTGTGTATTCGAGGCGCAAACTAACTAAGCTGCAGGCTCGAAATGGAAATAGGAAACAGAAAATTTTTCAACCAAAAAATGTGTGAGGAAAAGGGTAGTGTATAGCCCACAAAACTAGAGACTCACAATCTCGGAAAATCTTTTAATCACACATCTCGAGCCAGATATTCTGTTTCTGTATTTTCGAGGCTCAAAATAGCTTAGCTACAGCCTCGAAATGGAAATAGGAAACAGAAAATTTTTCAGCCAAAAAATGTGTGAGAAAAAGGGTAGTGTATAGCCCACAAAACTAGAGGCTCACAATCTCGGAAAATCTTTTAATCACTTATCTGGAGCCAGATATTCTGTTCCTGTGTATTCGAGGCGCAAACTTACTAAGCTGCAGGCTCGAAATGGAAATAGGAAACAGAAAATTTTTCAGCCAAAAAATGTGTGAGAAAAAGGGTAGTGTATAGCCCACAAAACTAGAGGCTCACAATCTCGGAAAATCTTTTAATCACTTATCTGGAGCCAGATATTCTGTTCCTGTGTATTCGAGGCGCAAACTAACTAAGCTGCAGGCTCGAAATGGAAATAGGAAACAGAAAATTTTTCAACCAAAAAAATGTGTGAGGAAAAGGGTAGTGTGTAGCCCACAAAACTAGAGACTCACAATCTCGGAAAATCTTTTAATCACACATCTCGAGCCAGATATTCTGTTTCTGTATTTTCGAGGCTCAAAATAGCTTAGCTACAGCCTCGAAATGGAAATAGGAAACAGAAAATTTTTCAACCAAAAAATGTGTGAGAAAAAGGGTAGTGTGTAGCCCACAAAACTAGAGACTCACAATCTCGGAAAATCTTTTAATCACACATCTCGAGCCAGATATTGTGTTTCTGTATTTTCGAGGCGCAAAATAGCTTAGTTGCAGCCTCGAAATGGAAATAGGAAACAGAAAATTTTTCAACCAAAAAATGTGTGAGAAAAAGGGTAGTGTGTAGCCCACAAAACTAGAGACTCACAATCTCGGAAATTCTTTTAATCACTCATCTCGAGCCAGATATTCTGTTCCTGTGTATTCGAGGCGCAAACTAACTAAGCTGCAGGCTCGAAATGGAAATAGGAAACAGAAAATTTTTCAACCAAAAAATGTGTGAGAAAAAGGGTAGTGTGTAGCCCACAAAACTAGAGACTCACAATCTCGGAAAATCTTTTAATCACACATCTCGAGCCAGATATTGTGTTTCTGTATTTTCGAGGCGCAAAATAGCTTAGTTGCAGCCTCGAAATGGAAATAGGAAACAGAAAATTTTTCAACCAAAAAATGTGTGAGAAAAAGGGTAGTGTGTAGCCCACAAAACTAGAGACTCACAATCTCGGAAAATCTTTTAATCACACATCTCGAGCCAGATATTCTGTTTCTGTATTTTCGAGGCTCAAAATAGCTTAGCTACAGCCTCGAAATGGAAATAGGAAACAGAAAATTTTTCAACCAAAAAATGTGTGAGAAAAAGGGTAGTGTGTAGCCCACAAAACTAGAGACTCACAATTTTGGAAAATCTTTTAATCACTCATCTGGAGCCAGATATTCTGTTCCTGTGTATTCGAGGCGCAAACTAACTAAGCTGCAGGCTCGAAATGGAAATAGGAAACAGAAAATTTTTCAACCAAAAAATGTGTGAGAAAAAGGGTAGTGTGTAGCCCACAAAACTAGAGACTCACAATCTCGGAAAATCTTTTAATCACACATCTCGAGCCAGATATTCTGTTTCTGTATTTTCGAGGCTCAAAATAGGTTAGCTACAGCCTCGAAATGGAAATAGGAAACAGAAAATTTTTCAACCAAAAAATGTGTGAGAAAAAGGGTAGTGTGTAGCCCACAAAACTAGAGACTCACAATCTCGGAAAGTCTTTTAATCACACATCTCGAGCCAGATATTCTGTTTCTGTATTTTCGAGGCTCAAAATAGCTTAGCTACAGCCTCGAAATGGAAATAGGAAACAGAAAATTTTTCAACAAAAAAATGTGTGAGAAAAAGGGTAGTGTATAGCCCACAAAACTAGAGACTCACAATCTCGGAAAGTCTTTTAATCACACATCTCGAGCCAGATATTCTGTTTCTGTATTTTCGAGGCTCAAAATAGCTTAGCTACAGCCTCGAAATGGAAATAGGAAACAGAAAATTTTTCAACCAAAAAATGTGTGAGAAAAAGGGTAGTGTATAGCCCACAAAACTAGAGACTCACAATCTCGGAAAATCTTTTAATCACACATCTCGAGCCAGATATTCTGTTTCTGTATTTTCGAGGCGCAAAATAGCTTAGCTACAGCCTCGAAATGGAAATAGGAAACACAAAATTTTTCAACCAAAAAATGTGTGAGAAAAAGGGTAGTGTGTAGCCCACAAAACTAGAGACTCACAATCTCGGAAAGTCTTTTAATCACACATCTCGAGCCAGATGTTCTGTTTTTGTGTTTTCGAGGCGCAAAATAGCTTAGCTACAGCCTCGAAATGGAAATAGGAAACACAAAATTTTTCAACCAAAAAATGTGTGAGAAAAAGGGTAGTGTGTAGCCCACAAAACTAGAGACTCACAATCTCGGAAAGTCTTTTAATCACACATCTCGAGCCAGATGTTCTGTTTTTGTGTTTTCGAGGCGCAAAATAGCTTAGCTACAGCCTCGAAATGGAAATAGGAAACAGAAAATTTTTCAACCAAAAAATGTGGGAGAAAAAGGGTGGTGTATAGCCCACAAAACTAGAGACTCACAATCTCGGAAAGTCTTTTAATCACACATCTCGAGCCAGATGTTCTGTTTTTGTGTTTTCGAGGCGCAAAATAGCTTAGCTACAGCCTCGAAATGGAAATAGGAAACAGAAAATTTTTCAACCAAAAAATGTGGGAGAAAAAGGGTGGTGTATAGCCCACAAAACTAGAGACTCACAATTTTGGAAAATCTTTTAGTCACTCATCTGGAGCCAGATGTTCTGTTTCTGTATTTTCGAGGCTCAAAATAGCTTAGCTACAGTCTTGAAATGGAAATAGGAAACAGAAAATTTTTCAACCAAAAAATGTGGGAGAAAAAGGGTAGTGTGTAGCCCACAAAACTAGAGACTCACAATTTTGGAAAATCTTTTAATCACTCATCTGGAGCCAGATGTTCTGTTTCTGTATTTTCGAGGCTCAAAGTAGCTTAGCTACAGTCTTGAAATGGAAATAGGAAACAGAAAATTTTTCAACCAAAAAATGTGTGAGAAAAAGGGTAGTGTGTAGCCCACAAAACTAGAGACTCACAATCTCGGAAAGTCTTTTAATCACACATCTCGAGCCAGATGTTCTGTTTTTGTGTTTTCGAGGCGCAAAATAGCTTAGCTACAGCCTCGAAATGGAAATAGGAAACACAAAATTTTTCAACCAAAAAATGTGTGAGAAAAAGGGTAGTGTGTAGCCCACAAAACTAGAGACTCACAATCTCGGAAAGTCTTTTAATCACACATCTCGAGCCAGATGTTCTGTTTTTGTGTTTTCGAGGCGCAAAATAGCTTAGCTACAGCCTCGAAATGGAAATAGGAAACACAAAATTTTTCAGCCAAAAAATGTGTGAGAAAAAGGGTAGTGTATAGCCCACAAAACTAGAGGCTCACAATCTCGGAAAATCTTTTAATCACTTATCTGGAGCCAGATATTCTGTTCCTGTGTATTCGAGGCGCAAACTAACTAAGCTGCAGGCTCGAAATGGAAATAGGAAACAGAAAATTTTTCAACCAAAAAATGTGTGAGGAAAAGGGTAGTGTATAGCCCACAAAACTAGAGGCTCACAATCTCGGAAAATCTTTTAATTACACATCTCGAGCCAGATATTCTGTTTCTGTATTTTCGAGGCTCAAAATAGCTTAGCTACAGCCTCGAAATGGAAATAGGAAACAGAAAATTTTTCAACCAAAAAATGTGGGAGAAAAAGGGTGGTGTATAGCCCACAAAACTAGAGACTCACAATTTTGGAAAATCTTTTAGTCACTCATCTGGAGCCAGATGTTCTGTTTCTGTATTTTCGAGGCTCAAAATAGCTTAGCTACAGTCTTGAAATGGAAATAGGAAACAGAAAATTTTTCAACCAAAAAATGTGGGAGAAAAAGGGTAGTGTGTAGCCCACAAAACTAGAGACTCACAATTTTGGAAAATCTTTTAATCACTCATCTGGAGCCAGATGTTCTGTTTCTGTATTTTCGAGGCTCAAAGTAGCTTAGCTACAGTCTTGAAATGGAAATAGGAAACAGAAAATTTTTCAACCAAAAAATGTGTGAGAAAAAGGGTAGTGTGTAGCCCACAAAACTAGAGACTCACAATCTCGGAAAGTCTTTTAATCACACATCTCGAGCCAGATGTTCTGTTTTTGTGTTTTCGAGGCGCAAAATAGCTTAGCTACAGCCTCGAAATGGAAATAGGAAACACAAAATTTTTCAACCAAAAAATGTGTGAGAAAAAGGGTAGTGTGTAGCCCACAAAACTAGAGACTCACAATCTCGGAAAATCTTTTAATCACTTATCTGGAGCCAGATATTCTGTTCCTGTGTATTCGAGGCGCAAACTAACTAAGCTGCAGGCTCGAAATGGAAATAGGAAACAGAAAATTTTTCAACCAAAAAATGTGTGAGGAAAAGGGTAGTGTATAGCCCACAAAACTAGAGGCTCACAATCTCGGAAAATCTTTTAATTACACATCTCGAGCCAGATATTCTGTTTCTGTATTTTCGAGGCTCAAAATAGCTTAGCTACAGCCTCGAAATGGAAATAGGAAACAGAAAATTTTTCAACCAAAAAATGTGGGAGAAAAAGGGTGGTGTATAGCCCACAAAACTAGAGACTCACAATTTTGGAAAATCTTTTAGTCACTCATCTGGAGCCAGATGTTCTGTTTCTGTATTTTCGAGGCTCAAAATAGCTTAGCTACAGTCTTGAAATGGAAATAGGAAACAGAAAATTTTTCAACCAAAAAATGTGGGAGAAAAAGGGTAGTGTGTAGCCCACAAAACTAGAGACTCACAATTTTGGAAAATCTTTTAATCACTCATCTGGAGCCAGATGTTCTGTTTCTGTATTTTCGAGGCTCAAAGTAGCTTAGCTACAGTCTTGAAATGGAAATAGGAAACAGAAAATTTTTCAACCAAAAAATGTGTGAGAAAAAGGGTAGTGTGTAGCCCACAAAACTAGAGACTCACAATCTCGGAAAGTCTTTTAATCACACATCTCGAGCCAGATGTTCTGTTTTTGTGTTTTCGAGGCGCAAAATAGCTTAGCTACAGCCTCGAAATGGAAATAGGAAACACAAAATTTTTCAACCAAAAAATGTGTGAGAAAAAGGGTAGTGTGTAGCCCACAAAACTAGAGACTCACAATCTCGGAAAGTCTTTTAATCACACATCTCGAGCCAGATGTTCTGTTTTTGTGTTTTCGAGGCGCAAAATAGCTTAGCTACAGCCTCGAAATGGAAATAGGAAACACAAAATTTTTCAACCAAAAAATGTGTGAGAAAAAGGGTAGTGTGTAGCCCACAAAACTAGAGACTCACAATCTCGGAAAGTCTTTTAATCACACATCTCGAGCCAGATGTTCTGTTTTTGTGTTTTCGAGGCGCAAAATAGCTTAGCTACAGCCTCGAAATGGAAATAGGAAACACAAAATTTTTCAGCCAAAAAATGTGTGAGAAAAAGGGTAGTGTATAGCCCACAAAACTAGAGGCTCACAATCTCGGAAAATCTTTTAATCACTTATCTGGAGCCAGATATTCTGTTCCTGTGTATTCGAGGCGCAAACTAACTAAGCTGCAGGCTCGAAATGGAAATAGGAAACAGAAAATTTTTCAACCAAAAAATGTGTGAGGAAAAGGGTAGTGTATAGCCCACAAAACTAGAGGCTCACAATCTCGGAAAATCTTTTAATTACACATCTCGAGCCAGATATTCTGTTTCTGTATTTTCGAGGCTCAAAATAGCTTAGCTACAGCCTCGAAATGGAAATAGGAAACAGAAAATTTTTCAACCAAAAAATGTGGGAGAAAAAGGGTGGTGTATAGCCCACAAAACTAGAGACTCACAATTTTGGAAAATCTTTTAGTCACTCATCTGGAGCCAGATGTTCTGTTTCTGTATTTTCGAGGCTCAAAATAGCTTAGCTACAGTCTTGAAATGGAAATAGGAAACAGAAAATTTTTCAACCAAAAAATGTGGGAGAAAAAGGGTAGTGTGTAGCCCACAAAACTAGAGGCTCACAATCTCGGAAAATCTTTTAATCACTTATCTGGAGCCAGATATTCTGTTCCCGTGTTTTCGAGGCGCAAACTAACTAAGCTGCAGGCTCGAAATGGAAATAGGAAACAGAAAATTTTTCAACCAAAAAATGTGTGAGGAAAAGGGTAGTGTATAGCCCACAAAACTAGAGACTCACAATCTCGGAAAATCTTTTAATCACTTATCTGGAGCCAGATATTCTGTTCCTGTGTTTTCGAGGCGCAAACTAACTAAGCTGCAGGCTCGAAATGGAAATAGGAAACAGAAAATTTTTCAACCAAAAAATGTGTGAGGAAAAGGGTAGTGTATAGCCCACAAAACTAGAGGCTCACAATCTCGGAAAATCTTTTAATTACACATCTCGAGCCAGATATTCTGTTTCTGTATTTTCGAGGCTCAAAATAGCTTAGCTACAGCCTCGAAATGGAAATAGGAAACAGAAAATTTTTCAACCAAAAAATGTGGGAGAAAAAGGGTGGTGTATAGCCCACAAAACTAGAGGCTCACAATCTCGGAAAATCTTTTAATCACTTATCTGGAGCCAGATATTCTGTTCCTGTGTTTTCGAGGCGCAAACTAACTAAGCTGCAGGCTCGAAATGGAAATAGGAAACAGAAAATTTTTCAGCCAAAAAATGTGTGAGGAAAAGGGTAGTGTATAGCCCACAAAACAAGAGGCTCACAATCTCGGAAAATCTTTTAATTACACATCTCGAGCCAGATATTCTGTTTCTGTATTTTCGAGGCTCAAAATAGCTTAGCTACAGCCTCGAAATGGAAATAGGAAACAGAAAATTTTTCAACCAAAAAATGTGGGAGAAAAAGGGTGGTGTATAGCCCACAAAACTAGAGGCTCACAATCTCGGAAAATCTTTTAATCACTTATCTGGAGCCAGATATTCTGTTCCTGTGTTTTCGAGGCGCAAACTAACTAAGCTGCAGGCTCGAAATGGAAATAGGAAACAGAAAATTTTTCAACCAAAAAATGTGTGAGGAAAAGGGTAGTGTATAGCCCACAAAACTAGAGGCTCACAATCTCGGAAAATCTTTTAATCACTTATCTGGAGCCAGATATTCTGTTCCTGTGTTTTCGAGGCGCAAACTAACTAAGCTGCAGGCTCGAAATGGAAATAGGAAACAGAAAATTTTTCAACCAAAAAATGTGTGAGGAAAAGGGTAGTGTATAGCCCACAAAACTAGAGACTCACAATCTCGGAAAATCTTTTAATCACACATCTCGAGCCAGATATTCTGTTTCTGTATTTTCGAGGCTCAAAATAGCTTAGCTACAGCCTCGAAATGGAAACAGGAAACAGAAAATTTTTCAACCATAAAATGTGTGAGAAAAAGGGTAGTGTATAGCCCACAAAACTAGAGACTCACAATCTCGGAAAATCTTTTAATCACACATCTCGAGCCAGATATTCTGTTTCTGTATTTTCGAAACTCAAAATAGCTTAGCTACAGCCTCGAAATGGAAATAGGAAACAGAAAATTTTTCAACCAAAAAATGTGTGAGAAAAAGGGTAGTGTGTAGCCCACAAAACTAGAGACTCACAATCTCGGAAAGTCTTTTAATCACACATCTCGAGCCAGATGTTCTGTTTTTGTGTTTTCGAGGCGCAAAATAGCTTAGCTACAGCCTCGAAATGGAAATAGGAAACACAAAATTTTTCAGCCAAAAAATGTGTGAGAAAAAGGGTAGTGTATAGCCCACAAAACTAGAGGCTCACAATCTCGGAAAATCTTTTAATCACTTATCTGGAGCCAGATATTCTGTTCCTGTGTATTCGAGGCGCAAACTAACTAAGCTGCAGGCTCGAAATGGAAATAGGAAACAGAAAATTTTTCAACCAAAAAATGTGTGAGGAAAAGGGTAGTGTATAGCCCACAAAACTAGAGGCTCACAATCTCGGAAAATCTTTTAATTACACATCTCGAGCCAGATATTCTGTTTCTGTATTTTCGAGGCTCAAAATAGCTTAGCTACAGCCTCGAAATGGAAATAGGAAACAGAAAATTTTTCAACCAAAAAATGTGGGAGAAAAAGGGTGGTGTATAGCCCACAAAACTAGAGGCTCACAATCTCGGAAAATCTTTTAATCACTTATCTGGAGCCAGATATTCTGTTCCTGTGTTTTCGAGGCGCAAACTAACTAAGCTGCAGGCTCGAAATGGAAATAAGAAACAGAAAATTTTTCAACCAAAAAATGTGTGAGGAAAAGGGTAGTGTATAGCCCACAAAACTAGAGACTCACAATCTCGGAAAATCTTTTAATCACTCATCTGGATCCAGATATTCTGTTTCTGTATTTTCGAGGCGCAAATGAGCTAAGCTGCAGCCTCGAAATGGAAATAGGAAACAGAAAATTTTTCAGCCAAAAAATGTGTGAGAAAAAGGGTAGTGTGTAGCCCACAAAACTAGAGACTCACAATTTTGGAAAATCTTTTAGTCACTCATCTGGAGCCAGATGTTCTGTTTCTGTATTTTCGAGGCTCAAAATAGCTTAGCTACAGTCTTGAAATTGAAATAGGAAGCAGAAAATTTTTCAACCAAAAAATGTGGGAGAAAAAGGGTAGTGTGTAGCCCACAAAACTAGAGGCTCACAATCTCGGAAAATCTTTTAATCACTTATCTGGAGCCAGATATTCTGTTCCTGTGTTTTCGAGGCGCAAACTAACTAAGCTGCAGGCTCGAAATGGAAATAGGAAACAGAAAATTTTTCAACCAAAAAATGTGTGAGGAAAAGGGTAGTGTATAGCCCACAAAACTAGAGGCTCACAATCTCGGAAAATCTTTTAATTACACATCTCGAGCCAGATATTCTGTTTCTGTATTTTCGAGGCTCAAAATAGCTTAGCTACAGCCTCGAAATGGAAATAGGAAACAGAAAATTTTTCAACCAAAAAATGTGGGAGAAAAAGGGTGGTGTATAGCCCACAAAACTAGAGGCTCACAATCTCGGAAAATCTTTTAATCACTTATCTGGAGCCAGATATTCTGTTCCTGTGTTTTCGAGGCGCAAACTAACTAAGCTGCAGGCTCGAAATGGAAATAAGAAACAGAAAATTTTTCAACCAAAAAATGTGTGAGGAAAAGGGTAGTGTATAGCCCACAAAACTAGAGGCTCACAATCTCGGAAAATCTTTTAATTACACATCTCGAGCCAGATATTCTGTTTCTGTATTTTCGAGGCTCAAAATAGCTTAGCTACAGCCTCGAAATGGAAATAGGAAACAGAAAATTTTTCAACCAAAAAATGTGGGAGAAAAAGGGTGGTGTATAGCCCACAAAACTAGAGACTCACAATTTTGGAAAATCTTTTAGTCACTCATCTGGAGCCAGATGTTCTGTTTCTGTATTTTCGAGGCTCAAAATAGCTTAGTTACAGTCTTGAAATGGAAATAGGAAACAGAAAATTTTTCAACCAAAAAATGTGAGAGAAAAAGGGTAGTGTGTAGCCCACAAAACTAGAGACTCACAATTTTGGAAAATCTTTTAATCACTCATCTGGAGCCAGATGTTCTGTTTCTATATTTTCGAGGCTCAAAGTAGCTTAGCTACAGTCTTGAAATGGAAATAGGAAACAGAAAATTTTTCAACCAAAAAATGTGTGAGAAAAAGGGTAGTGTGTAGCCCACAAAACTAGAGACTCACAATCTCGGAAAGTCTTTTAATCACACATCTCGAGCCAGATGTTCTGTTTTTGTGTTTTCGAGGCGCAAAATAGCTTAGCTACAGCGTCGAAATGGAAATAGGAAACAGAAAATTTTTCAACCAAAAAATGTGTGAGAAAAAGGGTAGTGTATAGCCCACAAAACTAGAGACTCACAATCTCGGAAAGTCTTTTAATCACACATCTCGAGCCAGATATTCTGTTTCTGTATTTTCGAGGCTCAAAATAGCTTAGCTACAACCTCGAAATGGAAATAGGAAACACAAAATTTTTCAACCAAAAAATGTGTGAGAAAAAGGGTAGTGTGTAGCCCACAAAACTAGAGACTCACAAT
Organism: Xylota segnis; assembly: GCA_963583995.1. Taxonomy (NCBI): domain Eukaryota; kingdom Metazoa; phylum Arthropoda; class Insecta; order Diptera; family Syrphidae; genus Xylota; species Xylota segnis. The sequence goes on along the minus strand of OY757237.1, from coordinate 128,523,919 downwards.
TTTGGAAAATCTTTTAATCACTCATCTGGAGCCAGATATTCTGTTTCTGTATTTTCGAGGCTCAAAATAGCTTAGCTACAGCCTCGAAATGGAAATAGGAAACACAAAATTTTTCAACCAAAAAATGTGTGAGAAAAAGGGTAGTGTGTAGCCCACAAAACTAGAGACTCACAATTTTGGAAAATCTTTTAATCACTCATCTGGAGCCAGATATTCTGTTTCTGTATTTTCGAGGCTCAAAATAGCTTAGCTACAGCCTCGAAATGGAAATAGGAAACACAAAATTTTTCAACCAAAAAATGTGTGAGAAAAAGGGTAGTGTGTAGCCCACAAAACTAGAGACTAACAATTTTGGAAAATCTTTTAATCACTCATCTGGAGCCAGATATTCTGTTTCTGTATTTTCGAGGCTCAAAATAGCTTAGCTACAGCCTCGAAATGGAAATAGGAAACACAAAATTTTTCAACCAAAAAATGTGTGAGAAAAAGGGTAGTGTGTAGCCCACAAAACTAGAGACTCACAATCTCGGAAAATCTTTTAATCACACATCTCGAGCCAGATATTCTGTTTCTGTATTTTCGAGGCTCAAAATAGCTTAGCTACAGCCTCGAAATGGAAATAGGAAACAGAAAATTTTTCAACCATAAAATGTGTGAGAAAAAGGGTAGTGTATAGCCCACAAAACTAGAGACTCACAATCTCGGAAAATCTTTTAATCACACACCTCGAGCAAGATATTCTGTTTCTGTGTTTTTGAGGCGCAAAATAGCTTAGCTGCAGCCTCGAAATGGAAATAGGGGACCCATTTCTGCATACATTTTTCGGTGCAAAAATTTTCTATTTTTCTCAGACTCAGGGAAGATACAACTCGTTTGTGCTTATGATGTACAGACACAGAATTGCTGGCTTGAATTGAGCCACGGGAGGGTACGGTCAGGATGTCAGTACCTCCTTCGACGGGGTCTAGGGGATCCACACTCAGCTCAGCCTTTAGCTCTTCCTCTTGGATTCTCCGAGTCATCACCGGTTTGTTTTTGGTAAATGTTCAACTCATCTGTTTGACAATTTTATTAGTCTAGTCAGCTGTCACTTATCCGTTAGCCCAACACAGGTGAAGAGTTTCTTCCAGGAGGAGTGATTGACACATCCTTTCGCTAAATTTGACATTGATCTCCTCTTCCTTCGTAATCCCAAAACGAAAACACTTCTAAACCACTTTTTTAAACTTTATTGGCTTTAAAATGAACTTATCTTATCATCAACTTAACGTAATCCACACCTACTCATCGTTTTCCCTGGATACACCGTCAGATCCTTCGGGTATTTCCACCACAGTATTCACTTCGAAAGGAGTTTCCTTTTCCGCAAAATTTACCGCATCGTTCTCACTCCAAGAGATTTGCAACAAAGATTTCAATTTTGTTGCCTGGAATTTAAACTAAAAATGCACAATCATGCTTCAATAAATATTCCTTTCCCCAGCCTTCTAAACTTCTACATATATTTTTGTTGTGTGTGTATGTGTGCAAACAACACCGCTACGTGTACAAAGGACATTTACAAAATCCAATTCGATAGCAAACCACTTCTACAAAATTTAATTCCAATTCCCGATTGAGTATTGCCACTGTAAAGTCCTAAACCGATTACAACTTACGTCCGTGGGCAGGATTAAATCCTGTGAATCCTTTAAAAAGTTATTAAAGTTCTCCGTGGCTAGTTCGAGTTTTCCGATTTCATAGCAGAATAGGGCAAAATTTAAATACACCAACGGATTGCGAGCCATTGTGGGGCTGCTCGACAGGAGAGCTGACCGTTCAAAGGCGGTGAATGCATTCTCATGGTCCTCGAGTTTCCTTAAACAAACTGCAATGGGAGATATTACGTTTAGCCGTAGATTTAATTATGTCCAACGAAAGGGATCAACTTACTGCCTAGGAGCATATAGCACTCAGCGCTATCCTTTCGTAGATTAATGGCCGCAGCGAGGGTATGGAAGGCGCTCGCATACTGTTGCGCTGTGGGCGGAAGGAGAGAATAACAAAACTTATTTATTATATTCGCAGACCGACAAGGTAGGAAGGAGAAGTTAATTTGTAGGTATATCCTTGCTGGTGGGCTGGGCTGGTGAATTTATTGTGCGAGAAAGATTAAGTCCACCCGAGGAATGTGCATAATTTAAGTGAAATACAGATGCCTCCGGTGGTCATTTAGATAAATAAATGTAACCTGGACTAAGTAAATTTAAGTGATGCGATATTTTGTCCACACTGTGTGGGCTACGGGTTTAATTTGTCACGTATCTCAGAAAGTGAAGTTTATGTAGATGAATCGAGATGGATGCAGATGTTACCCGAGGGGACACTTAGGAAGCAGTACACAAATTAATCGGTGATGGACAAGGGTTGGAGTAGTTATTATCTTCTCCCTTCCAACACATAAATTGGTATAACAATTGGTATCTATGCCTCCGAAGGCAGACTAAGTCATCCAGTTCAACTCTATTCGTTCGAAGCACTCTATTCGGACAGAAGCTGAAATTCCTAGATGTACTTTCATAGGCTTAGAATGCGTGAAGCCTATAATTACTTAAGGTGGACTATGGCAAAGTGTTGAGGAAAAAAGTTCGAAATATTTGGGAAAGTACAACTCACATCCCCAGATTCTCGAAGGAAACTCCATTGGAGAGAGTGTTCTAGAATAGATTGCTTCTACCAAGGCGTAGAGTACAGGGCAAGGAGTTAAGCTTCGAGTCCTAGCCAAAACAGGTAAAAGTTTTTTCATTCACAGAACCACCTCTCACGAGCGTCTAATAAACTTCTCAAACCTAAAAATGAAAATGCCCGTCGGACACCGCATTAACCAGTAGGTCCCTTCTATTCGGAAGGTTGTGAGGAGCTAGGAGAAAGAATGTCAATCAGTAGCTCATACGACCTACATATGTGAAGAAACAAAGAGGTAGTGAGGGCTGCCATGAAAAGATTACTCAATTGAGACTTCTTAAGTTCCTATTTCTGCCATTTAACGCCTCATCAAGGCTTGTAAATTATCCAAATTTTGGTCAAAATTCGCGTTTTTCGATCTTCATTCTCGTCCAGATAAACGCCTCGATCTTGCAAATTGAACGTCTCTGTTGCCAGTTTGTACAAGAACTTAGGCTTTTGATTGCCTGAAAGATTGCTTTAGCCCAATAACTCAAGGAATTTTCACTGAAAAATGCATGTCTCTCATAAAATGGACTAGTGGCATTGATTGTTCGGCAAACCTACTATTAACAACCCCAGGGCACTACCTGTGACCTAACATACATACATGCCTCATAAAAAAATAGGTACCAACTCCCTGACCCACAGATTCAACCATAAGCAGTGGAGGAAGACTTTTCTTAAGCTAGTGCCCTTAAGTAGAAGATAGTGTAATCAAGTGCTCACATTATAAGGAGTAGCCTTATTGAAGATGATTTAAACTGAACAAGATAGCAACATCACCAAGGTGACCGTAAGCTGGGCCCTAATCGTATATTGATTGAAAACAGCTTCATCCGTTGCTTCTTCCCACCTTTCGTGAAAAAAAGATGCATTTCTGATCACATAACCTATAAGTATGACGTTTTGTAATGTATTCTGGCAGTAAAAAAATTCAGCAGTAAAACCAGTCCTTAAATGTTCCCCAGGCCTAAAAACTCTTTACAAAGAAACTATATAAGTTGGAGTTCCTAAGGGATCCATTCTTTCACCGAGTTTATTTCTTTCCAACTTCCAAGTACTGCTACATCCAGGATAACTCACTTATTGACTCCGACTTTGTCAACTGGTTCTTTCAGCCCTAGAAACAACAAAATGCTGTCCTTCAAAATCGATGAATCAAAGCCACCAGATCAAGATGATCGGTGGGAAATAATCCAGTAAAACCCAAGCTCGTAGAAAGTAAAGTCATGGAAAAGTAAGACTCACGTTACAGTACACTATAGGATATGCTTTCAAAAAGGACCTAGAAGTCGAGTAATTGTCACAAACAAGGAGCAAAGGTGTCAATCCCAGGACGGTAACTAAATAAGCCCCAAAAGGAAATGACCTGAAATCGCATTCGAATATCAGCCCTGACATCCCAGTTCCGGAGTTATTTTGTAGAGTGAGTAACCGTCGATTATTCAAACCTTTAACACAACCCGTTCACATCCTTCATCTGGATCTAAACATCTTGTAAAAGTAAAAAGTACACAATGACATACAACCTAATCTCACCTGAAATATAAATCAAACTCAAATTGTACAGCGAATTGTAGTTCAACGGCGACAGCCAAACAGATTTTCGAAGACAGGAAATCGCCTGAAAAGAAAAATATTTCCATAAATCGGAAATAACATGTATCGTAGCAAACAGAAAACCCCTCCAAGGATGACTTCGATTTGCCAGGAGTTGTCTTGCCAAATCGATTTCATCCCCAACTAACCCAAATCTATGTCGATGGCCACACATCCCTCCCTCTACCTTACCACAATGAATTTCTTCTTCTTGAAGAAACACAGGCCAATATTATTCCAGATTTCGGCGCTCTCCAGTTCCGGTCCAGTGATTTGGTTGTATTTCCCTAAGGCGCCCTCCACATCGTTCCTTGACTGAAATAAAATATATGTGAATGCCAAACTACTATGGAATGGATCCTTCAAATTCAAATAAAATCTCGATAGAAACGTGACACCCATATCTGTACGCACGAGTTGAAGAGATATGTTATGATGGCACACATAACTGACGACAAGGATATCATTAAGGACACACAATTTCAGAATCATTCGATAGGGAGTGTGTATTCGAATTTATGCATCAACGGAGTTGTTCGCTTGGATTCCCACTGAGCAGGGAAATCATTTCACCCCACCTACCTGTAAAATAGCTCCGAATGCTAACAGCCCCTTAGAGGAATTCGCATCGATATTAGTGACTTCTAGCAGCTTCTCGTAAGCCCTCTCGGTTTCGTTGATTTTTAAATACAAAACTCCTATCTCCGTCAGAACTTCGGTATTTTCTGGTGCAATTCTATGAAATATATACAAAAAGCAACTATAACCAAACACACAAATATGCATTTGCTTCCATACTGCAAGGAACTCTCGAGGATTTCGATTGCTTTCAAGTAGTCCTTCTCCTTTCTGTAGATTTCTGATAGACGTTGAAAACTTTCCAATTTTTTTCCACTTTGTACAGCTCTTTGGAAATATATTTTTGCCTCCTTTTCTTCCTCGGTAATGTTGGCCTCAGAGTGGCTACTGCTGCCGCAAGCCCGACGGTATAGGAGCTCGCCGATGTAATGGAAAATCTCATGATCCGGTCGTGGAGAGAGAGATTCCGCCTCACGGAATACCCCCAATGCCTGGTTAAATCGTCCCATAAGGAATCTAGATAGGAGCAAATTGCGATACAATTAATCGGTTTCCAATACGACTGTACAAGGCGCTTACAAAGTTTTGCCAATTTCCTTGTAAGTTTCAATGTTCTTCGAGTTCAAGTCGATTGCCTTCTGTAAGTATCGCAGAGCATCCAAGTAGTTCTCCTCTTCCCTGGCTATTAGACCCTGTAATTGTATGTTATGGATGTGGTTTTAAAAAGTGGTTACATGGAAGTTTTTAAACTTTGGGGGGGTTTACTTCTTTTAAATTCGAGAGAGGGCAAGCATCCGTATGTAGAAGAAGATTGTTTGTTGCACTCGCAGTACGTTGTACAAGTACTTGTTGAACTTTGGGAAAGGAGTTGGGTAAAAGAAATTCAATTCTTGAAACAAGGATATGTGGACGATGAACTATGATGAAACATAAGGCTGATGAAAGACTGTATTACTGTACGGCCACATCAAATAAAGCATTTAATAGGCCTTGGGGGTTTTAAGCAGAAATCTTTTAAACAGCTACTGCAGCACAAACCCCTTTAAGAAATGAAGTGAAAGCGTACATGTCCTAACCTCTAAAATTGTTGATTGCCTGCTATCAATGTGGTTGGCGGCCAGGAAAGTTCGCAATCCATCAAATTTTCCCACTTGGGCAGATGCGGGAGAAAAGTTAAGAAGTTCAAATCAGGACTCACCATCGATTTCAAGGGCGCATGGTCTAGATCTGGCAGCACTGTCAAACTCATCTGTCTGTGAAGAATGACGGTAATAAACCCTTGTTGCGGTAAGGGTTCGGTAACGACGTAGCCCATTTTAAATGCATTTTGAGAAACTGTCAAGCAAACATCGGAGCATCCGTCAAACATAGGTCTGCTCGCGTATTTTCTGCAGCAAAATTCGTAAATTGTGAGATTTCAAGGAGTGGGGTAAAATTCTCACAGAGTACCTCTCTCTCACCACAAAAAAAAGGAAACGTACGCGAAAGCTAAGAAATTCGCCCAGAATTTCGTACAAGTATCTGACAGATTTGACAGATTTCATAAATCAGTGCAACGAAATTACCTGCACTAAAATTCGTAGAAATGGGGGAATTTCTCTCGTGAGCGCTCTCTCTTACGAAAAACTGCGAAACTTTGAGTACTCCAACAGGATTTCGTGAATTTTCGTAGATTTTCGTGAAAATCCGTTGTTTTGGGAGAGTACGCGAACAGACCTTATATTGACTTAGTTGACAGTCTAGACAGCTAGTCAAAATGACTTTAGTAACAAGAAGAGGTACACAAAATCAATGAATTGGTAAGAACGTCACAGTTGACAGCTTTTGGTTTGAAGTAGTGTACCTTGGGTAGGATACATATAAAGCAAAGACCAATTCTTGTCAATTGCTGTTTCTTTGAGGCCCTATCCTGAAAAACTCTGTATAAAGGTTCGGTTATCCACTTCATGGCACTGAAGCATGGAATCTATCGGAAATGGATTACCGATACCATGCTACCGTTGTGTTAAAAACGCTTCTTTAGCCACAATTTAACAAACATTCAAGGATTCAACTGTCACACACTCACTTTGACAAAATACAAGTACTCCGGGTTCAAATGTTCCGGCAATTCCTTTTCAATCATTGCTTTGCAAGTTGCGAAATCCCTTCGTGCGTAGTAGATGTGCAGAAGCCAATCGATGTTGCCCGATGTGGACATCGTTGAACGAGGAGCTGTATGCAAAAAGATTGGCTGATTAATACCCTTTGAACAACATATGTACTCACTCATTTTGACCACTTCCAACGATGGCAGAGACGTAATTCTTCCATTGCAAACGATTTCTGATGCCATTTCGCCCAAACGATTCTTGAAAGTGATTACAGCGTTACCCTAACAACAGAAACGGTCAATACAAAGCGTTCAGTACTGCTGTTGGGCTGTCATCAAGGACGTGTTTTGTGCGCAATTACATACATAGATAGAGGCAGTTTCGGGACATTGCTATTCCAATTAGCTTTAAGGCATGTATGAATGTGTATCAGAAAACCGTCATTTTAGAGGGTAGTCTCCTGTTTTGAAGCCAAACTTGTTAATAAGTTGAATGAGCGTGAAGTGGGTAGGATTACACTGTTGACTGGTATCGATGGCGAGTTACTGGACCCTGCGGGATTGCGGATGCAGTGATATTTGATTGCAAGGAAACTCGAAATTAATCATTTCATGATTTCACCTCCAGTGAGTGCTTGACAAACGTCCGAAGGTATAATTGGCACGAAGAAGGCTTTTAAACACACAGTTGAGTTTGATTTTTTTCTTTTTTTGAGAAAAGAAAGACCTTAATTTCTAATTGAGCTATTCGATGATGAAGATGAAGAGCTAGATTCAGAATCCTGATAGACATCAATCAAAACACTAGATCCTATATTCCAAAGGAACAAAGGGCTTATTGGGGCGTTCTTTTGCACCACGACATAGGTTTGCCTCTTACAGGTATATAGAACCCTTCATAGAAACTGGGTCACCCTGACCTTGGTTATTGTCGCAAGATCTTTAAGGAAATTAGTTTAGTCCTACTTAGATTGACTGATACGAATTCCTTGGACTTTTCTGCACAAAAAGGGAAATACCATTGAATATGTATGATTATCACTGTCTTTCGAACAACCAAATGCAAAAAAATAGAAGCGAAATCCTGAAACGATATTGGACCACAAAGAAGGCTAATCGAATACCAGTGATGTCGAAGACGCTCTTAAAAGGGTGAAAGAAGTAATACTTTGCCCCGCCAGATCTGGTTGCGAAAAACAAACATCAGCTCCAAGTTCGAATATAAAGGTCATGTCTGGTCCGATGGAACTATAGTCACGTTACACTTGCTTACTTACTTATGAACTTAACGACCTCTCGATTGGAGAAGAGTCTTTGCCTGAGTCATGGCAGGATTTCACTCCATATGATCCCGATCATTCTGCTTCCAGTTGCTCTGGCATCAGTGATGTCTTAATCATTAAAACGCAGATTCGGTCTTTTTTGTCGCCTCTAACCTAGGTTTTGTGATTAGAAGATCATTATCATCCATTCGTTCGATTTGGCCGAACCAGGAACTATATCTTCGCACTTCAATTCAAAATTGGTCAAATTCTGGTCTGCTGTCCTGCTTATCATTGAACACTTGGCTCAATTGCCGTTAAAACTTTTATGATCGTGCCCTGGGAGCAACCGATGATGCCGATATCGTCTGCGTATCCCACCAGCTAGACAGATTTGTTGAAGATAGTGCCTTATGTGTGCACTCCAGCCCTGTGCAGCACATATCTGTTCCAGCACAAGATTGAGGAAGCGCATCTCGTTGCTCAAGTCTGATGTATGTTAAGTTTGGATAAACTGTTCCTAAATTGCATACTGAATCGTGTATTTTCCAATGTCTCGCGCCGCAGCTGGATCAGTTTTCCCGGTTTCCCGAGTCCGGCCATCACATTGCAGAGCCTAAGACGATGAATGTCGTCATATGAGGCTTTGAAGTCGTGGAAGAGATGATGTATGCGACATTAAGCAGGAATATCTCTCGATAGTTCTTTCAAGATATGCATAGGATGGCCTTTCTTGAAGATAGGGCATATGGAGTCCAGTCATCGGACATGGCTTCAACCATCCATGCTTGGTTGATGATGCGGTGCATCCACCCTACCAAAACTTCATCACCATGATTAGGCCATCAGACCCAGCGGCTTTCTTGTCCTTCACCTTTTTGATAACCGAGCCAACCTCATCAGAACTGGCGATGGCTTCTTACACAGACAGAAATATAACGATGTGAACAACTCGCTTGAACACCATTGCCTTGCTTCCTGCGTTACCTTGCTTACCTTCGGACGTACCGCGAAGTACAGAGATTCTTTTCTGAACCATTACGATCTACAAACATTTATAACCAACGTGCATCGGTTTCATTGTTCTTCTCGTTCCGATTCTGTACCCCTCGCGCTTGGGCGAATAATTAACCTTGTCCTCCAAGCCCTCTAAGTTAAAAAATGCTTGTCAGTTGTGCCGCGATTACTAGGTGCAGAAAGATAGGCTGTTAAGTGGTTGTAACTAAGCAAGGCCTCACTTTCCTTTTTAAAGAGTTTCGACTTACAAAGGGGAATCAAAACAATCGTCATCCTCTGTGCAGCATATTTCGCTGTCCTATTGTATTCCACGACTAAGGCATAATCTTTCAAAATGCTTTCAACAAGACAACATCGACGAATTGGACAGAACGTCACAATCGACAGCTTTGAGGTAGTAAGGGACTTTATCTACCTCGGTTCATCTATAATAGAAAATAATATCTCCAATTGAGTAGTAGAGCCCTATCCCGAAGAATTAAGAAGACCCTATATAAGACCTTTATCATCCCAGTCCTGCTTTATGGCGCTGAAGCGTGGACTCTGTCTAAAACAGATGAAGACATCCTCCTCAGTCGCTTAGAAAGTAAGATTCTTCGTACAATTTTCAGTCCCATTTGCGTTGACGGCTTTTGTAGAAGGAGATTCACTGACAACCTACACCAGCTGTACAGCGAGATCCACTTAGTCAAAAAACTGCGCATTAGTCGCCTGGAGTGCGCAACTGGAGCAGTTAGCCGAAGATCGAGCTAACTGAAGAATCTGGGGAAGCAGATCCACCCCCGACTGTAGCGCCACCTTAGTAGGTAAGAACTTTATTCCAAGACATCAAGTTTCGATTTGATGCCTCAAGAGTTTGGTCATGCTCCAGTCCGGTCATTAAAAATACTTCCGGTACACACAAATCAAATCCTTAAATGATTTTCAAATTCTGTCTCTCCTTTGGGTATCCTTTTATGAAAATCCTGGCACCATTGTTCAGGACGAATTCGATTCGAACTTTTTCCCTATACACAAACTACCAGCCGCTGTACGTCGTACTTCCCTACTTCAGAAAATTTCCCCTTATATAGGGAATTTCCCATCACGAATTTCCTCTCTCCGTTTTGCAAACGTCAAGTAAATTCGAACAATTTTGTTGACATCTCTCGAAATTCTAGTTTTTCTCCGTCGTTCGTCCGTCATTCGCTTTTTCTTCGGGTGGAGTACGTATAATTCTTTTATTAAATTTATTTACATACATTACAATTTCCCTGCAAACATTTATCACATTATCCCTGCAAATAAATAAATAAATATCCCTCAACTTCCTTCAGTGAAAAAAGTGTCCCTTTTACCTTTGGAGTTCCGTGAAAAAATACCAAACGAGGAAATTGAAAAAAACCGACAGAAAAATGGTGCAAACATATTTTGTGCAGAAAAAAAGGTAAACGGCCGTCGTATACTAATCAATTCATTCAATCTCAAGGCGATAAGGTAATCTAGTCGGGGAATAATCTATAAAGACGTCGTATTTGCCATATAGTATGGCTTCTGTTGGCTGAAAACCAGATTTTTTTTTGTTCTCTGCTCCGTTTTCTCCAATAGATTCGGATCAATTGTTAGGCATTGGCCACTGTGACAGCGAAAATTTTGATTGTATTCTCCGCCCAGTGCTTCACTGACCCAAATTCGTTCTATTTTTAGATGGATTTACAGTTTTAAGCCGAAAATTCTCTAATGTTACCCCCTTGCAGGTTGGGTTTTGATGCTGCAATTGTTGCTCCGCAGTTGATAACTCTGTTATCTCATGGAATGGGAGGATGGTTGCCCTGAGTACACACACAAAGAGTTCCTCCCACAATTGACACCTTTCATAGCGAACAACAGGCAGGTACCTGGTACCTAAGTCATGAATCATTAGCTTATGGTGTTTTTTTTTAGTTTGTTTCTATTGATTTTACCCTGCGCTGCTGTTGTTCATTTAAATATGATATGAACGACGACCACGACAGCTCTTATTCAAAGGTCAGTTGATAAAACGGAGTCATTGGCTGTGCGACCTGATTATCTATATTCTGTTGTTTGTTTTTCGCTCTGCGGTCTATGGCGGTGTCTGTATCTGTTTATGCCAATTGTCGATTGCGACTCGTGTGTACATATTTGCATTGAAGTAGCTTTATTACGAGGATTACCTTTGAGCAGTCGGAAGAAGTAATTGGAAGCCGAGAAGATTGTGTTGATATACGGATTATACGACAGAAATAGGCGCCAATTGCGTTTGGTACTGGTAAACAGAATTGTTCAAATAAACAACCGGTTGTGGTCTATGTATTACAACATCGTCGCACAATCTGCTTCAGTGTAATTATTCGGTGATTAGCTGTTGAACGTCCTGTGGACGTCCGGTTTGCTGAAGTCAGCGAAGTGTTACAAATCTTTATCTGTTGCAGCGGGGCTGCGACACTACCGCGTGAGTGATTTCTGCTTGTTAGATTAAATTTATTTATTATTTTGAAAAATTATACAAACTGATAAGGAAAGCAATTTATTTAAACATGACGCTTCACTCTTAATCTATCGAAAACAAAACAATTCTCTGTCACAAGCGATGTGCTTGGCGACCTCTTATAATCTCGGCGATAGTAAATAGAGTGGGAGAACGAATGACTGAATCCCATTTATTGGGGACGATGCGCAAATGGGAAACATCAGCTGGAAATGCAGACACCAGCACGTACACTGTTACGTTGAGTCAAATCAAAGACTTCTCTATCGTTATTATCGTGGCAACCTTGCTTGAAGTCACTAGTCTGAGCTATCTCCTTTCTGCGTTGCGACTTGAGATCACTTAGTGTGTGTGGTTCTTACATACTGAAGACTTCCGCATGTCCCCTCGGAATAGGTATTGGTTCGCTGTAACACATTTCAAACTTTGTTGAATGCATGGATGTTTACGACCGAGTCACATATGCTTTACGATGTTCTCTACGCTTGGTTAAATCCCATTTTTATTCGAAATCGGTCAAGTTCGCCATTAAAACCAGTAAAACGGCATTGGAACGGTTATTAAGTCAAAAATCTGTGCAAATACGCTTCCATACTGACTAAGGTCACTAACTAACCCAAGCCAACAAACCTTATCTGCCAGCTAGCTGCCTCCTCTTTTGGACTACAAGTAGATTAGGGTTTCCTTATAATTGTGTGGTGGACTTAGGATGCAGTTTGTCTCCACATAGTATGTACCTAGTTCTTCTAACTTCGGTTCGAGTACCAATACGCGGTCAGTAGTACCTAATTCGCAAAGATATCAATCCTATCTCGTGGCCTACAGGAGAACTATGGAAAGAATTGAGTCGGTAAACACAAGTAGTGTGCCTACATTTTAGGCTTTATGAGTGAAGTTCATCTTTTTTTGTTTTTGTTTCTAGTTGTATCTCCCTTCGAGAGTTTTGCACAGAACTGTTAATACTTAGTTTCTCTCCTGGTTGCTAGATGGTAGCTTTGTTGCTATTGTTTTTCTTGCTGCTTCACCTTGTTCAGTCGCATGGTATTATAATGTGAGTAAGTTCAAACTCAGCTTACCAATTTCCTTATTTCGTGGTCCAATTTCCTACTGGTGGTCTTGCTGTCGTCAGGATATGCAAGTTTCATCCAGAATGAGCTGTTACTCGTCACTCTGGTGGCGAAGCTTTTCTGTTCTCCTTGCTTCACCAAACAGTTAATTAGCACCATTTTCTTCAGCCAGAGTATGTAGTCTTGGCCTTTAGAAGAACAGGTTTCCTGCCTTATCGATCCCAGTCTTCAGTATGTTGCCGCGGCACCAGTAATTGTTTCTTTTATTGGCCTGATAACTCAACTGTGTAAAGTTACATGATATGGATGCCTGCAAAGTGTCCAAACATCACCTTCTCTCACAATTAGTCTCGGAATTTCTCTCTAAGCCATTAAACAGTAAAAGTTTGGCTTAGATTGTTAGCCAGTAACACATGACAAAGAAGAACTTGTTAAGCAATACCGCAGAAATGTAAAAAATGACTTCTTGTGCGTTAATGACACTTAAACTACCAGTTAGGTACTAAACAGTTTGCTTTTATATTTAACTTGAATGCAACATTTGAAATGAGCTCAAATGTTCTGCCCGTTTTCAACGAATCCCCTTTGTTATTGCTGTAATTTTCTTCCTGTAATAAACCTAAATCACACCAATCATCGAAGCATAACGTGCTTATAATGCCCCATTAAAAAACATTTTACCGTCTGGTTCCGCAATCTCTATCAGAAAGTGGCAAATCAAGTTCAATCTAATCGAACTTAAAATAGATTTATACTTTAGTAGCTAAGCCGACCAATAATAGCTTCCTTTGGAGTAACTTGAATGCCAGAATTATTAGTATTCTATATGGCAGACCTCGTGGTACGGATTTTCCTTGAATTCGAGAGGCCTGCTGCTATCGGATCGCCAAAGTATTAGCTGCTATCCCATTGGTAGAAGGGTAAATATTGAAACACAAACCGCAGCAGCAAATAAACGAAAGTTATTTGGATTTAATTGCCTTATCTACAACTTTATCTTTCAGTAATTAAATAATTTCTATCGCCCACCATATACCTACCCCGCTTGGCTTTATTTATTTCTCTCATTAGTGTCTATCTGTTTGTTATGACGCATCACATGCTGTGGTTTTCTAAAGATGTTTTCGTCGTACAATAATTGAGTAGGAAACACCTCTACCCGATGCAGTGCAAGCGAAAACATTAATAATAATAAATATTACAACCTTATCTGTGAACTAATTATACAACAACCATTGTGTTGTGCAAAGCGAAACCACATTAACGTGTGTTTTACTCTTTAAAATCATTACAGCTGCAGTACAAATGAATTACAATAAAAATGGATTTTTAAAAGCTATAACCTAAAGGTGCCACACAAAGTACATAAGAAAATCAACGACGGAAAAGCATCACATCCTCTATTCCCGCATCAATGCATCGTCTTCGAACGAAACTCGAAATGAGAATCTGGATAAAGATCATTTAACACATACACACACGCAACAAAACCGTCAACTCGCACAATATGCTAAGCAAGACACAAAAACTCATTCTAGGTATAGTTGTTTTAATACTCGTCGACATTATTTGGGTAACGTCCAATGAGCTCACCAAGGTAGGTGCCTTCATAATTAACAAAAGAGAAATATGATAATGGTTTTTTTTTTGTTTACAGTATCTATACGAGGATGAGCAATTTGACAAGCCATTCTTTTGCACGTACTTCAAGACATCAATGTTCACAATTTACTTGATTGTGATTGGCTTGGTAACGCCATGGAAGGAGTCGTGCGAACAAAGTGGAAATTACTCGGTAAGGATGAATATAATCGATTGCAATTGCCATAACGAAGGGGTACTTGTAAATGAATTAAATCAAATCACATTATACGTGAATGGTTCGCTGATAGGGAACATTGTAGCTAATAGTTTGGTGTGGCCCTTGGAGTATTGGATTGCCATTAGATATGTGTCACAGTTGGCTCCATGAAAAATTATACTTGCTATTGAGTTAGAGTTAGATAATTATGGGTTATTGGTCACACATGCAAGTGCCGAGGTTGAACATTACTTTTTACAAAACAGCGGAGATCTATTGTTTGTAGGCGTACTCGGTTTTATTGCATTTGGTGCATTAGTGGTTTTTGTTCACTGCAATTGCCGACAGCCTGCGCCCGCTAGATAGTGTTTATCGCTGACGTTTTGTAAAGCATTCCAACAACAGTACTCATTCTAAAGAAAACGCAAAAGGTGTAGCTTCTAGGTGAGGCTTGGGAGTTATCCTTTACTACATTGAAGAGAAGACGTCACACTGCGATTAAACTCCCTTTTCGCCTGCCGAATCACTGCAGTGTTCTTCAAGCAGAAATTATTCTAAAGTTTGTCATTTGGTTGCTGGCCGCATAAATTGTGTCATGACTTATGAACAATGCTCGTTAAGTTGATGCGATAAATCCGGCAACATCACCAAAGTCAGTGTTAATAAACAGCAAAAAAAAGACCAGTCGCAATTGGCAATTAACCATCATCATCGCCTGTTTATTTAGCTTGAGAATATAAGATACACCTTCTTATGTGAAAGAGGCGAAACTCACACCTTTGTCTTGCTATTATCTTATAGTGTAGAGGCGTTTCACTGTCATATTATAAATAGATGCCTACTGGCCAGTAATTGCCTGCTAAGTGGAAGCAGTATTTGCGATAAGATCAAGCAAAGACGCTACTGCTTGCTGTACAATCATGGTCCTGGGAAAACATCTTGTTTGATGGTGTTTTTGGATGATTAGAATGGAAGAGATTGAATAGAATTGGGGTCAAAACAGAGCCTTGGAAAATGTGATTACTAAGCCTTTTATAACTTCCGCATTTAGCCTTTTCTTTTCTACTAGGTGGAAGGAATATTTTCGGCGCTTAATTAGAGAATAGACGAGCCGAACTTATAATTGTTTAAATGTTCTCTTTCACACACAAAACTAACATTTTTCCTCTTTCAGGTCATGGACCAAGCAGCAGATGATGAGAATTACTACGCAACACAAGGATCATTGGTATGTCATCGAAACATCTCCACACACTATCAACTAACAACTCTTTTTTTTTTTTTTTGAATAGAGTGATCCAACATACATTCCAATACGCACACCTGGTACGGTTTCTGGTACCGAAAGCGATGACTCAAGCATTCGCAGTGTACGCTTTAATAAAATGGCCGAAGTCCGAGAGATGTCTGCCCATGAAGCAACTGAAGCACTTATGTCTCGTCTGTCTTATGCGGCCAGTCTAAGGATACGCAGACAAAAGACCCACCACAAGACTGCGAAAACGGCGCTACTATTCTGTGTCCTGGTAAGCATACCTCTTCGAACTACACTATTCACTTCACCCATGCGTGCCACCACATTGACAGAGTTATTTTACATTTGTTTTCAGTGGTTTATTGCAAATTATTTATATCAATTATCCTTAGAACTAAGCGAAAGTGCAATGGTGGTGCTGCTAAGTTCATCATCTAGTTTATTTACACTAGTATTAGCTGGATTTTTCCCGTCGTCCTCTGGTGATAAATTTACATTCTCAAAATTTTTAGCCGTGGCCATGAATATTGGTGGTGTAGTAAGTTCAAGTTGGACCATCCGCAGAGGTAGAGAGATTAAATTTTTATATTTTTCTCTTAGGTGACTGTGACAATATCTGATATCTCAGATTCAAAGTTTTCTCGTGGTGTTATTCTAGCTTTATTCAGTGCATTCTTTTATGCCGCGTACCTGGTCTTTGTGAAAAGAAAAAGCGACACTGAGGAGAAAGTAGACATTCCATTATTTTTTGGTAAACTAACGCTTTCCTATCCGTAATGCGTTCCTAAGCCAATAGATATTTCTGTGTTTGTGTTTATAGGTTTCGTGGGTCTGTGGAACCTATTGCTCATGTGGCCGATATTTTTTGTTTTGAATTTCCTTCAGATAGAAACGTTTGAGCTTCCCAATCAAAACCAATTCGCTGTGCTGTTTCTAAATGGTCTTATTGGTACCGTTGTATCAGAGGCTCTATGGTTATGGTGAGTTCCTCTGTCTGTGCTTTACATTTCATTAAATTTAAATGAATTACTTGTTGTTTTTAGGGGCTGTTTTCTGACCTCATCACTGATTGGAACACTGGCAATGACATTGCAAATTCCAATGTCAATTGTTCTTGATCTCATCCTCGAGAGGAAACCATACTCATCTCTGTTTTATATAGGTTCAGTTCCTATATTCATAGCATTGCTGCTGGTTGCGCTATTGACCAAAAACGATGATGCCGATCCAATAACTCGTTTCTTCAAATTCATCTATCGCAAGCTGTGCCGATGTCGGAAACCGAGTATTGTACGGTGAGTTACCCCAACATTTGTTTCTTTTTCTTTTCTAAACCATTCCATTCCAGAATCAACGACGAGGAACAACAGGAATCCCTCATTGGAAACCACGATTAAACAGACAAAAATAAAAATAAAAACCTTTGAGCTCAAAACTATAAAATAAAAAGAGAGATAAAAACACTGGAGATTAACAGGAACCACTGCGCTTTATTCCTCTGTTTGGTTCGCCTAATGCATTATATATATTTTTGAAACAAATATACAAATAAATAAAAATTAAAATACATAAAACATTAATTCATTGTGATATCAATAATTATATAATATAATAAAACAAAAATCTGAACTTAGTTTAAAACAATATGTATTTTTAGCTTTTTTCCTTTTTAGTTCTTATTTTTAACTTTCTTGTTATATACTCTGTATTTATTAACTCTTTTTTATTTTTAAACTCAAAACATAATATGTATTCCTATTTAATTACAACAATAACAAGCATTCTTGATGTTTTAAATGTATAATCAATTAATCGGTTTTAACATGTAAAACAAAAGTAAATAAAAAAAAAAAGAAAGACTTTCCCCCCCATTAAGATAGCTGTATTTATTTGTATTCAATGGTAAATTTTATGTATTTAAACTTAATAATAATAGATAGTAAGATATATTTTGAAATATTCTAAAAAAGTAAATAAAAAAATAGAAACAAATAGACTTGGAATTTTTTGTATTGGTCAGCGCATCCCATTGCAATATGTTTGGAGTTCAGGAACGTTAGCCATCTTAAACATTAGACCTCAGTTGTTGCCGGTACAGGACGGTTTTTGTTGTTTTCTGGGAGGATTTATGCAATTTTAATTGAATATCAATATTTTCACTGATGGGATGCTGGTTGTAAGATCAAATGTTACACATGTGTAAGTATAAGGGGTGAAGACAAGGAAGATTGAAGCTCGTTAGATGCAAGCAGCAGTGTAGTTTAAAGTGTACCTTACAAAAACAATGATGGCCATCCTAGAGAGAGCAAAAATCAACTTTCCTCTTAGAGGATTTCACTCATGGTATCACCATCTACTTTGCCACTAGACCTCAGTTGTTTTCTAAGAGAATTTGTATATAGATTTTTAAATTATCTTAATTGATGGGATGCTGTTTGTAGGATCGGATGGTACACATTATGGATGAATATGGAAGCTCGTTCCATCTGCTTAAAGATTGTATTTATAGTTTAGTGTAGGCAGAACCTACCACAGCCATCTGCCAAAGTTTGCTTATGCAAGGCTGGAAAGTCAAAAGAGAAACTCACTTTGCTTTAAGGTGATATATTTTCTAACTCCCTAAACCACTTTCATTTGATGTTGAGACGCACGCTCCTTATGTTCAAGATGTCCTGCTCTCACTAATATCTTTCGAGGACAGGGATTTCTTTCTTTCTTTTCATGAAGGGGCCTCTCAACAGTAGCGTCTTGTGACTAATAGATTCACTTAAACAAAAACTTTACTATCAAGGGATTTCAAAATAAAGGATCAGATTCAAAAGGTTTTTAAAAACAGAATGCATTGATTGTATGTAATCCCATTGAAATCATCAAAATGTTAAATGATTAGAACATCTGCATATGTACGTCTCAAGTCTGTTGCTGTTGCTAACGATCTAGACTTTACGAAAATATATATTCTAGTTGGACTCTACGAAACTGTTGGGTTTTGAACAGATGCGTTTGTAGATTGAAGTATCGGACTTACATATAAGACTCAGAAAAATAGACTAGAAAATGTGGATCACATGCTGTAACTCAGCTGGAACTAGTTTCGAAATTGAATAGATGCCAAACGAATTAATCCACTCAAAGGCGCGGAACTGCCCTTGTTTTGTAGAAACGTGTATTTCCCCACGAGACAACGCACCACCTGTTTCCTGTTGTAATCTCTGGGTTGCATAATCAACTTAAATTTTTGTGACTTGTTCTGCGAACCATGGTGCTCTCTTATCTCTTTTAAATAGATCTGGTGAAGCGTGGATTTCAAGATTCAGCTCTGAGAAGACAGGGGCTAAACTGTTCTCCAGCTTTGTGTACAGCTTACACCCTGCATCCTTATGTGCAGAAAAATGGAATAAATTGAAAATTATTTGCAAAAGTATTACGTAAACGCCACAGAGCTAGGCCAATTTCTTTCTAATTCGGCCGTCCACAGAGCAGATTCAGCTCTGAGAAGACTGGGGATAATCGGCTCTTTACATTATGTACAGATACGCTTACACCCTGCATCCTTGCGCGCCGACAAATGGAAAGTATTGAAAATTCTTTGTAAAATTATTACGTATACGCCACCATTTCTTCCTAATTCGGCCCTCTGCAGAAGAGATTTAGCTGTGAGAAGACAGGGGCTAAGCTGTTTGTACATTTTGTTTGTACAGTTTAATTGGTGCCCTTACAGGCCGTTGTCTGGTAGGTAGAAACCCCAGAAAAAGGGATGTTCTTTCCAACAATTTCGGCAGAAGTTGTACAAATGATTTGAGGGAAGACATTGAGATGGAAAACCCTCAATGAGTATTTCCTGAAAGAGCTGGTTAATCTAGTTTAACGGACATTCTATTCTACTAGGTTATGGGATGGTGCCAAATAGCCAAAGCTAGACCCAGGATGGGAGTCTAACTATCGTATTCATTGTACTTACCTTCCGCACCTGCATGGATAGCGCAATCAACTTTCATATAGACGAACGACGAACGGAAAATGGAAAACAAAAAACATTTTGTTGTTCAAAGTTTTTAAAATTAGATTTTTATTTCATATCTGAATTAAGATCACCTGCGTCTTATGAATGTACAAGCTCCGCACAAACAATTTACGAAGTTGCAAACAAAAATAACAAAAAAAAAGAAAAACAAATTTAGCGTACTACCAACGGCAATACAAACTTCAAGCATTACTTCCAAGAGCAAGAAAGAAAACTAAAACAAAACAAAAATAATCTTTTCCTTACGTTAATTCCAAAGATACTCCCAATCGCCACGCGCTGAGAATATTTTATTTTCTTTCCCCCTTCTGGTATCAAAATAACTAAGCTCATCTCTTTTGCGGTTTTTACTGCACCTTGGCAGCGATATGTGAAGTAGATTGAGTTTGTGACGTGTTTTGTGACGATGCGGTAGCATTGGAGGATCCTCCTGGTGTGTTTGTACGTTTTGTACGTTTGCCACCACGTGCATTGGAGCTGGCAAAGTCGCGCTTGTCTACACTCACCTCCAACACTCCATCTAAGTTTTGTTTGAGATCAGCTGGCGGCTGTTGTTGTTCCTTGGCAGCTGCCTGCACATTTGGATTTTGGTTCTGTTGACCGCGTGCTTGCATTTTATTCGGCTTTGGTCGATGCTGGACTGCCACAGAGTTGGTAATCGGTTTTAGAACGTTGCCAACTGCTTTTGTTCGGCCCTCGCGGAAGACCATCCGCTGGCCGGGACGAATATACTCCGGATGCTTGATGAAACGGAATATCACATGAGCCTTATCACCAGTGCGTAGGCACTCCTTGGACATTGTCACAATGGAGGCTGTCTGACGGATGCTTCCACAGTGGACCATTGCTTGGTAGCGTGACGATATCGTCGTTGGATGATGCAAAACTAGAATCTCTCCTTCGAATTCCCAGCAAGCATGCGGCTTCAGTTCCTGACTAACCATTACCATTCCCTTTCGTATCTGAGATCGTTTGATTTTCTTCAACGAGAAACTTGCCGTTTGTCCCCCACGCACTTCTTTGACATTCATCCGCTTGCGGTGGATACTTTTGATAGCAATCGGCATAAATTGGCCCAGTGGGTCTGGTCCCAGCATAAGGACATCATTTAGCTTGATCAACCCTTGCAGACATGTGCCTGAGACAACAGTTCCTACACCTGGCACGGAGTACGTATCATCGATCTGGAATTCAGCCGGTTGGTCATCCTGACCGGCCATTCGGGTGGTCAGTAAATTCAGAAACATTTTGAGTAGATGCAGATTCTCCCCTGAAACATTGGACACCTGGAAGATGGGACATAGCCTTTCGGAGACGAAATTGGTCGCACTGAGGACAACCTCGTCGGGAGTTTTCACCATAACCGGAACTTTTCGACAACCTTGTGACTTGAGAATTTTGAAAAGCAACTTAAGATTATCTTGCAGAACATTCGGTGGACACATGTCAATTTTGGTCACCACAACGAATACAGGAACGGAAAGAGCAAGCGCGAGGCCTAGGTGTTCCTTTGTCATTCCCACTATGCCAGCATTAGCTCCGATCTAAAGTTTAAAAACTGTGAGTTTTTAGTTGCATTTGAGAGAGGGTAAGTGGTTACCATTAGCATTCCAAAATCAGGCGCATGTCCAGTCATTCCAAAGACCGTAGTCTTTAAGTAGCGCTCATGGCCGGCCAAGTCAATGAATGTAATTACTTTGGCTGATTTCTCACATATCTTAACCCAATCCAAGGTGCCGTGGTCTGGCTTATTGACCACATTACCTATGCTGTCAAATCCTAGAAGCGATAGGATTGTGAACAATCGATTTCGGTGGAAAATTCCGAACTTACCTAAAATATCGTTACCAACGGAGCTGGTTCGTCCGCTCTCCATTTCGTGTTTGTGACGGAATAGCCTCTGTCTGGCATGACCACGACCATTGTCCAACTCCCCATGTGTAAGTACACCCAACAAAGTGGATTTGCCCGCATCTACATTACCAACCACTGCAACTCTAAAAAGAAACACGATCATAGAACCAACCTTAATCAACTATCATTCCGGAGTTCTTACCGGATCTCCATAAAGTCCGATGTGTCAACTCGCTTCCTAATTAAATACTGTCCGGTAAGACCTTTTTCGCCCTTCCTCTGCCGCAAAAGAACCATATCAGCGTCAATTGTTGTTGCCAAAGACTGCAGAGTAGCTACGGAAGCTGAATACTCATCTTCATCAAGACCACTGTCACTGCCATCTAAATTTGAGTTTGAAAAATACATAAAATTTGTACTAAATGTAGGTCTTACCCTCTCCAACTCCAATCTCGTAGATAGTCTCTCCCCGACTATCGAGTGTACGTTCCTCGAGACGCTTCTTTAGCAATTCAAATTGCTCTTCGGTGGGACTGACGAGAACGTTTTTTGCTCGAATGATCGCATAATCCACTTTGGGATTGTTCAGCAGATCAGCTACGTCAAACATTGGTTTCTTAGTTGGTGTCCCAATGTTGTTCATTTTGCTTTTGTATTTTGGTATAATGTCCTCTTTGATTGGAAGTCCTTTGTGTTTATTTTCGTTTGAAGAACTTTTTATCGAAATTGTTCATTTCCTGTTTTGTTCCTGAAAGGGATGAAAGTCAGATCTTGTTAGCATTGCACACAAATTAGGCAGGAAATGTTCATGTGAACCGGCGGCTCAAGTGAAGAGGTGACTGCTTCTGCAGAAATACAACTTAGGTTCGAGCCCCGATGGTGAAGAAATTGAAATTGAAGAGGAGAATACTTTTTTTCTTTTTTTTTTCAGGAGAAAGAAAAATGTTAGTTGCAAGGCAGACGGCAAATGGTTCGATGGACAATCGTCTCCAGTTTGTTTAGAATACAAGGGCCGGACTTGTGAGAAAGTTCTGTTTAATACACCCGTCAGAGAAATTGCTTGTTTCCAAAGTTAAGTTGTTCGGCATCGGTACAAGATAATCTTCGTAACTCTCAATGCATATTGATATCATGTTCCATAGGAAACAGGAATACACGAGTTAATTCATTCACCCTGTCGATCAATTTGTCTCAAAATCACATCTCGTGTTATCAGAGAGAGTAGGCTGGAATATGTGGTAAATATTTACCAATAGCACGTTCCACTCTACACTCACTCATTTGAGAAAGTAACAACTTCAGAAACTGTAGAACCCAACAGTAGATTATAACCAATTGTAATTGTTTGGCAGTAAAACTTGGACATGATCCACTGCTTTCTTTATTGCTTATGACAAGCACACCTTAAACAATCTAAAGCTTACAAACTAATTAAATCTAAACTTAATTTTACGAGAAGTCTGGAGTGAGAGTTAAGGAAACAATGGATAAGAGGAGGAAGTTGTATTGTAAGGGAGATTTAGAGGCATAATCAGGAGATGGGAGTGAAATGGATTTGGGAATTGTGTGATGAAATTATCCAATGAATAAAATTTAAAATGAATTTTGTATTTGTTTGTTGCGGATATTTTCACTAAGAAAGATTGTTTCCCCGGGATAAACATAAAAGTTACCCTCTAAGAACTGATGAAGAATATATCAGTAACTCCTCAGCGTATTGGCTTTAGATAATGCAATCGCAGGTGATCCATGTAAAAACTAGATTCTCTTATAACTGACTTTCTTAAAAGGAAATCGTACTCGATTAGGGCCTTTAAGAGAGTAAAGAAGAGTATCTTCGAAACAAACAGAACTTCTTAGACTAGAGTTCCACGTAAACATTGCAGCTTTCTTACGAATTATGTGGAAACCTTATCCGTACAGAACAACTATCCAAGGTATTAGAGAGGAATATAATCGTATCATCAACATACTTGGATAGGCACGAGGATAATAATACAATAATACGAAAGTGTTACCGGACAAGCAGTGCAAACAGTAAATATGTGCATGCAATCAACTTTAAGATGAGAAAATCGTTGGAGAAATCAGACAGAAGTTCAGTGTAAGACTTAACAAAAGTTAGGTGCAGCAGCGATGTAGGAATTGAATATGATGATACTG
This sequence comes from Xylota segnis, assembly GCA_963583995.1. Taxonomy (NCBI): domain Eukaryota; kingdom Metazoa; phylum Arthropoda; class Insecta; order Diptera; family Syrphidae; genus Xylota; species Xylota segnis. The sequence goes on along the minus strand of OY757237.1, from coordinate 128,500,012 downwards.
GTCATCTTTCGCATAAGTAGATCATTTAGCTGACTTAAGGTAGGAAGAAGATTTTCGTGATGGTAGTTCTGAAAAGCGTGCGACACATTTAAGAATCAAAAGTAGATGCTAATGTTTCAGTGACTCACTTCGAAACATGGCCGTAAAGCAGCAGATTTCTTTTGTACCTATAAGTTTCGAACAACGTCTTTCTTACAAGCTTAAGAGTTCTCTTGCTTAGAACCCTAAAGAGAGACGAACGCCAATACGGTCGCTCTAAGGAGTAAGGTAAGGCACCAAAGTTCACCATAATTTCGGGCTCATAGCTTCGTACAGTACATATCAGATCGTCATATTTAAACAATTTCGTACGAAATTGTTTCCCTTCCGCAACTGCAACTATATTGCGCAGGGCAGGTTTCCAGTTACGAAAAATACAAGACTTCCAGCAAATGAAATGAGGGCTTTATCTTTAATGTGCGTATGTAGGCTTTGATGCAAAAGTAATACGCTTTGGGATATCAGTGGGATCAGATCTTGGTGTTCAGAGTTGCCACTGATGGTTACCATGTGGTGATTTGTTGGCTAATGTTCCATTTAGGAAGTGATTGCAGGATCGCTGCATGTCTAAAATAAAGAAAACCACATCACATCACATGAAGTAGTTCTGAATATGGAGTGCTTCTTGCAAATAAACTTCAAAATCATTAGAGCTGTCGAATTGCCCTCCTAAGACTAAGACTCATTCCACAAGTAGTGGCTTTATGGAAACACAGAATTGTCCTTATCCTCGGAGGACCCATGTGTATATGTATTTATAGAGCTGCTTCGAATTTCAGTTTGCAAAAAACGTGTAGGAAAGACCGAATTAATGTGGTGATATAGGAACGATCTGCCATTTGTAACCTGAAACAAAGTGGAGATGTATCCCAGTTTCTAAAAGGTGTAAGCACTACGAGAGCTTCCCAATCGATACTCTGTTGGTATGATTAGATTTCACGCTTTGGACACATTCGACTATAGAAAACAATTGTATTCGCCGACGGTTTATCCTAATACCAAACAAAATCACTTATTATTGCAATACTCATCAGAAGAAGACGAAAAACACAAAAGGGTGATGAAATTCCAACACTTTGAGCGATAGCCAACGCAACCACCAAAAGATATCACATATCTTTTTTTTCCTTCCATATCAATTAGTGGTTTATTTGAAGCACAAAATTCACATACTTACGGTGATACCAATAATAGAAATTTATAATGCAATCACTACGTGTACTGTCCATCTAGTGCAACTACTGACTCCAGACTAACAGTCTTCTCCGGTTAATCTGTGCTATTTATAGCCATGCAATTGCCCACAATGATGAAACTCCCCTGCAGCTTGCAGAATGATGAAATGTTGCTTCTTATGACAAAATTCTAAAGAAGCCAGTGGTCATCCCAAGTAAACAAAAAACAAAACAAAAAGAATAGAAACGAATTTCCCATCGACGTCATCAGTCCGCTAAAATGTTGATAAACTCTTAAGTAACAAATTTCATAATTTTCAAGTGCTCGTTCGACAACCTCGTACACGTCGCACAACTGGCTGCCTCCGTTTTACATAATTAAACGCATTAGTATATGGATTAGATGGTTTAGTTAAGATTTGCTGGCGCCTAAAATTGATATCATATAAAAAAAAAATGTAAATAATAACAACCACGTCCTCAAGTCTTCGTCGGAGAACACACAAAAATTTCACTTTCATTTCCGCCTCTAACGAAACATGAAGAAAGGAATACATTTACTTGCAATTGGAAGACTCATCTTTGTGCATGGCGGATGGAAAATGAAAGGATTTTTTTTTTTTTTTTGAGTTTTTCACAATTTTCACGGCAGGTAATTGCAGTCGGACAAACAAAAGAGAAAGGATTCCCTGGGCGAGATGGTCGTCGGGTGATGGTTTTTTATCGGGAGTGTATTTTAGTGGAATTTGATTGGACTTACTGGATAAGATTTGGTATACTTCACGGCCAATGTCCTTTGTTATATTTTGCAGCTTTATTTGTGGGATTTTCTGTTCTTTCAAAACAAAAATAGATTTTTTCAACTGGGAGAGCGAAAAAAATTTTCTTTGACGTGTTTGTGTATATCTGTCAATTTGGCGTCGCTACACGTCAAACGAGTGGATGAAATTTGTCAGGTTTTTCGGCCAACGAAGTTGGGAAATTTCACTGTATATCGAGGAAATTCATGAGCTTTTGAGGGGGTGTGTTCGATGGGTGGGTGGTAATGGAACTTTGAGGGATTCTCAGTAAATGCTCCGTGAGGATTGATCTTATTTAGTTACTTGTGTACGTAGAGCGAATATTTACTCTTAGGTGGCTCTAAGGATAGATCACTCTTTCTATATTGTTGTCGGCCTAAGCTGTTCAACTTCTGCCAAAACGGCTATCATTCTAGCGTACATACATAGATCCAGGGACGAGATCGTGGAAATATTAGTTCTCGTCCATTTGAATGAAACATGCCTCTATCCCCATAGGATTCCAGCTTACAGGTAGCAGTGGTGATCATGTGAAATCATGTGAAACAAAGTACTAACTCTACTTTGGAATTACCACAATAACGGTGTGGATTTCGAGCTCCAGAGATTCCTTTATATCACGTCGAAGACTGTTTTTATTTTTAACGAGACAAGGTTGCATTGCTCGCATAACGTCTTGATATGCTGGCAGATGTTTACTGACTCTAATCTAGAGTTGGCCGTTTATAAAAGTCTGCAACACATTTTTTATTACTTGGATCAGTCATTGCATTATATTGCCTGGTATTTCGTGCTCATTTGTATTCCCTATGTTCATGCGTGATGGTGGCATTCGAAAGTGCTATATGCAGGCGTTCTTGGTAATATACTGTAGCTTTGATAAGGTGACCAACTTTTGACTCACTTTTCCTTCTCACTAAACACTCGTACACTAAATTTGCTAACAAGTACGAACAGATTTTGTATACATTCTACATTAGCGCGGTGCCCACATGGATATACACAATCTACCGGACGGGATTGCAGTGGTTTTCAAATCTTCTGTGCATTAGTCTGCTTTTTGAGTAACCTACCAAAGATCATACATCGGCAGGCTTTATAGTCTAAGGAGCTTATGAAATTCCATCATGAGTCGTAGATTCTAAAATTTACTGGAAGAGATGTGATAATATTGGCGAAATTTAATGTGTACCACGACCATTGTCTCAACCGATGGCGGAACCGAACTGGATATAGCCAGCCAAATAGGAAAAGCAAAATCTGGGGATGCTATTCACAATTTGGCGTAGTAATGTGATTAGCTTAACCAACAAGCTACGACTGTTCCGTTCCAAAGTGCTGCTACATGGATGTGGTACCTGGAGGGTGACCGCCACTATCACCAGGAAGCTGCAAACGTTCGTCAATAGGTGCCTACGACATATCTTTAGGATTTTCTGGCCATGAACTTGTAGGCACAAGAATACGATGACGAAAGTGGCAGTGGATTGGACATACTCTCCGAAAGTGTGACAGGTGACAATGGAACCCGCTTACTCAGGATGGCAGGATACGCGGCGATCCTAGGAGTACGTGGCGAAGAACAGTTGAGAAGGAAGCACGGGAACTGGGAAAGAGTTGGGGAGAACTAAGACATATTTCCAGAAATCACACACGATGGCGCGTAGGTATTGTTGAGACCCTAGGACCCACAAGGCGATATAGGACATAAGTAAGTACAACCATTGAAAGTAAAGAAGAGAGTTTGTCGTTGCACCGCTTTGAATAAAAGGCTTGTAAGTGAAGCGTCCTTTAACGGGAGAGAGCTGGGGATAAACAAGGCATGTGAAGAAGACTTTTCCTTATCCTTGGAATTTCTAAAAAAAAATCATTCGCAAAAGGCGCAGTCTTGTAGCATACTTTCCTATCAAGCAAGGCAAGTGACTTCATCGATTGTAGCGACTCTCCATTGAGAGAAGTCAAATCGAGCGTCTTTTGTTCAAAATCGTGTCTCAATCTGTTTCCTTCAGAAACGGAGACAAATGCATATGTTACCAAGCTTCTCAGATAGTTTCCGCGTATTTGTAGACCTTCACCGTTCATCCTTAAACGCTACACTTGTGCTATTCCCGCTGCAGATAGTCTTCTGTTGAGCGTAATGTCGGAAAATCAAAGATCACATTTGTTTACATATTTTTTGCTATAAATTTAGCTTTAACAGATTGGTTGCTATTTTGAATGAAATGATAAAAGACACCCAAGTTTGAATTCAGGCCAACCGTCTGGTCAAATCAGCATTACAAGGCTGCTCACGTAAAATAAGTTAAGAACATTATACTAGATATCGTCTAGGAACTAAAACGTTGACTTTAAATTTCATTTTCTCTTCTTGAGCTCCTCTTTAGCGCTTTCGATTTCCTGTTTCAGATTGTTATTGAAGGATCTGATGATTGACCTAAAATTTGAAAGAATTTCTGTAAAAGTTTCTGGAGGCCGTGTTTCTTCATCAAAAACTTACTTGAATTTCTCGGGAGTCATGTTAGTCAGGCCACGTTGTTCAGCTACACTCTTTGTTTTATACATCAAAGCCACGACTAACTGAGCGGCTCGCCGCATTGGATAACTTTCGGCCATTCTCTCGATCAGCTGCTCATTGTTTGCCAGGTACCGGAAGAGAATTCGAAAAACCATGATGGTGCTGACTTAAAATTGAATGTTTTTGTATTTGGTAATCAATTTCTGTTTCAGTTTCAGCTGACTCTTGAGCAGATCCAACTTCTGTAACTGTTCCTCCTTGTTATAGTCGATTCCTGGCAGCTGTTTGATCTGATTGCGAGCGCTCTCGAAGCGTTTCTGCAGCTCTAAAATCTTAACACAGATTTCACAATGAGAACAAAGGTTACGGCATCAGCAAAAGATTGTTTACCTTCTGACTGCACTCCTGAGACTCCCTTAGCTTCGCGGCGTTGTCTAGAGGATCCTTCTCAACACTGGAAAGAACAATGCGACATTGAGTGGCGGCTTATATAACACCGTGGTAAAACATTTATCTTTGATTTGCAAAATCAAAAAAAGAAAAACAAAACAAACAACGAAACGTATTTGACTAAAAATAAATGCGAAAAGTAATGAAAGCAAAAAACACGAATAGAAAATAGATTACCAGCGAATGATGTCGTAGATAACTGGCAAGAGCTCGATGTCGAGCTGGTCAACTGTCAATGTACCCGTGGCCTCGACTGCACCGGTGTTGGTATTAATTATTGGTTTTTTATCAATGGGTTCTGACGGCGATAGATCCATAATTAAATGCGAGTATTCATTGTTTTAATAAGTTAACAAATAATAATACAAATGCTACGACTAATTGCAATTTTGTTTAATAAAAGCGAAAGAAAACACGAATCGGAATTTGTTTGGAATGGTTTGACGTTTGTGGCTGTCACACGGGGGGTGTTCAGAAAGACAGGAACGGAAAATGGTTTTGCGGAAGAGAAATGGCTGTGTTTAAAGTTGTTACGTGTCATAAATGGGAGTTATATTCAAATGGAAGTCAAATAAAATAATAATTTACAATTGCATTTGTAGTTCTATAATAAAAAAACAACTAAATACCTGGTAGGAGCTTCAATAAGGAATACTCTAATAAGTCCTGTTCTAAACAATCTCTTCATGTAATCAGAGAAAGCGTATGGCTTTCTGAGTCACGAAGTTGGCTTAGCGTCAGTGTAAGTCTAGTCAATGAAGCCTTTGGTATTAACGTTCTGATATTTTGTTGAAAACCAGTTACTATTGACTAAAGACAATAAAAGTAGGCAGGCGGCTCGACGATGTGAACAAAAATCAGTAAAGGGATTGAAAGAATTTGATCTAGCGATACCATGTCACATTGGTTCTATACCATGGAATGAGAATGAGTCTTTTAGGGACTGGAAGAGTCCTTGTGAGGAATGCAGAGGAACACATTTAAAGCATGGTTCACTAGGTCTTTCAAGCCATTACAGGCAATTTAGTAGAAGCATTTCATCCACTTTAAGGGACTGCTTGTGATTGATCACCAAATCTTGGAAGAAGGACAATAATAGAATAAAAATTAAAAAAAAATGTATTCTTCGGGTAGAAGATGATAGATCACTTGTTACAGCTCTAAGAGAAGAAGGAAATCTTTGGAAATGGAATTTCTAAGTACACAATGGTGGGCCACATCAGTAGACACTGTGGAGAAAGACACAACACACTTCCTCTGCGACTGCCCAAGTCTCAGCAGAATCAGACAGCAAATCTTCAAGAAAACGTTGTTCGACTAACTCTCTAATAAGATGCCACGAACTAGGTTACCACCTTAAAATTCATAATAAAATAGCTCCCGCCATGGACTAACGCGTTTAAATCTCTGTTTTCATGCATCCTCACTGGGGAATACAACGAATGAGGTCCGAGTGAGGCTGCTTCCTCCTCATGGTTTTACAGTCACCAACCTACCTACCTAAATAAAGCTTTTGCAAATAGATAACAGGACCTGAGAACCGCCTAATCCATAGAAATCGTGTATCAGAATTGGGTACTACACATTCAAAAGCTCCTTAAGAAATCAGAGAGGCACTCCTGAACAGCTATCAGTAAGTTCGATTACTTTAAGTTGTCACCATTGAACTAGAAACCTGGTTGGACTGTGCATCAAACAACTCTGGAAATCAAGAACTGATAGACGTTTGATCCCCTATGGCAGAAAATCCCAACTTATGTGCGAGCTCCATTTATATGAACTTCTGTGAATTATGTTCTTGAGGAAAGTTGTAATCGAAGAGACATGTTTTGGTTTGCTTGCACCTAGAACTCCATCAATTTTGATCAAGTTTTCAGTTTGAAAGACATCTATTTGGCATCAATGAATATTTTGGGATACAATCTACAACATCTCGGGGTCAGTGTGCATTAAGTGACAACTCAACCCTTGGATTCAGTTATGTGGCAGCTACTGGAAGGAATCCTCACTTGGAAGTTTAAGTTTTTGTTTATGTAGGTCCCACAGTGCTGACGGAATCTCTGAAAGTTTCACAAAAAACAATCAAATTCATAGCCTATACGCAGGATCTTGTCATCCTGATTTCAAGCAAAATTGTGTCAACTATTGCAGAATGGCTACAATACAGAACAATACTGGAAGTCGCCGCAACTCCGAGGCGGCCAATTGACATCGCCAAGACGGTTGATAACACGAATTGGGAATTTGGTGCGCAAAAGATCGATTGTGGCATGGCGCGCTATCCTGCATGAACCACAGGTCGTCCAAATTCGTATCTTCAATTTCAGTGAGAAAAAAATCGGTTAACATTGCTCTGTAACGCCCACCGTTGACCAAAACGTTGTTCCCAGCCTCAGAAAACTGGTCCAATGATGCTACTCCACAATCCGCACCCAACTGTCACTCCCTGTGGATGCATCGGCTTCTCGACAATAACGTGCGGATGGAAAAAATCTCGTGATCCACTTCAAATGCAATATCATCTCGTATCTCCTCTCCCTCAGTGTTTTGCGTCAAATGGATGAAATTGAACAAAAAACTTGACCCAAAAATGTAACGAGGATGATTTAGACTTTGGTGCACTCAGTTGCCTGCTAGCTGGGATTTGGGAAGAAATGGGTACACCAAGGTCAGGGATGGAAAAAATCTCGTGATCCACTTCAAATGCAATATCATCTCGTATCTCCTCTCCCTCAGCGTTTTGCGTCAAATGGATGAAATTGAACAAAAAACTTGACCAAAATATGTAACGAGGATGATTTAGACTTTGGTGCACTCAGTTGCCTGCTAGCTGGGATTTGGGAAGAAATGGGTACACCAAGGTCATGGATGGAAAAAATCTCGTGATCCACTTCAAATGCAATATCATCTCGTATCTCCTCTCCCTCAGTGTTTTGCGTCAAATGGATGAAATTGAACAAAAAACTTGACCTAAAAATGTAACGAGGATGATTTAGACTTTGGTGCACTCAGTTGCCTGCTAGCTTTGGAAAGAAAGAGCCCCAAATGCGGCAATTTTGTCAGAAAACATGATTTTTCGCCCAAAATCGTTGTCCAATTCAAGCTGCTCTATCGCCCAAATTGCGAAGCGATAATAAAGCGGATGGTCGTGGCCCTTCAATTGCTGAGTCAATTGGACTTTGTAAGTGAATAATCCGTGATCTTTGTGCAGAATTCTCTTCATGGTAGTGCGTGAAAGTTGACTTGTTGAAATCGATGGCGAGTTGATGTTCGTGAATTGAGTCTCACACTCTCGGCTACGACGACGGGGGCTATGAGTGTTGTCCACTAGCATACCAATTGCTCACAGCGGCGCGACTGGTGCTTCATTTCGGTCAAAACTTCTTTTCAAATAACGCACTGTTTGGGCTACACAGCGCTCACTTTGGAAATAAGTTTTCAATATTTCCCAACGTTGTTCAAGCTTAAAGCGATTCATTTCGTTCTGCGGAGGTATAATACTGACTTTCTGTCAAGATTTCGAGCGGGAAACAGCTGTCAGTGTCACAGTAACCTATGATTTAAGCAGAATCAGAAAACCACTAGATGGCCCACCCTTTATATACTCCCACCAATCTCCGAAAACGGCGTGACAAAAAAGACGCCTTGGCTCAAAAGGATAACAGAGTTGGAAAGCGCAAGATTACCAAATCAATTAAAACTCCCCCCACGAGCTGGACCTTACAGTCTCCGAAGGGAAATGATGCGTCAAACCCCACCCCACATCCTTCCTAACGAACCAAACTGACACAATGTGTGCGCGTCAAAGGATGTGGCATTTTCAATCATTTTTTTTTCTGAAATTCATTAAATAAACACAATAAAACTATGTGTCTACATATGTATCTATGGCTGTATTTTTAAAATTCTCATCGTTGACACATTCGTATGCCTGTCAAGTAAATTTATATTTTATTCAATTAAACTGGAAACTGATTTAAATTTAATTTCCACACAACTTCTGTGTGCCAACGAGAAAAAAATAAATATATCAACAAGCTTGAAATCAATTTATCATCACATTATCAACTGAATCAGCTGCAACACATGCACTCGCAGTAGTTAGGTTTACATCCTTTTTATTTGGGGCCAATGAAACAGGCAACCGATGAAAAGTTTTTAATTAAATCATCGATTGTAATCAATAATCGATTCGGGATTGTTCTCTCGGTTGTGTGCTCGGATTAAATTTACATGCGATTAATTAACACTTACACCTACAGATACTGTGGGTTTTGTTTTCAGGAATCGCGCAGCTGTCTGGGCGGTTGTGTTTAACTACCCATTACATCCTTTTAATTCGGCCAGAGGAGTGCCTTGCCACTTCCCGGCTTTTTAAAAAGATTTATGAGTCTTGTCTGTCCGTTGAAATGCGTTAACTATCAGACTAGCAAGTTATTTGTGTCTGATTTTGACACAGACCTGGAGGAACATCTTATGCATCTGCATCCTGTACAGGAATGCTTGCTTCATCAACATTTGTAAAGATCTTCTGCTCGACGGTCGTTGACTCTAAAAACTAATCTAGCATTCCTCATCGATTTGCCCACATCATCAAATAAGAAAAGTAAGAGTTCCTCTCCTCATTTATTTAACCCTTTGTGTCAGCTTTTTCCTTCTTTTTTTTTAATCAAGATTGGAGAACCTCACCCCTTGGCTTGGAACAAGCAATATGCTTCAATGTTGCTACTTCATAATTACCTGCACTTTTGTTAGCCCTTTTGGCTGCACTCCAAAAGATGCTTCGACAGCGTTTTTAATTTTTCATTGTCTAGGTCCTGGTATGGCTTTCGGGTCATTGCCAGGACAAAAAGGCAACGTTATTAGCATAGCATGCAAGCCATTCACTTTTTGTCATTTGGTTGCAGTCATTCTCTGGTTCGTTGCTGGCGTTCGAGTCACTTCGATTCGATTTGTCATTGTTGTTCGGTTTTACTGGAAAGGGGTTCCTGGTGCCGCAATTATTGGTTCTTTTCAGGCGAAAAGGACTTTAGTCTGGATATATCTTATATATAGCAGTTGGGGTTGCCATGTTTGTGATATTATTCCAGAGACAGAATATGTTTTGTATTGGCCAGCACATGCATGTAGACCTTGTACAAGTAGGTTTAAGTAGGGAGAAAGAGTTACTACAGACCAGCTCCATACTTTGTCTTAGCAGACCTCCTTTCTAAGGGTGACTGATAGGATTTCAAGCTTGGAAAGGAAAACGAATGAATGTAAACAATTGTGCTTACAATGCACAGAAACAGAACTGCTGGCTTGAATTGAGCCATGAGAGGGTATGGTCAGGATGTCAGTTTCTCCATCGATGGGGTCTAGGTGACCCATTTCTTCATACATTTTTCGGTGCAAAAATTTTCTTGGCTTGAATTGAACCATGAGAGGGCATGGTCAGGATGTCAGTTTCTCCATCGATGGGGTCTAGGTGACCCATTTCTTCATACATTTTTCGGTGCAAAAATTTTCTATTTTTCTTAGCCTCAGCGAGGCCACAGCTTAGCTCGTTTGTGCTAACGATTCACAGAAACAGAACTGCTGGCTTGAATTGAGCCATGAGAGGGCATGGTCAGGATGTCAGTTTCTCCATCGATGGGGTCTAGGTGACCCATTTCTTCATACATTTTTCGGTGCAAAAATTTTCTATTTTTCTTAGCCTCAGCGAGGCCACAGCTTAGCTCGTTTGTGCTAACGATTCACAGAAACAGAACTGCTGGCTTGAATTGAGCCATGAGAGGGCATGGTCAGGATGTCAGTTTCTCCATTGATGGGGTCTAGGTGAACCATTTCTTCATACATTTTTCGGTGCAAAAATTTTCTTGGCTTGAATTGAGCCATGAGAGGGCATGGTCAGGATGTCAGTTTCTCCATTGATGGGGTCTAGGTGACCCATTTCTTCATACATTTTTCGGTGCAAAAATTTTCTATTTTTCTTAGCCTCAGCGAGGCCACAGCTTAGCTCGTTTGTGCTAACGATTCACAGAAACAGAACTGCTGGCTTGAATTGAGCCATGAGAGGGCATGGTCAGGATGTCAGTTTCTCCATTGATGGGGTCTAGGTGAACCATTTCTTCATACATTTTTCGGTGCAAAAATTTTCTTGGCTTGAATTGAGCCATGAGAGGGCATGGTCAGGATGTCAGTTTCTCCATTGATGGGGTCTAGGTGACCCATTTCTTCATACATTTTTCGGTGCAAAAATTTTCTATTTTTCTTAGCCTCAGCGAGGCCACAGCTCAGCTCGTTTGTGCTAACTATGCACAGAAACAGAATTGCTGGCTTGAATTGAGCCATGAGAGGGCATGGTCAGGATGTCAGTTTCTCCACCGATGGGGTCTAGGTGACCCATTTCTTCATACATTTTTCGGTGCAAAAATTTTCTATTTTTCTTAGCCTCAGCGAGGCCACAGCTTAGCTCGTTTGTGCTAACGATTCACAGAAACAGAACTGCTGGCTTGAATTGAGCCATGAGAGGGCATGGTCAGGATGTCAGTTTCTCCATCGATGGGGTCTAGGTGACCCATTTCTTCATACATTTTTCGGTGCAAAAATTTTCTATTTTTCTTAGCCTCAGCGAGGCCACAGCTTAGCTCGTTTGTGCTAACGATTCACAGAAACAGAACTGCTGGCTTGAATTGAGCCATGAGAGGGCATGGTCAGGATGTCAGTTTCTCCACCGATGGGGTCTAGGTGACCCATTTCTTCATACATTTTTCGGTGCAAAAATTTTCTATTTTTCTTAGCCTCAGCGAGGCCACAGCTTAGCTCGTTTGTGCTAACGATTCACAGAAACAGAACTGCTGGCTTGAATTGAGCCATGAGAGGGCATGGTCAGGATGTCAGTTTCTCCATCGATGGGGTCTAGGTGACCCATTTCTTCATACATTTTTCGGTGCAAAAATTTTCTATTTTTCTTAGCCTCAGCGAGGCCACAGCTTAGCTCGTTTGTGCTAACGATTCACAGAAACAGAACTGCTGGCTTGAATTGAGCCATGAGAGGGCATGGTCAGGATGTCAGTTTCTCCACCGATGGGGTCTAGGTGACCCATTTCTTCATACATTTTTCGGTGCAAAAATTTTCTATTTTTCTTAGCCTCAGCGAGGCCACAGCTTAGCTCGTTTGTGCTAACGATTCACAGAAACAGAACTGCTGGCTTGAATTGAGCCATGAGAGGGCATGGTCCGGATGTCAGTTTCTCCATTGATGGGGTCTAGGTGAACCATTTCTTCATACATTTTTCGGTGCAAAAATTTTCTTGGCTTGAATTGAGCCATGAGAGGGCATGGTCAGGATGTCAGTTTCTCCATCGATGGGGTCTAGGTGACCCATTTCTTCATACATTTTTCGGTGCAAAAATTTTCTATTTTTCTCAGCCTCAGCGAGGCCACAGCTTAGCTCGTTTGTGCTAACGATTCACAGAAACAGAACTGCTGGCTTGAATTGAGCCATGAGAGGGCATGGTCAGGATGTCAGTTTCTCCACCGATGGGGTCTAGGTGACCCATTTCTTCATACATTTTTCGGTGCAAAAATTTTCTATTTTTCTTAGCCTCAGCGAGGCCACAGCTTAGCTCGTTTGTGCTAACGATTCACAGAAACAGAACTGCTGGCTTGAATTGAGCCATGAGAGGGCATGGTCCGGATGTCAGTTTCTCCATTGATGGGGTCTAGGTGAACCATTTCTTCATACATTTTACGGTGCAAAAATTTTCTTGGCTTGAATTGAGCCATGAGAGGGCATGGTCAGGATGTCAGTGTCTTTTAACTTTTACCCTTAAATCTAATCCTTGGGGGAATGTGTTAACATTTTGTTACGGCAACCTCGTTGCTGTAACACTTGTCGAATAGTTTGAGAAATTAGAACAGTTTTTCTTAATTTCAATGAAAATGATGTCCTCGGTCGTTAGTGGTTAACGGTTTTCCATTCAAATTGAAACAATATACCTTCATCAAACCCACTTACAACCCCAAGCATCCAAACTCTCCGACTGCGAGTAGTGAAACAACGAAATAAAATATTTCATATTTGTTCCTCTAACACAATGTGCTACACATTTTATATCCTTTTAAGGATTCTGATACTTTTTTTGTTTTATTTTTTCCCACTTAACAACTCGGACGACTACGGTGAACACTATGTTGTGTTCGCAAAAAAAAAACCTAAGCTATTCACCGTAATTTCAATGGACTTTCAAGTTGATCCTGTGAATCCTTACTCATATACACACCTATATTGAATACAGGGCAGCCGTGTTTTAGCATGCATTATACCTAAAGAGTCATGTTCCTGTTTGCTATCTGTTGTTCTGCAAAAAAAAAAGAGGAGAACACTCCCACGAAGGATAAGAAAGGAGAAAGATGAAGTTGGGAAACTTTTCTTTGCTTCATAATTCACATTTTCATTGTGTTGTATGCTGCTGGAGAACAAGAAGGTCCTTTCCACTTGGTTACAACTATTTCCTACTCTTCACGGCGTTTGAGCCTGAGTCTCGCGATGCATATTCAGGAAGGGTGCGGTGCCATGAATGTGTTTAGAGTTTTTATTTGAAAGTGAAAATGGCACGTAGGGAATAAAAATGGAAAGATATTATGAAAAAAGAAAAAGCTCCACTCCTACAGGGAAACCACTCAACCTAGGGGATCTACACAAGCCATTGTGGCTCGCCTTTAAATAATGTTAAGTAATTTACTGTACGGATAAGTGTGATGGCATATTGTTGCACGCTGTTCAAAGGATTCTCATTGGATCTATCATACAAGTTCCCCATTAGCCTCGGCTCCCAAAACTATGTACTCCTCGATAGAACATCATGACGGAAAGCAGCTGTAGTACTCCCTTACGCAGATTTTAATTATGACCAACACAACTCATACACAGAGCTACAGAGTAGGGTCCTTTCGTCCAGCAGCTGTCGCCCATAAATTAAAACAAACACTCGGTAATGCTGGTGAAACGACATTGACTCTAAATTGCTTTGAAATACGGTTGGGTTGGCTTGGTTCCGGTCTGTTGCTGCCGCTTGTGCATTTATGGCAACGTGATAAATTTTAAACCAAAGCCAGCCACGTAGTCCTGGTCAATTCTGAAATGCATTTACTGTCGTCGTCCGTACAGCCATGATACGGGGATGAAGGATAAGATGCGTTGAAAATGGCCGTGTGGAATTTAATTTCCGGACAGCAATGGCAGTGCGCTGCGGTCTAATGTGAGCTTCTGTTGGCCCGCATTACAGAATGTGTGCAACTTTTGGTGTTTTGCTTTTTTATAGATGGGCACTTAAACGAGGTGAATTGGGTGTTTTTTTGTGTTTGTTTAAAGGTGTAACCTTATTTATGTGCGGTCATGGGAAATTTACAAAATGTTGGTTGATAGCGGTCTATTGAAACTGGTTTGGTATTGAGGTGCACAATGCGTCTAGACCTCATAGTTTGATGAGCACATGGATTTAATGTGAGGGGATTCGTCAGTAGTATTTGTCCAGATAGGTGAATCGAATTCAGGTACTAGGGCTAACATGTCAACATGCCTATAGTAAAGCCCCACAGGAAGTGGTCAAAAGTCCCTCTAACACATGTAGTCCTGGACATAGAAGTAGCCTTCAACAATGTAAAAACCGATTTTGTTAGAATAGCATTGGATCGACAAAGCATGCTCAACACGAGACACATCATTTCAGAACTAGATGACTGCCAAGTACATGCACTGGCCTTTAGATGTACACTGGAAGCTGGCGTCCTATCCCCTGTACTATAGATATCGATCACGAATGAATGCGGATGATGTCGTTGTAAATACTTCAATCTAATCCCAATACCCTACATAGAAGACCAGAAAGTTGTCCTCAGAAACAAGACAACAATTCAATAGATCGGGGCCTTGAGACTCCTCCAAGTTATGGATAGATTAACATACTTGGAGTGTATACTTGAACATAAGTTGACCTGGAAGGAAAAGACATGAGAAAGCCTTTTACACATGCACCAAAATCTTTGGCCAAAAATAGGGTACTAATCGTTGGACCTATTCTATCCTATGGGTGCTAAGTCTGTACCCCGCAACAGGTAAGATCACTGTACTGATCAAGATAGAAAAATTTGGACTATAGGCACCACTAGAACCATGTGGACTATAGCCCTTGAAACGAACCATACTGACATTAGACCATCCTCTGAAGAAAACATTTGCGAAGAGCCACCTACGAAACAATCGAGCCATTGGATAGAAGACGATGCTGGCCATCAAACAATTGTGAGATCTCACCATCCCTCAACGGAGAGGAATAGTCGAATAATATTTCCATTTATATGGACGGGTTCAAAACTTCGGGAATATACTCATCTGAATCGGAAATTGCTCTACAAGAACTGTCCACAAAACTGCACTCCAAAATGCCGATCGATCATATTCGAGCCAGCATGAAGGCCATTCCATCGTGGTGAAATGATGCTAAGAAGAATCCCACAGCAAATCACGACATCAGACTCCATTCGATTCCAGGACAGACTGGTGTTCTAGGGAACAAGCTGGCGGACAAATTACCGCGAACAGGATCCGAATAGGACCTGACAATGGTCGTCACCTATGTTTTATCGCCCCTAGCACTTGTTAAATCTGACATTGAACAAACCTTCATCAGATTAGTCAATGATGGATGAGGCATATTCTAACTATGTCGTGTCTCCAGAAAGTTTTGGACAAAGCAGGACAAATAAAAAATCATAGAAATTGCAGCGCTTGAAGAAGAATACGACTAAATAGTGACGTCCTCTATAGTGACTCTGGCGACACCAATGCAGAAGAAAGCACATCCCACTCTATGCTAAGTTTTTGAATACCTATTTCCAAATTCGGCAGAAAAGAAAAGGGTTTCGTAACCTATTCCTTTCTAATATCTATTCAATCCTCCATCTGTTTCTAAATATTCAGAAATGATTATTTCCTCGAGTTTGAGGTCCTTCCAGCTGCTTCCCAAATACGTATCATGACTGATCATTCGGCCTCAAGGTCGTAGTCCTTGCAAGCCCACAGACTAATGAGTACATTCAAATGAAAAGACGAAGAATAATGACTGACTGGTATCAGCGGATTTGGGTTTGGGTTTGTAATCAGAGCTCTGTTATCACTCGGTGCAGGAAAGAAGACTTGAATATCAACCTTGCCTCTGACCACAATTCGTATGTGCTTGAAGACTGATGAATCTCTAAAGAGCATCAGTTTTAGCTACCACAACAACTTTAAGTTACGGTTAACCCTAGCAATAGACTTTAATAAAGTCTCGGAGTATGACAAAAATGTAAACTTCTCTTTGATGGTTAAAAGCCCTTACAAGAAAGTTGATTAGGATTCTAACCAAGTGCCGTTCAAATTCTACAAGACATCACTGAATGAGGTGTCATAACGATCCTAACGACACTTCTACGATAGCGACAGAGTAGTCCTCGGAATTCTCTTAGAAAACCCTTTAACTTACCTCATTAGGAGTTTACTTATCTCTTACTGGATTCCTACTTTACTGGTAGGTTCCATTAGAAAAGTATTATTTCTACATAATGCACCAACTCCCCGAATGTAGTTACTACAGAAGTAAAGTGCACGACTGGGTCGTACGTACTTGCACCGTAATGCTATAAGTGTATAATTTTATCAGGATTAAAGTCCAAGTCTTGCTCTTCCCAGTAAAGTAGGCGTGGCATTCCGCGTTTCGATGGAATAATAGTCATAACATTGTAGGAGTTTACTCAATGTTTTGTTTTTATAAAAATGCCCATAAAAAGTGGGCGTGGCCAGATAGGGTGTTTGAGTGAATTATAGAAAATTTGAAGGTCTATTACTTTGCTTAAAAAATTTTTTCTCAATTTCTAGTAAAAATTTTTAAAAAAATAAGTTTTATAGAAGTGGGCGTGGCATTCCAAAATTTGGTATGCCATTATTTTGCACTTGTCTTATAACCTACAAATATTAATTTTTAGCCCAATCGCCGAACAAATACCCGAGAAATAGCTGATTTTCAATATTACCGTTATTCGTGAAAAACGTGGTATACCACCTCATAGCATATGCCCAAACTAACCCACACATCAAATTTTATCGAAATCGTTAGAGCCGTTTTCGAGAAAATCCATTTTAACTGAAATCGGCCTTGAGTAAACTACCCTTAATTTTGAGGTTAGAATTAAAATTCAAATTTCGCCTCTAGGGAATATCCCACAGACCCTATATATGAAGTTTGAAGTAAATCCGTTCAGCCGTTTAGGCTGTAGTCGAATATACAGACAGGCAGACAGACAGACAGACTGACAGACAGACAGACAGACAGACGGAATTGCCGGACCTACTTTTTTGGACTTCTCCATCATAGTAATGTCAAGTTTGATTAAAATCTCGAGTTCGATTTTTTTCACGATTGCAATACTTGCCCTATAGGTATAGGTGCAAGTAAAAATCATTTGGGATTTGCTCAGCCTAAAACCCTCCAAATCCTTGGGCCAGTCTCAAGACAAGAGAGTCATTGTCATACCTAAAGAAGTTGCTATAGTCTACTCAAAACCTGGAAAGGTTGACAGATATCTATTTGCGTACATAAGTGTACACATCCCTGAACACTCCCAGGCCTACACTAAGGAACCTACTTCTGATATTGCGGCAATCACGAAAGCACTTGACGGCTTGTCCAGCTTCTTTAGTCTCTTCTTCTGGCCTCTCTACCAGAAAAGAATGCAAATTGCTTGTCTATGTAATAGATAGGACAAGAGACAGACATTTCGAGTAATTGTAAGACTGACAAGCTAACCATAGGCAAGACCACAGATAGAAATTTGGTTCGATGTGTAATAAATCAAAACAGATCTGGTCTTCGCTGGATTAGGAACGTAGTGCAGGCTTAGTAATGCTAAAACGCAAGCAGATCGTCTTCCTCATTGGGCTTTGCCTGCTAAGAGGTTAAGCGAACTACTAGAGTCAGATGTAAATCAACGGTAGTAGCTTCTGGACCAGCGGAGCAAAGCGGAGCAAAACGGTGCAATAGTGAGCAATTGTTCTTTTTAGTGGACATATGTCGGCAGTACTTGCCTAATTCTACATCAGAATGAGAAACATACTAAAAGGGGTCTTACCTCCCGTCTTGGTGTCAAAATTGTAAAGAGCAATGCTTACAGATGGTTCTATTGGTTTAAAAACTTACGACTGCTTGGATTTCTATAGTAAACTACGCAATACAAGCTACTAAAAGATGCCAAAAAGATTGGATCGACTAATACACATCCGATGGTACAGAGGCTTCAGAAATATTTAATAAACTCCCCTTTCAACCAATACAATCCCACAACTAATGAAATTATTGCAATCTGTTACATATTCCCCGAAAAACCAAATCATACTCGTATCATCCTCACCACATGAAATGTATCTACGAACTTGTTTAGCAGAGGTAAACTTGTCGAAAACTTGTAAAAGTAATCGACAAAGAGTTTTCCAAAAAGCAAAACTTATCCACACCTTAAGCCAATTTTCCAAGTAAACTTTTGCGCCATTACTACACATAATATTTGTGGTTGGAATAAAATATCCTTTTCTATGTATTCTGCCATTAGCCTGGCAAGGAATAACCACGGACATTGCCGGGTGAATACTGTGGGCGGCACTTCAACTTCATGATTAAATTGTGGAGTACTTTTCGAGGTGAAACTTCCAACAAACTTACAGAAAACAACCCAAAAACTTCAAGAAGATGTAAATAAGTTGCTCAACAGAAGCCTTTGTGTAAGCAGCTAATAACCATCCTTGTTATGGTTTACACTCTTAGCCGATTATTCACTAAGTTTGACGAAAGATGAAGGAGTTCAATCAACAGATGCCTGAGAGGAAAGCTGTCCGAATTGTTGCATAATCTTTCAAATTTCGATTTATCTTTCAAAAATAAAACATGTTTCCTCTCAATTAGTAAACGATTCCCTCGATCTATACCTCGAATACCTCTCAAATGGCAATTAAAACAAAATTTTTATTTTTATACAAAGAAATATGAAAGCCTACTGCAGTGTCCAGTTGCGAAGGCATTTGTCACACTCTCTGCGTTATAAGACGAAGCTAATAAGTTTAAAAATATATCTCGCACTCTCTTGGCGGTTCTCTGTTTTTGTTGAGATTTCTTAATTTTTGAGTGTGAAACGGTGGCGGTGTCCCAAAATAAATTAAACGAATGCGGCCTGCCGCGAAATTTATTTCTATTCACTGTTCAGTAGAAAGTTCTCCTCGCGTTCGGCAAATACTTCCGCGGGTTGCTGTCGTATTTATTTATTTGGTTTTTTTTTTATTATTAAGTAATATTTATGATTTTGTGGATATATCTGGTGAAACTGGTTGTGTGTCATGTCTGAGGGAAGTGGCAATTGTGCGGTGTGCAAGGTTCCGGCGAAGCAATGCTGCTCGGCTTGCAAAAGTGTGATGTATTGCGGGGCAGAGCACCAGAGGGCGCACTGGAAAACGCATAAGAACGAGTGTCGTCCATTTAAGATCGCAAAAAGCGATGAGCTAGGACGGTATTTAGTGGCAACACGTGATATTAAGGCCGAGCAGGTGGTGTTCACGGAAGCCCCTTTGGTTGTCGGTCCAAAGTGGTACTTGAGCAAAAAGGATGAAACTAATCCGGTGATGCCGTGCGTTGGGTGCTTCACGCCTTGTCGAGTGGATGGCGATCGGTGTCCAAGGTAAGAGGTATTATGGAAACTTATGTTTCATTGGGTTTAGTGTTGTAGAACATGAGAGTCAAATGTACTTAAGTACTTTTACAGAATACGCCTTGCACTTCCGCCAAAACTTAGGCTTTCACACAAGAGGATCTGGCAAGGCCTTTTCATGATTACATCAGTGACCAGATTTGTTCAATTCTGTGGACTGTAAGCTGGAAAAATCAAGGATTTGGTTATGATTCGGTAACTTATCTACCACCTAAGGCTGTTGGCCAGCTCATAAGACAAAACGATACTCGGGACTTGTGACTAGTAAGAAATCTAGTTACGACTGATGGAACATTGTAGAGTATCTCGAGCAGATGTCATAGCAATCCGTGAAGCTGTGATCTGGCTTTTGAATAACTCGATAGAGTGCAGGTTGCTTGTTATATAAACAGTCAAGCTGCGGTAAAAGGCTCAGAATCGCTCAAATTTGAACCAAGTGGGTAAAACAATGCCGCGAATCTCTTAATGAGATCGTTGTCAGGTGCGGCTGGGTTCCAGAGCTGAATTTTCAGAAAACCAGTAGACTTCTCTCTGCCAATAGGAAAACCCTAAGAAAGATAGTTGGCGCTTTCAAGGAGCGCTGTTTGATAGGCAGACATGCCAGAATGGTTGCTCCCTTTATTGATTTTTGTTAAAAATTTCAAAATGGTTGATGGTGGCTTTTCTGATAGTTCGACCAGGTCTTCGAATTGATATTCATCAAGGGCCGTCTTTCTAGTTCTGCATAGGATTGGGCAACACACTCTACTGCATCTATCGCCACAGCCACTGTCATCAGTTTCTATTCGCCTTCGACTACGGTGGGCGGTCATGAAGTTGTGGCCACTGATGATCTCTGAAGCTTCTAAGCTTCAGGATCTGTCTGGTTTTGGCGACATCATATTTTGCCCAGAGATTTTTGGAGACGCAACGGGAAGGGAGTGGGCTCGATCTCTCGTCAGCCAGTTTTGCGAAAGTTCTCTATGTTATGTTTAACAAGAGGTAGGGGCGGTAAAACACAGGTGTCGACCGAAGCTTACTGTGTAAAGCAACCTAGCACTTTGGGTTATATAGCTATTATCTGTTCAATGTAATAGCCTTTCTAGATTTTCACTACAAACTTTATGTCTTTCATTCTGCAGGATTTGTCTTGCTTCGTTTGCAAATCCTTTGTTTGTCTAAGGGGAGTAACCTATCCTTGCGAGATCTAAGACCAAGGTAAAAGGTTCGTATAGTTGAATGATAACTAATAAGACTTGTTCCAAACTGCAGTTGCATGTGTATAGTGGTTTTCCTTAAACCAACCTGAATATTGAAATAAAAATCGTTGTTTCTATGTAGCTGATACATTTCATGCGCAATAATTAACTTCGAATTGACAATAAACAATTTCAATTTCGGAATAGTCAATTGAACTCAATTCAATTCAATTTATTTAATCGTGCTACACAAATACAGAAGTATTAGTCTTCTATTGTAATTAAAAATATGAATTGTTTGCACGCATTAATTATGTATCCACAATAAAACACAATGCTTTAATAAAAGATACAATATAGAGGTTTAGGAAGGTAAGGCAAACAGTTGCAGGAAAAAATAGGTTGTGGCAAGTTTATTGCCGCTTTAGGCAGAAATTATTCAAAAAAATGGCTAACAGTGTTTAAATTCGTAGTTCAAGGAGCAAATCATAGGGCTAGGCGTTCTGGTAGAATTGACATATGGTGGTGGCAGTCTGCTGTGCATAATTCTGGACAAGAAAACAGCATCGAACACCTAGAAACGGCTGAATTGAAGAACCAATTAATTTTCGACTAGAATCCCTCATTTACTTGGCTTAATACAAGCTACAACTTACAAATTATGGCTTAAAGCTAAGAAAAAAGATGAAGGAGATGGAGTTTGAGGCTTGGTGTATTGCGATTGGATTCGAACTGGGTGAAGTTTGAGTTAACCTTCCGCAGCATGGCATGGTTCATTGGAGTTACGTAGGTTAGTGTTGAAGAATGTTAAGTTGTAAAGAGAAGTACAATCGATGGAGTGGGCTCCGTGGCTCAGTGGTTAGTGCGTTGGACTATGGAGTAAGGGGTTCGAGGTTCGAATCCCAGACGGGGAACACCTAAACGTTTTTCACGGCCCCACCTTTCACGAGCGTCTGACAAACATCCGAGAGTACAACTGTCTCGAGAAAGCTTCTCAAATAACAAATGGCCCTTCGGACACGGCAGTAGTCCTCTTCCATTCGTGTTAAGAATATAACACGCACAACACGAATGGTTGTGAGAAGCTAGGCCTTGGGTTCTATCGACCTGTTGCGCCAAGTATTTTTTTTTTTACAATCCATGGAGCCTGAGAGGAGGCTATAAATAAGAAGAAGAATATCTGCAACATCTCTACGCTTCTCAAGTGAATTTAGCTTGATGAGGCAAGATATGTAGGTCGTTTGGAAGACCTTGAAGGGTAAATTGAAGGAAACGACGCTGAATGTTCTCGATCCTTGACACATGTACTTGGTAATAGGAGGACCCCCTCGACTAGCGTATTCAAGTAGAGGACGAACAAAGGTAATGTAAAGGGATCTAGTCACGTAAGGATCAGGGATTCCTTAGACCATCGCTTAACAAAGTCAGGAGATGAGTTAGCTTTCACTATTATCTCATCAATATGGAAACGTCCTTATCGTACAGTACTCCAAGGTCGCGAAGAGATTGAACAATATCTATAGATATAGACTATTCGTGGAGAAGGTAATGGCGAAGATGGGAAACTTGACGATAATGAGCCCTAACCTATTTTTGGAGCATTTGTATGAAAAACGGGCTGGGACTTGTCAAAACAGACATCTTCCTGAGTTGAAGAGATGGTTTTGATATCGACATCCTTTGTGGTTAGAATGAAGAAAGGAGGACCAAGATGGTTGCCTTGCGGAACACCAGAGGTTCCCGAAATAACAGCCGATAGGGGGGGATCTGAAGCAAACACTACAAACCGGTTTTTCACGTAAGAGGTTTGTCGTAGTTGGACTAAAGAGTTGTTCCAATCCCTACTATTTTGGAATAGGTCACAGGGTTGAGAAAGGTCTTAAGCATAGTCTGACTGTCGCCTGAGTACAGACGTTTGAACTATTGATAGTTTGGAACGAGTGTCAACTAACATGCATCACAATGGACACAGAACGCCACTTTGCGGGGAGTCTCTGTTTACCCTTGCCTTAATATGGCGGCCACAGTTCGGATCTGAATGTCTCATCTACTTTGTATTGTCGCTCTGTCCAGGACGCCATCTATGTCAATGAAAATGGTTATGGCATACAAAGGATGCTCTTAAGACTTGTAGTAGGCATCACAGATGCACAGGCGTCTTGGTTACCCAGAAATTAAGTTTTCACCAAAGGATTGAATATCTTCACTTAAGTAATAGTTTTCACCTAGAATCTTTGCTAGCTTTACTCAAGTGTCAAACTCTACAACTTACCATTAACCCTTGCTAATGTGGATATCATTCTTATTTTTGTAGATGCAAATGGCCAGTTTGTTCCTCCGACTGTGCTGGACTCACCAATCCCAAACTCCATGGCGTCGAGTGCTCGGTTCTGATGCTCGGACCAGGGCCTTCCAATCATGACATCAAAACCCTGAGAAACTACTACCGAAGTGACTCCTTATTCGTGTTAAAATGCCTCCTGCTTCAGGTACAGAATACCAAGAAATGGACTGAATTGATGGACATGCAAAGTCACGAAGAAGAACGACTGCACACCGAGCTGCATCAGTAAGTTAACGCCTCATTCCCACCGCAAAGCTTATCGTTCCTTTCTAGGGAATCCGAGGAGCGAATAGTGACCTACTTGCACAATAATTACCTTCAAAAACTAAAGCACCTGGAGAACAAAAAGAAGGAAAAATTCTTGCAGCAGAGCAGCGCTGATGTCCTGCATAAAATCTGTGGAATCATAGAAACCAACTACATGTGTATCAACCTGCCCAGCGGGCTAGAACTGAGTGGCGTCTTCTACACAGCCTGCATGATGGAGCACACATGCCACCCGAATTGTTACTTTCAGTTCGACCATCGAAATGGCTTCAAGATATCTGTCGTAGCTGGGCGAGACATTCGCAAAGGTGAACACCTCCAGATTATGTACTCTAACATGCTTTGGGGCACCCAGATGCGACATGAACACCTTCAGATTACCAAGCATTTTCAATGCAAATGTGAACGCTGCCGAGATCCCACGGAGTTTGGCACATATTTCAGTGGAATGAAATGTGTTGGAGATGTCGGCAAGGAGTGTGGTGGCATTCAGTTGCCCAAGGATCCACTTTCACCAAAAACCGACTGGATGTGCGACAAGTGCCCCATGGTCATCAGTGGCGAGGAGGTTGGTTCGCATCTACTCTGAATTGACTGTCAAAGTAAATTCTTTGAAATCTTTTCAGGTTCGCTACCTTTTGACTCAAATAAACGAGGACCTAGAGAAGGTCCTTTCCGTGAAGCCGACTGTTCGTCAATTGGAGGACCTAACTCGTAAACTTTCCGAGTTTCTCCATCCGAATCATTATCAGCTCTTCGCTCTGAAACACTCTCTGATTCAACTCTACGGCACAGAGGTTGGCTACACCCTGGAACGGCTTAGTGAGGAACAGCTGCAGAACAAAATGGAAATGTGCAAGGACCTGCTCGCCATTTGCGATAAATTGGATCCACCCACCATTCGGCTGTCGATCTATGTCGCCATAATTCTATACGAAATGCAAAGTGTCCTCCGAGAAGAGGGAAGACGTCTGCTAGAAACCACACCCTGCGACACGGACCAAGCTTTATACAAATTCACCATGGCCCGGGTTCACTTAAACAAAGCCGTCAAGGTGTTGGCCAAGGAAGTGGACAGTGTTGCCGGAAGTAAACTCAACGACACCATGCAGAAGGCGATACTCGAGTTGGATTACTTAATCATGGCAAATGAATAATAAAGAAAGAAAAACCCATACAGGATGTCTCTCACTCAAAAGAAGCCCAAAGGTCAAATGGGAAAGATAAATTGCAGGGAAAGTTTTAAATTGCATCCACTCCTTCGTACTTTGTCCTACTACTACTCGTACTCATCATGTCGAGTCAATTTAATTTAAGTTCTCAACTTTTTCCTGTCTCGAGCACAATTTCACAATTCACCAGGATCTAATGCATAAAGCATTGTCAGATGAAATTAACTCTGTCGTCCTTTGGCGGAGTGTGCTTTGCTTCAGTGGAAAGTTATCTTTTCAATTTTTTCTTGGAAGGAACTCTTGTAAGTAGAGGAATTTAATATACCCAGGGTTGTTAAAGGTTAAAGTTGAAATAGTTTGATGAAGGACGTCTTTTACAATAAACAGGAGTGTAGGCCATACAGATATGAACCTTCTATATGCTATTATGTGCTGGTCTAAGGTTCTATTGCGTCACTTCTTTCTGTCAGAGCTGGGATGGCTGATAACTATCAGAAACAGCTAAGGAGATAATACACAATACTGTGGCTATCCGATTACATCAACCTGGAAAAAACATGTCTTACAGTGTTCTGTAGAAAATACAAGATACCAGGCTTCGAATAGAGAAGAGCTGACACGTTCAGATCGCAAAAAATATCTTGGCATTGAACTGGACGAGAAGCTAGAGTGAAAACAAACGGCAAAGAATCCAGAGAGCTTACAAATCTCTCTTCAACTGAACAGGAACAGATGGGAAGTTTCATCAATCGAATCTGTTCAGCGAAGAATTCATTTTCCCTAACTTGGTGTCTCTAAAGTTGACAAATAAATATGACCTACCATCCCACGAAGATTGCCTGAAAGCAATTAATTTTCAAAATCCATGTCACTATCGATGCCGATGGCTGACAGTGCACAGTTTGAGAACATCTGTTTGACAAATTTAACAGAAGCGGAACTAGCATGAAGCCTTGTGGGACTCCAACTATTTTACTCTGCTGCCAGATTTTAATGTTTCTATTCCCATACTTGGTTCAATCGAACTGTTTAACTAGTCAACACATGTCTTAGAGGAGTTGGACTTAAGTGTTACCACCAACAGCGCAGTTTTTTCCAGGACTACTGTGCTGCTGTCCCCTTAACGAAAGGCGACCGCAAATGGTAAGAAAGAAGAAGAGTCCGTTGGCCTTGACTACCAGTCGCAGTTATCTGCGTCCTTGGATACGCGATTTTCTGTCATTATTTGGTGCGTTACATCAAAGAAAACACCTCCTGCAGCTGTCTTCCTGAAGGCGATGCCACAAGTGCTCCTTGTACCACAACGTGTTGTGTGATATTTAATATAATCCCTGTTCCCGTTCCCATTACACACCAACTTAATCACCTCCATTAAGTTACACTATTCTACACTTCTCCAAGAATAGCTTGAGAATCCTGGAAATTTATCACGTTACAGTCCACAATGCAATTACTTTTCAGCTTAATTGTGGTTCCCACACACTGAAAAGCGCTGCCATCATCATTAAAATACTTCAAATTCCCATTTATCCCTTAGCAATCAAGTTAGCTTCGCCAAGAAGTTCACTCCTTTTCCAACCCACGGGACATACATATACACATTCTCCTTTCGTAATTACGAAAATCTTCTGTAGGAGTTGTACATAGATTAACCGGAATGGATAGGAGGAAGGATCCTCAAACGACGTCCCAAAAATGTACACCGTGTACTCCTTCACGTGTTTTGAAGAAAATTACTTTTGTCTAGACCGGGGAACGACGAATGAAAACTTTTTACCAGCTCCGTACTAACATAACATCGCGTCAGTCTAGTGGCTTCTAATGCACGCAATCCACCATCGTCGTCCTTACGTCGTCGTCTATGCTCGTAATCGTATCGTATATGCTCCGCACTTAATGAAATGTCTGCATTTCCTCCCTGCAACCGGAAGTATTCCCATTTTAGCCATTTTAATTCGTTTCTTTTTATCAATTTTTTTTGTTCCTTTTCTGACTTGAAGAACTATTCACGTTGTATCGTCTTTGTTGTGGCAGTCGGTCCTAAGGGGCGAAATACAGAGTGGATCCTCTCAAGTACAAGATACCTCATACATTGTTCGTTCGTCCTTCAAACTACCCTGCCTGTTGGCTGTTATTAACTGAAGAGGAAGTACGTACTTGTAACATAAGTGCATGGAGTTTGAAGGATAAGGTAAAATTAATCGACAAATAGTTACAAAAGTCGATTCATATTCAGTCAAATCGATTGTTTGACAGCTTTCCAAGGACTTGTAGCTGCAAATCAAAAAAAAAAAAAAAATCAAAAACAAACCACAAATCGAACTCACAAGAATCGAATTGAATTGAAAAACTTATTGCGGTTGGAAGTGAACTGATTTTCGAAAATTGAAAACTCCTTCGGCACGTAGAGGACCGAGATCGAGCGCCGGAGACTACAACGAGCACACGATGGCAAAAAAGTTACAACAGATTTGACAGTGCTGCGCGTAAAGGATTCGGGTTCGAGAAGAAAAGTTACAAAATTAATTAGGTAAAGTGAAACAGAACCTGCTCGTTGTACAAGTTTTGGTCCTTTAAAGGATATACCCAGAAGTTTGACATAGTTTTTCTTGGTTTTTTATATTCGGAAAGTCCTTGGGGGTATTTCGTAGATGAAATTTTCGCTGATTGAATTAAATTGACACTCAAAAGGGACAAGCCAAAGGAATCCCTTTTCAGCTTAGTGACTGCGGTTGACCCATGGTCCGTGTAATGGAGAAAGGCAAGGAATTTACTGGCGATCCCTTTTCAGGGGTTTCGCTTTGCTTTGTTGTGGTTGGTTTTTTTTTGCTTTTCGACAGGATGTTGGTAATCACGTTTAAACAGGCGAGGTCCCTATTGACATGGTGGGTGAATTGTCGTTAAGTTGACTTGGAGGTAAGGGGATTATTAGTTAATTGAAAATGGGATTCTAGGTCGTTATGACTGATGATGATGTAGTCTCTGATGAGGGAACAAATTAAAATATTAAGGATAATAGTAGTTGCTGGTGGGGCTTTAGGTGGAGCGTCATCTGGGCCGTAAACTATTAACGTGATTCTGTTGGGGAAATGAGGAACATTCTTGTTGGCTGGTTTTGGGGATGTCGTTATAACTATTAACATCTACAACAGCTGACAGGGTTTGGTCAAGTTTGAAATATGTTCTCTAACAGGTCCTAGCACATTATTGACCCTATAGTGGGTCGTTCACAGCTCTCAATAGTCTTGTTTGCTGAGGCTTAAGCTAGAGTACCTCTATATTATATATTCCTAGAATATCACAGTGCGACGGCACCCAAATGAGGTGTAGATTGAATTGTTCTGCAATCTTGTTAAAAGGCAGACGACAATTCAGGCTGAAAGATTCCAAGGATCGCTGGTTGAAAATCCGTTAAAATGTTGATATCCTGATCAAATTATACTTCACTTACGACAAGGCTTCCTTGATCACCTAGAAGACGCTTCAGTGATTGGGAATGTGGAAGGAGGTAGGCACCTCCTGGTTCTGTTATTGACTAGTCCGTATGGAAGCATATGAATCAACTCTAGTTCCCAATTGAATCTAAACGATGGTGACATATTTATAAAAGCTCCAACTTACTACGCTACTCAAATCAAACCTAATTTTTTTAACCAAACAATGTGTGAGAAAAAGGGCAGTGTATAGCCCACAGAACTGGACACCCAGAATCTTGTGAAATCTTTTAATCACACATCTCGAGCTGGATATTCTGTTTCTGTATAGTCGAGGCGCAAAGTAGCTAAGCTGCAGCCTCGGAATGAAAATAGGAAACAGAAAATTTTTCAGCCAAGAAATGTGTGAGAAAAAGGGCAGTGTATAGCCCACAGAACTGGACACCCAGAATCTTGTGAAATGTTTTAATCACACATCTCGAGCTGGATATTCTGTTTCTGTGTTTTAGAGGCGCAAAATAGCTTAGCTACAGCCCCAAAATTTAAATAGGAAACAGAAAATTTTTCAGCCAAGAAATGTGTGAGAAAAAGGGCAGTGTATAGCCCACAGAACTGGACACCCAGAATCTTGTTAAATCTTTTAATCACACATCTCGAGCTGGATATTCTGTTTCTGTGTTTTCGAGGCGCAAAATAGCTTAGCTACAGCCCCAAAATTTAAATAGGAAACAGAAAATTTTTCAGCCAAGAAATGTGTGAGAAAAAGGGCAGTGTATAGCCCACAGAACTGGACACCCAGAATCTTGTGAAATCTTTTAATCACACATCTCGAGCTGGATATTCTGTTTCTGTGTTTTCGAGGCGCAAAATAGCTAAGCTACAGCCCCAAAATTTAAATAGGAAACAGAAAATTTTTCAGGAAAGAAATGTGTGAGAAAAAGGGCAGTGTATAGCCCACAGAACTGGACACCCAGAATCTTGTGAAATCTTTTAATCACACATCTCGAGCTGGATATTCTGTTTCTGTATAGTCGAGGCGCAAAGTAGCTAAGCTGCAGCCTCGGAATGAAAATAGGAAACAGAAAATTTTTCAGCCAAGAAATGTGTGAGAAAAAGGGCAGTGTATAGCCCACAGAACTGGACACCCAGAATCTTGTGAAATCTTTTAATCACACATCTCGAGCTGGATATTCTGTTTCTGTATAGTCGAGGCGCAAAGTAGCTAAGCTGCAGCCTCGGAATGAAAATAGGAAACAGAAAATTTTTCAGCCAAGAAATGTGTGAGAAAAAGGGCAGTGTATAGCCCACAGAACTGGACACCCAGAATCTTGTGAAATGTTTTAATCACACATCTCGAGCTGGATATTCTGTTTCTGTGTTTTCGAGGCGCAAAATAGCTTAGCTACAGCCCCAAAATTTAAATAGGAAACAGAAAATTTTTCAGCCAAGAAATGTGTGAGAAAAAGGGCAGTGTATAGCCCACAGAACTGGACACCCAGAATCTTGTTAAATCTTTTAATCACACATCTCGAGCTGGATATTCTGTTTCTGTGTTTTCGAGGCGCAAAATAGCTTAGCTACAGCCCCAAAATTTAAATAGGAAACAGAAAATTTTTCAGCCAAGAAATGTGTGAGAAAAAGGGCAGTGTATAGCCCACAGAACTGGACACCCAGAATCTTGTTAAATCTTTTAATCACACATCTCGAGCTGGATATTCTGTTTCTGTGTTTTCGAGGCGCAAAATAGCTAAGCTACAGCCCCAAAATTTAAATAGGAAACAGAAAATTTTTCAGGAAAGAAATGTGTGAGAAAAAGGGCAGTGTATAGCCCACAGAACTGGACACCCAGAATCTTGTGAAATCTTTTAATCACACATCTCGAGCTGGATATTCTGTTTCTGAAAAGTCGAGGCGCAAAGTAGCTAAGCTGCAGCCTCGGAATGAAAATAGGAAACAGAAAATTTTTCAGCCAAGAAATGTGTGAGAAAAAGGGCAGTGTATAGCCCACAGAACTGGACACCCAGAATCTTGTGAAATCTTTTAATCACACATCTCGAGCTGGATATTCTGTTTCTGTGTTTTCGAGGCGCAAAATAGCTTAGCTACAGCCCCAAAATTTAAATAGGAAACAGAAAATTTTTCAGCCAAGAAATGTGTGAGAAAAAGGGCAGTGTATAGCCCACAGAACTGGACACCCAGAATCTTGTGAAATCTTTTAATCACACATCTCGAGCTGGATATTCTGTTTCTGTATAGTCGAGGCGCAAAGTAGCTAAGCTGCAGCCTCGGAATGAAAATAGGAAACAGAAAATTTTTCAGCCAAGAAATGTGTGAGAAAAAGGGCAGTGTATAGCCCACAGAACTGGACACCCAGAATCTTGTGAAATCTTTTAATCACACATCTCGAGCTGGATATTCTGTTTCGGTGTTTTCGAGGCGCAAAATAGCTTAGCTACAGCCCCAAAATTTAAATAGGAAACAGAAAATTTTTCAGCCAAGAAATGTGTGAGAAAAAGGGCAGTGTATAGCCCACAGAACTGGACACCCAGAATCTTGTGAAATCTTTTAATCACACATCTCGAGCTGGTTATTTTGTTTCTGTGTTTTCGAGGCGCAAAATAGCTTAGCTACAGCCCCAAAATTTAAATAGGAAACAGAAAATTTTTCAGCCAAGAAATGTGTGAGAAAAAGGGCAGTGTATAGCCCACAGAACTGGACACCCAGAATCTTGTGAAATCTTTTAATCACACATCTCGAGCTGGATATTTTGTTTCTGTGTTTTCGAGGCGCAAAATAGCTTAGCTACAGCCCCAAAATTTAAATAGGAAACAGAAAATTTTTCAGCCAAGAAATGTGTGAGAAAAAGGGCAGTGTATAGCCCACAGAACTGGACACCCAGAATCTTGTGAAATCTTTTAATCACACATCTCGAGCTGGATATTCTGTTTCTGTGTTTTCGAGGCGCAAAATAGCTTAGCTACAGCCCCAAAATTTAAATAGGAAACAGAAAATTTTTCAGCCAAGAAATGTGTGAGAAAAAGGGCAGTGTATAGCCCACAGAACTGGACACCCAGAATCTTGTGATATGTTTTAATCACACATCTCGAGCTGGATATTCTGTTTCTGTGTTTTCGAGGCGCAAAATAGCTTAGCTACAGCCCCAAAATTTAAATAGGAAACAGAAAATTTTTCAGGAAAGAAATGTGTGAGAAAAAGGGCAGTGTATAGCCCACAGAACTGGACACCCAGAATCTTGTGAAATCTTTTAATCACACATCTCGAGCTGGATATTTTGTTTCTGTGTTTTCGAGGCGCAAAATAGCTTAGCTACAGCCCCAAAATTTAAATAGGAAACAGAAAATTTTTCAGGAAAGAAATGTGTGAGAAAAAGGGCAGTGTATAGCCCACAGAACTGGACACCCAGAATCTTGTGAAATCTTCTAATCACACATCTCGAGCTGGATATTCTGTTTCTGTGTTTTCGAGGCGCAAAATAGCTTAGCTACAGCCTCGGAATGAAAATAGGAAACAGAAAATTTTTCAGCCAAGAAATGTGTGAGAAAAAGTGCAGTGTATAGCCCACAGAACTGGACACCCAGAATCTTGTGAAATCTTTTATTCACACATCTCGAGCTGGATATTCTGTTTCTGCATAGTCGAGGCGCAAAGTAGCTAAGCTGCAGCCTCGGAATGAAAATAGGAAACAGAAAATTTTTCAGCCAAGAAATGTGTGAGAAAAAGGGCAGTGTATAGCCCACAGAACTGGACACCCAGAATCTTGTTAAATATTTTAATCACACATCTCGACCTGAATATTCTGTTGCTGTATAGTCGAGGCGCAAAGTAGCTAAGCTGCAGCCTCGGAATGAAAATAGGAAACAGAAAATTTTTCAGCCAAGAAATGTGTGAGAAAAAGGGCAGTGTATAGCCCACAGAACTGGACACCCAGGATCTTGTGAAATCTTTTAATCACACATCTCGAGCTGGATATTCTGTTTTTGTGTTTTCGAGGCGCAAAATAGCTTAGCTACAGCCCCAAAATTTAAATAGGAAACAGAAAATTTTTCAGCCAAGAAATGTGTGAGAAAAAGGGCAGTGTATAGCCCACAGAACTGGACACCCAGGATCTTGTGAAATCTTTTAATCACACATCTCGAGCTGGATATTCTGTTTTTGTGTTTTCGAGGCGCAAAATAGCTTAGCTACAGCCCCAAAATTTAAATAGGAAACAGAAAATTTTTCAGCCAAGAAATGTGTGAGAAAAAGGGCAGTGTATAGCCCACAGAACTGGACACCCAGAATCTTGTGAAATCTTCTAATCACACATCTCGAGCTGGATATTCTGTTTCTGTGTTTTCGAGGCGCAAAATAGCTTAGCTACAGCCCCAAAATTTAAATAGGAAACAGAAAATTTTTCAGCCAAGAAATGTGTGAGAAAAAGTGCAGTGTATAGCCCACAGAACTGGACACCCAGAATCTTGTGAAATCTTTTAATCACACATCTCGAGCTGGATATTCTGTTTCTGTGTTTTCGAGGCGCAAAATAGCTTAGCTACAGCCCCAAAATTTAAATAGGAAACAGAAAATTTTTCAGCCAAGAAATGTGTGAGAAAAAGGGTAGTGTATAGCCCACAGAACTGGACACCCAGAATCTTGTGAAATCTTTTAATCACACATCTCGAGCTGGATATTCTGTTTCTGTATAGTCGAGGCGCAAAGTAGCTAAGCTGCAGCCTCGGAATGAAAATAGGAAACAGAAAATTTTTCAGCCAAGAAATGTGTGAGAAAAAGGGCAGTGTATAGCCCACAGAACTGGACACCCAGAATCTTGTGAAATCTTTTAATCACACATCTCGAGCTGGATATTCTGTTTCTGTGTTTTCGAGGCGCAAAATAGCTTAGCTACAGCCCCAAAATTTAAATAGGAAACAGAAAATTTTTCAGCCAAGAAATGTGTGAGAAAAAGGGTAGTGTATAGCCCACAGAACTGGACACCCAGAATCTTGTGAAATCTTTTAATCACACATCTCGAGCTGGATATTCTGTTTCTGTGTTTTCGAGGCGCAAAATAGCTTAGCTACAGCCCCAAAATTTAAATAGGAAACAGAAAATTTTTCAGCCAAGAAATGTGTGAGAAAAAGGGTAGTGTATAGCCCACAGAACTGGACACCCAGAATCTTGTGAAATCTTTTAATCACACATCTCGAGCTGGATATTCTGTTTCTGTATAGTCGAGGCGCAAAGTAGCTAAGCTGCAGCCTCGGAATGAAAATAGGAAACAGAAAATTTTTCAGCCAAGAAATGTGTGAGAAAAAGGGCAGTGTATAGCCCACAGAACTGGACACCCAGAATCTTGTGAAATCTTTTAATCACACATCTCGAGCTGGATATTCTGTTTCTGTGTTTTCGAGGCGCAAAATAGCTTAGCTACAGCCCCAAAATTTAAATAGGAAACAGAAAATTTTTCAGCCAAGAAATGTGTGAGAAAAAGGGTAGTGTATAGCCCACAGAACTGGACACCCAGAATCTTGTGAAATCTTTTAATCACACATCTCGAGCTGGATATTCTGTTGCTGTATAGTCGAGGCGCAAAGCAGCTAAGCTGCAGCCTCGGAATGAAAATAGGAAACAGAAAATTTTTCAGCCAAGAAATGTGTGAGAAAAAGGGCAGTGTATAGCCCACAGAACTGGACACCCAGAATCTTGTGAAATCTTTTAATCACACATCTCGAGCTGGATATTCTGTTTCTGTGTTTTCGAGGCGCAAAATAGCTTAGCTACAGCCCCAAAATTTAAATAGGAAACAGAAAATTTTTCAGCCAAGAAATGTGTGAGAAAAAGGGCAGTGTATAGCCCACAGAACTGGACACCCAGAATCTTGTGAAATCTTTTAATCACACATCTCGAGCTGGATATTCTGTTGCTGTATAGTCGAGGCGCAAAGCAGCTAAGCTGCAGCCTCGGAATGAAAATAGGAAACAGAAAATTTTTCAGC
The DNA here is from genome assembly GCA_963583995.1 of Xylota segnis. Lineage (NCBI taxonomy): Eukaryota > Metazoa > Arthropoda > Insecta > Diptera > Syrphidae > Xylota > Xylota segnis. The sequence continues at coordinate 128,465,868 of OY757237.1, read as the reverse complement.
CAAGAAATGTGTGAGAAAAAGGGCAGTGTATAGCCCACAGAACTGGACACCCAGAATCTTGTGAAATCTTTTAATCACACATCTCGAGCTGGATATTCTGTTTCTGTGTTTTCGAGGCGCAAAATAGCTTAGCTACAGCCCCAAAATTTAAATAGGAAACAGAAAATTTTTCAGCCAAGAAATGTGTGAGAAAAGGGTAGTGTATAGCCCACAAAACTGGACACCCAGAATCTTGTGAAATCTTTTAATCACACATCTCGAGCTGGATATTCTGTTTCTGTATAGTCGAGGCGCAAAGTAGCTAAGCTGCAGCCTCGGAATGAAAATAGGAAACAGAAAATTTTTCAGCCAAGAAATGTGTGAGAAAAAGGGCAGTGTATAGCCCATAGAACTGGACACCCAGAATCTTGTGAAATCTTTTAATCACACATCTCGAGCTGGATATTCTGTTTCTGTGTTTTCGAGGCGCAAAATAGCTTAGCTACAGCCCCAAAATTTAAATAGGAAACAGAAAATTTTTCAGCCAAGAAATGTGTGAGAAAAAGGGCAGTGTATAGCCCACAGAACTGGACACCCAGAATCTTGTGAAATCTTTTAATCACACATCTCGAGCTGGATATTCTGTTTCTGTATAGTCGAGGCGCAAAGTAGCTAAGCTGCAGCCTCGGAATGAAAATAGGAAACAGAAAATTTTTCAGCCAAGAAATGTGTGAGAAAAAGGGCAGTGTATAGCCCACAGAACTGGACACCCAGAATCTTGTGAAATCTTTTAATCACACATCTCGAGCTGGATATTCTGTTTCTGTGTTTTCGAGGCGCAAAATAGCTTAGCTACAGCCCCAAAATTTAAATAGGAAACAGAAAATTTTTCAGCCAAGAAATGTGTGAGAAAAAGGGTAGTGTATAGCCCACAAAACTGGACACCCAGAATCTTGTGAAATCTTTTAATCACACATCTCGAGCTGGATATTCTGTTGCTGTATAGTCGAGGCGCAAAGCAGCTAAGCTGCAGCCTCGGAATGAAAATAGGAAACAGAAAATTTTTCAGCCAAGAAATGTGTGAGAAAAAGGGCAGTGTATAGCCCACAGAACTGGACACCCAGAATCTTGTGAAATCTTTTAATCACACATCTCGAGCTGGATATTCTGTTTCTGTATAGTCGAGGCGCAAAGTAGCTAAGCTGCAGCCTCGGAATGAAAATAGGAAACAGAAAATTTTTCAGCCAAGAAATGTGTGAGAAAAAGGGCAGTGTATAGCCCACAGAACTGGACACCCAGAATCTTGTGAAATCTTTTAATCACACATCTCGAGCTGGATATTCTGTTTCTGTGTTTTCGAGGCGCAAAATAGCTTAGCTACAGCCTCGGAATGAAAACAGAAAATTTTTCAGCCAAGAAATGTGTGAGAAAAAGGGCAGTGTATAGCCCACAGAACTGGACACCCAGGATCTTGTGAAATCTTTTAATCACACATCTCGAGCTGGATATTCTGTTTCTGTATAGTCGAGGCGCAAAGTAGCTAAGCTGCAGCCTCGGAATAAAAATAGGAAACAGAAAATTTTTCAGCCAAGAAATGTGTGAGAAAAAGGGCAGTGTATAGCCCACAGAACTGGACACCCAGAATCTTGTGAAATCTTTTAATCACACATCTCGAGCTGGATATTCTGTTTCTGTGTTTTCGAGGCGCAAAATAGCTTAGCTACAGCCCCAAAATTTAAATAGGAAACAGAAAATTTTTCAGCCAAGAAATGTGTGAGAAAAAGGGTAGTGTATAGCCCACAAAACTGGACACCCAGAATCTTGTGAAATCTTTTAATCACACATCTCGAGCTGGATATTCTGTTGCTGTATAGTCGAGGCGCAAAGCAGCTAAGCTGCAGCCTCGGAATGAAAATAGGAAACAGAAAATTTTTCAGCCAAGAAATGTGTGAGAAAAAGGGCAGTGTATAGCCCACAGAACTGGACACCCAGAATCTTGTGAAATCTTTTAATCACACATCTCGAGCTGGATATTCTGTTTCTGTATAGTCGAGGCGCAAAGTAGCTAAGCTGCAGCCTCGGAATGAAAATAGGAAACAGAAAATTTTTCAGCCAAGAAATGTGTGAGAAAAAGGGCAGTGTATAGCCCACAGAACTGGACACCCAGAATCTTGTGAAATCTTTTAATCACACATCTCGAGCTGGATATTCTGTTTCTGTGTTTTCGAGGCGCAAAATAGCTTAGCTACAGCCCCAAAATTTAAATAGGAAACAGAAAATTTTTCAGCCAAGAAATGTGTGAGAAAAAGGGTAGTGTATAGCCCACAAAACTGGACACCCAGAATCTTGTGAAATCTTTTAATCACACATCTCGAGCTGGATATTCTGTTGCTGTATAGTCGAGGCGCAAAGCAGCTAAGCTGCAGCCTCGGAATGAAAATAGGAAACAGAAAATTTTTCAGCCAAGAAATGTGTGAGAAAAAGGGCAGTGTATAGCCCACAGAACTGGACACCCAGAATCTTGTGAAATCTTTTAATCACACATCTCGAGCTGGATATTCTGTTTCTGTATAGTCGAGGCGCAAAGTAGCTAAGCTGCAGCCTCGGAATGAAAATAGGAAACAGAAAATTTTTCAGCCAAGAAATGTGTGAGAAAAAGGGCAGTGTATAGCCCACAGAACTGGACACCCAGAATCTTGTGAAATCTTTTAATCACACATCTCGAGCTGGATATTCTGTTTCTGTGTTTTCGAGGCGCAAAATAGCTTAGCTACAGCCTCGGAATGAAAACAGAAAATTTTTCAGCCAAGAAATGTGTGAGAAAAAGGGCAGTGTATAGCCCACAGAACTGGACACCCAGGATCTTGTGAAATCTTTTAATCACACATCTCGAGCTGGATATTCTGTTTCTGTATAGTCGAGGCGCAAAGTAGCTAAGCTGCAGCCTCGGAATAAAAATAGGAAACAGAAAATTTTTCAGCCAAGAAATGTGTGAGAAAAAGGGCAGTGTATAGCCCACAGAACTGGACACCCAGAATCTTGTGAAATCTTTTAATCACACATCTCGAGCTGGATATTCTGTTTCTGTGTTTTCGAGGCGTAAAATAGCTTAGCTACAGCCCCAAAATTTAAATAGGAAACAGAAAATTTTTCAGCCAAGAAATGTGTGAGAAAAAGGGTAGTGTATAGCCCACAAAACTGGACACCCAGAATCTTGTGAAATCTTTTAATCACACATCTCGAGCTGGATATTCTGTTGCTGTATAGTCGAGGCGCAAAGCAGCTAAGCTGCAGCCTCGGAATGAAAATAGGAAACAGAAAATTTTTCAGCCAAGAAATGTGTGAGAAAAAGGGCAGTGTATAGCCCACAGAACTGGACACCCAGAATCTTGTGAAATCTTTTAATCACACATCTCGAGCTGGATATTCTGTTTCTGTATAGTCGAGGCGCAAAGTAGCTAAGCTGCAGCCTCGGAATGAAAATAGGAAACAGAAAATTTTTCAGCCAAGAAATGTGTGAGAAAAAGGGCAGTGTATAGCCCACAGAACTGGACACCCAGAATCTTGTGAAATCTTTTAATCACACATCTCGAGCTGGATATTCTGTTTCTGTGTTTTCGAGGCGCAAAATAGCTTAGCTACAGCCTCGGAATGAAAACAGAAAATTTTTCAGCCAAGAAATGTGTGAGAAAAGGGCAGTGTATAGCCCACAGAACTGGACACCCAGGATCTTGTGAAATCTTTTAATCACACATCTCGAGCTGGATATTCTGTTTCTGTATAGTCGAGGCGCAAAGTAGCTAAGCTGCAGCCTCGGAATGAAAATAGGAAACAGAAAATTTTTCAGCCAAGAAATGTGTGAGAAAAAGGGCAGTGTATAGCCCATAGAACTGGACACCCAGAATCTTGTGAAATCTTTTAATCACACATCTCGAGCTGGATATTCTGTTTCTGTGTTTTCGAGGCGCAAAATAGCTTAGCTACAGCCCCAAAATTTAAATAGGAAACAGAAAATTTTTCAGCCAAGAAATGTGTGAGAAAAAGGGTAGTGTATAGCCCACAAAACTGGACACCCAGAATCTTGTGAAATCTTTTAATCACACATCTCGAGCTGGATATTCTGTTGCTGTATAGTCGAGGCGCAAAGCAGCTAAGCTGCAGCCTCGGAATGAAAATAGGAAACAGAAAATTTTTCAGCCAAGAAATGTGTGAGAAAAAGGGCAGTGTATAGCCCACAAAACTGGACACCCAGAATCTTGTGAAATCTTTTAATCACACATCTCGAGCTGGATATTCTGTTTCTGTATAGTCGAGGCGCAAAGTAGCTAAGCTGCAGCCTCGGAATGAAAATAGGAAACAGAAAATTTTTCAGCCAAGAAATGTGTGAGAAAAAGGGCAGTGTATAGCCCACAGAACTGGACACCCAGAATCTTGTGAAATCTTTTAATCACACATCTCGAGCTGGATATTCTGTTTCTGTGTTTTCGAGGCGCAAAATAGCTTAGCTACAGCCCCAAAATTTAAATAGGAAACAGAAAATTTTTCAGCCAAGAAATGTGTGAGAAAAAGGGTAGTGTATAGCCCACAAAACTGGACACCCAGAATCTTGTGAAATCTTTTAATCACACATCTCGAGCTGGATATTCTGTTGCTGTATAGTCGAGGCGCAAAGCAGCTAAGCTGCAGCCTCGGAATGAAAATAGGAAACAGAAAATTTTTCAGCCAAGAAATGTGTGAGAAAAAGGGCAGTGTATAGCCCACAGAACTGGACACCCAGAATCTTGTGAAATCTTTTAATCACACATCTCGAGCTGGATATTCTGTTTCTGTATAGTCGAGGCGCAAAGTAGCTAAGCTGCAGCCTCGGAATGAAAATAGGAAACAGAAAATTTTTCAGCCAAGAAATGTGTGAGAAAAAGGGCAGTGTATAGCCCACAGAACTGGACACCCAGAATCTTGTGAAATCTTTTAATCACACATCTCGAGCTGGATATTCTGTTTCTGTGTTTTCGAGGCGCAAAATAGCTTAGCTACAGCCTCGGAATGAAAACAGAAAATTTTTCAGCCAAGAAATGTGTGAGAAAAAGGGCAGTGTATAGCCCACAGAACTGGACACCCAGGATCTTGTGAAATCTTTTAATCACACATCTCGAGCTGGATATTCTGTTTCTGTATAGTCGAGGCGCAAAGTAGCTAAGCTGCAGCCTCGGAATAAAAATAGGAAACAGAAAAATTTTCAGCCAAGAAATGTGTGAGAAAAAGGGCAGTGTATAGCCCACAGAACTGGACACCCAGAATCTTGTGAAATCTTTTAATCACACATCTCGAGCTGTATATTCTGTTTCTGTATATTCGAGGCGCAAAGTAGCTAAGCTAAGCTGCAGTCTCTGCAGAAAATCTTTCAAAAACTTATCCTGCTGGGAACACCACCAGAAAAATCTCCAAAAATCTAGAAAATTGCATTTATTTTTGGACTCCATCACACTCCTTTTTCCTGTCCTATGTATATGTATTTCCTGTAAATCTCCTCCCAGTGCAAAGTGTAGGTAAACCTCAACAGTATTCCTTCGAGAAATCTGCTGAAATAATGAATCCCTAAGCGCTCTGTACTGTTGAAGACATAATTTGAAGCTACTCAGTCCAATTTTCAACTAAATCCTTGATATCTAAGGCACGTCTGCATACAATCTACAACAAATCACCCCAAAGGATTTCCACAACAAATTCAAATGCAAGCGACGCGTCTTAACCATTCACCAAGTCTGTTACCGACGACAACGTTGTTTATCCCTCGACACCATCCATTTACCATCCTCCCTGCTGTCCGCCTATGCAATGGCAAAATATGCAAATGAATCGTTGTCCTTCGTTGACGGGGAAAGAAGACGAGGACATTTCTTAGGCGTTCCTTGGGAGTTTTTCCTTGCATAGCGCCAACCGACGTCCATTGGATGAGGTCACGCAAAGCAGTAGACGTTATCAACGTCGTTTAAGTGAAATGAAAACTGAATCCTTCCTGTACCACCACACCACGACGGATGTCCGTCCTCCTAAGTGGATTGAGTAGAATAGCTTGTGTGTGTATGTATATTTTAATTCCTTGCCACAGTGAAAGGATACACTTTAGTCTCTGGAACAGATGTGCGGATGACTACATGTGGAAGTTTTAATTGCTGTGTTGTTAGAATATTGACAGAGGATCCTGGCTCCTGCTTATGACGCGGTGGCATGTCATTTTAAAATTTCTTTATCAAAGTCGTCATAAAAGTTTGCAAAGCGCTTGACAGCGACGGCGGCGGAGTTGGCGGCAGGAGTTATGTCATCCACTTTGCCTTATCGAGTTTTGGTTTTTTATTCTCAGTCAAAAGCTTTTATGGGCTGCGTAAAATTTGATCCTTTGCACCCGGTAACGCCACCGTGGCGTGGCGCAATGGGAGATGCCATATGTTTGGGTTTGGCAGTCGCTTTGCCTTTTATGACAGGATAACATCTGACGGTTTTTTCTTTCTTGTGATGCTTGTGGCTTTGACAAATGAAATTAATTTGGTTTATCCTTGTCTTGTTCCAGGCTGTACACATACGTACAAGGATACCGCATAAAAGTGGATTTAAGTGCAGTAGGATGTCAGGTGAAAGGAGATGTGCGGTTTTGTTTGACAACAGGCGGTGCTAAAGTCATAATTATGTCCTTAAAGGCCTGTGGAGTATGTAGTTCCACCAGTTTATTGTGTTTTCGAATCCGAAATCTATTAACGGATATAAATCTATTTCGGTTGGGCTTTGCACTAAATACTAGCAATTGGATGCATTTAATCGGATTACAGGAATTAAAAATTATTCAATTTGGCCTACATTTTGCGGAGAAACGATTTCAATCCAGGAAGCCATGTACGCTTGTGTTTACATAGATTTTTTGGCCAAAACACAGAGATAATGAATTGTTTGGCAACTGCTATTGTGGCGAGCCTAAGCCGATAAACTCATTAGAGGGGGATTTTGAATGTTTGAGATTTATTTGCAATTAGTTGTGATTTAGGTGTGATTTTAATTAAACAAATCGACAATAGCCATTTGCTGTTCAATCTGAATAATTCAATGAATCGATTGAGGTTATGTGTGTTTGGTGAAGTTTTTGTCCGTTCAACCATTCGCTGCACATTTTGGGAAGGATAATGGGTTTGGAATGTATTGTTCAGCGTCATTGTTCGTTCGTTCGTCATCGTTCATCAGAAGGGATAAACAACACTCGGTGACATTTACTTACTTAGGTTAGGTTAGGTATGTGGGTAGGCGACTAGATCACGTCGCCACACTCAGGTCAATACAGACCCATTGTGATACCCAAAGGGAGAAAGTCCCTTGCCCTTGGTAAACCCTAGTGCTGATTAGTATCTTGTGGATCACCAAACCATCCTGTTGATTTGATGAACCTAAAAATTTCATTTATTGGTCTGTTTGCTAATTCTTCAAGGTCACGGAAAAAGTGTCGCCCTAGAAATTTGAATCTAAGGTGGATATCCTCATTAGCTTCCTCGTCTCCACATCTTCATCCGTGAGTCTTAACTTTCTCATGTGGTACCGAAGAGAGTTATGCCCCGTAATAATTCCTATAAGGACAGAAAGAGACTTCCTGTCCTTTAGCATAATTCGGTCGGTCCTACTCTTGTCAAAGCGAGACCATAGGCTTCTGATGATCACACAGGTGTCCAGGGAGGTCCATCTCCTATTGGCCTCACTTCTGGCCAAGATCCATGCCTTTTGCTTCAATGTGCAAGGCGGGATGAACACCGAGGTGTCTACCTGTTGCGATGTAGATTCAGAGCCTCTTCTTGCCAGTTCGTCTGCCTTCTCATTGCCTGGAATACCTTCGTGCACAGGGACCCAGCAGAATGTAACCTTGTGCTGTGTTCCAAGAACCCTGAGTTCTTCGCGACAGCACTTCACAAGCTTGGATTATATTTCGTTTTGAAGTAATCGCTTTTATTGCCTTCTGGCTGTCGATGAAAAAGGTGCTTGGGAACGAGCTAGTAAACGGTCTATGAAAATCTAGGAACGAAGTGAGGTAATCCGTAGTATAGACTTTTCCTAGATATTTCTCCCGGATCATGGAATGACCTGTTGCATTATGATTCCAGCTATCGCTTTACTTACTTAAGTCCTGTATCCCCGTGTGGGCCATAGGGCCTCGACAATGCCAATGCATCGTGTGCGATTTCTGGAAATATGTCTCAGTTCTCCCCAACTCCTTCCTAGTTGCCGTGATTCCTTCTCAACTGTTCTGCGCCACGTACTCCTAGGACCGCTGCGTATCCTGTCATCCTGAGTAAACGGGTTCCATTGCATCGCGTGGTTTGCTATAAACCTGTCATCCTTTCGGAGAGTATGTCCAATCCACTTCTCGTTCGTTAGAGATACGGTTTGGCCAGAAAATCCTAAGGATATGTCGTAGGCACCTATCTGTCAAAAAATCCAAACACAAAAAAAATTCCTCCAAATGTACCCTTTACTACTGCATGTCTCCGTATGGTCGCTATGCTCGGTTTCGTCAAGTTTTCCCTAACTTCTGTAATACGGGACATCTTAAGGACTTAGATCATTTAGTATAGAAATTTGACAGGTGACAGCTCCCAATCATGGCCAAGAAACGCCAGGAACTTAGAGTCTTCGAATCGAACTCGATACACTTCGAACTGTTGGGCCACATTAGTAAGTAAGTAAGACTGTTGGCAATGGCATTGTTCCAATAACACCACAGTTCTACAACCTTGCATATGTAGCACTAGTATTGAAGCTATAGTTTACACACATTGATTCTATTAGGCTTGTATCTAAAGGAAATAGCCTTGAGGAGTACCCTACTTTTGGAACAATCTTCTGGAAAGACAGTGACATAGCCAATATAGTAAGATAAGTACAGACTTACTAACAATATTTCCTGACTTCAGTTACCATAAACCCTCAAACCATAAAGTCATGGATTCAAAATGAATATCGATTACACGGAAAGGCTTTAAAACAAGGCTTCATCCTGTTGTGACTCCAGAAATACGACAGAATGTATGACACATCTAGTCCTGGCAAATCTTTGTGCTTAAAGGAACCCACCTACGATCTCTTCAAAGACTTTGCCAGCGCTAAGGGAGAAGAAAGGACTGATTGTATCCTGAAGGACTTACGTTTGAAATCTATAAAAATCTCGAGGCAAAGCTATTAATACATTCGTCCCTTTTAAATTCTACCAACGAAATATAATGGATCCAATCCAGAACCGAATTTGCATTATCCAAGGATCTCAATCCTTGAAATGCTTCCTACAAACCTACGCATCCAATTCGATGGAAGACCTCACTAATAGATCAATGCCTCCTGCACAATTTTGAAGTAAAATGCTTAGGACAGCTGCAAGGTTGATGACTAAGACCTGAACTATTTCCTCCACTTCCTCTGGACGCGAAAACCCTAAAGTAATTACTCGCACATCTCATGTTGTTCCCGTATTCATGGAATATTTTCCACTTCAAGAATTTCCGTATCATTTTAATTAACTTCGTCCTGTCAATGCTTGACTGCACGCGTACTTACAATCATTTCAACTCGCAACCAATTAGCAGATGCGGAAGTGCATATGTACTTTTTTCCGGATTCAATTGGGAAAACTTTGTAATTACAATTTTGACGGAACTGTTTGGATTCCTCCGATACCGCACAACCCATCGATCGATATCGGAATAACTGGCATCCTTTCGGCATTACCCGACGACTCGGCATACACGATGATTACTCCAGCCGCAGGGACTGTAATTAATGATTCCATTGCAGAGCTCAGGTGCCCCGATGTCGAAGTCGTTGTCCTTGTGTCGTTGCGTTTTTTCTTTGAAACCCACCAAACCGCAAGTAAGAGTGCACATAAATAAAAGTGTGCCCCTCGCACAAATAAAGAGTCCTTGCATCTATAGCTGCTGCTCTCATGAGTTTTGAGGAAAATTGTGAACAAAAAAATCCGTTTCTGTGATAAATGAAAAGTTTGGGGAGGCGCGGGAAAAGTTCTGCACCGGGACACAAACTGAACAACAATCTGTGAAAGGATGTACCTGCTGCCACTTGTGTGTTTAGGGGAATACTCTAAGCAGGTGGGACTGCAAGCTGAACAATACTAAAGTCGAGGATCGTAGCGCTGCTGGTGTTTAGCATCGATGTTAAGTTTTTCCGAAAACGGCAGTGGGTAGGTCGCAGATGTTAACCACGAAATTATGATGTCAGTTTGCGGATACTAATTGAAAAAGTTTCACCTTCCAAGTGAGCTCATCAAGACTGAGGAAGGGGCTTTAAGGCAGCACGGGGGCTTGCTAATGAAAGCATGAAGAGTCGGTGACATTTGTCATATTCCATTGCTGGGGTAGGGAACAATGCCCTCGTGAAATGTCAGTGCAGTGGGTGCTCCTTTAAGTGCATTGAATTGTAAAGAAGAACTTATGCATGGGAGACACTTGCTAAATGTATCTCTGTTGGTTTTAACAGGACTTCTAGTCATGGAGAGAAATAAAAGACATATAAGGCATCACTTATTTGGTGGGCGCTGTGGCTCAGTGGTTAGAGCAAGGGGTTCGAGGCTCGAATCCCGATCGGCGAACATCTAAAAAAGTTTTTCACGGCCCCACCTGTCGTGAGCGTCTGACAAACATCCGAGAGTACAACTGTCTTGAGAAAGCTTCTCAAATAACAAATTGCCCTTCGGACACGGTATTAAACAGTAGGCCCCTTCCATTCGTGTAAAGAATATAACACGCACAGCACGAAAGGTTGTGAGAAGCTAGGCCTTATGTCCCATCGACCTGTTGCGCCAAGTATAAATAAAGGCATCACTTGCCTTGAACCTTGACAATGGTAGAGTCCTTCTAGCGGAAACACAAGAATAGAATCAGAATTATTGATTTCAGCTATTTTACTGGAAGGCAGATCTAGGAGCAACATTTCTGCTTCGATGGCGTATACGTAACATTTTTTGGCACACATGTTTCAAGTCCTAAGTTCTCTGTTATCCCTATGCAGAAGCATGTTTGTGCTTAGAGAACACAGAAACAAAATAAGTAGCCTCACTAGAAGGCAGGATGAGGATGAATGTACCTCGCTTGGTGTCATATACGTACCACGTTCTAGGTCCTAAATCTTCTGGTTGATCTTCACTAGGAGACAGGAGGTATGGGGGATTGTGCTTTGGAAATGCAGAAGTAGAATGGTTGCATGGAGTAATCTCATAAGGAGGCAGAACTAGGGAGAATGTTCCTTGCTCATTGGTGTATACGTAAGTGGTTCTGGGTCCTAGATCTTTGGCTTATCCTATGCACAAGGCGACAGTAGGTAAGTAGGCTCGGCTTGAAAATACAGAAACAGAATGACTGCATTGAATAACCTCACCAGAACTCAGAATTAAGGAGAATGTGCTTTGCTCAGTGGCGTATACGTATCACGTTCTGGGTTCTAAATCTTCTGCTCTTCTCATGCACGAGGAGATAGTAGGTAAGTAGGATTGTGCTTGGGAAACAGGGAAGTAGAATGATTGCATTGAATAGTCTCACCAGTAGGGAGAACTGGCAAGGATATGGCTGCTTGGATGACGTATACATATGATATTCAGTGTCCTAGATCTTCTTCTGCAAGAAGCAGAAAACACGCAGACACAGAATACTGTATTACATAGCCTCACCAGAAGCCAGCACGAGAGAGAATGTGCCTTGCTCGGTGGCGTATACGTAACATGTCCTGGATCTTAAGTCTTCTATTCTTCATCTTCACAAAGGGACACCAGGTAAGTGGATTGCGCTAAGGAAACAAAGAAGTAGCCTAACCAGGAGCCACAACTCGAGTGAATGTACCCTGCTTGGTGGCGTATACGTAACATTTTCTGTTCGATAGTATATTCTATGAAGAAAGGTCAAGAATGTTTCTCTGTTATTTACATCTTTGTCATCTATTTGGATATGGACCTTACCATAGGCATTACCATTGGATATCAGAGTAATGTTGTCGAATTTCCACGTTTATAGCCACCTCTATTCCACCTTTAATGGGATGTAAAGTCCCCCTCGGATGTGGACATATTTCCTTCCAAATGTGGACATCATTTCCGTTCAACAACCATTTCACAATGTGCACGTCCACAGAAGGGGACATCCCGGTCATAACTCGGTTCTACGTGCATTTCCCGAAAAACATTCCCACAGAGTCTCTCCCGTACATTCGTGCATCGTGTTTCTAACCTCTAAATGAGAATTTTCTGAATTTTAATCATCCTCTACACATAATGTCTCTCTCCTCCCCAACCCTACCCCTCGGATTTTTAATCAAGACTCTTGTAAATACTGTTCTGCACAAAAAAAATATCCTTATCGCTTGTTCAGCACAAAATAAAAATCCAAATGTCACTTTCCATTAATTACAAGGACCTTTGTTGCTCATTTGTTTTCTTTTTTTTTTGGCTCAAATCCGCAACAATGGCTTTTACTGATTTCGCTTTTTCCTTGTTTTTCACTGTCTAGGTTCTGGATCTACTGGAGCCTTAGAGGTCGTTGATAGGGGAAGTACAACACACACTTTCACTGGTGGAAACATTCGACTGACTGTGTTGGGCATGTCCTTCTAATGAAAACTATAGTTCGTGGAGTTTTTTTTTTGTTCCAGAATGACGAGACAAACTTCCGATATGAAGGACATTAGTTGCGAAATCGTTTCTACTTTTTTCAGTGATTTAACTTGAAATTTTAATGAGAATCGTCCTGATTGACTTTTTTTTGGAAAGCACCATAGCACTATTGTAGCTGGAATCAGTTGTATGAAATAGAAATGAATTCACATTATCCCAATCATGAGGAATACTGAGAACTCTGTTGGTACGTTTAAAACACTTAAAACCACACACTGAGTCAAAATACTGTACAAGGATATACGTACTCGAATAAATCCATGAATTCCCATTAGTAGCAGTTCTGTTGTGTTAAGGAATAAACAAAAACCCCGGGTCACTGTGTGCATGGCCTGGGATTTCTGGAGAACTCCTATCGCAATCTGGCACGTCTCTCCAACATATCAGTACAGTGACTATCCGCATTCCGACCTTTGCGGTGTTTTGCTTATGGCCTAGGTCCTGGTATCATCCGGCTGTTGGAAATGGTTTTTGAATTCATGACATGAATGTCTTGACCACATGTGCTGGCCAGAAAATATCTCCAGTTTGTTTGATTGCATGTGGATAGGAATGCATCCTTTGCACGACTGTGCTGGCACAATTGTTTGAATACAATAATCCGATCCAAGTGTAGTCCGTATCGTATGTGTATAGCATTAGCAGATTCTGGTTCTTTGATTTGTTTTGCTTTCATTCTGTTGGAACACAAAAGCCTTACGGAATGGAGGCCTGATGAAATCAAGGATTGCCTTCCACACATGGAATATGGAGAATCAATGTGTTGCGGCTTGAAGTGGAAGTTTAAGGAGGGCTTTACAATGATACGACGATTTGTTCAGGATGCCTGGCAGGATTGAATTAAGTACTCAGGCAGTTTCGAAATAATAAATTTAACTTATTTCCGGAGTTATGTACACATATCCTCGATTACACATACTTGTTCGCATCGCTTTAACGAAAATGGAATATTAATTAATATATCCTCGTTAAATATATCTGTTAATGTACCTTCATCCTTGGACCAATACGGCGAACGATAAAATTAAATAAAAATTCTGTTGAATCTCATGTTTTTTTACGCCTCGTCAGTGATGATTTACCGGTTAATGTCGGTCGGCGTTAATTAATTTTCATTAAAAATCGAAGGGCGTTATTGACGTGAAATTAAAATAAAGCACCTGGTAATGGAAACCGACGTCGGATCGGATAGGAATGATGATGGAAACAAAATTCTTTGGATTTTAATGTGTTTGTTGATGATGGCAATGTTTTTCTGAACTCTTTGCTGGAATTTTAAGGATTTCAAGCACGATGGGATGATAACATGAAAAGGACCTTTTTTTTTAAATTAATGACTCGCCTCTTTCAAGCTCCTAAAGCCAATATAGATTCCTCACACTTAATCGATGAGGAACCCTCCAAGCTAAGCTCTCAAATCACCACTGGATATGGATCTGTGCAGTGGCGAAATGAGGTCGAGGACTTATGTATAAACGAAGGGTAGGAAGCTAGCCCTTAAGACCTGTAGTTGTGATGTTAGGAAATGAAAAAAGTAGACATAAGGATATCTCATCAGCTCCTAGGGTTCAAGAGGTCTCTTTAAAACCTCTAAAAACCATATTAATGGAAGTGGTCTCCAAAAAAAACCTAATTAGGACAGAAAGGATATAAGTAGCCTCACTAGAAGGCAGGATGAGGATGAATGTACCTTGCTCGGTGGCGTATACGTAACACGTTCTAGATCCTAAATCTTCTAGTTCGTCTTCACCAGGAAACAGGAGGTATGGAGGATTGTGCTTTGGAAATGCAGAAGTAGAATGGTTGCATGGAGTAATCTCATAAGGAGGCAGAACTAGGGAGAATGTTCCTTGCTCATTGGTGTATACGTAAGAGGTTCAGAACTCAGCATTAAGGAGAATGTACCTTGCTCTGTGGCGTATACGTAAAATTTGTTTGCACAAATGTTTCTGGTTCTAAATTTTCTGTTATCCCTATGCAAAGCAGGCTTAGGAAATACAGAAATAAAATGAGTAGCCTCACCAGAAGGCAGAACTAAGGAGAATGTACCTTGCTCTGTGGCGTATTCGTATCACGTTCTAGGCCCTAAATCTTCTACTTTCCATATGCACAAGGATACAGCAGGTAAGTAAGGTTGTGCTTAGGAAACAAGGAAGTAGAATGATTGAATGGCTTCACCAGGAGGCAGAACTCTATAAAATGTATTTTGCTCGGTGGCATATACATAATACGTTCTGGGTCCTAAATTTACTGTTCTTCAGTCATCTGTCCTTCGTCTTCACAAGGAGACAGTAGGTTAGTGCATTGCGCAAAGGAAACACAGAAGTAAAATGATCGCATTGCATGGTCTCACTAGAAGCCAGGACGAGAATGAATTAGGATAGGTGCTGCAATCTTCTGTCAACCTGATGCTCACAATGCCGATCCAATCATAGCTTCTGTTTACGAACTCGGTCAATATCCCCATACAGGTATTTCAGAGAACATCTTCTTCCATGATTTCAGATGGACTGTCTTCAAACAGAAGCTTTACAGAATTGCTGTTGGCGAGCGGATTTTTCCTGTACTACCACAGCACTCTCATGGAATCCCTAGACCCTATCTTTACATCCAGCTGTCAACTCAACTACATCCCCATAATTCGAGAGAATGTTAATAAAGTGTTCACACTTTTAACTGAAAGGAAATCCTCTCAGACTTAAGGGCTTTCAGTCCCGTCGGTTTCACTCCAGTGTGCTTAAGGCAACGGAGAAACAATCTCGGGTCATTCATTTTGTGGTTTCAAGTTGGTAGTGCTGGCATTTGACACCTGCCAAACTCAGCTGTCATTTGAAGTGAGTGTTTGCCATTTACGATAAAGGATCGTTTAACAATCGAACATTTCGTTAAAATTATTAAAACTTACCCTACAGCTAGCTATCAGATCATATAGCTACCAGGGTATCTGGTCATTAATCTCTTAAATGTCAGCTCAGATTGGTATTAGCCAGGTCTCTGAAACTGTCGAATATATTGTAGAGAATGTCCCATCATTGCATGGAGTAAGTTCCAACATAAGGGGTTTACCTTTCCTAGCGATGTCTTGGCTCAAAACTGATGAACTTGCATAACTATCGCTTGCCAGACAAAGCTGCAAAGCATCTTTAAAGGGTTATGCCCGCAAAATACCCATGAAGTCGTAGTACGTCTTAAGGCTATTTTAAAGCCAATCAACTTAAAAAGAATCCTGCTAGCTATTTTTGGTGCTAAAGGATGCACAGCAGGATAGGTTCGTGGGTGGGCGAGTAGAAAAATTTCACATCGCCACACTCAGGTCAGTACAGACCCATTGTGACAAATACTAGGTAACAGAAATTAGCATAAAAAGGCACAATGAGATGAGAAAGATCACAGGCTACCTCTTACTTCTATATGTTGGGACCTGCTGGTAAGAGCGTCTAGAGAATTTTTGGAAAATCATTTTCTTCCACTGTTGAGATTGAAGTTAGTGGAAATCAATGAACTAATAAGACTACATGGGCACAGGTACTCTCATATTCTATGCAGACTATATCGCAGACACCTACATATATCTTCCTGAATAGAGACCCTGGCAATGACAGAGAACTTGCAACAAAGGGATCCTATTGACAGCTTCTACGACCTGCAACTCAAATACTGGTGGCTAAGATACGATAAACCCAGAATCAATAATATTTGACAAGACTCGATATAGATAGAACCACGCACTGACTATAGCCTGTCAAGGACATACCTCACTCCTCTGTCACTTAGGACACAGAGACAGTTGGTAGTGATTCCGTACAAGAAGCATCTGTTCACATGGAGACCAAAAACTTTCATAGTTCAGAACAACAATCCATTGGCCATCATAATGGAGCTTACAAGGGCCTACATAAGTGTGATGAGGCCTAGTTTTTTCTTCATTAACTTAATAATTAATAATTCTACCTAACTCTAGACAAATGGCTTCGATTGAATCCCAAGTAACGTGAGGACTCTCACTCATTAGTCTTGTGGTAAAGCCTCATGGCATTCACGAAGAATTTAGCCCACCAACGCCAAGTATATCGGCAGTTAGAGCTCCATGACGAAGAGTGAACATCTAAGATGTGAAGGAAGGAATGGTATTGAAACTTCGATGAGGTTTGGTCACATAAGTACCATGCAGATCATCATATCCGGTTGTATCGGGCTTGCATCGACTTTAAGAAGACCCCCACAGTATAAGTAGAGAGTTCATCAGGTGTTTGTCCTAAACAAACTATTCTGCTGAGAATAGAGGTATAAAGGGGTTTCTGTTGAAAATAAAACAACTTGTGTTCAAGATATACAAAAAGATCTTTTCAAGTCCACAACATTATATTTGTAAGTGTCCTCTACGGAAATGCCTGGAAAAGTACATACATTTGTGGTACTATGTTGGTCCTGGGACTATTTGGAATCTCTGATTTATTGTCCTATACCATAATCTAGACATCACAAGGACGTGTCTCCTAATTGACTGCCCTATTTCAGTCACCGAATTTCAACTTAAAAAACTCAATTTTTTGACTAACAGTGGGACATGTGATTCCGTTTGGTTGAAACCACATGTGGCTTCAGTCTTCTTTTTCTAATGTATCCCAAAATCACCAGTCTATATTGTACGATAGCTATTTCCGGGGACTGTCACTGTCTTGCAATCTTTTTCGACGAAGTATGGGCCTGTGTTTCTCCGTCATAAAGCCCTCTGACTTATTAGACGGCTTTGGCTCAAAAATCGGATCAAAACTTGGATCACTGTGTACCAGGGATGTCCTCGATTACATTTAAGTACTTCGAAGAAAGTTTCCCAGATATGTGTGTATTACAAAGCTCCACGTTTTCGTATAATACCGCTTGGATAACCTCCATTACACTGCGGTATGTGAGAAATTGTTTTATGACCCGAAATTCTGCTGACAGTTCCACACTACATTTTATTATTTTTTTTTTCCAGCCGCAGAAAAATGAAAAATTGCCTGTTGTAATAAATTCAACTGCGAACTGTGTCAAGTCATAAATAAAAACGACTCCCCACAGCAACATACGTTCATAAGTCAAAAAGGACTTAACTTCCTGCACAGATACTCATTTCCGCTATAAGTTCGCAAGGACTCGGTGCAGACAGTTTTTATTTTTTGTTTTTGCATTCACGTCACCATCTTAAGGTAATTCTATAAAAAAAAAAGAAAAAAATTTCACACTTCTCTCAGTTTAAGTAGTCAGCACGGTTGCTGTTTAGCCGGCACTTTGCAGGACGAAATGGTATAAACTGCTTTAACTCGATGCACAGAGAAGGGCTTTAAATGAATGGAATGCGAAAACCTTTGGAGTAAGTGCCCAGCTAAGCAGCAAGGGTAATTTACATAATATCCACACATTTCCATTGCATTAAGGATACAACCTTTTGCATCTATAGATCCTGCATTTACCGGCTCGAAGGATGGTAGCGCAAAAGGTGTTGATGTTGAATCAGGAAACATTTTGCTATAAATTTCTCCTTGTCATTTCCACGGGCCAGAGGAGGAAGAGGATGAATAACTGGGCTGTGCTCCATTTATTTACTGATTTGTTAACCATTCCTGATAGAAGAAGTTCACGTCGCCGGGCCGTGAGAAAGGTGGAACAAATCCACAGACATTCGCCAAGGATCGGACGGAGAGCACTCGTAGAGTGTTATGCAAAATTCTCGCAATAAAAACAGATGAAGAAAGTTTTACTGGAGCTGCGTCTTGGGTCCTTTCGGGATGCTACGTGAGATGGAAGTAAGAACGGGCTAAGTTCCGGTCGTTCAGAAGAGCGCAACATGATTTACGCTTGTTTGAGTTGAGTTGGTTGATTTGAGAGTTTTTTTTGTTTGTTTTTTTTGAATTTATTTCAAATGGTCTAGTGGTTGGCTTAGTGCCCTACGCGTTGAATTTTAAAGCTAGTTCTGCTTTAAAAAAAAAAAAAGCCACTCTGGTCACACGAACACTCAATGTACAGACATGGACTCAATAAAACACGATTACCATATACAATGGCAGCCAATAAGCCTCGTGGAAGTATTTTCCTGGGAACCTCGCAGCAGAGTCGATACATTTTAAAATGTGAACTTCGAGTCAGGAGTAGCCAACATTTGACTGACGGAACCAGTCAAACTTAAAGACTTGTTCTGAAGGTAGTCTGAGGATGCTACAACTTGGTTGATCAGAAGAGCTCAGAGGATTCTTTTTGTTTAGGCGAACAAGTCAAGATATCAATAAGAAACTTGACTTGGAATATCCTGAAAGGTAATGAGAGTCCAAAGGGGAGAACAAGATTTGTGTTGGGAACCAGTAACCTTGTTACAAAGCATTGTTCTTGCTGCCTAAAACGTATAGACCTACAGGTCTCACATCGCAAAACTAGTAAGAAAAAGAGGCTGGCTAGATCCCTACGTACTCAAGCCAGTTTGCATATAGGAAAGGTAAATCCATGGAAGCTGCCCTTCACTACGTTATGAAGAAGATTTAAGGACCTTTTATTTCCAAGGAGCAGTCGATAACACTGGCTACAACTCAATAGCAAGAGCTATTAGTAGAAGAAGTATCGAGGATTCCACCAACCTATGAAGACCGAACCTCTTTTTAAGGACCAAGCTATCGCGGATGCCAGAGCGCTTGGTCTGAACAACTGGAATCGAAGGCTACCGTGTCTCAGGCAAGGACTCTTCACGGGCTGGGAGCCCGTTAAGTAAGTAGTATGGAGAAGGGTCATGCGTGAAAGTCGAAGTATCATTTCCGCCTCTGGAGGAGTATCAGTATCTGTGACCGTAGTTAAGAGCAGTCCTTTCTCTCCTTCTGTGGTCTTAGGCTATTGACACTCTTCTCGACCACGTCTAGTGTTATGCAAGGTGCTTTACTACAAGTTTTAGAATGATGCAGCAGAGAAAGACTATCCCTCATCCTTCCGAAACCATTCTAGTGCCTTTTAAAGAAATAAAAGAAGACTGGTCAGGGTAGAACCCATCCCATCAAAGGCACTATTTGAGTTTATTCCACCCTTGACACCTTAACTGGAATTCTGATCAAACCTACATGGACCGCGTAATAAGGGCCATGTGGGCCAGCAGACGTATATATGGGAGAAATTGGGGTCTAAATTCAAGAATGTGAGAGTCATATAATGATGAACACTGCTATAGTTTGGTGGCCTAAAGTTATTGAACGGACGAAGCCAAATATGTATCAAAAGTTCCAGAAAATTACCGCCCCAGTCGTACCAGGTGTACGATAGCATTACCTGGTTTTACACTCCTACCAACCTTTATAAGGAAGCCTACCGCTAGATACACTATTAAGCTGCAGCTAGAGTTCAAGTATAAACCACCTCAGCATGTAAGCAGTTGAAAATCCTTTACTCAATTCAAAAATTAATATCTCTTGCACTATGGCAGCATGGTCTGAGATTACAATTTTGTAAACTATTGTCCCTTGTCCCTTGTAAGATGCAACTAATCTTGTTCCGCCACTGGACTCTTGAGGCCTGATCTGGCTTGCAGATAAATCGATATCTTTGGAAATGTGTTAAATGGTTTTTCAGGCTGAACTACATGCTATATGGTCTGAGACATGGGGACATACAATGGCCTAAGGTATCACTTTAACAAACTTAATCTGCACTCAGATACAGAATGCAGGTTCTTCTTGCAAGATGACGAATCATCCAAGCACATTCCCTGTCAAGTCAATGACTAGTACTATATCTGTTAAGCAGGCGTGTATTCCATAAATAAATATTCTTGCCAGCAGGAATGAAAGGCTATGTGGCTAAGTACGCCTCTTAGGCAGGCATTTTGTGATAGAGACGTATCCCTAGAACTAAATTTGCAGCGAATGTGCAATTTCTTCAATATTTCCAGCGTCTTGAGCAGAACGAGGTAAGGCTCATCGGCTTAAAGTCTGTGGAGTTTGTGTGCGAAGCTGTACCAGCTTTGAGAATGAAAATGGTCCTAGCTACTCTCAAGTTTCGGAGTAAGGACGAAAAATTAAAGCATTCGCGGGGAATGGCCGTCAGTCACTGATTGATACCATGCATCATGCGAGGTGCTTTACTCGGCTAAATGCGGTGGCACTGAACTGGATATGTGCAACAAACTCGAAAAAGCTAAAGCTTCTTATCAGCGTAAGGACCAAGTTGCGACTGTTTCGATCCAATGTAGAATCTGTAATGCTTCATGGGACATCAGTACCAATCGTTATTCGAATGAACAACTTTATGGGAGAACGAGCCAGGAACCTATAGGCATACCTACTATATGCAGCGGAATCCGCTCACTCAAGCAGGCAGAACAGCCGAATGCTTTGGGCAAACGTGCCATGAAACACTTGAGGAGGAATCGGGCTCTCTGGAAGTAAACTGGAAGGAGCTCAAATGTGTTGCAGAAACCCGAACGCCCTATGTCTTCCAAGGAGTCATAAGACTTAACTATAAGGAATATACCATCACACCTGTGTGCTTTGAAAGGGAGCAAGGAATCGACTGTAATTATGCCTCGTTCATTTCAGGTTTCGTAAGTTTTTTGTGAAGCTTGTGGTTCCTGCTACTATGGTGCATCTTTCAGAATCTTCCTGGACCGTGGTGGGTTCTATTTCACAGTACAGCTGACTCCTTCAAGGAAACACATTCGCTTTACTTTCAGCGGTCCCAGTCAGTTGGATCACTTGTGCGCTTGGGGACATTGGGTTGAAGGTTCGGTTGACTACCATATGGATGTCAAGACATTCGAAAGCATTTTCCAGTTGACAGTGAAAATATCACTGGCTTCGCCTCCTGAATGAAGGTCAAGACATTCGAAAGCATTTTCCAGTTGACAGTGAAAATATCACTGGCTTCGCCTCCTGAATGAAGGTCAAGACATTCGAAAGCATTTTCCAGTTGACAGTGAAAATATCACTGGCTTCGCCTCCTGAATGAAGGTCAAGACATTCGAAAGCATTTTCCAGTTGACAGTGAAAATATCACTGGCCTCCGATGGTCAATATGGTTTAACTTTGTCTTCTGTTCCTCTCTACTGGGCTTCTTCAACTGATTGGGTTGGGTTGGGTATATAGCCAGTCGTAGAGTAACTATATTCTATAGCTCCTACCCAACTTCTTACTGTGATGAAGTGCCCACCAATCCACTTCATTTGAAGTAGTTCAACTTTCCAATTGGCCTAGGGTTTATCTTTAAAAGTCAAACTCAGCACTTTTGAATACAATATCCCTCCTTCAGCAAACTCAATTAGTTTCGCATCGAAGGACCTCATAACATCTTGCAATTTCATAATAATTCAACAGGATTCCTTCAACATGCACACACATAGCCCATCTGATTAATTTACTATCCCCCATGGCAACCATTTCAGGCATAATTTTCCTTAATTACATTTTCCACATTCCTCAAAACTTAACTTCAGCTCAGACCAACCAATATCATAATTCCCCCCAGGATATCATGAAATATATACTCGCACACCGAAAGGATGTCGTCTGGATACGTAATTAAATTTCAAATTACTTGCATTCGTTCGAACGTGCTATCCAAATACATATATCATAGTCCAGGCATGTGTAAACGTATTCAGGCCGAAAACACAATTAATTTTCAACTCTTACACTGCTGAAGTGCTGCACTCTGTGCCATCGGCTCCTCTGGGCCTGGTTCAATAAAAAATACGGCTCGCCTGTGTAATCAAGTTAAAACTACCCGAACTGAAACTGTTCAAATTGTTTAAATACGTTGCCAGGACAATCAATTTGCTCGAATGAATAAAATTTAAATAAATTGGTAGTTCGACACACCCACACAAGACGCACATTCTAAGGACACTAAACCGCAATTAACTCATAGCGCCCCAAAGGCAAATGCCTAATCCCATGTTCATAACCATAAATCCATGGGTAAACCTGCAGGCTTATATAGGTAATTTAATGAAACTCCAAACGGCCAACAATCCCCTTTGTGGTGGCATCAATCAGATTAGCCGGTTTTCAACATTTTGACACAAAATATAATCCGCTTCTCCACTTACGTGGACGATGGTTCACGACATCAACGTCAGTCGGACATTTTACGAGTCCTGCGAGTCCATGTAAGCCACCCACTGTGCGGCCAGTCAATGTCCAAAGCTAGAGCTGCACTTATTCCATCAATGGAATCGAACAGAAATATCTGCAAGGACTAACCAATTCGTTTCGGCCACGCATTAGCTTTTGCGAGTTTTATTGCATTCAGTCCTGCTGCATGCAGTCCTTCGATGGTCAAAGCTCAAACGAAGTAAAAACTTTTCAAATCCACAGGGAGGTTGGTTTTTTTCGCAACGAAAATCCGGCTAAGAGCACCCAATCGACATAAATGGATTTCGTACACGAAAAGGCAAAACAAATCGGAAAATTGTGAACAGTTAACAGAAAAATGAAAAAAAAAGAAAAGAGTTGGGAAAATATTTTTCCTCTCTTTATTGGCACAGGACGACAGGCAGGGGTGGAGAACCCAGAACACAGCCAAACATATGCAAACAATGTTACGTCCATGTCCTGACGCCAGGTGAACACGCCAATGACCTAGATCCAGTTTTATTGGTTTGCATACTCACTCATATCCTTTGAAGGACATCCCAAACAAACACACAAGTAAGTAGTAAGAGAATTTCCAAATCAAATTTTAGTCAGTCACGTGGAAGTAATTAGAACATCATCCAACTACTCGTGGGTGTTCCAATTAGTCTCCGCTAATTGAAGCCCCACATGTCTCGCGTCTCCTTGTATATAAAGGAGCGCAGCTTCGTTGGAATTCATCAAATCAATTCAAGGCTTTCAGAATGAATTCAATTCGTGGACTTCTAGTGGCTGCTGTCGTTCTTGTGGTCTTCTGTGCCATGGTACACAGTCAAGTGAGTTACACATATTTTTGTATCCTTATTCGTAAAATAAAATGAAAATTAAAATTTAGCTGACATTTTCGCCATACTGGGGCAAACGGTCGTCTGGAGTGCTGGCACCAGATGCAGGAAACTGCAGGAATGCCAATGAAATACTGAACAACATTTTCAGATTCATCCAGGTAAGGGTATTCCAAACTTAACCCAGTCTTCTCTAAATGGAATCGTTCCAGGCAAAGGCTCAACTTTATTCGGAATGTGGTCATAATCAGTAGACAAGGCTTCCTGGCTCAATGGAAATAGTACCTATAGATGGACATAATCGAATTGTTGGCTTTTACGTTTGTTGTCAATGTTGTTGTTGAATAAATAAAGGCTTTTTGAAATGCAGTGATGGTTTTTTTACTTCAAGGACGAGGGGGTTTAAGTTCTTTCAAATTATTTCCCACAGTCCTTTTCCAACTTTAATGGCCACATGAGTGGCAAGGATGCAAGCAGATACCCGAATCTTTTGTGCAATAGCCTTCAGTTGTTCTCGAGGCTGTAAGTTAGTACATAACATCCCTGCATCACAGGGAATACCCAATGGTGGTATTCCTGGATATTCATTGACACTCATGCAACTACAAATGTACTACCAGATCTCAAAGCCGGCTGGTAGATCTGCTAGTCTATTTCCCTGGAATTGGGTAGTCAATGATCAATTAATAATCCTGGAAGCCGAGGTATGACTGATGACAGCTCTGTGTCACATCCGGCACCCCTTCAGATGTGGCATTTATGAAACAAGTTCATCCGGTTGCCGTAATACTTTCCTTCTGAATTTGGCTTCATTTTGAATAAATTGAGCATCTGTCCTAAAAACATAGACAACTCAGGCTAGATGTTCATAAAAACTTCCAGGCTTCCATCTCTATTGGGTCATTCTACGAAGAAGATATCTGCACCGAACCATGGTTCAATGTCCCATTGGAGTGTCTTTCAAGTGCAATTAAACGAAGTCCTGTTCTGGAAAAACCCGACATTTCTTGCAGATATCAGCCTCTCTTCGCCCATTTAAGCAAATAAACCCAGAACCTCTAAAGGAAGCAGCAGCTCCTCACTGACGACCATCTCCTACCTCTGCTGAGGGCCCGAACATAGGAACATTCTTGCACTTGAACTTGAACGATCCTTGTTAGGAAAAGTTACCTTAGGTATTCTAATTAATATTCCGTAATCCGTGAAAAGTCTCTGCCTGAGATACAGCAGGACTTCACTCCCTTTTATTTCGGGCTCGCTGCTTCGAGTTAACCAGACTAAGCACTCTGGTCTCCCCGATAGCTTTATTCTTCCTTGTAGTCTCGAACCTGGGGGACAGTAATTCGAAGATCCTCTTTGCTGGAGCATTATTGTACATTCGCTCGATGTGGCCGAGCTAGTGTAGTCGATGTATTGTGACTTTTTGGACTACATCCAGATCTCGGTACAGCTCACAGAGTTCTCGGTTATATCTTCTCCTTCATTCGCCCTCCTCCCATTCGAGACCGAAAATTCGACCAGGATCAATGCTTTGTAGAGCGTGCATTTTGTCTTCGTCGAATCTCCACTCCGAGGTAGCTAAACTCCTTTACTACCTCGAAGTTACTGTTGACAATAAAAACGTTTTGTCCTAGCCGGTGTGGACTGACGCTTCCTTGGTTGTTGACAACAGGAACTTGGTTTTGCCCTCATTCACTTCAATCCCAATTTGTTTCGCCTGTTCTTCAATTGCCGTAAAAGGTTCTATGAAGGCGCGCTGGGACCGACCGATGATGTCGATGTCGTTTGCAAATTCGGGCAGCAGGATAGATTTGTAGAAGGCAGTGCTTTCCGTGGTTAAACCTGCCCTGCATACTATCTGTACAAACATTTCAAAGCTGAATTCTATCTACGTAAAGCCATATCGCAAAACTTAGGAGGTTATACATAAAACTTTGACCATCCCAGTCCTCTTTTATGGACTCTAGTTGATCCCAGGACGAGATTCAACAACGAAGTGTACAGCTCGTACAATGACATAAACCTACCTACCTACCAACTGCGCAACAGTTGTCTGAGATGGCTCTGTGCTTCGGAAGGCAGAGTTTTTCAAGTCTAACGTAGAAGAGAAAAATCTCAATTTCGGTGGGACGCACAAATCGGAGTAGACCTCGACTGGCTTAGAGTGAGCTACTGGAACTGAAAAGGATTGGTTGAGACCCAGATTTACCTCGAACTGTAAGGTCATCTAAAAAAGCAAGGAAGAGGCTTCTAGCTTCTATTCCGAAGTACTGAAGAATTTACATCGATTTCTCGATATGTCCATCGATAGTCAGGCCGCCATGAAGACCATCTCTTCCACTGTTGACAAATTGGTGAAATTATTTCCTGAACAGCTCACAGCATGAACCGAACTGGAGAACGAATTAAGAAGCAAATGGTCAGAACAGGATCAAACATAGTGGTTACCTTTCTTCCACTGGGCCTAGCAATTATGAAATCTAACATAGAGAACCCCTGTGTGAGACTAGTGTCACGAAGCCTTGGGGGACTCACAATGGATCCATCGGCGATCCGGGTGGTAGCTTCTGATGTAGTCTCTCCTTGTACTTGTACTTACCTACATCGATTTTACTCTGTTTTTTCAGAGCTCAAAAAGTTGGAAGAAGTGTCAAATGCGGGCTCAATACATGTCCCTTCGAATGTCATAGGAACTTCTTTGACAATGCCATCTTCTTTTATTTTCTGCAGACTGTTAGTCCTTTCGACCAGAGCCTAATATTCCAGATTTTCGAATCAACTGTCTGTTTACGAACACTTTGTTGTGCTCAGTCGCCTCTTGGACATTACAATATGTATCCACTATTTTCGACTACATATTGAGTCTCAAAAACATCAATTTATCTTATTTTGACCAAACATTTGGGGTACAAAAAAGTGTAGGCCCGATGGGTTCCAAAGTAAAGAGGTTTTTTTAAAAATAAGTTCTTCTAGCGAAACCAACCAAAAATCTTATTTTAACTATCAACCATTCTCCGTATTCGCCTGATTTGCCACCGTGGGTCTTTAGGATTTTTAGAAAAATCCATTTCCAGATGAAAGGCCTTCCAAAAGCCTTGCTCCAACAAAGAGCTATAGCATTCATATGGCATGCTTTGAGATCGTCCAAATCAGTGCATTGAGTAGGAAAAGGACTATTTTGAATAAAATAAATCAGTTTTGCCAAAAACAAGACTTCTAGTTCTTCTTGTTTTTAAAAAGGGGTTGCTTACTCGAAGTTTCGAAGTGTTTCAGAGTTTGTACCGCAGTGCTAGTAAAAAAAAACCTTCTTCAACCTTTTGAGGATCTATTCTCACTGTCTACCTGTAAGACAGCGCCGTGCCATGTTTTCAAATTTGAAAAAAAAACTTGTATTCTTAAGTAAGGCTCTCAATGTTATTTCACACAGATTCCCAACCCCAGCCAGTAGGACCTAGGCACCACCCTAACTAAACCCTAACTTTCGTAATTTAATTATTTAAAAGTTATTCCATTAGTTTAGATGACATCCAGCTTTATGGCGGAATTCCCCTCAAGGATGCGCTTGATTTTCGCAAATTAGATTCCTTCACTCACGCGATGCCATGAATCAACCCAAATCCTCGACGAAAACTTTTAAAACCTTCACATGAGCCTTAAGTTTCCAACAAATGTACTGTGTTACCATAATTTGCATACCATGCCAGATGATGAGCATTGTCACACCCCATGCTGTGCGTCTGTCTGTTCAAAACAAACGTCAACGACGACAAGCGTTAAACAAGAAAAAAAAAGAAAAAAAAAGAAGAAACCCACACCGAACCCATGCCAAACCCGTTGAAGTATAAGTTTTTGAGTTTTAGAGACAAAAGCGAGGCGCATGCATAAATTAGCAATGAAATGAATAATAAGCCTTCCGGTTCAGTGAAAATTCTGAATATTCATCCTTCCAGAGGATTTTTGACATTTCTATTCTCCGAACAATGAGTGTGTGTCTTTCGCTGGAAAAATGCGAAAAAAGGACGACGACGACGACGTCGGGGAACACCCCCGCTTGAAGCGTTCCATGCATTAGGATGGAATATGATGAATAAAGGCTGAAATGTTATCCTTTTTTCACATCGTTTAGCAGCAGAAGGCGTCCTTTTTGTTTTTTTTTTTGTGTGTGTTATCCTTTGTTTCAGTTTCAACAAACACACACTGTGTGTGCGCCGCACCCATCAAACGTGTACTGACGTTGAGTTGTACGAACATATGTGGGGTAGGTTTGACAACCCCTAAAACTGAGGGAAATTTTAATTAAGTACACCATTCGCCGCTACCCTTAATATGTCGAGGAAATGTGAGACTCGATGCCTTGTCATCGACTGGCAATCGGTAAAACGCTTCGGTGGATAGCTTAGCACGTATGAGGGACGATGCGAGGGAATATGTTAAACAGGATCTAACTTACTGTGATAATAGAAAAAGGATGTGTTTCTTCGATGGCACGAATGTGTCAATTCTCTGGAAGCAGACAAGCAGAACTATGAAGTGGAATAGGGAACAAATCATGACCCAGAATGAATAACTCTCATTCCTCGGGGAAGTGTCAAGTGCTGTCGCAGGATAAGTTTTCCTCTTGGCAAAGGAGTCTAATGTGCAAATTAACGTGAAGACGCTTTGGAACTTCCTGTGATAGTGTGAACTCTCGGCGACGTGCGCTGTGTAAGGATATCTGGAAATGAAAACTCCCCCTGAGGGCTCTTTTACTGACGGAGATTTATTCAAATTTAGGGATTGATCTCGGATAGGACTACATTCTATTTGTTTGGGAATACACTCCATACTGTCTTCAGAACACTGCACGCAATTCAAAAAATTACAAAGGACCGCATGAGTAGCCGTAGGAGGTACTCTAAGGTTAAGCCAAAGGGAGGGACTACAAGAAATTTCTGGAAATCGCTTGACATGTCCAAGGATCAGCGTTGAAGAAACAGATTCAAATCGTTGAAACTGAATAAGAACAGCGAGCTAGCTGCCTTAGAAATAGGAATATACTCGTACCTATGGGGGATGGGTCAAACATGAACGAGGAATAGTAAAGGGTTTTTCAATAAGGACATAACAATTTTATATTTTAATAAAACACAGAATAACTGAGATATCGAGCTGAAATGTATTCCAGATATAGCACACATGTTGCCTTTTAGAAATAGGATTCGATTTTGTTCATGAGACAACCTGGAGTACATTTGCAGCGAATGATTCTTTGGAACCAATTTCTCACCATTTTTTCACATATATCTGCCGGAATGTTGGCAATTTGACGTTCGATATTGTATCTAAGCTCCTCTAACGATCGTGGTATGTGGCATCATCTTGTTGGGACCACATATCAGTAATATCAAGTCCATCTAGTTTTGGCCAGAAATAGTCTTCCAGCATAACGAACTCCATTGACCGTAACATGACAATGAATTGCATCGTCCAACCAATACGATCCAATCACCCTTCGGTCATGAAACCCACGTTGCACAGTCACTGTATGGATGCAGTGGAGTCTTGTGAGCTTGTCGTGGTGCAATATTGAGTATGGCTCGGTCACCATTAAGCCACAAAAAAGCTTCATCGTTGAATGCGCTGAATCGATGAAATTCAGGATTTTCTTTAAACCTTTGCAGAGCCCCTTCAGAGTAAGTTCGCCTCTTCAAATGGATTCATAGGAATAATAGGATTCGGTTCGGTTCTGATCTTACAAGGGTGTAGGTCAAGATCTTTACGTAAATTTTGCCCAAAATGGACTGAGAGGCTTCCAATTCCTGTGATCAGCACGGAATCGACTAATTTGGCTCATAGTGAACTAAAGCCCTTCCGGATGCGATAGTTTCGGTACTTTGACAGGATCTTTGACTCACTGGCACACGAAAATTTAGTAGTGAATATGGTGATTCGAATGAGTTCACTATAGGACGCCCAGCCTGTCTGGTGGGATGATTATTAGGACCGAAAAGTGGAATAATCGCTCTTAAAGTTGCGATGAACGAGTCATAAATTTGGTATTAATTTTCAATCATTTCCAAATGCGCCTCGTTTATAAACTTCATTACAATAAAAATGTAAACCTTCACTAAGGCTTTGGTATTAACAAATCATAAAAATAGTTTAAGGTTGCATTTGTATTAACGTACAAAATTGTTATGTCCCTATTGAAAATCCTTTATATCTACGTCCAGAAACTACCTCCTCCATACATCAGCTTTGAAGCTGTGGTCGTATACTTGCAAGGAGAGCAATTAAATAGGAAATAGGCATAGGCACTCAGGTATAAACCCATTGTGCTGCACGTGCGTCCAAAAAGGTGTATCCATCAACCTCACCTAATGTGTTTCTAGTGTCCAAACCATCTTGTTTGACAGAAAGCCCTTTGATATTCTGGGGGAAGTGTGCTCCCAAGAAATTGTTTCTTAGGTAGCAGAGGCTGGGGTAATGTCTCAGAAAGCGAATAGTACCTTCGAGGACTTTCTCATCACCGCAGTTTGAACAAATATCTTCTGCGGTCAATCGTCCTCATGTGATTCGACTGAGTGTTGTGCCATGTAATCACTCCTTTGATGGTAGATGCGGATTTTCCTTATTTTTCTTCGGCATCGGCTCGGAGGTTCGTTAGTGGAGAAACGTCACGAGGAGGTGTACTCTTCCCTCTTCTTTGAGACTAAGTGGTGAATGAACTGCTTCTAAGCTGATGATATTCCTGTTAATGTCTTAAGGAAGCACCTCAACACGTTCTAGGGACCTCCTGCAGTATGTTTTCTCTAAGCTTTCTAAATGGACCCCGGAATCAATTCTCAAAAACCTGTCCTCGTCACAAGGAAATATAAAGCTGGTTTCGCAGCTTCATTCCACCTAATCTGAATAGTACCTCACTGGTGCTTACAAACTCGGCCAAACTCTGCCAAACTCGGCCTCATCTTTATCATAATGGCAACCTGAGTGTGGCGTTGTGAATTCTTCTACTCGCCTACTCACGAACCTAGGCCTCATCTTAGGAAGATTTAGGAAGTAAATGGGAATTTCTGCCTCGTACTGCATATTGACTCTATGTGTCCGTCTCTGGGCCCATACTCATCTGGGGGGCAAAGCCAGCCACTGCAAACTCCTGTAAACAGTATGCCCCTGCATCAGGGAAGCCCTAAGAATTACTCCAACTGCGACGAAGGACATGGTATACCTCATGCCTTCGCTTCACATCTATTGCAAAGAAGTGGCACCAAATGCCACCATTCGCAAGAAAGCAATACTTCTGTGGACCGGGAACTCGTTTATTCTTAAGAAACTAGTATCCCTTAACTCTAGGGCTGACGAGAAAGGTGATATAGAGCCTCGCAGTGGTTCCGCTTGCTTCTACATAGAAACCGAAGTAGATGGAGCTGTTTTCTCCCAGATTTAATCTGCGATATGTCCTTTTGCCAACTACATGTTGTATCTGTTGAGGAATATCATGGTTTTTATGGACATTCCAAGGAATCTCGGAACAATTCAAAATTCTTCTTAATTAAGTCTTGGGCTATAGGCCACTGTATAGCCGACGAAATGACACAACTTTGCTGAATGAGGATCTCAACATGCCACTCGGCACGGGTACGTTCTGAATGAAACAAAATATAATAAATCTACGAGCTCGAAATAGGTTTGTCCCAAGCTGGATCTCAAACCCTCCAACAGTCTATTTAGACTAAAGACATGCTCCATCAGCACAATGATAGGTGTTATTACTGGACACTGCATCATCGGAAGGCGTGCTTCCAGCCTTATTCTATCGTCAAACGATTTTTGCAGAAGCTGCACTTACGAGCTGCATCATCTCCTAAGCACCATTCATGCATTCAAGGCTCGAAGAAACCAATATCTAAGAGAATACTTCTTCGACAACCTCCGCGAACTTGGTAACTCAAGCATTAGGCACCTTCAGTGCTTTATAATAAGTTCCTGCTAAGTAGGTAGTTCAACCGCAGAGCCAAAGTGTGGCTGGACCTAAGGATGATGTTGCCTGATCTTTAGGGAGAGTCTCTGAAGGAATCTTCTTTGGAACAAGCTAGTCAACAAAATGCTAAGAAAGTTTGTTTAAAACCCATCCACCTTGGTAATTCCTTTCGTGATAGATGCTGTGACTGGAGTTTTGATGACTTTCCCTTGTTTTTTAAGCAAGTTTAGGACTATGCAACAGAACTGGTTCGCACCAACTATGGAAAAATGACTCATGGCTCTGAAACCAATCAGAGGGTGATAGTGGTGTCATCCTTGAGGTCACCTCTCCTTCAATATTTTCACATAGACATTGAATGCTTGAGAACTCTATCGACCTCTCACAATGGACCTTCCTCTAGTCCAAATCCGTCCTTGTCGAGTGGAGACAACTACCAAAGAAACGTCTTGGATCGCCTAAAGGGGTTTAAAAAAGCCTGCTTACCTACATAGTGTATCTCATCAACTATTGGCTTTCCTCTTAGAAGGCATAATTTTCAATGATCCAGGTTGTATCCAAGTAAAAAGGACTCAGATAGTTGCTGCAATATGTCAGTATTGATCCTGAATAGTTCAAATGATTCTCGAATCGAGCGCACACTATGGAACGATATATCTATTTTATCTATTTTACCCAAACTACACACCACAGATATTTCAATGTATCTTCGGATCTTTAGAGAATTTATCCAACAAAACTGCACACAAAGTTCCACACGAATACCGATGCCAGCAGGAAATCCGAAGTAACTACTACATAAGCTCCACTCATAGCCAGATTAGCACTATAGATGCCAACGAGGATGAACATGCCTTTGGACATGGAAAATACCAAATGTCACTCCAGATTGAAAGTAACCCCCTCATGTGGACGAACAAGGTCAATGCACATCGACCATACACCAGCATACCGTTAAAGGAATCTAAATGAAGAAATCTGCCCGAAAGGACAACAACATCTGCCACGGTTTCGTTTTAATTAACTCTCTTAAGCCGTGACAAAGGCAATCCCTTCCCGACAACACCCCCACAAATTCTGATGGAGTCCTTGCGATTGCATATTTAATGGTATAAACAGGTAGCTCCACGACATGACTCAGTTGTGTTGAAAACACGTCACGTTAGACGCTGGTGGTTGCAGATCCCTCCCTTATCCCAAGGAAAACTTTTAAAATCGAGTTGATTTATAGCAGACTCATAAAAGTGGTTTCGGTCCCTCCTTTTCACCTGACACAGCCATAAACACAGTCACTACACGGACGAAACCGAAAAACATTGGCTGTTCGACTGAAACATACCTATGTATGTACCTATGTCGACTCGCAAGGATCGAGGGAGTGGGCTCTGGCTTTCAGAGTTTTGCTTGTAGTATCCTGGTTTCCTGGTTGTTTGGGTTGTCGGCGTTTTTATGGTTTAGGGCAACATGATAAATAGCATTCTACACGCATACCCTGGGATGTCTATCCTGTATCGACCCGTGTTTCCCTGGCATTCAGTGTGTTGTAAGTTGAGAATTTAAGTTAATTCTTGTAAAACTAAGCCCAATGCGGAATTTATTAACCCTTCCCTGGGTTTTGGTTTGTAGTATTTCCGGAAGGATTTTCCTACTGATTTGCGGAATTTCGAAAATTTCCAGATAGGGATTGGACACACAGCAAAGTACGTCTCGTCTAGACGTATGAATGGCGTCGTATCCCTGCCCGTAAACGATTCAATTTTGATAAATGGATCAGTATCCGTCCGTTCGTGCGGAACGGACTACGTGTCCCGCATTTGAGGGTGAGTGGTACAATGTGCAGGACATACTTTTCAAAGTCACGCTCCAATAATAAAATAATGAGTTTATCTTGGAGTCTTAGCCACACGCATATGTATGTTAATCGGTCATACCTAATGAATTTCTAATTGTGGAACATAAATTAAAAGCGCACTGATGCGTTAAGGGAGGTGGACTTGGGGGTGGGGCAGGAGTGTCCTTTGAGTTACTCACTTTTATTTTGTAGCATGAAATGCAAAAAGAAGAAAACAGAAATAAAGGGAAAGAAAAATGGTATTAAAGCCTTTGTTGATACTTGGATTTCGGGCCTTAAGTTGCTCTGCAAAAAATGCATCAGAAGCTAGACCCTGAGTTCTGAATGGTTTTGTATCCATCTGTCATCAATAGCTATCTGCCATGGAACGATAAAACCAACTTAAGGCTATTGTGCTGGAAATATCGGTGCACGACGGGTAGGAATCAAAATTCCAACGACAACCAAGCAAGGGGATTTGGTTGGTCTGTAGATGTCTCTGACGCTGGACGCATTCTAACCAACTATGGATACAAAACAGAACCACACCACTTGAACGATCCGAAGCAGCTTCAGAAATTATATAATTCCAACGCAAGTTGAGATTGGTTGGTTGGTTGGTTTAGACCGGCCCTCGATGAGGATGCACTTAGACCAGAGAAGGTCTATAGTAAGGTGGGTGGGTCACCCTCTTACTCCTGGAACCATCCGCTCCTTTTTATGAAAAATCCAATGCTAGCCATGCAGGCGGTGTTCAGATGATTGAGATCGTTGAAAAAGTATTTACCTAGTGTGGCCTTTCTAATGTTGGCAAGTGCATAGGAGGTGACAGATGGTCTCCTCTTCTTCCTCATCCCTACAGCTTCTGCAAAAGTCATTGTAAAGGATGCCCAGTCTTTGATCATGCCATCCTATAGCACAGTGGCCGGTTAGAGTATTAGCTATCATAGAGAGGGCTCTTCTCGTGTGTTTTAGGAGTCCCGTGGTCCTATTTTCGTTTAAGATTGGCCATAGCAGTCTGGCAGTGTTGCAATAGTCAAGCTGTTGCCAACAATGGTTGGCCACCCTTACTGCGTCGGCGTTGATCAGGTATTTAGCATACAATATAGGCACCACGATGTCGGTGACTTATATGCTATCTAACCCAGAGGAACCTCTTCTATCCAATGCGTCCGCTTCGCAATTTCCGGAAATATCACAGTGACCTGGTACCCAGCAAAGGGTGAGGTTATATTGTCCAGCTATATCGTTAAGAGATACGCGACAGCCTTTCACTGGGATTGATCTCATAGTGCTGGATGCGAGAGATCCAGTCAGTCAGCTGCTTGACGAATGGCATAGATTTTGGCTTGAAATACGCTGCAATAGTGTGGGAGGTTGAGTGAGAGGTTGATGCTTAAGTCCTCTGAGTAAACTCCGTCCTCAGTTTTGGATCCATCCGTAAAAATTGACACCGATTCGTACTACAGGATCTCAGGTTGAGTCCATTCGGTTCTGTTAGGTAGTGAGATTTTGTAGCCATTATTGAAACTGTGTTCGGCGGGCAGGTGGTCGGTGACCTGTGGGAGATGACGATGGTGGCATGTCCTGTGGATTGCTCCTTCCATTGATTAGAGCTTCTTAGCCTGATTGCTGAGCAGGCAACCAGATTCACTATGCTAGTATACCGGTTTAACGACAGAAGACACCTCTGAATCTTGACGACTGGAACACCATTCGAGTTTTGCACTCCACAGGGTCTACTCTATGGACCCGTTGAAGCATTAGCAATGCCATATACCATTTTTTATGACCATTTGGGCTCTTTGTAGTGCCTTTTCCAAAAACTGTGATCTGTCATCTTATAGACCCTTGACTTCAAAAATCGGTCAAATTGGCCGAACTTACCGGGCAGAGCAAATCGCCGAAACAAGAGCTGTGTGTGAGGTTGCACCGTCCTATTGGAATCACATGTCCTGCTGAAGTCACAGGACAGTCTGAACCGTGTTACCTACGGCGTTACCACCATCTCGGCCGTAAACGGTGCATCATGTAGTGACTTTGAGTGGATGTATGTAATTGTTCTTCAATTCAGCTGCGCAGTGTTTGTTTTCCTTTCCAAATGAGCCTTGTCGCTCATGATAAAAGCGTTAAGGTAGTTCAGACCCTAAAGGCGAACTGCATGCAGCAGCCGTTTGAATTTTGAAAGGTAAAAATTTTCAACGTATTATGGGCGTGGCACGTCGTCCGATTGGAATCAGCACTGCGAGACCTTCTGGCGCCTCTTTCCTCACATGCTGTTCCAGTCTCTTCGAGTCGAGTGGATACACATGTTATTGTTTGACCATTTGGCATAGGAGAGTCGGATATAGTATTCGGAGGATTATATGTACCAGTGTACGCCTGATACGTTTTGGGCCACTTTGAACGTACAATTCAATTCGATTGCAAACTAAGTTTTCAACTGGACTTACACTTGACCACACAAAACATAAACTGAATTCAAGAACTTCTTCCATTGTCACCTACTTCCAATGAAGAATATTCAAAATCTGCTGAGTTTTCCTCAACTACACTTAATTCCTGAACCATTTATGCACACACTATACATAAGCCACGTCTGCACTTCGGGCTACATAAGCTAGATCGCCCCAACCAGATGCCTGTCCCTAAAAGCCAGATTTCACAAATTCGTAGAACTCAGTTCTCTGTTGATTTTATATTAAAAACACACATTTTTGGTTCATTCAAACTGAAGTCAACCAAGGACATAAGACCAACTACCTTCCTTCCTCAACCATGACTCCTCTAAAAAAACAAAATTTTTGTTTTACATAAATTACATCTCTAATGAGAAATGCAAATATGATACCTCTTCCGCATGCGAGGACACCCATAACTGTCTGAAACGTAAGGACCAAGATACAGATACCTAAAAGGATATCTCCCCCAAACTGTTGGTGCCACTATACCTACCTTGTCTAAGGAAATCTAATACATACAATTGAAGCACAGTAGTGGTCCCAACTACTCCTTGCTAACTTTTTAGCAAGTACCAAACCATGAGATACGATTCGGGTAACTCGACTAATTGCAAAAGTTTCCTCTTCCACTGCACTCTCCTTTCAAAGTGTTGCACAAAAACAACAGAAAAAAAAATCGTTCTAAAGCAACAGGACGAACATTTAGTGTTGCTTTTAGTTCTTACATATTTAAGTTACATTTACTAAGGGTTTCTTCCTTAAAAAAGAGACAAAAAAAAAACCAAACTTTGGTAGAAAATAATTTATTCAACACTCACCTCCTGGCGTTGGAGAATTTCGAAGGAAAACTTGCGTCCTTTTTCACGAAACTAAATAAAAATGTTTAAAGGACGTTAGTGAGACATTTTTAGAACAAAGTAAACCAGGGAGATACTTGGCAGCCAATTAGAGCAGTTTGTGTTTGTCTTTTAATTAAATTCGCATTTAACACAGTAGTAGTCTGTAGCGTATCCTTGCTGCTCAGGATACAAAATAAATGCAGAAACTATTGGTAACCTCAAAGCAAATTGTGTGCTTTTTAATCAATCAATGGGAACACTGTTGTTCAATATTTGTTTCGGCCAAATACCAATTGCATGAGAATCCGATTTCAAATATCCAGGATACTCCATTATTTACAGTTCTTTGTTTGTTTTTTTTTTTTTTTTTTTTATGGAAATCGGATAACAATCCTCAGTGTGTACATATTTGAAATGGAAACGACCACTGAACCTCCTGGGTCAGCGAATGGGGAGAGGAAAATGTATTTGTTCTCAACGTGTCGAGTGTCATGTGTCACTGTAGCTGTTTTGTTTTGAATCGAAAAAAGGACAAAGCGTTGGAATTTTAAAAATTTTTGTTTTCGAATAAACAACCAAGGAAATGTTTACATAAAACGGGGAGGTGGCTACCTTTTTGAAGATTAAGTAGATTGATGGTGAATCCTTTCGTTTTAATTACCGAGGTTATGTCGGTCGGTTGAGGTGAAGGAAGGACATGACATCACTTCGACAGAGAAGGGCTTAAGGATCCGACTTCGGTTCGGATTTGTGGAAATATTTCATATCTAAGCATATATGTCTATTTATTGTAAGTTAAGGTATAAAGAGTGGGTATGTCCGAAAGTGCAGGGAAGGATGTTGCAAGTGGAACCGACTTTAGATACGAACAAGCGCTAACACGAAGCCTCTCACTACCAACTCCTACTCTACACCTCCACGGGGTGGCTGCTGGGTACCTAGGACCTCGACTGGAGGTAGGGTAACCCCAGGTCTGTAGGGATCTCCAAACTGAGTCAGGGTATTGGAAAAGAGTTGGTGGCGGATGAACCCTTAGCTGGCCAACGGCAGCGATCGCACCCCCGAAGCGAAACACGAACTCCGGAATATCCGGCCCCGTGTCCTAGAAGTATCAAATGAAACCGGCCCTCCAGGTTGTGGATTGTGCGTCGGGGTAACTTCCCTACCACTGAAAAAGTCGCTAGTTACGAAGCAACCAAAAGTCTCGGATAAGGATGATCCTACTGTTGACGACCCCAGCAAACGAAACAAGGACAACGACCTTCGGATCTGCACGTGGAATGTTCGGACCCTTAACAGCAGAGGCTGCTATAAAGCAGATATCACCGCCATCCAAGAAGTGCGATGGGATGGGGTGGCCAAAAAGAGGATGAAAAACTGTGACATACATATATTATTTGATTTGTTGTAAGCGGCAGACTTAGAAAAGAAGTCTTGAGCTTTGTGCACAAGTGAGCGTTTTATGACAATCTGCATCAAGGCTCGTTGACTGCTTTTGACTACTATACTCGAGCTTAGATAGGTTTTTAGAATGTAAAGACCATTCACGCAATGGGAAGGACCTTGGAAGCACAGTTGCCTCAAAATGAAACCCGACTAAGATGACGCGAGTGCAATATCAGCTTTCTTCTCGTAAGTGGGAGCAGATCTTAGTCAAAGGTTAGCTTCAACCAAAATAGCATTTATCGGTCTAACTTTTAGAAGTTGTTGCCTCTTGGACAACCGAAACAGAAAGGGTGACAGACGATCACCATCTTAAAGTACTAAGTTTGGTAGGTTCTCGGGCTAACTCTTGACGAAGAACTCAGCTGGAACTCTCGTTTCACGAAAACCATTGACAGAGCCAGGGTCTCCTTATGGACTGACAGAAGTTTAATTGGTAAGAGTTGAAGTATATAACCTCAAAACTATGCTGTGGCTTTATGCAGCCAAAGCCAGACCAATTGTCACTTATGCAGCACCGGTATGGTGGTATGGGGAACGAGGACGAAGCATCAGCAACGATCTACTTGGGTTTATCACAAGCTCGGTTACCATGAGAGAGCTCTAATTTTTAGGGACACCGCAATAGATCCTTCCGTGGCCGCATTGATATGGTAACATGCTCCTACTTCACACTGATAATGTACTCTAGTTCGGTACTTAAATTTAAGACTGTATTGGCATCTAGGACTTGGATCAACGATAGATCCATGGGGAACCCTAAACAAAGGCTAGAGGTTGGTTCTGGTATTAGTATAACTAGGTGAGCCTGGATGGTTAATGGTGGCTTTTCTGACAGGATGCCAAGGTCTCCAAAGCGATATACAACTAGGCATGTTTTTCTAGATCAGTCTTGGAAGGAATTGGCATGTCCTCACTGCTGCTTAGAGGATTTGTAGGTAGAATCCAATTCGATGGCATCTCCTGAAAATCAGAATTATAGGCATAGCCCTCCATTAGACTAGAGGGCGTGATGACGTTATGCTAAGGATGGAAACGAACAGCAGATTTTTACCTCTAAACATTCAAGTCTACTGTTCGTAGAATCATTGGCCATACAATACTTGAATAGAGGTTAAAAGGTGTAAGGACTAAGTTTGCGTTGCCCATAGAAGTGAAAGAAGTAGCTAGCAGGTCCGGCGGCTATGTAGTAGACTAAAGCTCATCAAGACCAGCTCATCAAGACAGTGCTTGCCTCATCATTGGAGAGAGTTTGAGAATGAGAAGCTGAAAGCTTTCCGATATCTATTTGCTTCCTGGGGATAGCTAACATAGTATGAAGACTATAAAGGAACACCTTGGAGACTTGAGATGTCTTGCCAGTACTTTCCACCCAACGCAAGAAGCGAAGTCAACCTTTGGAGCCTTGGTCACATCACACTAAGTCCTTGGATGCACGACTTAGACAGTGACTCCGATTATTACTAAATATCTGCAAAGGTATGGGAATCAGTACCTAAGACTTGTTCTGGCTCGACCATATCTGAAACTAGAGCATTACCAGACGACGAGTCAGGAACCTAAGTATAAGCAGCATCATATAACCACTTTGGAGTGGATCGGTCATGCACCTTGAAGGTTCCAGTTTCATACTCAAGATGGCAGAATAGGACGTGTCGACTGAAGACTACATGAGTCAGGACAGGGTATGAGGCACTTCAGACTTATAGGTCTGTCTTCCTTGCAGCATGGTAGGCGCAGTGACCGAACCGTGAAATTTTGAAGATGTGGTTTTTGTAGGACCATCTAGCCTGAGAACAATTAAAGCAAATACGTCCAATTGAAATTCCATGCAATTGAATTGGTTTTAATTGAGTTTACAGCTTCGGTTTGTCGCCTGTCGTGGTTGAAGCTCAACCGACTCTGTTTGGCAGCTGTCACCTGAACTACATGCATCTGGATGGAGTTACAAGAAACAAAGTTCACACCAGGCATTTATATTGCACTTCCCACTACGGTTTCCGAATCTCCTCAACCCAATATGGGCAAATGGAAGGTCCTGGTCGAAATATGTATTGGTTTTGTCTTTTAAATCAGCTCCCGAATAAATCAAACGCAAGTTGTCTCCTTGCACTTCGAGTGTCCATTTGTTGTGAG
Organism: Xylota segnis; assembly: GCA_963583995.1. NCBI lineage: Eukaryota > Metazoa > Arthropoda > Insecta > Diptera > Syrphidae > Xylota > Xylota segnis. The sequence goes on along the minus strand of OY757237.1, from coordinate 128,425,588 downwards.
TCCCTACGAGTAGTTTATATGAATCAACACTAATTGCAAAATCACAATTAAAGCATCCTTCAAGCACACATGTATCCCTGATTCTATCAGCACTTTCGAATCTTGAACTCCTTCTCCCTCTCCCGCTCTCTGTTGCCGGATAGAGCAAAACTGTATGACAACTCACACAATCCACACGCACAGCGAGGACCAAAAGCACAAGTTCTATTGAAACACACACTGGACTGTCAAAGAGGAGGCCATCCTCAAGCAAATGCCTCACATTGTGCCCAGCATCCTGGTAGATGATTTGAATAATGCATCTCGCATACACACTCCGTACTTGGGGGGACATTTTCTGGTCAGGAAATGTGGTCATGTCGTGACTGGTAGACCATTTAGGGTAGCACAAGCAAACTTTAAGCCCATTGCCACCACCAAAAGGTTACGGAATGTCAATTGAGGACAAATACGTGCCACATGTTGACAACTGAAACCACAGGAGCGCATGCATTGCATACCCTCCACACACACACACACCCTAGGCAGGGAGTTTTGTTTGCCGGCAAACAACAAGCTCCTATTAGCTGGACGAGGAGGTGTTTGTCGGGTCAACTGAAGGAGGGCCGTTCCAAAACGATTGTATCATGTTTACGCAGTTTCCAACAAGGAAATTCAATTACCTGTTTGGGTTTTCTACAAGAAATTGGCAGAAGTTTGGTGCTTTCCGTTGATGCTCCTGCTTAATGTAATCAAAAATTAGAGAAAAAGGGGGACTCAGTTTGTTTGAAATAAAGCTGGGGGTATCCTGCGGTACAAAGGGATCCTTTTAAGTGCAACTGAGAGGGAACCACATCTGTGCGGAGGCGACCCTACTTGGAAATGCATTATTTTAAGAGCTGCAGCTCCTGCAACGGATGAACTATAGTTCTTTGTTTCATTTACTTGCAGGATATTGTTAAACATAACTGTCGTAGGGTATGTGCCAGCTTGTTTATAGCTTGTGACTTTCAGTATAGCCTACCCATAGTAGGAAAAGTACTCGAAGGATGGGGCTCATTAATCTGTCAACATTAAGTGCGGGGCAGTTGATGGTGCTCCTCGCTCTACTTTTATGAAAGTCTTTGAATCTAGTCCCAAGAAAAGCAGGCATTCAGGGCATAGTCTCTTAGGCATAGCACCGTTCTTAAGTTGGTATTTGAATGCGCAATAGCCATAAGAGGGGATGTGTGATCTCCTCCGATACGTGAGGGCTACATTCTCAGAAGGCCAGAGAGAACGCCTATCGTTATTCTTCACCGCGATCTGCTAAGCCTTAAAATGTCCCCCGATTTTCTTTTCTACGATCTAACATAGGACACAAGGCCTAAGACACCCTATGCACAGCTTAGTTGAATCATTTTAAGTCAGCCATGTTGATGAACCTTTCTAGAATATTCTTCTTAGCAGCACAGATCGGTGGCTTTAAAGCTCTAACTGAGTTGGATAGTGGAAGCTCTGATCCTTTTAGGGCCAGTCCGTCGGTGTTTTCGATTGTCTGACAGTGTTTCTTACGAAACTTAGACCAGCGTCCAAGTATCCAAGTACCCAGCACAATCTGACACATAATGTCCTGAGCATTGTGAGCTTTAGATTTTCGTGCTTTAAGCTCAGTCTGACTATCGATGTAGATAGCAATATTCTTGTCCTACTGTCAGTATATTGGGATGTCATACCTCAGTTTATAAATACCAAAGCTTCTTGTGACTGACAGGTAGACCACTAAAGGTTTAGGTACCAATAAATGTATAGTGCGTACCGGATCGATCAAGTTTGTGACCCTCTTCATTGCCAGGGATGGCATTATATTCTACGACACATGTTGGTGCGGTTTTATTGCATACAGCTAGTGACAGGGGAGTTCCAAACCATCGTAGACTAAAAGTCAAAAAACATGAGACTTTTTAGACCTGCTTGGCTATCTGATAAAATTAGTATGTGTGGTGCTCAGAGGTTTATTCTGGCCACTCTCTGGTTCGAAAGCAAACACTTCTGCTTTGCTTGAAAGATTAAAATAGAGTATCGTGATGGCGTACAGATAATTTGGTACTATTTGGAGGATCTAAGGGATCAGTGACAGGGATCAGATTGGCAGAAATAATACTTCTGCTAAACATAGAGTGGCAGTCTATCAGTCAATACCTTAGCTATCAGCAGCAAGATTGAATGACTCCAGAGATGCCCCTTTCAATTGTGCTAACAAGATGCTGCAAGACATCTAGCTATCGGGATAGTGAAGTTTATAGTTGGACTAGCCAGTCTCTAAGAGTCTTTACTCTAAGTTGCATAATAACTGGGGACATCCGGAAGCTACAGTGATTGGCTTCTGTATAAGGATGGCTCATCTGATGCATAAAATTGCCATCAGATTTGAGAAGTCATTGTTAACTCTTAAGACTGATGGGAGATCACTAATGCTTCCTTAACCTCCTCGTCAAGTTTTCGAGCTCATTAGCCCACCATGGCGAGAGAGTATGGTGAAACATCTGCTTTTCAGTCAGACAGTGATATCACTCCATTTAGGTCAAAAACAACGAGCTAAGAGTTGAGTACCCATAGTGTACATTCCAAAACCTACTAAGACCTGAATTTAGTACCAAAGCGCGGTGAAATGAAGCAAAGTGGAGCAAAATGGAGTATAGCGGAGCAAAATGGAGCAAAGCGGAGCAAAATAGTGCAATAGTGAGTACTTAGTAGTTTTCCGGTTAATCGTAATCCAGGTTTCTGAGCTTCGTAATCGCACAAAACAGTTCTCTTTAGACGCCGTACTCTAATGAAAGTTCAAAAATGCATGGATTGAAGGAAAGTGCCACCTTTGTACTCCCAATGGCTAACAAAATAAAAGCATCCCATTCGACACCACAGTTAACTTAATGGGCAAACATCCTTCAACCAACATATCCACAACCGGTCTCATGCGACGCAGTATTAAGGACCAGAAGTAACTAGGACCAGTTTGTCACTGTCACGGATAGGGTACCGAACCCATTGCTCTCACACGACCCAACGTTCTCAGTACTTTTTTTATGATTTACTATTTTAGTTTTCCCTATCTAGGGTTTCCCGTGCAAAGGATATGCAAAGAGATACGTATGTTGTGGTCGTGCATATATTTTGTTGAATTTCAACATCAAGCACCGACTTCAAGGATCCCACGAAGGAAGTAGTTGTACACGTTTTGTGGATTCTCCACATTTTGTGTTTTTCGTTTCCCCCTTTTGCGAAGTCTCCGTTGAATAATGAGGATTATAAGCCACGACGAGTACAAAAACTCCATCCAAAGTTGAAAATCTTATGTTATGAGCATGGGTTTTCCAACGTCGTACTTCAGTTTTGGAAACAGGAACAAGACCATTAAACAGTAATACATGCTAAAGCGTGACTGACCCGATTTCTTCAAAGGATGCACCCTGCACACAGGTAGCAGATAGCAAAGGGAGTTTCGTGTAGAAATTATTGTTAATTGCACACGTTCCACTCGGGCATTAAGTGTGCGGGTGCTGGAAGGAAGATAACTTAAACTTGGTTAGGAAAATAGGAGAATGTCCCCGCGTCAGTCCAGTGTTTTAGATTCACGAGTTTGCCATCGCTTGACCCAGATAATTGCAACCATTAGTGTTTTAAACGTTTCCTGGGTTAAGGAGGAGGCGACACTGTGGTCTAATGACGTGGACGTTGTAGGAAAACTCCCACATAAGTTGTGTGGTCATAATTTCTTTGTCCTTATTCCACCAGCATCCCTACGGAGTCTGACGCTTTGTAGTTATCGTCGTCGATAAAAATAAATTAATTCAGTTCAATGGCTTGGAAGTCTAAAAACAAAAACACTTTGGGGTAACGAGAACTGTCTGAACATATGGATCCTTGGCCGGAAGCAGCAGGTATCCTTGGTTGGTAATAACAATTAATTAGGCGTACTTATGAGAATGGGAGTGCTCTTGTTAGCCTTGAGGTTGCTTGGGTTTTCGACAAATATTATGTTTCTATGTCAGAGACTGCCTTAAGGACTCCTGGGTAGCGTATGCATCTGTGAGTTCATTCACTTTTGGAAAAACTTCACGCACACGACAAGCAAATTTTGTATTCAAAGAGAATTCGAAGGTAAATTCGTAGGGATGCTGCACAAGGTCAGTGTCTGGAACTACACAGCAACCTTTCCATCATTTTGTTGAGTCATGGACGGTCTTTTTTTTTCTCAGCAAGGACGATGTTCTCCGCATGGTTTCAACACGTGCACTTAGTAAATGCGGTAGGATTCAACATTTTGAAAGGGTGACATGCGTTTGTATGTACAAAAGAGGAAGATCGCCAAAAATTTAAAAGGACTCTTCAAACGATGACTGGACGGAAAGCGCTGGATTGATGTAGGGTCATCCAGCAAGAGGTAAAAATCGATCTGCGTGGCTAAAAGGATTATTCTTGAGGGGATCATCAATCTGGATGACTTAAAGTAGTTCAACTTGGGAGGCTAAGGGTTTCAAAGCCTTGTAGCCTATGTAAGATTTGGGTGAACCTGGAGAAATAATGTAATTGACCAGGTCTCGGTTAGTACCTCCGTTTGTATTCAATTAACCAACTTGAAATGTAGCCAGGGTCTTTTTCTTCTGGATTGGCATGCAGTCCCCTACAAAGCATCATCTTTGGTGTCTAATCGGGATACAAAAATCTAGTGAATAGCGTACGAAACCCAGGGTACAGCTTCTCTGTTATAAAGAAGTGTTTAGTGACAATATACTCTTTGAAGTTTGTCAGATGTTTGGAAGAGAACCTGTGATGTTGTCTATGATTCTCGAGGTGGGACCGGACAAAAACTTGAAGGACTAGCAATACAGATTTCGAATAACTTGTCGCTGACATATCTGGTCCTCTAAGTCGTCTAAGGAATACTTGGGAAAGTCTTAAGGTAGCTTCTCTCAAGCATCGGCTTAAGGTTTCTCATAGTTCTTTCACGAATAAAGGGTTCCTGGTGTTTTACTTTCTGACTATTGCTAGGTGTGCTTCGAGTGATATTCAGACATTTAGTCGTTTGTCAAGGGACACCTAACATCCCTAACATACTTTATCAGTGATAATCTGAAGATCGTCCCTTAGGTACTCCGAGAACCCCGATATCACTGTGTTTGGCACATTCTGGGAATGTGTCCTGGATAAAGGCAGCTTGCAAAACTTGGCTTAAACTACGGATTAACAGTTTCCATTTGTATCACTGGTTTACGTCTTCCCCGAGGAAAGAAGCTATCTTGCATTTGTTGACTATCCATACCCAGTCCTGATACGGTCCCTAACAGTAGACAGTCAAGGACATTCGTGGAATCAAAGAAATACGCGAGCATCTTCTTCTCTTAGAAAGAAAGTCCTTAGATAAAGTTCATTGAAGACTTAGGCTGTCTTTAAAAGCCAAACACTTGATGAGTTCCACTAGAGTGAGCTAATCCTGCGATACTCCTTACCAGACCTCCATCAATCAGATTCCCTAATTACACATTCTATCAAAGTCTTCCATTAACTAAACATTTTCTTTGAATTCAACAACGTCTCCCAGGACTTCAAATCCGAATCTAACCTCAACACCTCGCAAGAGTACGATTCCTTCTGGTTAAATGCCTTTCAAGACCGATGAGCAGATTCATCTGTGCAGATCCAAGCCCTGTGATATTAATTACTTTGTCTTTCCGCCTCATTTGATCGAATCCTTATCGTTCGAAAGTGCCACCCAACGCATAGGTACGAGGACGAGTAACTAAATGGCATTATGTGCAATAGATTGCGCATAGCGTGTCGGGAATGTCAGTGGAACTTGGCAGCTTCCGATCCAATGTATACGTCTTAGGAGCAACTATCGCAGCCAGACATCAATTCCTCTTCTATACAAAATGCCACGAAAGGAAATTTCCTCTGCTGAGACAGCACTTGACAGTTACGAGGGAATGTAGAAATTTGTTTTGGGCGATAAAGATATGCAGATGCACAGGCACTGGCACAGGCATTCCTTCGTCGTCGCCTGGTTGTAGTGTTCAATGGAATTTATTGAAATTCTCTTCGGTAAATCCTTTTCTTGGAGAAATTGGCTCGCATGTGGAACACTTTTGCATTAGCAGCTGACGCAGCTGCAAGCTTTCATAGAACCATGCGATAAGGTTCAATCGTCGATATGGTTTTGAATTTCCTTCAGAAAGGATATTCGTTTGAGTGCATCTGCTGAACTGTAGGCACCCGGTGAAGGGAATCGCTTCACATTTACACGATTTGACGATGCCGATGATTATTCGATGGAAGGATAACAGGACACTTTCCCCTCGGCAGATTGAAGGATGCAAGTGGGCTGCAGGGTGTTGGGTTTAATTAAGACCGAACACACACACACACACACACACACATAGAAGGAGAAAGCTTTTATTGTTGAAGTGCCTATTGACGGGTCGCTGTCATCTATACTTTGGCATGGTTCACCCCATGTACACCCGCTGTGCCGGCGATGAAGAGCATGTGTGTCTGGAGATATGACTCTGACTTTGAGTTTGAAACAATATGCGAGATGGAATGGAATGGAAAGAAGAAGAAGAAGCAGAAGACGAAGAAGGATGACATTTGATGTGTGTGCACGTTATTGTACTTTTCCGATCCTTATGGCTGCAAGGAGTTGTGTTCGACGACGAACGATGGGAATATGGGAATAAAAATGTCAAAATTTCATGGAAGGATAAACGCCCAAGTGTTTGCACTCATCCGGAAGGGTTGTTATTCATTTCCAAGCTAATTTGTACTGCTTTTTGCAGGATGGGGATTTGCACACTTCAATGAGTTGGTGTTTATTACCAGAACTTGAGCACTCGTAGTCATGCGGAGTCTTGTACGATTTATGGAGAAACTAGCTTGTATTGAAGGATAAACAAGGCTGGAAGATTTATTCCCATGGTGGTACACGAGGACTTAAACGATTGGTGAAATCACGTGATCTTGAAGCACAAAATCTTTGCCTTGAACTGAAGAAATGTTAAGGACCCTCCATCCCGGCCCTTAGAAATCGTTCATTTCCTCTGTTTAAAGTCGAAGTTCGACGGGCGAACTCGTCTTGAGATGTTGATGGTTTTCTTTAGAGCTTGTCAAGTCCATGGGTTGTGGTACAAAGCAGGGATGAATCCAATGAGTTTCTCTGGAACTTGCTACCGGAAATCAGTAGCAACTCCTTAATCTGGAGGAGACAACTGTGCCACGCATCCCCAGTCTTTTTTTTTTTTTCTTTTTCCAATTCGAATACTTGGCCGAAATGTCAGGAAAGTCACTATTTATCATCCTGAAATTCATAACAACCTCGGGGTGGTTCGGTGAGACCATGTAGCTACCCTAAAGCTAGAAATCAACTTTGTATTTCGATTCAGGTATACCCACGATAGGGGCTCACAATCGATCCACTAGTGACCCGACTATCTATCTTCTTCGTTCCTAAAGCTTCTAGAAAAATTTTTTTACGCTGGACCTTTAGGTTCCTTATTGCGCGTGACAGGAGCATAGCAAAGTGACCATGGATGAGCAATTCACTGCTTGCCAGGGCACAAAGTACGTTTCCTACAATAGTGTGCCTAAATGGTGGGACAAAGTTGCACAATACAAGAAGCCTTGGTAATATTCAGTCACATTAGAGCGCGGTATCCTGATGTGGAGTATATCGCAGATGAATTGGTGACGTAAAGATTAAGAAGCAAAGCGGTGAAGAGGGAGCCCTGAGGCAACCTGTTGTATAGCTTTATTACTTTGCTTTTGGTATCATTGATTAGGACTTGGAACGGAGGATTCCTCAGACAAGGGATTCCTCTCAGTAGTTTAAAGATATGTCCATCTTCACAAAAAGGGATGCAAACCATGTTTAAATCGACAAAAATAATGGTTTGAGCCGATCCTCAAATCCTGGATCAATGTGTGACGTGGTCCGCATTCCCATGAAGTCCGCCTTTTTTGATGGATACGATCTCGTCTGATGGTAGGGTTTATTCGACTTAGATTAGACATTGAAGTATTTTGTAGCAAGTTCTTGAGAGAGCTATAGAAGGGTGACATATAACCGCGTCTCTAGGCTCTAGGCTTACCGTATGTGCGAAGGCTATGATTTCGTGTAAGAAACTCCGGGTAGAAGGACCTGCTTTTTCCTGATTCTACTGCCGAAAGAGAGGTGCTAACTTCTTCACTATGATGACTATGAACTTCAAACTATGATGACTGGGAAGTGTTGGTCTTGAGGTTCCTCAAAGCCCTATTTATGGCGCCACGAGAAACATCCACTATAGGATGGGTCACTTCTTTAGCGCAGAGATATCTGTCTGAGGTGAAGCTGAGGGTGTTGCCCATCAAATGATCTCAGCAGTTCTTTGCCAGTCTCAGGGTCTCCCGATACCTTAAAATTGGCATATAGTCGGCCACTTTCCTCGGTCCATCTAGGAATGCTCTCTTTGAGCAAAACTCGGGGAATACGTTTTTAGAGAGTTGTCCGAAATATTTCTACAAGTCGACAGTTCTAGGCTGGCAATGGTATAAACCATAAGCATGTGGACCCTGGTGGAGTTTTATTAAGGCTTGTGTAGGGAAGTAGTAAGAATACCCTGCATTCCGATGTGGGTTAGGTGTAGGTGTCTTGCATCAAAGTTTACTAAAAAAAAACTACAAACAAAGAACACTAGTTTGGTAACCTCTTCACCATCTCTGAGAGATAAAGGTCTTTCTGTCGTTTGGCTCGAAGATGAAAAGGCGGTGGTTTGAGTCTTTCCATTGAGTCCGCATATAACCATTGTCATCATGGATTTCAGTTTTCCACAAGTGATGGTGGCTGTTGAAATCCCCGACGACAGTTCCTCTAGTCTAGACGACGGTTCCTCTAGTCAAGACGACAGTTCCTCTAGTCTAGACGACAGTTCCTCTAGTCTTTTGGTCATCGTTTGGTGCAGTATGCTGCTCTTGGATGATGGCTACTTGGATGTTGTTTGTCAGTAATAGTTAAGATTTTGGATTTACTTCTGTGACCTTAAGTTGGTTGGATCGAACAGAAGATTCGATATACATCGTCAGTTTCAAGAGACCATTCGAGTTGTACAGGGATCTTAACTAAACTACCATCAGTCTTCTGTGATGGATAGAGACGTAGAGCTAGAAGACACTAGCTCTTTTCTTATAGTCGGTATGAAAAGCCTTCGTATTGAAAGGTTCTCGGTAGACGGTTCTCATTTGTTTGACAATGTTGTTCAATTCAGGCATCAGGTTGAGGTATAGACTAGACAGCAATCACATATTGTCTGAAGCAAACCTAGTTAGAATCTATGACAGTCGCCTCCAATCTGTCAGTTGTCTGTCCCACACATTAAGTTGGTTAAAAGGAGTTCGTTACCTCTCAAGAAGTTCCTACACACCGCCGCCTTTTGTTCCTTCAACCATGGAACCCACTGTCTCACCACGTTACTGTGAGCTGTACAACTTAATAAAAGTATGTCATGCGTTCTTCATCCACGTCGCTCTTTGACAGAAGAAATGTGTGTGTCCAGACATCCTGCAGCATTTTCTCACATCCTGGAAGGAAACAAAGGTTAATTTCTTTCCCCAACTAGGTCGTTCGGAACTGTTACTTACTTGCCTCTGAGGTGTGCGTGCTGCGACGACATTCCCTCACCAAGAAGCTAAATGGACTCGTAAGTGCCTTAGTGCAGCCTTAAAGGTTTCTTTAATAATCCTCAGGCAGACCATTCTGTGGTATGATGGCAAACCGCCACTGAGCTCACACAAATCGGATGCAGTTCGCTCAGTCTCCACACGCAACACATACGTTTAGCAACATGAGTCTCCTAACATTTTTCTAATTTCATCTCAACATGTTGCTGAACTGTGGCATTCAAACCAACTCGATGGAACAAGTGGTGTTGTGTGGCAGACTTGTGGTTTCAGTTCGTCAGAAATGGTTGCCGGTGAAAGTTGTATTCGCTACCTACGACCGGTTTTCCGTCCTTCTACGAGTAAGTATTTCAAGCTTTCAAAGCCCGTCCAAGCAGAAGTGGACCGTGATTTAAGGCAATTGCAGTTTTATCCGGGTTCAAAGCCTCTATCTATGTATGTATATGCCCGGCTTAGAGGCTCGCTGGCCATACAAATGTTTCTTCAAAGCGTGGGCATGCTCACCGAAAACAAACACACGAGCTGAATTCTAATCAGATTCAGATTCCATAAAGCGTTCTTATGGAAATTATTAATTTTTCTGTATGTATCTCCGTTCTCGGAGCACTTCCCAAGCAGTGCTCTCATATGTTTGCATATCTTTACATTTCTATGCCATTTGTGCAATATTTGAATGAAATTTCCATTATTATTCCGAGGGAAGACAATAAAACCGCTGAGAGGTTTTGATATATCAGGTTACCCAGGAGATTCTGAAACATTAGGGCGGATCAGTGTTTGCCGAAGAATAGGAAAACCAAAGATTAATCTCACGAGCTGGGCAATTCAATTAATTAGAGTTCTCAGCACTGCAGGGGAGAAAGAAGGTTTAACCTGGAGTAAGTGGTCGAAAGGGTTTTGTTTTTTTGAGAAAAGTGGGTCAGTTTTTGTCTTGAAACCAGATGGTGTCAGTTTGGAGAATTCGTTGATGTTCAGGGTTATAGGCAAGTTTTGGTGGCACCAGCAACTAGGAACAATTCATGAAATGTCTCACATGACTAGCTGGTGCCATGCTAGAGGGCTTATTACATGTATTTTCCTTTTTGAATCTGGTAACACAGTCTCAGTCGATGAAGGTTGCTACCATGTCATGCTGACTGACAATTTAAATTGCCTGTGCTCCTCCATGTATGCTCATGCGTGTCTGCACCCTGTGTCGCGTAGTCTCCCTAATTGATGTACTTAGCTGTGTAACAGGGGATATTCCCCATACCCTGGTCCCTAAATCAACGGAATCCATCAGTATCTTCCTACTCTTCAAAGGCTTCAAACTGACACTTGAATTTGCTACATTTGTCTGCATACTTACCTACCGGGCACCCGATTTATAAGGCCTTTTTGTATGAAAAACTTCAACAGTTTCAAAGCAAAGCCTTCGAAATGGAAGAATACTTCGTTGAAAGAGAATATTATAATTGTTGCTGGACGTTAAAGGTCTCCTTGTCTTTGTTTAAAAAACGATAAAACTCGACAATATTCGAATGAGTAAACAAAATCAGAACCAAAGGAAAGAACCCTTAAGCTTTGTCCACAGCGATATCACATGTGACATCTTGTTGTAGCTGAGGATTTCAATGCCAACTAGTCCTAGAAATCCCAATAATATTGCCTCCAATCAGACATTTCGACAAATCTGCTCTGTTTCTGTGCATTTGAAGCACAAACTAGCTTAGCTGCTGCCTCGAAATGGAGATTGGAAACAGAACATTTTTCAACCAAAAATTGTATGAAAAAAAGGGCCATGTATAGCCCACAGAACTAGATACCCACCATCTCGCCAAATCCTCCAGTCAGACAGTTCGAGCCAGCTGTTCTGTTTCTGTGCATTCAGAGCACAAACTAGCTTAGCTGCTGCCTCGAAATGAAGATTGGAAACAGAAAATTTTTCAACCAAAAATTTTATGAAAAAAGGGCCATGTATAGCCCACAGAACTAGATACCCACCATCTCACCAAATCCTTCAATCAGACAGTTCGAGCCAGCTGTTCTGTTTCTGTGTATTCAGAGCACAAACCAGCTTAGCTGCTGCCTCGAAATGAAGATTGGAAACAGAAAATTTTTCAACCAAAAATTGTATGAAAAAAGGGCCATGTATAGCCCACAGAACTAGATAGCCACCATCTCGCCAAATCCTCCAGTCAGACAGTTCGAGAAAGCAGTTCTGTTTCTGTGCATTCAGAGCACAAACTAGCTTAGCTGCTGCCTCGACATGGAGATTGGTAACAGAAAATTTTTCAACCAAAAATTGTATGAAAAAAAGGGCCATGTATAGCCCACAGAACTAGATACCCACCATCTCGCCAAATCCTCCGATCAGACATTTCGACAAATCTGCTCTGTTTCTGTGCATTTGAAGCACAAACTAGCTTAGCTGCTGCCTCGAAATGGAGATTGGAAACAGAAAATTTTTCAACCAAAAATTGTATGAATAAAAGGGCCATGTATAGAACTAGATACCCACCATCTCACCAAATCCTCCAGTCAGACATTTCGAGCCAGCAGTTCTGTTTCTGTGCATTGGAGGCATAAACTAGCTTAGCTGCTGCCTCGAAATGGAGGTTGGAAACAGAAAATTTTTCAACCAAAAATTGTATGAAAAAAAGGGCCATGTATAGCCCACAGTAACAGGATATTAGAATCTTGTACATAGAAACTGAAAGCTTCAACAACAACCGACATGATTCCATAGATACTCGTCATAGAAGAACAGATCGTAATCGAAAAGGCATCGTAAACTATCCAAAAAGTTATTGATTCTAGGATAAACTGTTTCAGTCTTGTGTGTCTCAAGTCTTCACGAAGAGTATTCAGTACATTCGGGAGGGTGTACATCATTTAATGAGTGGAGGGAGTTAGTACATTCCTTCGACTTGGTTTCTATTGAATATCAGCATTAATCTGAGGACATTTATGTTAGAGGTCTTTGACGGAACAGTTTTTGCAGTTTTTTTTCTATATATTGTTACGCTCTACCTCCTCATGGCAGTACACCATAACTTATTTTACATCTGGCGACATACCAGCATTCATCCTCGTCAAATGCTTTCCAGTTCTTTCTTAGAAGTCCTTGTTTTAGATGGGAAAGGTTTTCTAGTACCTATAGTCAAGCCCTGCTTGTTTAGACCCTTTGAATGAGGTCAAGTGACCAGAAAGTGGGACAGTCCCCACTGGCCTTGGAATGACATTGACGTCCAATAGTACTCATTAGTCGCCAGAAGACAATAATTTTACCTTTAGACATGGGTTTCATCAGAGGCACTCACGATTCTTGACTGAGTTGGGTGTAATATGCCATGCTTTTCACATTCTGAGAATCTTTAACATTCAAGTCAAAAAATTCCCAGTAACAGACACCATCCTGCCACGGATTACGTACAGATTGCATTTCGTTACTTCCTACACCTCGCAGTAAGATCTTTTAATCCTTCCATCTTGCAACCAGACAACCTCCGCATCAGCACTTCCCTGTAGAGTTATGCAACATAACTTAGAATTGAATCACATTACAGCCATGCACGTCATAATTCTAATCCAATCGCTTGTAGACTCGAAGACAGACAACACAACTGATGTATTCATACGAGCTGTAATAGAAACTTATAACTAAAATGTAATTTGTCATCATCAATTATGAAGATACACATGTGTAGATACAGCAGCTAACATGCTGTACAGACGTACGGCAACGATGAAATGTGAGATTGCACAACGCCAACAAGATTACGAAATGTAATTTTGTCAATCAAATGAGAGAAAATGCAATTATAACAATTTAAGCAGCCATAGATACATAGATACATAGTAGATGCAAGACACATGCTCCCTGCCCTGACAAGTGTAACACACATTCTCCCACAGACTACGTAAGACTACTCTCATTGGCTTTATGCTGATTGGGGGTAATCATTCTGGGGAAATGATTGTTGCTTAATTTTATGGCCACTGTCAGCTGGGCCGGAGTGCTAATGAAGTCATTTGTGTCAAAAGGGATTAGTCACTGGAATTTGGTTAGGGTCTGCTCGGGAAGCCAACGCTAGGTTGTCAAAGCCCGGCTGTGTTCCCTTGACATAATATGTTGCATATGGCTATGCCTGCAAACGATAAATTAAATTCTAAAGGTTGAACTCAACCTGAACTTGTCGGATGATTAAGCTCTGGATTCATCTGGTGAAAATCTTCCCTTCCATGTCTAGGGTGACCAGATAAGAGTGATAGGAAAGAAAATTTCAATGAAACAACAATGGTGTGAGGTATAAAATTGATTCTAGCTTTATGTTGAAGCTACATTAATGCCATTTTGTGTGGACTAGCACATTATTCAAATGACCTCCTGGCAGCGCTTGAGACGGTCGGTCCAATTTTTGATGACTTGGTGCAACGTGTGCGGCATCCAACCTCATCCAAATTGGTTGACTTGTTAGAATAGACTAAGGAATTGAGGTAGATTTGGACAAAATATTCGAGAGGTGCCAAGTTGCATGATCGCGGCGATCAATTGATGAATACTCGTGGTGAGATGACCCAAATAGCGAAATTTCTCCTTTACAACGTCGCTTGTATTGTCTTTCTGGGTCTTGTTCGATACTGGCCGCTAAGGCGACTATGTTTTCTTAATTTCGCACAATTCTCTGTCTGGTTAGTGGCTTAAAGTCCAAAAGACTGTACTCATGCTGAAACTTTTCCACGGTGCGAAGAATTGCCTGCGCACTGAAACCATGATGACAACCGACGTCATGACGAAATTCGCGCTGCGTATTTGCAATTGAACCGGAATTTCAATAAATTTTTTTGCAATTTCTACACATCTAGCAAATGTAATACGAAGCATGATAAAATGGCAAACCTTACTAATTATTTTGACAGCTAGATGTCATTGATAACTTTAACATCTGCTGAAACATAGCAATTTGAAAAAGTATCAATGCTATCTGGTCATCCTTTATTTGGATTTCTAACTCGGTCTAGACCATTCTGTGCCATGTTTAGCTACCCATGCCACGTCGCCACACTCATGTCAATACAGGCCCATTGTGGTACCCATAGGGAAGGATGTCCCTCGCCCATTGGTTAACTATAGTCTTACACATGTGTTCCCTGCCAAACCATCCAGTAGATCTGAAGTACACCCCGGTCTACTGGATCTTAGGTGGATAAGTCCTGGACAGTGACAGAGAAAGTTGGTTGTGCCCATTTTCCATTCTTCTCTACTCGGCAACGAGCTTAAGAAAGGTCTCTTGAAGTCTAGATACTGAGTAAGGTAATCCATGAACGTTGCCTAGATATTTTTCCAGGATCATGGAAACACCCGTAGTGCGTCAGTTTAGTCACAATGATGACAGCACCATGGGGGATACTACAATTCCTTGCGTGGTGGTTATGAAGAATACAAACTTTTAAGAAACCCCCTGAGGCTGATAACAAGACATCTGCCATGGGAGCTCTCTTTATCCATAGATTTGTGTATCTAAAAGCAATTACCTGCGATTCTCCCAACCCCCCCGTATTCCATACATCAGGATACGAACTCAAAAAGATACAAAAATGTAAAACTGCCTTCGATGATAAAGGAAAATGCATTTCGATCAGCAGGAGGCACTCAAGAAAACCAGAAATAAAAATAATAATAAAATATTCAACCAGCATTTGCTGGAGCAAAAGATGGATTTGTGCCATCGGAAGTGGGTTGCTTACTTTCCGCCCAACGTGAGTGGTGCAAATTCAAAAGCATCCGATGTATCTACGGGAATAGAAAATTATGCAGATTTCTTCTTGTTACCTCAGCTACACAGAGGTATTGCCCCAATTGAGTTTTGCATCAAAAGATTCAAGTGCGAATGGGATTCAGTCCGGATCCTGTGCAAATTCTAGGAATTTTCTCTGCGAATCGATTGTCAGAGGGAATTTATTTTATCCACTCTAGGTGTTACGGTAAGAACGCTCCATGAATGTATTGTAATTGTAAGGATCTCGAGGGACTCTGCACGAGCATACTCCATAATCCCATCACTCACCAGAGGAGACCTTTCGTCCTTCGACTGCGGAAATATGTGTAATTAGCCTGCAAGGCAAATACTTTGCCCAATAAACACACAGTCGGCTTAGCTCACATAAGTAGTCATTGCGACTTCCACGTAATTAAATAATCGGCTTCCGACTAGATTTATGACCAAAGGTGGACTAAATCCTTTCACAAGTCCACTAGGGGTGTGCCATGCACTCGGGGAAAGGAACAAGTACCACCGCTCTCCCGTGTCCTTTAATCCAGTTCGGACTCTAATGAGAGGGTGTACCTCAGGATTTATATCGGTCACACATGCATGCGGCACCACGTCTAAATCAAACTCACATTTTATCCGCCATAAAGGGGACCGACGACGACGATGATGGCGATCAACGCGTCTCGACATAACGAATTGCATGAGTCACCCTAGCCTGTAAGGAACGAGGAAGTACTCCTTCCATGGATGTGTGTTCCATAGCGAAAGAGCAACAACCCCCAAATGGGGGTGGAAACGTTCACACAGCCAAGCCAGCAGATTGGATTTCGGGGTGTATATCATGCACTTTCCTATAAAAAAAGGACATAAAGCGAATGAGTGCACGGTCTGTTGGCGTTCGGTTTGATCCCGTTTTACAGATGGCAATTTCGATTATGGATTTTTTTGTTGTTTTTTCCGTTTCACAATGTTAGAGTCCCATTTTGTGTGCAGCGTGAAACGACCAGCTAGTCACATGAAAATAAAATCTAACGAGAGTTGGTCCTGAGCAGGCACAGTGAGTTGTTGTTCCATAAAAACCAGGATAGAGTGTCACAACCGTTTATTTATATTCAACAAGAAAATTATAAATCGAATATGTGGTGCTGCAGGATAATAGTATGTCAACAGGACGCAGGCGGTAACACGATTTGTGTAATCATTGGGTGATTGGAGCCTTAACTATGAGAGAGAGTGCTGTCCACTAGATTAGGACTCCAGACATGAGCAATGGCTTTATTAGCGCTGAGTATAGTCAGCGCATTGCTTATGGGTAGACACTCCATTTGTGACTCCAAGGCTACACTGCCATAGGCTTTATGTGCGACCAACTTACATGCCCGTTTCCTGTCTAGTAAAGCCAAAGATGGATGAAGGTACAGGCTCAGGAGTCTTCTCAGAGCAGCCACAGTTTGTCCGGACCATAAAACTCCCCAACCACGCGAGTGTTTTCCAAGCAGAAATATATGGAATCACCGAGGCTACATAAGCAATGTAAAGAAGAGCAGAAGTCTCTGAGCTCTACGCTATGCTGAATCCGGGGGCATATGGGCTTTCAAGGGAACTAGAGGGCCTATGAGCCAGCAAGAACTGCCTCAGAATCAAGTGACATCCCGACATCCCGACAACCACTTGGTCTTATCGCGCATTAATTTCCCTTCCTCTAGGATCCCAATGGACTTCCGTAACATAGCTAATATTAGAGGGAACGCGCTCTCCTTCTGCCATGTTTCGAGGGTACAATACAACGAAAAAGGATCAGAGATCTTCTGTCTCTGAATAGAACACAGCTAACCCTTCTCATCGGCATCGTCACAAGCCACAACCAATGACGGACCACCTCAGTAGAATATGTTTCAATGGCTCAGACCTATGCAGAGGCTATGGGTCACACTTTCTCTGCGGATGCCCAAGTCTCAGCAGAATTAGTGTCTACCAAACCTTGGGGAAGCATTTTTCGACCAGCTCTACGAACTGGCTAACATACCCAGTAAAACCACCTTAAAACTCATAACTTAGTCCACCATGGACTAACGATTTCATATTCTTCCAGATATCCCAGACTGGGGAACACAATGGATCCGTTGATATCCGAGTGATACTGCTCCCTCCTCATGGTTTTGTAGTCACCCCCTTAACCTAACCTTCCATGACTAGCACCCAAACTGCTTTACCTCCATTTCGTCCACGATAAGGCACCACACTTCCTTGAGGTATCCTGCCACCGTTTGCTAGTATCTGGCTCTTACAGTGACTTATCTTCGTATTGATCCTTAATTTTCTGAGAGTATTCGCGATGGCTTTTCCCTTTTTCTGTTCAAAGCAACGTCTATGCCAAGGAAGGCTTAAGTTTTTGAAAGGAGGGAGCTGATAGATTTAGAATTCTTTCACATCCTTATCCGCATAGCTTTGACTGAAGTTATGGGAAAAGAGAATCATTTTTTGGACAAGTTGGCCAGTAAGACAGTGTCCAGTGATCGAGCTGATAATGCTGATCTATGATCGAACGAAACCAACTCAACACTATGTTTCAGATCGAGCCTCGGTGAGATCTTTCAAGCAGTAGAAGGAGCATCCCTTCAAGAAATGGATTTTCTAAAAGCGTACAGATTTAGTGAGAGTCTGGTAGTGAAGGCATACCCAGGCTTCGCCGTTCTGACAGATCCTATTCTATTTGATGAACCCATCAGCTTTGCAATTTGTTGAATGTTGAACTGTTCAGTAACTTCCAGAAGAGACAAGCGGCAGTCTCTTCTGAAATGAAGGACCACAATTTCAGGGATTTGATTGGCCGCAGACAGCCAGTGAAAGTGCTAATTTCCATCTGAAAATCGTTACGACCTGAGAGGCGGGAAGCGATGCTCAGATTGAACTGTGTAAGAGGTAACATCATAGCCCTTATCAGTATTGGAGAAGTGAATCTGTGATCTGTCCTCACGAAAGGGACCAGTGACCCATTCCCTTCAGTTAGGGAGGCATATCAGAAGTCTCAGTCTAGGGTAACGTTGAGGAGATCAGTGATAGAGAAGTGACTCACATGATGGATTAGGCAGGGCTGGTGAAGAAAAAGCTCTCTCTATGAGAGACAAGGTCTGTTTTAAAGGGATTAGCCTCTAGTCCGCAATCTTAGAGCTCATCTAGTGAGTCGAAGGAGAGCATGTTAGATGATTTCTATGAAAGTATCAGGATCCTTTCGAAGGTGACGATAGCAATGTCATGCTTCAACTAGATGTGATCCCAAGCTCACGGGACAGGTCGTCGATAAAAATTCCACTCCATGGAGTTGGAATGATATCTGGTTGAAGTATGACATTACTATCGTCGTCTCCGGACTGAATCAAGACTTACTTCTTACCATGGTAGCTGTGTCCCCAAAACTAGAAGTTTTCTAGTGTCTCCGCATGCTCTTGCTAAATCCAATGAAGCAGAAGTAGTGCCTCGAATTCATGAGGTGCTTAAGAAGGTCGCATTGAAGGCAGCTAGACGTCGTTTTATTTTCGATTATTTCAAACCATTCAGAGCTCCCAAGGGAGACGGTCTATCTTAAGCACTTTAGCAAAAGATTTTTGATGCCCAACAGCACCGCGATACATTGCGAAAAATAAGTCATCTTTCGATCAAATGAACTTCTTCTTGAAAAATACTGGAGACTGCTACAACCAGTTCACACAGACTTGCCTCTCTATTCCTTATGCCGTTCTTGGATCCATCTAGAGGCCATTTGATGGAGTGCCTGTTCTATGAACTGAATTTTGTCAGATTCAGGTTATCTCTGGACCACATACACTCTACAGTGGAACGTTGCAGTCTTAACCTTCAGTTTGCTCAGAAGCAGACACATTCTCGAGTAAGGAGGAGTAAGCAAAGCCTGTACCTCTACCCCGTCCTACGTGTTCAGAGAAGCGATGACTGCATATCCTTACAACAAAGCCTCAACCACGAACGGCTTGAAACCGCTCAAATAAAAGAACACATCCTTCCGTTCCTCATTCATCCTGAAGCCCTACGCCCTGACAACAATCAGCTGCCACGTTTTGGTTGGTTTTGTTTCCAGCCAACACGTGTGTGAGTCGCTCCCAGCCGTCTATTGCAAATATTAAGAAAGCAACTTAAAATATAATTAAAATTAAAAATTTATAACACACTGTCGCCTTTTGACTTTCACTTCGCCCAAAGAAAAGGACACAAGAAAAAAACGAGAAGAAAAAATCCAAACATTATCTGCGAACCCCTAATTGGAGGCACAGCCACGATACAATGTTACAGTGTTGTGCGCTCCAGACATGGGTACTTCAATTCCCTCAGGGTGCTGCTTACAATTCCTCAATTCACTCGAATGTAATTTTCTACATTTACGACCTGCCAAATCCCATTTCATGTGTTACCATTGCCGTTGCCGTTTCGTCCTGCTCCCGCAGCGATCCAATATGCATTTCCGAAAATCTTTTTATAGCAACCCGAGCCTGAATAATTCATTCACTGTTGGGTTTGGGTTCGGGTTCGGGTTTGGGTGTTTTGTCTTCCTTTTTCCTTTCCGTTGCATAGAGCGTTTTGAAGGATATCATGACACCCCTCCTTATAGCAAGGACTATCGGAGAAGGAAAATTTATACTATTACAAGGTTAGCTTTCTTATTGTTGTTTTGGTGGAGAGGAAAACGATATAGGGACACGGCCCAGGAGAAGAAGATGGGGAAAGGCACGCAGAATAAAAATCGATGGGGCTGTTGATCCCATTAATGCGAAAGCAATTGTGTGGAGGAGCATAAGTCTGGGGCGAGGACGAATTTATGGTTTGGTGTTTTAAATGTTTTCCCAATTATTCATGTTGCGCGCACTTTGTTTGCTTCATAAAAATTTATTTTCGTTCGTCCTTTCGGTGACAGTCGTGCGTCCACGTCCCCTAGACATATTGATGTCTGCTTGGGGATGACGTTGAATTAAAATAAGGAACCCCTTTCAAATCGAATACCTACTTAGCTGAGTTATGGATAAAAGGGATGAATTCGGAACCAAAGTATTCCTTATTTGCCCACAAGGACTGGGGTGACTTAAACGCGTTAAATAATTAACAAGTGTCCTTACTGATTGGCCAAATAAAATGGTCGTTTCAATGGAGAGGGATTTCAATGTGTTTTCCCCAAGTGCTGGCAGCATTTAAGCTTTGTTTGTCGATGGATTACTGGCGAAAGTTTATTCGCATATTTCTGACTTGAAGGGTGGTTCCATACTGCATTTGTGGTTAAGGGTAATGTTCCTGACACATGACAGGTTCAAAGTGGCCTAATTAGAGAGTCGGAGGCGGTGAGGAAGGTGGCGCTATAGTTCTGGTTGAACTTGGGTCTGAACCAACAAGCCTCTCCAGTTAGCCCGGTCCTTAGCTAACTGCCTCCAGTTGCGTACTCCAAGTCGGTTGAGGTCCCCTTCGACATGTGCGCGCCACTTAAGGGGAGGTCTTCCTCTACTGTATTTTCCCTGCGGGTTTGATTCGAAGACTCTGCGGGCAGGAGTGTTCCTAACCATCTCAAATGACTGATTCGCATTGTTTTGACTAAAAAAGTGCACAGCTCGTATAGTTCATCGTTGAATCTCCTCCTCGAAAGCTCGTCAACGCTAGCGAGACCGAAAATTGTGCGAAGAATCTTTCTCTCGAAGCGACTGAGGATCTCTTCATCCACTTCAGACAGAGTACACACTTCAGCGGACTGGGATGGTCAAGGTTTTACATAGGGTCTCCTCAGTTGTTCGGATAGGGCTGTACTACTCCATGAGAGGCACTCAGCCCAAAGAAACAGCGATTGGTTAGAGTTCTTGGTCTTATTTCTGCTGAGGTGTTGTTTTTTGAGGTTATAGCAGAGCCGAGCCAGATAAAGTCCCTTACTGCCTCAAAGATGTAGCTGTCGATTGTGACGTTCTATCCAATTCATCGATGTTGTGTGTCCCTTCTTGACAAGAGCTCTGAACTATTGGAGCATTTGATGGCCCCATTACTGATTCCCAGCTAGTTCACCTCCAGATGCATTGGCTTAAACTCCCTACACTGTTCTGTCTGCCAAGAGATGTCAATGTATCGTAGCTGACATGAAATCCTGGACATGAACATAGGGGATAGTGCTTTAAGCGCTGTCTGACTATCTGAGAAGATACTCATGCAATAGAGCCCTTGACACCTTTTAGACACCTTGGATGCATACACTGAAGTCTCTAATCGAGTGGGTTACGCTTCCCTAGTTATAGCTGAGAATTATTACCAGAAACCGGACACGATGGCGTGTGGGAGTTGTGGAAGTCGCAGGATCCATAATAGGATATAGGACATAAGAAAAAGAAAGAAGGAACTTCCCATAGTTATCCAGAATTTTGTGTTGGATTTAAGGACACCAACTTCGATCTGTCAGTATGCGCGACTACACTTCTAGGTTCCAATACAGGAACTACATTCGACCATTATTCATGGTCCAGTATTTTGATTGCCTGACCATAGTGTAGTGGAAAATACAAACCGTGTCCCTTTTAGGAATAGATTTCCTATGATTTATGTGGATGCTAGCCGAAGAACAGCTTCCAATCCTACCGTAAAGCAGGTGCTCAAGGCATGGCACTTCTGTAACCTAAATACCACTGTCTTTCCGAAACTTCTAGCCATCAGAAGATAGCCGCTTACATGATAATGGGCTTCACCGTCATTATACAAAACACCTGGGTATTCTTTTGAAACTGGGATTCCATGTCCTGCGGTATTGCGTATTTTGACGAGTGCTGGTAGGTACGTAGGCTCTCGTAGTAAAGATTATAGTAGCACTTGGGAATTGTTGATGAATTTCCGAAATAGTAGGCACCTTAGTGCGATCTTCTGCAAGATTCGAGCTAATGTCACATAGATTTGGAGGATCAAAGTGGAGTGAAATGTTGCATTTCTGAGTGAAGAGGACAATTTTTGTTAGGGTTGACACAGAGCCTATATCCTCATTAAGTGAGTTTAGAAAGGATCTCTGAGTATATTGAGGTATTTATCCGATATCGGTACTGCAATGTAGCCCCCAAAACCAATTACTTTGTGGCCTTCATCTTCTAGGATTTGAAACAGTTTATTCAGCGCTAGGTTCCAAAGATGCAAAAAAGTACTGTGGGGATGCCCAGTTCAGAAACGGGTCTCTAAGATTTCGTAAACTTTGGTGCTTCTTTAAACAAAGTCCATGATTGAGAGTCATGAGACTGCGGAGAGGGTGAAAGAGCCACCTGCAATCAATTTAGGTTTGTCACTAGGTTTCTTGGTAGAGTAGGAGATTAAAATTTCCTGAGCGAGGGCGTCTCTAGTTTGGTCAATCGGTCTTTCTAAAGACTGAATGGTTGGACAGGAAGTCAGTAAGAACAAATTGAACATACCAACCTATGGTCAGAGAAGGCGCACTCGTAAAATAACCTCCAAAGACAAGGATTATGTGCAAAACTTTCTGTTTCTTCTTAGCAACAACGTGAGCTCATAACCAGTGTTACAATGAACGAAGTTAATGCTGAAAATGTAGTTAATAAGTTGCCTCATGGAAGTCACGTCTTGATGATGCCCACAAGCACCATAACCCAGAATCAGTGCCGCATTATGACTCTCTACAATCGCAATCTTCCTGCCCAGAGTAGCTACAGGAAAAGACTTAAGTAAGTCACGGGAACGAGTAAGAGTGTTCTTCAAGGGGATGTAAGTTATATACCTCACGTACTAGAGAAGTCTTGACCACATACACTAGGACCAAGACAGGAGGTTAATCTGAAGGGATTCCGTCATTGCAATCGAATTCAGATGCCTCCAGTACAGTGACGGATGCACTAAGAAGAGAACTAGGCTCGAGAGTGTGGACTAGTATTCACAGTCAGTACCAAAGAACATGTCCAACTGAGCAAGCCTCTCTATTCAACCCGATATCGTTCTACTTTCTAAAACCGTTCACCAGGAATGCATACAGTTTCAATGGTCTGAGAATTTATGGTATTTACGTGACTGTAAGATCAGTTTAAACGTCGGCTAACGAACCATCCTTACATAAATTGGTTTTGGATTTTGTACTAAACTGGTTGGAACACATCGAATAAGGACTCACAGGAAACAGAAAATACGGTTAGTATCTAATAGAAGTTCCAGAGGACTCTTTCGGTCCAACTACTATAAAGGGTGTACTTTCAGATAGAGACGGTAGACTATTGGGCACATCAGGAAGATATCTTTTCAAGGACCCTAATAGTCTTGAAAGTCAAATACGTCTATCTAATACGTTTCTCGTCCTACAGGGACTAAATGTTACACACTTCCAGAGACTAACCAAATGCGAAAGCTATCAGTTGGATACGACGGCTGAAATGGGTCAGTTGAGTTGTAAGGAAGACAAAGTTCGGGGAGCAGTGTATTGATATGTTCTCACAGAACCTGATGTGAATGCCCAAATCTTAAAAAATCTCAACTAAAGCCAATGTAGGTTCTGCTTTAACAAATTCATCATTACCATCGAAAACTAGTCAAGACTGTATGTCTTCCTTGAAGCACTTATGTATCTATCTATCATCGAATAGAAATTCACCAACTTTCAATTCACATCGTAACCATAGGGTCAACCATAGGGTTAACCACTTAATACCTTGATAAATTGAACTTCATCGCCTGCAGCCATCCAGCCAATGATGCACAGGAAAACTAGAAGCCATTTGAAACTCGAATTAATCACGCCAGTTACCTAATATCTTAACTAGTAACAAAGTTCCTCATTAGTCACGCATCTGGAGTCTTCAGAGCCATTGACCTACATCATCCGGTGAGCATCTCACCGCCGACGGTTATTTCCTCATTCCAGCCATGAGCTCACCGCTCGCTGTTCACCATCAACATCGATCAGTGCGGCAGCACAATATTGCCCAACTCTGTCGGTCGAAACTATTATTTTTAATTAAGTTTCAAGCCCTCATCCTAGTGCCGAGGAGGACTATTGAAACAATAAATTTTTTTTTACAAAACTGCACTTCGACCTCTTCCGTCTGTCCTCGAACAATTCTAACTCTCGACGGGCGTGTGGACAATTGAGGCAAAAGTTCGTCATCGTCGTCATCGTTGTCGTCGTCGTCATCGTTGTCGTCGTCGTCATCGCCATCGTCATCTTTGTTTTTAATTAAATCTCTGCATCCGACCCAGTTCTAGTGGAATTTTATAATGAGATATAAATTCAGTCTCAGCACTGGATTCCCGCTGAGAGCCAGCACTGGCTCGGGCAGAGAAAGAACCAATGGATGATGAAAACTCCTTAAAATTCAATTAAAACAGATCCACTCACCCGGACGATGGAATTTCACAATAAGACGAAGTGCACGCGCGCTCAGATAACACGATTACTAATCGCTAACAAATAATTCCACAACAAGGCTTAAAGGAGTAACAGGGCGGGACGGGATGGTGGTCCCCGGGAAGACTAGTTTCAGCTGCACTACTATTTTGTGTCAAATTAAAATGTCAGACAAATGAAACGAAAGGAACAGAAAAGAAAAACGCACAAGGAGCACCATGGTTGGTAGAGATACTACTCCTACTTCTACCATGGATGGCTTGATTGTAAGGAACACTGAGAGCGGAACCGGAGGGTGGTTTGCGCCGCTAATTGGAATTCAATGGAATATTATGGTGGAAATGATGGATGGATGACTGGATAGATTGTTAGTCGTATTTGGGTCCTTTTGTTATAAATTGTATCTGCGTTCTGTTGGAAGTTAGAATTGATTGCAATTTGAGTCAGATATCGGATGGATGAGTCATTAGTAAGCGGCAGGTGGCACATATCCTCTGGTAATAGATTTTATATTACCACCGCTGCTATTCCTTCAACAGTGTCGTTGAAAGCAGTTAAAAGGTCTTTTTTGTGGTAATCCCCAGTTCGTGCTACGCGGCATGCTCAAGACTTATTGATTTAAGCATGATTACGCCACAGGACTGGGGACTTCTATGTACAACTTTCTTCTACTAAGGGCAATCTGGTATCCCAATAAATCCATCGTCCATATTGCGTTACACTACTATTGAGAGTATAAGTTGAACAACAGGATGTAAAAGGGTATCACTAGACCGATATGTCCGTGCCCTCATTTGTAAGCCCATGGTAGCTATTTGAAATGAATTTACACCTAAAAGTATGCAAAAATTTAGCATTTACTCACATGGTTTGTGTCTCAGCTGTCTGCACCATCAGTATGGAGCGTCTGCGCTAAATAAAGGCCTCCTGGAGACTTTGATTTATACAGTGAAACTCTCTTTCACCAAAAGATGTGTGAAACGGATTCTTCTTCTATTTTGTCCTTGTGTTCCTTTAAATATGGCACGATGGGAGTGGAGTTCGAGTTGTTTCTAAATCCTTGGACTCAAAATAGACTTAATGTAGATGATTTTAGATTGTGACGATCCTATACTGACCGATCCAACAGACTGTGGATTTTATCCCTCTCGGCTTGTTGTCATTTTCAAGAGTTGCCAGGACCTGGCAGGCACGGTTTCCATACCGAAAGGCCCCTGAACTCGCGTCACTGAAAACATTTCTAGCTTGCAAAGGATTGACATCGCTGGCATTAAAGGACGTTTTAACAAACTTGGAGTTGCGGCGACTATTGGCATCTAGATTACGCAACTGGTAATGAACATGGTTCTCCACTTAAAGTTGGGCGACCCATAGTTCGAATGTTCATAGGAAGAGGCACTCCCCAAGGCGGTGTGCTCTCTGTTCTTCTTTGGAACCCAGCAGTAAAAAAGCTGCTTCTAATCTTGGAGGATGATCCTTGTTATGTCATTGCTTTGCTCTAACCTCTTCAAATTGGATGATGGATGTGGGGTTAGTGTCATCTCTAAAAAAGCAGAACTTGTTTTCCTTACTACGAAACACGAAATCCCACTGATCGACTCTTCAAAAGTATATAGCATGACACTTGCGAAAAGCCCAAATATTTTGGTCACATACTTATTAAGAACCTGATACCCTTGATATTAAAGCCTCTGTTCTGCTGTAAGAAAGTGTATCACACCAACTCTATCTTATGTCCAGTGGGCGGCTCCAGAGGAAGAGTGTTATCTGATTCAGTTGAGTAGAGATGTCAGCTTACCTTTGTATCAGCGATGCACTAAGAATCACCCCAACAACGGCTCCAGATATGTTGTTCCACATGCTGCCATTGGTTATCTAAAGAAACCAAATGACAACCTATGGAGCTCCTCGCTTGAAGGCCTATAACCCAGTGGTTCTCATTTGTTTCTTATTTCTTGACTTACCCACCCGATTTGTCATATCTCCAGAAAAAATAGTCAAATGACGTCAAATCGCACGAACAAGGTTACCAATCGACCGAACCATTCCTGGAGATTATACGATGACCGAACATTCGCCGTCACTTGATTGACCAGCATTCAGTCTTATTGGAACCACATATCACTGATGTCAATCCAATACAATTTTGGCTAGAATCAGTCCTCCAACATGGAACGATAGCGAACTTCATGGATCGTGTAAGTTTTGTCACTTTCTGTGGATAACGCCATGAAAGCAGTAGCCGCGGCAGCTATATTGCTGAACTATGTGCTAATATTGCATAGGAATTGTATAGGCGATGAGCTTACCAGCAGCTAGCACTGTATGCCCAATCTCCAGACAGATCTAGCCCAGGCTGAATCAAAAACGCTCCAACTGTTTGATCAGACAGAAAAGAGCCCTCATAGCAATCGCAAAACTCCATTGCATAGCCAAGCTCTTTTCACATTTCCCCAATGTCTCTATTTCCCCAACCTAGCGCTTCCCTAGCCCTAGCTTTACATTAAGTTCTTGCTGGTTCTGAGGGCAGTTTCCACAACCGGCTTTAACTGGTGTAAATGTGGCCGCCAATATGGGCTGCCCGATGAATTGCTTCCAGTAAGCATACTGTCTTAGAGTCTCAAGAAATTGGCTATGACCTATATTTTCCCTATCTCATTAGGCCCGTTCCAAAAGATACATGTTCTAGTTTTCTCTCTCCACTATGTTACCACCAATTCAATTTTGATCGCCATCCAGTGGTCCACATAGACACAAACTAAAGTAGTGGTCCTAGAATAGAGTCCTGTGGTATGCCACTTAAAATCTTAAGAGGTGCCTCGTATAGTATAAGACTATCCTACATCTAAAGCTATAAGTACTCACCTTTTTCATTGCTCCTTGGCGTCATTCCAGTGCCCATATACTTGGGATTCATCTTGTAGTTAGGGTTAGTGTCAGACCCATAGATTACGATCTATTTCTTTACTTCGCTGACTAAGTTGATACAAATGACTCCGACTTTAGTGAGAACAATAGCCTCTGGGACTAGTGTAATTTGGCTCAAGAGGATTTAGTGAGAAGGGGTGAGATGATGAGGCATTTCGCAAGGACATTAGAATGCACACCATCACGATTTAAAACCCCAACACTGAGATAATCTTTCTTGCATGACTAGACATCCTGTAAACGGTAGCAACTTAAGACCATTATCCACGTAAAAGCGTGGCTTAACTGAGGTATCCTTTCCACCCAACCAGCCCTATTTAAAAGCATTTAGTTGTCAAAGCTAACAAAAAAGCGAAAAGAATAAGTTTCCATTCGAAAACAATGAGATATGAAAAATGAAATCTCCTTCGTCCTCCCAGCAGGGATCCGCTATTTTAGGAGAACAATTAATTTGCGTAAAAGTATTTCATTCTCTAACCTTTTTTGTTAATTTGAACGGTTTTTGTTCCCGACTCATGTAACACTTCCCCCTCGCCAAGTCGACCGCATGCAGGCGCAATTGTTTCAATGGCGGATAATTTATATATACATCGCATTCAGTGGAGAGAAGGACATTTAAAAGCTTTATCGTAATCCTTTGTGTGCCAGCGGCAGCAACAGTTTGTATTTGTACTTTGTCGCTGTCGTTGTCGTCGTAGTCGTAGTCGTTGTAACCAAATGAAGGAATTCCAAAGGATCTCTTGGACTCTGGCATCTATTGTTCCGAAGACAAAAGTATTTATGTTGAATTACTTGAGGGGATGTCCCTTTATTCTACGATAGCAAGCCAAAGGCATATCTTTATCTTTCTTCCTCTTTTTTTTTTTTTTTGTTTTTCGTCCTGTGCTCCTATTTGTGTGCATTGCGAATAAAAAGGATGTAAAGAGGAATAATAAACGCAGCAGCAGAGGATCTTAAATTTTAAAGTCAACTTTGCATTTAATTGTTTCTTTGGCCGGCTCGGGGGGGAAGTGGATACCATCTGGTGATGGTGATATTGCAGTCCAGGACGACCGGGGACCAAGTGCAACAATGCGAATCCCGTCCAAGCCATAAATATTGCCAAGTGAAGGGAATGAAAGATTGTCCAAGGGTCAACGGCGTTCAATTTTTATTCTCACTTCTGACTGGGGTGCGAGGCGTGCATGGGTGATGTATTTTCCTGGAACTCTTTGGACTGGAGTGAGCTTGGAATGTATTTTTTTTCTGCGCAATTTCCTTTGGGAAATAAATTGTGAACCAGTGGAGTTTTTGTTAGAATGTGGCAGTCCAATCAAGGATACCCCAAACCTACCGTCAACAGTGTAAGTTTGAACTATTACTGGTAACTTATGGCTTATCCACATGAGATTTGGTGGTCCATATTCCAGCAGCATTGGAGTAGTGGTCTGTTGCTACTGACAAATTTCAACGAGTAACAATGACCTTCCGAATCATGAACTTTACGTAGAAGGACTGTATAGCCTTCTCTGTTTGTCGTTCCTAAAATGATGACCAGCTATCCTTAGCTCATGTGATACCGAAGACATCCTCGTCTACAACATATGTGACTATACGATGCGGAAAGCTGTCCATGTTGTTGAGAAACAACTCAACATCAACTGATTTCCAAGATTCCAGTTCAGTAGTTTGAACGTCCTTGAACACAAGGATCTCATCGGTCGAAAAAAAACAAGAAAATCTAGAACTATTCTAGGCAACAAGCCTACTGTTGCAATTTTTGGTCCGGTCACATAGGACTCTGCCCCAAATGATCTGTATCGGCAAAAAGGACTCAGACAAGTCTAATATGTTGCAGCAAACTTGGGGGATTATTCTCTTAAGCTCTTTTCGTGACAAGTACCCAATAACGACTAGAGGAACAGCGAAAGCTATAATTTGTACTCAGTCTCAAAGCAGTGGTCTAGAAATGGAGCCCTGCGGAACGCCGGTGGTTACGGAGGACTATGGCGGATATGTACGCATGCGGTTCCTAAATCTATATATGGAATGGATTTCTGATTGAATGTCCAAGCTGTATAGGCTCTCTGAGTCCTTCAATCAAGTTTAATAGTTGATATTGTGATGGGATCTGGCCTCTATGTCTTCAGATTCATTGCCTTAAGTCCACCTGGATGGGATTGATTTCTTTTCTAGTATGAACTTCCTTCAGACCCAGTATTCATATATCTTGATTGAAGTGTTGCTTAGGGAGCCTTTTACTGCTTTTTGGGTGTTCGTCCTATGGTGCCATCCTAGGTTACTCTTGCTATTTTTGCAGAGCGATCTCTGTGTTGTTTGATCCTTCTAAAGGATCTAAAGGTCTAAGTTTCTTGTGCAATTTTGCGTTTCAGCTCTTTAGAAGACGCCTACAGTTGCAGAGTTAGGATCTATGGAATCTTGTCAGGACACAGGGATTTAAGAAAGGATGCTGATAGTTTTTTTTTTAAAGAATTTGTGCATTATTGGAATTTTTCTCAGAGTACAGAGTACAGAGAATCTTTGTATCCTGTTTTAGGACTAACAGAGTAGTTTCCTCGGAGGACAGTAACCATGAATGGCTTTTGGTCTCAATTGATTAGTTTGCACCTTGATGACACATCGTTGCAGTAGGATACTTTGTCTTGTCCTACTCTGCACAGTATTGCATTTCGAAGTAAGCCTCCATCCAAGGACCACAAGGTCTGTCATGTTAGCCTTGCCTAAATATTCTTCAGATTTCCTGGTGATTGCTGAAGGATTGACAGTATTTCTCCCCAGCTACTGTCAGTCCTTAGGCTACTTATGCACACTCACTTCTTTTCGGAAACTATTGATTCTAATTGAGCTCGAGTTACCAGTTTTGTTAATCCCCTAATTAGTTCCGTATAAACCAACATTAAATATCTGCTTGCAGGGGGGATAAAATTGACGGATGCTGCTTTATCCCTTTGAGAAGTTATTCCCAGAGCTCCATGCTTCTGGTTTAATTAGAGGACACAAAGTTGCAAACTAATTACGTAAATTAAAAGCCGCACAAGCTCCTTCGTGCAATGAATGTGAAGGACGTTGTGCACACCACAAAGTGAAATAGAGCACATTACACTCCATTCCTTAACCATGTCCTTATTGGTCGCTGTTTATCAAACAAATCGTGGACCGCATACGACACTTTGTCCTGTCACGTACCAACAAATCCTGCCATACTGCACACGAATGCAATTTTTTCGTAAGAAAATCCTTCCACCATAACGTGCTGCTTAGGTTGTCAACGCTATGGCAGACGTGTAATCCTTGCGCGAAGCGTAAACATCTTTCATTTTTTTTTCTCTCCTGTTTTTATGGGAATCGCAAAACGTGTTCTCACTGCGGTATACTTCGCACCCGCATTTGCCATCCAAAAATTTACTACAGCGCACGAGAGGAAATTGATGGAAAATAAACAAAAGTCCTTAGTCATCGGGTTTTTATTTTGCTGTTTATAAAATTCTGTTGAAATTCTTTCCAAAAAAAAAGAGGAAAATATATATTTTTAGGGGATTTTGTCATTTTCGGGAGGGCTACGCGGATAATAAACAAATGTTGACAATAAGCAATAAATTTGACGGCAGTTAGTGGGAGGACATAAAATTGAGCGACGCCAAAATGTCCTTATTATGGGAGGGCGGCTGGCATTATTCGTATCTGCATAGCATTAATTGCAAAATCATTGTAAAATGACCGAGCGACTGCCATGGGAAGTTTTCATTATTTTCACAGATGGGCAGAAGATACATGGATACGGTTGGCTAATGTCGCTGAGATGCGAAGTGGTTTGAGGCCTGGGGATTGTTTATTTATTGGGCATTTTAATTAGGAAGTTTATTCGAATGATAATATTTATGGAGGTCTCGAAAGTGGCAACAGTTTTTTGGGGGAAAAATACACTTGGGCTGTCGTTTGCTAAGTAACTATCATGTCGATGGAAATAGTGTCCCTGTCGGATCATAGGTACAAGGTTATGCAAATCTCATCCAAATCCTGTACTTTACATGGGAGGAAAACCTTAAGAGGAGAACTAAGCAAATCTAGTTGAGAACGGTGGTCTAAGCCTTCCGTATATTGCATGTTCTTTGGTAGAACCCTGAGCTGTGTAGATTCAGAAAAGAACGTATTGATCGGTCACTTAAGACAAATGTAGGTGGAGACTGAAAAGTGCTTCCTATGAACATTTTTAACGTCTGATGGTACCTACACGGAGACGGAGTTGGAGACTTTCAGTATCCTGCTGGATACTCCGATAGAGATACGATGGGTAATCTAAGTCACAAAACTGGGAATATGCATAGCTGATGTACTGCATCATCCGATAAGACTATCAAATATATTGTACCATCTTCTGATGGATTCAATTCACCTAGTACTGATGGAATGTACCCAGCCTTGTCGCAACAGGGTACTAGTCTGTTACTGCCAATTCTGAAGAGTGGAAGATACATATATTCTTTGCGTGTCTGCAACAAATATATATTCCAATACCTTGTCGAATGCTTCGAATGACTTTTATATCAAAATTTGGTAGAAATGACAACTTCTTCGGTAAGAGTTTCAGGCCTATAAGTCTGTCTTCCTTCATTCCGACAAGCTTGGAGAAAATAGTGGAGATTCAGGTGGATAGGTCTGTACTGAGGATGTCCCCTTTGTCTGAGATGCAATATGTATACCAGGGTAACAAATCCTGTGAGTCTGCGCTTCAGGATCTAGTTGCTGGGATTGAATATCCCATGGGTACTTCCATCCATATTATGGCAGGGGTTAGCAGAACCTCCCCTTCCTTGTTATGGCGCAAAGTGAACTATGTATCTGTTGCATACTCTCAATATTTCAAGCAGCTACGCTTAGGGATATACGAAAGCCTACAGATTGACTGTATCAACGTGCAGATAGCCCTAGATATGGTCGGAACATGATCCTTTAAAGTCTCGGATTGTTTTCCTCACGAGAATGAGGAATGTGACCAGTCTGGCTTAGCTAGTTCTAAAAGGTGCCACTATCCAGATCATGATGCAAAACAATCTGAGAGTGATTCTGGAAAAGAAACTCCTTTGGACAACTGGCGCTCTTAGTTTTCTGGCAGCTTTCTCCAAGATAAGGGGCGTTTCAACGAAGACAAGAATGATAAAACATTTTCTTGTTTGTTCGTCGACATCCCGTCTGCACTAAACTCTTTGAATTCTGTCTCAATGTGGAACTCTTTGATTCTTTTCTGGATTCCACCGAATACTGAGGTTGTGGGTAATGAGATATCCGATGAGATTTCTAAGCGAGGCTCAGAGGATGGTTTAATCTATGTTGCGGCTTTCCAAGCCCTCGGTCAAGGCCTTAGTTGGCGAATTCAATTGTATATTATTCCCGAACGTTTGTAGAAAATCAACGACTTATTGTTGGGTTGTCTGCATTTCCTCGCGCTGATGTTGAGGAACACTTGACAACTCTAGTCAAGTGGCGGTCAATTGTTTGAATAGACTTTTAGGGTTATCCAGGCCACAGAGTGCACTCCTAGAATGGTACAAGTTTCTACTGCAAGGAACTCTGTTCGTGGCTAGCTTTATGCCTATGAATATGTTTTTCTTAAAAAAAACTTCCGACTATCGTACATATGTACATGTCCTCAGATTCAAAAGCATTATCTACTCAACTCGATTGAGGACACCTTCACCAAACCTCTCCATTCAGCAATTTCAGAGAAACAACTAATTTTGAAGGATTCCCAGCTCAAGAGTCTGAGTCATCTAGCGGAAACCTAATATCCTCGCAAATTTATAGCACAATTAAAACTACTGGCACCAAGCGCACCTCCTGGCCCAAGGTGTGGTTAAGCTTCTCTCATCATTAGAAACCCCGTCTCATTACTCAAACCCTTTGTTTAGATCCTGTTCTCTACGTGGCCATGGCCCAACGCCACCAGCATAAACATTAACGACTTTCCACCGAAACGAAATGTGGCGAACCCATTTAAACAATGTACCAGTGGTTTGCGTCAGGAGGAGCTAGATTGTGGTACCCAGACCGAAAAGGGTAGCTCGGGAACGCTGTTTAGTTTTGTGGAAATGTGCGAAAATGAGTTCAAATAAAATGCGATTGTTGGTAGCACACGTTCCCTGTTAATTGGGTCTGTTGTGGAGGATGTGGTTGGAGGAGTCCTTTCTGTGTATGAGATGATTTATCGCTGCTTTTGGAAAAGTGTTGTTGATGTCAGCTGCATACATGTGATGGCGATTGTTATCGGGAAACATTTGAATTAAATTTGATTTAGGATGAGTGTCTACGATTTATTTTGACAGATCGAATCGGGGGGAATGAATAAGTTGTCACAATGCGAATCGTTTTGTTGGTATCATTTGACATATCTGGGCCACAAAAGGGATGACACATTCTGTGGCTATGGTTGCAGACTGATGAAGATAGAGGGTTCCTATCATGGTATGGGATATTTTGAATCATTCGATTAATATGGACGGTGAGTGTTAAACAGTTGTAGACATAGTTCAGGACCAACGAAAATGCATAACAAATGTCGATATATAACCGATACTCCATACAGTGCCGCAGCTTAGGTAATTTTCCGTCGAATTTTCTATAAAATGTCGTTTGTAGAGCTATTATATGTATGTTCAGCTCCTGCTGACTTTCAGACGAGTATCCTTAACCTTTGTTTCAACTGTCGTGAAAACCTCTACAGACGTTCACTGGAACCGCCCGACTATATCGGTTTGGCCAACGTATCTCAAAACCTGAATTTACGTATTAATTTTCCTTACCTTGAGACATCAACACTGCGTACTACCAAGGTAGGTAGGTAGATTGCCATAACAGACCTCATGAACTAGACTATTTGGCCTTTCTGAATCGCTTAAGTATTTTCGAAGGGCAACAAGAGCTCTCTGAAAAACGTGTTTAGATTTGAAATAATAGTCTGTTTTCTGTAAGATTAGTGGACAAGTTTTGGAGGAGAATTTCTTATGATCTGACTTTAATTTTCCTCAGGACTTTCATTGATGATAGGGTTTTTTAAAAGCAAAATTTATTGCTCCATCATACACTAAGTCTCCAAGATAGACCCTGGTGCAAATCTTTGGGAACCCAAATATGATTTTCTTAAATTTTGTATAAATTGGGTCTAGAGTAAGACATTGTAACTCATTCAGTCACAGCAGTTCCCCGATACAGTACACTGTCCTACTTTGGTTTGGAGAACTTTTAGCTCACCAAAGTGTCATATCTCCGCACTTTAGTGCCACGGATCATGTGGAAAGTAGTGAGAAATAGACCTGTTCATCCAAACCTTGAATTGTAGTATCTTCAGTTGTAGACTGAGAGGAGAACTTGAGTCCCGATACCGTATGAAGCTCTAAAATTTTCACTTGCACTAGACAGTAGTTTAGCATTCAAACGATGAGATCTTAGTCCCTTGAACTTCCTGTATATGTCTGCCGTCTACACTAAACTTAAAGGTAGCTGCCTTGCTGAGTTTGGGAGAAATGGAACATTTTTGAACCAAAAAATGTATCAACAAATTGGTTACGTATACGGCACCGAGCCAGATACTGGCATCCTGGATCTACCTTCTCGTGGCTCAATTTGTGTCAGATATTCTGATTCTGTGCATCGTAGCCACAAACGAGCTTGGCAGCTGCCTCGCTTAGTGAGGGAAAAATGGAGAATTTTTTGACGGAAGGGTGTATGGAGAAATTGGTTACGTATACGGCACCGAGCCAGATACTGGCATCCTGAATCCACCTTCTCGTGGCTCAATTTGTGTCAGATATTCTGATTCTGTGCATCGTAGCCACAAACGAGCTTGGCAGCTGCCTCGCTTAGTGAGGGAAAAATGGAGAATTTTTTTGACGGAAGGGTGTATGAAGAAATTGGTTACGTATACGGCACCGAGCCAGATACTGACATCCTGGATCTACCTTCTCGTGGCTCAATTTGTGTCAGATATTCTGATTCTGTGCATCGTAGCCACAAACGAGCTTGGCAGCTGCCTCGCTTAGTGAGGGAAAAATGGAGAATTTTTTTACGGAAGGGTGTATGAAGAAATTGGTTACGTATACGACACCGAACCAGATACTGACATCTGGAAACTTCCTTCTCGTGGCTGTGATGTTTGCGGAGAAGGTGATGATACTCAGGATCATTTCCTTTGCTATTGTCCTGCCTTTGCC
The DNA here is from genome assembly GCA_963583995.1 of Xylota segnis. Taxonomy (NCBI): domain Eukaryota; kingdom Metazoa; phylum Arthropoda; class Insecta; order Diptera; family Syrphidae; genus Xylota; species Xylota segnis. The sequence continues at coordinate 128,389,670 of OY757237.1, read as the reverse complement.
CGGATAAGGTGGCAAATATTTAGTGCTGATGTTGGCAGTTCTCGTACTATAAGCTCTTTATCGCTAAGGTCTTATAAATCGAAGAAATTCCAGTAAAATGAGTAATACGAGGTCTTGCTTCCTAAGAGTATAGTGAAGCAGTTGCGACTGAGTGCTCCAATGATGAGATTAATCATCACCGTACTTGGCGCGACAGGTCCTTGGGTCTAGGTTGTCATAACCATTCGTGGTGTGCCTCCTTACACGAATAGGCAACTTGTTTTGAAAAGCGTTCTTATGACTATTGTTCGCTCTCGGATATTTGCCAGACACTCGCTAGAGGTGAGGTCCTGAAAAAAATGTAATGTAGTTGTCGACTAGGGATTGAACCTGGAACCCCTTGCTCCATAATCCAACGCAATAGCTACTTGAGCCTGAACCCTTAACAAATAAACTGAATTTTCCCTAAAAATGCTCTTCTACACGTTGAAATCCGAGAGGGTTTGCCACTTACTGATTTGGGGGCTTAGGGTTACGCTCCTTCCTCGTCCCCAGCTTGTTTTATTAAACATTTTCCTATAATTTCATGTTTAATACACAAACGTCATAATTAACATTTCAATTTACATTAATTCCCGATCTCCATTACTTCATGAGTTGGGTGCGAAAATGTGGCCTATAAACCCATCAAAGTGTCAGTCAATCGCATGTTGTATGTTAAAATATTTGTTTTATTTAATTTTTCACGGACCTCCGTCATTACAAGCAAAACAAGTAAAAAAAAATAAATAAATTAATTTATTATCAAACGTATTTATGCAAACAATTCTCTGCACTAATTGTTTTCATATAACGAATTCCTTGTTAATGAACTTTTTATTCCCAATTATGGACAGGACCATGCAGTGGCGGGATTAATTTCATATAAAAATAAATAATTTCGCTTTAAGGGATGAATTTAGAGAAAATAAACAAAAAATTTATTAATTTTGCGAGCTGCATGCAGGTCAGGGCTGTTTAAAGGTACACGTATGCCCCAATTTTAAAGATTAGATTGCGATAGATACGTTGGATACATTTTGCTACCAAGAAGCGAGATCCAGTATTACTTTACATGAAGAAGAGCTTACAGTATCAGCCCTTACCACATCAGCAATGAAGATACGATACCAGATCAGGAAAAACGCAGGACAATAGCAAAGGAAATGATTCGGAGAATCGTCACCCTTTCGACAATTTTTCAAGGCCATGCGTCGCGAAGGCCTACTTTAGAGATCGGATTTGAACCCACTTCGCTGTAACTTCTATATTACGTTGCAGGTTCAAAACTACATTCAAAAAATGTAGGACTTGACACTTTAAGAAATAAGTGCTAACTACGAGATATTGAAACAATTCTATCGACCATAGATACATCCCTACACCGTAGACATCACACATCCAGGTGAGCCTCTAATCTTGCTCATCTTAGCTTCACGACAGCCCAAAAAATATGACAGATATTAAATTTAATAAAAACTATAAACTGTCAGGTAACCAGTACCCAGAGAAAGAACGAAGGAGCTGCCACCCAACTACTACAATCGACATCCTTACAGATCCATAAACAGGAGCCAATCATAACAACAAAAGGAGAAAGTCCATGGAAAACTATTTCAGACATCCGAGGGCAATGACCTCACAGACGTATCTAGACGGATACTGAGTACATCTTACTTTACTTTTCTGTTGGATGCCGGCCAAGAAAAGGACCGTAATTACTACAAGTTGACACCAGCGTTTCCATTTCTTCCTTGACCCTCTCTCATGGAACCGCGGCATCCAATTTCGTTAAAGTAGCCAATTTGTGGACCAAATCGAATGGCATTAGTTACGTGAAATGGTTTATTTCTCTTTCAGAACTTTTGCCGATAGAATTATGGCCAACAGGATGTAATTTATGGAAGGACATTAGATGCGGATGAAAGTTATCGAATTCTCGCATTCATCAATTGTAGAAGGCCGTCTTGGACAGTCAATAGTGCAGCTGTCGTCGCTATAAACTTTCAACATGCTCAGTGGAAGTTCTTGGTCCTTTAGTGTAGACTGGGTTGTAAAAGTCCTTGTTTCCTCGAATTCATTCACATTTGGTAATGTTGACGTTTTGCAATTGTTATCGAGCTTAAAATGCGCTTTGTAGCCAATTTCCCTGGAGTCAACTCTAGGCCGTATATTGTCACTGAAGCGAAAGCCAAATAATTTACAAACATCAGACATCGACATTTTACAGTGAATGAACTCAGATAGACAAAATAAAATACATTTACAGTAGCTGCAGCAGGAAGAGGATGTCCTTTTTTTTCGAAAAGAATTTTGAAGGATACGAGCTGTTCAAGGGGAGCCAGTTCTGTTATATGTGAGTTCGGATGAAAAGGAAAAGAAGACTATACCTTGTCCAACAGCTACCTTAGGGAGAACTTTATAAGACTTTTACCTCTCAAGTCATTGAAAAAGCCAGGCTTTGCAGAAAAAGAGGGATCTGATAAGAACTTTGTAATGGCTGTATCCACATTTGAAACTAGACCAATGGTAGAGGAAGAAGTTCAAGACTTACAAATGGTGAGCTGGCTTAGAGCTGGCGCAATATGGTGCTACAACTGAGAACTTTTGAATACATTCTTGCTTTCGAATAGAAACCTTTGATTCAAAGGATTCACTATCTTGACACATTCACTTGACTTAAAATCTAGACTTGTTCCAGCAAAGATGAACTGTCCATTCCCTTCATCAAAAAAAGCAAATATTTGGTGCAACAGGTCCATGAGACCTAGGGCCTAGCTTCTCACTCAAGGAATTTCTTGTCTCAGTATAACTGGTGCACTGAGATCTTCTCCCACAACAGCGCTACAAAACATGCTTCACTTACTCCCAATTGGCATCATTGGCAAAAAATTGGCTGCCTGCTCAGCAATTGATCTGAAAGGCTCCAAACAATGGAAGAGCACCTCACTTTCTGTTAGATACCAGGCAATCGTAAGCTAAACCACTAAATGACAAAACTACACAGACGGTCATGCATTGAGACCCCACTCACTAACCTCAATGTCCTAGGTATCCACATTCGAAACCTATGTCCTGAATCGTCCTACGAAGTAAAGGATAGTACCCTTAAAGAAAAATCTAAGAAACGAGGGCACAAATCTGGGATGACGCTTAGGGCATGAGGCAAGCCGGGAAACTTTTAGGGCAACACAACTGGAAGAGATTCGAAACATATATTACACTGAGGAACCATAACCTTTGCATCCAAACGAGGTATTGCAAACTCAACTACTATCTAGAAAATTACATCTATCTGAAGAAAGTCTTTGCAGATTCTGCATTGAGTTCAATTAAGTAACAGAATATGTCCTGCAATCGTACGTGGCAGTGACCCACAAAAGACTGAAATAGATGGGCAAGTACCAGTGATCTATGAGGACACACAGTTACTAGAGGCACATCCCCACATTCTTAAGAGAAACTGGATAAGAGAGAGTCCTCTAGGACAGTTTTCTTCCATCAAGACATAGTACGATTGTACGATCCTCAAAATGATTCCAAAAGGAATCTGATGCGAGCAGAACTCTAAAGAGGGCATATAGCTCTCCAAGGTGTTGGAAGAAGGCATTGACACTGTCCAATGATCAAGTAAGCTCCCCAATGATCAACCCGAGTTGGATAATGAAAAGACTAATCCATCACCCAAGACCTGACCCAATACCGGTCCTCCCTAGATACCATAGATACCTGTGTGATTATAGGAAGTACAAGGACCTAAAGGGGTAGTCAAGAATAGAAAAGGACGACCTATATTCATCGACGATATGGAGGAGTCAGCGCTGACTCAACTGCTTTTTTCTCCATCAAGCTCTTCTCAGAAGATCCGGGAGGCAGATCATAAGTCCGGGTTGGACTCGCGTCTGTATCTACTGCTTACTTACTTAGGTGGCGCCACAGTCCGGATTGGACTTGTACCTCAACCAACAAACCTCTCCAATTAGTGCGATGCTTGGCTAATTGTCTTCAGTTGCTCACTCCTCTTCCACCTGTACGCACCACCCAAAACGAGATCTACCTCCACTGTGTTATCCCTCCTAGCCATGTTAGGCGACCCTTGGCCCCTTGGCCTTAACAAAAAATTGGGAAACTTTTAGATGTCACAATCTTCCTAAAGAATGAAGCCGAATCTTATCACAAAGGGGTCTACGATCCTCATATACGAGTATAAGTACTATCGGACAGTCAAGCCTGACTTAAAATACTAGGTTTCCACCTTCTGTAGTGTTTCCCCAAATTTTTTTGGGATAAACCAGGAGAAAAAGCAAGCTTAGGACAATATATGAACCTTTGAGTGAGAGACTCCGTGCAAACTAATTAGAAAAGGGATCGTTCTTCACATAAATTTTAAACCCTAAGTGCGTCTTAGAAACTTCGGAAGGTATCCATTAGACATTTTAGCCTTTTGCGATTGATTCGTTGCCAGATGGCCCAAGTAGTTCCTTGTCAGCCACACTTTACAGCCGCGTCTTCGCTTGGCTGCACCCCAGCCTCACATTAGACCCCGCTACAATCACCTATTCACTTTTATATCGAAAGGAAATGACATACTGAAACTGCAGCGCGACTACCAACCTTTGCACCCGAAAATCCTCCAGCGTATGTGTTGCCATAAAATGCCAACCCTCTCCCTGTTCCCATTGTGTGTGTTCGTCGTAAATGTAAAAATATTTGCACATCACGTCGCAATCCTCTGCTGGGCTATCACCAGCTCCAACCCGCCAAGCGTCTGACGATGACAACAACTCGAGATCACGATAATGAGGATGAGGCTTTCGGTCCTCTCCAGAGTGCACCCGGTGTGCGCACTCCATGTTTGCCGATGCTGTTTTGGGAGACACGACACCATTTCGAATTGTGGCTACGCGACTGTTTATTCTGAAAATCTGCCTGCGATTTAGTCCTCCGAGCCATTTCAGAGTGTCCTGTGTGTGTGTGTCTGGCAGCACAGCCACCATGCAAGTATAAGTGATGAGTTTTAATTCCCCAGAAGATAGGATCCGTGGTTGCAAAAATCCGTAAACTGCAAGCGAAACACATTTTAGCAGATTAGTTCAGCCTTTCCTGAGGGAATTCCCCTGCACAACACAATAAAATAAAAAAAAAACCAAAAAATCAATTCAAATCGCTCCGACAGAGTGCGGGTCAAACAGATAACGAGGACGATTTTCACATAATAAATTGCAATGAATCCCTGAGACAGGAATATAATTATTTCGGGATGTTCCTTGTTTTTTTTGTTGTTGTTTTGAATTCGTTCGAGGATATGGACCTCCTGTGGGTTGTGTGCTGCTTGCGAGAGTGCACTGATTCGATTGAGGAGGGTGGCGCTGGGGAGAAGGCACACCCCTCAGTTTATTCCAATTTAAGATAATGCACAGCGTTTTTGAGATACAATCTGGCCCGCAGGGTGTAGTTTTATTACCAACAGTGTTCCGTTGATGAGAATTGAGTGCTTTGGACCTGGGCAGTGGTTTGACAGCTGCCACTGTGGCAGCGCAATTAATACGATAAACAGGAATTGAGGACTTTGTCCGAATCGAGAGATGGATTGGGAAGGGAACTGTGGGTTGCTGGGCTGTCCATTAATTTAGAACAGTGCACATTGTTTCGGGGTGATGGCAATCAGGACATCAACGATTTACAAGATAACGAAACGTTTTCTAATGGACTGAGTGTCCATAGATAACGAGTCGAGGGTGCCTTTTCGAATGGAGGTAGTCAGTGTGCCCGATTTGGAACCCAAAGTGGTTGGAATTTTGAAAATATTTTCACTCTCGAGGGCATGGGGCATCAGCAACTTGTGTGCCCTGAGTTTGGTGTGAATCCAAATTATTCCGGGGACTTGGAAAGTGTTTTGGATTCATAAGGATTCTAGCAAGCAATGTCAAGACCGAGGTACATCAGAAGAAGTGGTGTTACCTTTTAAAAAGGCAACTTGACAGAGTCAGCCTATGATTGAATCCTGTGTGCTTAGCGAATGATAGCTCAGCAGAAAACCTGGAGTTCATGATCTTGGAGATCCTTTTGAAGAGGAGGCGTCGGCCATCAGGAAACTATGCAAATCCCCGACTTTTTAATAGGAGGACGGCGGCAGTTTGGCTTAGAAAACAGTAGGTTTTTGTGAGATATATACACGATAGTGGAACTTGTAAGGACCTCTTGGGCCATCGGCCATCGTGAGACCAATATTTACATATGGAACCATAGTTTGGTGGAAAGTGGCAAATAGAGTAACCAATCTGCACTGACAAAAATACAGAAACTACCATTCACGGCCTTCTAAACGATGCTGAAACTACGAATAAGAACAGCAGTCCTGGGAGTATGAAAGCTATCTGATCCACCAACGTGGTTTCAGGAAAGGTCACTCTATGTATAATAGGATCTATGGTGCCCAAGCAGGAAAGAAAAGTCGTCGTAGATATAAAGAATGCCGTTCAGTCTGGTGCTCAATGAGCTCTAACATGGATTCAGGATACCGCACGAAGGTAGTTTACGGAAAAGAAATGGAGCAGCATAGGGCTACATTTTGGATCCAGACCTGTTGAATATCGCATACAATGAAATCCAATGGAGTTTTTGGAAGACAGGAGTCACAGGTAGAGATACTAAGCCAAGTCAGGGGACGTGTGGATAGAAGCCTACTATCTTAGTCTAGCGACAGAAAGAACCAAGATAGTCGTTCTAATTAGGAAGCAGATCCTGTCCATCCTAGATTTCGAAACTCATTTTCGGGCAACAAATGGAATCTACATCTTTGCTAGGTACAAAGACCGCCTCATCTTAGCAAACTCATGGCAAATACTGGAGGACCAACCATGAGTAGACGATAACTTCTCATGACTGTTACGGACTCCATTCACGTATATGGATACCAGATCTGGGCCAATGCACTCAAACAAGAGAAATATGGGAAACACAGTTCAGAGGCGTGGAACCCTCAGCTTTATAAGGTCTTACCGCATTGTCTCCGAGCTAGCAGCCTTGGTATTTGCCGGCTGATGCCCATCGGCAGAAAGAAAGTATATACGTCCTCGCCAAAACGAAGGAACTAGGAGCTGGCAGTGGCAGAAGCGAAAGAGCTTACAAAGCTAAAGTGCCAAAGGAGATGAAAGAGGAAAGTTAACCTTAGATGGAGTGGTCACATGGTAAAGTAAAGTACTTCCTCACTCAGGTCCTAACCGATCATGAGTACTGCAACCATTATCCCTACAAAATGGGGAAAGTAGAGAGGAGTTGTCATGTTGGGGAAGAGTTAAAGGTGGACTTTAAGGGGTAAACTCGTGAGCATCAGCCTTTTACGACTATGCATGGAGCAATGGGCAATGAATCTCTACTAAGTACGTCATCTGAAGGATATATCCAGCTCGAGATAGCTGACGAGTTTATAAGAAAGGGACTTGAACTTGGAACAAGTTTAACTTAAGTTCCTAATGACAACCAGCTGTGATACATATCAGGGAAGCTTGGGACAAGATATCACAAAGCTAGAACCAACAATGACTGACAAATCAATGCCAATGTTGGTGGATGTACATTCAGCCAGGAATCTTCTTAGGAATCAAGAACAGTATATGTAGGAAGAGGCTGCGTCAAGGAAGAGGCTCACGATAGTGCACTTCTCCACTAATAAATAAAGTCCTTTGATCTCGAAAAGGTGTAGGGTTACAAGAACTTCTCATTGTACTAAGAAACTTTTTAGAAACCTCTAAGACCTCCAAAGTGACTAACTATTGGAGATGAAGTGGTTGGAGTATTCGAAAGAAATGACTTCTAAGCATCAGGAACGTTCCTCCTTCTAATCAACCATACGCTTCATTAAAAAATTGGTTCAGAGAACAAGGTCTGGAGATAAACAGAGCGAAAACCGATCGCATACCTCAAAATACTCCAAAATACCTTGGCGAAGTATTGGATTCCAAACTATCCTGGAAAGAATCAAGATCGATTCTAGAGGGCTTATGTGGCAGTGACACTATAGTTTGGTGAAGGCGTCCGAAAAGAAATATCATCTTGAAAGCTTGAAAAGGATTCAACGGACAGACTGCCTGCGGATAACACGATCGATGAGATCACCGCCTACAGTACCAGTGAAGGCAATAATGAACCTCTTCCTAAGACTACGGGAAACAGGACTATGGTTATCCAAGCCCTATGTCATACCTCTGTACGTGCGGAATACTTGTATATCGACAGGAAGAATCATATGCCGATGGATAGGATATGCATGTAGGTACTGCTGTCGATCATTCGGACTCGAGGGCGATTACAGCCTTTTTCAAGCCGAGGTCACTGCAATAAAACAAGTTGCGTACATGGTTATTGAGAAACTACTTCTGCCGAGGTAATCATCCTATACTGACAGCCAACCACCTTGCACCTGGCATGTCTCCTGGTCTCCAAAAAGTTCGGTCTACCTCTCCATCTCCATGTATGTACCTTAGCCCGGAAGAGAGCTCCACACAGCGAACCTATTTCAAGGACTTCTATTGCCGTACTTGCATTGCGTTTTTGAAATATCATTCCATTCCTCTTCCAGAGAAACCACCTTCGTCAGACTTCATGTTTCACATCATTCCTACAACAACAATAAAAACTGATTCATCAATCATAGAGTGTGTATCCTTGAGAGGCATTTTCAAATTACCACAACCCCAACTGAGGCGGGAATTGCCCACCTTACCACACAACATTGGCTCCTTCAGCTCAATTGAAGAGGGCACACATGCAAATCGTACATCAATGCCAGGATAATGGCACACACCCACATCGGCATAATGAACGAAGCAAAGCATTGTCTTTAATTAAGAGAATCACAGACAGTGGCACACACTCGCACACAGTTGAGACGGAAGTTTTTCTTATTGAAGGACCCATTGACGGGTCGCTGACAAAGTCATGATAAAGGACTCCTCCAGCACAACCATTCGACATCTTTTATAATTCAAATGGGGACCAAAGGAGCACAGCCTCTGTGAAATGTCACGCTTCCTTCCGAGAGTGGAACAATGTGAAGGCGATGATAACATGTCACCATCCGCCTGTGAGACATCACTCACAAGGGTGTACATGATCCAATTTTCACCAGCTCCTGCTTGAGCCAGAGGTTTGGGTGAATTATGAATATTCAGTGTTTCCACTCAACCGAGAGGTTTCCCTTCTTTCTTTGATGACTAATTTTGATAATTTTTTTCCTCCACGCGTTCGCCTTTGTTCTTGAGAATTAATTTAAAGTTTAATGGGCGTATCAAAGGCTCTGCAAAAGGCACTCAACCTATAAAAATAAGATCCGATCCATGGCGGGTAGGAGTCTTAAAAACTCTCTGAAGGAGGCATGCCTCGAAGTAACGCAGGCGGTGGGATTGGGGACATAATTAGTTGGCATGGTTGTCGCAAGCAAGGAACAGTGATTGAATCCTTAGGTTTCAAGGAAGATAAAACTCATATCACTCACAGGGAACAGGAGGCGGATGAATCCTTTCGCCAAGATTGCGATAAACCCAAACAAAGCATCGCAATAATTTAATCCAACAACCATTGTGTTTCCTGTTCACACTATGCGATTGCAGTGCACACACACACAACAATCATTTTAGTCCTCATTCCCTCCTTCGTCCTGATTGCATTTGAGAAATGCGAGAGAAACTTCTCGAATAAATTCTGACGAAAGACAACAAAACGACACACGAAGGCAAACTCAAGGCAAACGTACTACGTGTCGGTTTCTCTCTGAAGGATAACTTATCCTCGAATGCAATTGCACTAAATTTCTAACTCTTACCACGTGCCACCGGGAAATAATACCCACAACTGTTCAAAATTTACATAACACATTCCGTACCGGGCGTTTGTCCGGGCACCGAGAGCTGGAGCATGCTGAGAATTCTCTCCGAAGCCGAAGGATGCTGACTCATTTCAGGGCCACTTAACACACAGCACTGCATGAATGCGGCAGGTATCAAGTTATAGAAAAGTTTTTTCTTTTTTCCTTTCTCCATCGTCGTCCTTCGTCCTTAGTCCATTCGTTCGTTCACACTTCATGAAATGAGGAACACAGAGAGAGAGAGAGAGAGAGAGGGAGAGTGGAGTTAAATTTATGGCCAAGTACTTCCTAACCATAACACCTGATACAATGAATTCTCCTCCCGGCCAATAGGTTGCATTCAGTAGCGGAAGATGGATCTACGGAAAGTGTAGAGAATGTGCCGTGCCGCCTTGTGTTGCCAACACCACCGGAAACTTAAGACTGCATACACGGCTGACTTACCCTTTTCAAAAGGTGGCAGCAAACAACGCAAACTGCATCTACTTTCAAGCCTCATACTCTGCCTGCCTGCCGGCTTTAGTGCATTCGGTGTTTGAGGACGATTCTCGTTCGGCTGGGATCAGGTCCCTGTTGAAAGCAATTACCGGGCTAACTGGAAAGAAGTGTGAAATTTATTTGCGAAAGCAAATTTCCACTTACAGGGGTGACAAAGTATACAAAAAAAAACACACACACACACTCACATTCACCGGAAAAAAGTCCTTGCGACAACAAGGAAATGAATCTATTTGTTAAGTGAGAGAGAGAGATGTGAAAAAAATGGTTTTGACTTATACCACCGGTGCTGGATGCCAGAGAGTGTAGTCTTTAAGTTGAGTGTATGTAGCTACTCCTGTTCGTCCTTCACCTTAAGGACTTTTACTACAGACCACGGGATTCAGGATATATTAAAGCGGAACTACAGGAATGGAACGTCATTTCCTTTTTCATTGGCTTGAATGGGCTTTAGAGGTGAGGTAGGCTTAGGCTTAGATCTAGGCCCCGCTTAACTAACAAATCCTTTGATCAGTGTTTTCACTTCAGACTTTCAAGTCTTGAACTGGGCAAACTTTATCAGATTAGACTAAGCCAGAGCTTAACTAAAAGGTCCTTGAAAAGGGGAGATAAATTCTTGTAAAAGATACCTCTACGCAATCTGGGGATTGAAGAGATATTTGAGTCCTTCCCGGAACTTTAGAGGAGTTCTTCAAAAGCAAATAAAAAATGACCATGATTCGAGTCAGAATGTGTTTCAAATGTGGGGTTTCCAAGGAATCCTTAATCTGTGGTCGATGGAATAGTACATCTTCTTCCACTACTTACCATAGCTTGGTGAAGATGTAGGGATATGTACGGCTTTATGATTCTAAAGGCAATTGTAGTAGAACTACCTATGCACTGAGGTCTCTGAAGGAGGTTTCAACCTAAGCTTCCAATGGTGGTTGTAAGTACGTTGCAAACCATGTCCAAGAGCTACATGTCTACAGATCTCCTTTAAGTTATTCGACTGAGCTTGTGGTAATAGTGCCTTATCCTAGGAAGCCGGACAAAATCAATTTTGAGTTGAGCCTTCACAGGAACATTTTGGTGAAGGCATCTGTTTCGGAAGCTACCACCATAATGACGTTCCTTAACAGATGACCTACTGTGGTCGGACCTCCTCCCAGTACAATGGCTCTAACCAGGCTGTTTCCTGAGAGGACTGCGACCGAAAAGTTCACCACTTTGGTGAGAGGTTTTGCTGACGACAAGAGTAGTCTCTGTACCTTCGTTGGGGAGACACTCCTGTTCTAGCAAAGCTTGTTATGCTGCTGAAAGACCCAAGCTTGCTTAGATTCTAGAACACACCCTTCCTTTGCGCACTCCGTTCAAGGTTTGGACTTTCCGTCACAGTTGGACTGAAAAGTCTTCGGACTAAGTTCTATGTAACCGAACCATCTTAGGCGCTGCATGTGTATCTTTTCTGACCAAGACGCAACCTTTGGTGCTGCTAAAGGGGATAAACCACCCAACTAGTCCTAATCCCATATGCCTACTGGATACAATAGGTAGAATACTGGAGCGAATCCTATGCAACAAACTGGAGGTGGCAACATATAAAGCCGGAGGACCCTCAAACCAACAGTACAGATTTGAAACGACAGTGGAGTATGACTACAACCTTGGAAGAAACTATCCAGGCTACGAGATGGAGAGGAACCTACTTTGGGTCTCATAGTGCACTCACTTAGGTCCATAATGGTGCCGTGATCCTTAATAAACATAATGCTAAGCTGCTTCAAGAAACGCTTTCTGTTCTATGATTCCGATGACTATGGCACATATCTGGTGGAGTTCCACAAGGGTCGGTACTAGAACCATTCTTATGGAACTTTACATACAATACGGTTAAGAGCCTTGGAATCCCTAAAGACGCGTTAATCATAAGATTTGTCGATGATATTGCAGTAGTTGTGGCAGCCAAAAACCGGGAAGACATAGAGGACATTAGAAGAATGTATCCATGAGGCGATGGATGGCAGCAGTTGAATTAGAGCTCACAGAGCAAAAAAGAAAGACAATCCATTAGAGTAGATGACCATGCTATGACGCCAGGCAGCTAGGTGTGATATTGAAGATTTTGAGGAATATGTACGATCCGGGGCTGTCTCATCTCATAGGACTCACTGCCAGTGAAGACCGAGTCCCATTTCTCTTCTCCTCAAATGAACACTCCATCATGCAAAGCTGCCTTTAAAAACAGTTTTCCACTATCCACCGAACCCAATTGGCCCCATAAGCGGGTTATGGAACAGTGTTTCACCGAACAACGACTCACGTTGATCCCATTAATTTGGACCTCCCGCTCTAATCTATTTCAAATTAATTGGATTATGTTTGAAGTTGTGTAATGTAATTAATTTGGGCAGCTTAAAACTGCAGTTTTGGGCGGCCCACCACGGCACACTGATGTAAATTAGTCGAAGCATTTTATTTGATATTTATGTTGCAACATACAACGTTTAATAATTACATTTTCCAATTACATTCTATTAGGGCTGAGTGGTTTCAAATATTCGATGAGTTTTTTCAAAATTGTTTCTCTAAACAGTTTTGTAGGTTATGTTCTGGGTTTGAATTGGAAGGGAAGGCGGGTTTTTATGGGAAGTCCTGTGTGTTGAGTACAAAATAATGGGGACACCATGTAATTGCAGTCTCGAATGATGGGGAAGAAATGACTTTCAAAATTTTGGGGTTTCAGAGTGGTTAAGGAAAGTATTTGCTGTCCCATGGACTGGATAAATAAATAAACTAATGACTGACTGAAGAGGGTGCTATTTAATGGGTCCATCTATTGAGAGGATGGATACCTCGTAGTAGAGTCACAGTTGGTGCTGAGAATATCGAAAATCAATTTCTGCAGACTGTATGACGGTATGCAACCTAGACGATGACAGCCAAAACTTCCATCCACCTGACATAAATGAAGTGAGGATAGCAGTATAGAAGCTCAAATCTAACAAGACTGCTGGAAATGAGGGCTTACCAGCCGAGCTGTTCGAAGCACCTGCAAATGCCCCGGTAGAGTGCACACACCAACTCATTTCTAAGATTTGGTCAGATGGGTGCATGCCTGATGAATGGAATCTCAGCATTGTTGGCTCGATACACAAGAAAGGAGATCCCCTCAACTGCGCCAATTATAGGGGTATCAGTCTCCTCAACATCGCGTATAAGATCTACCATTCTGTGTGAACGTCTGAAATCCTTCAAGTTGTTGACAACCTGATTGGCCTCTATCGGTGTGGATTCAGACCAAGAAAGACCACAATCGACCAAATCTTCACACTTAGTCAGATCTTGGAGAAAATCCAAGAAGTCCAAGTCGGTACCCACAATCTTTTTATCGACTTTAAGGCCGCACATGACAGCATTTATAGAGACGAGCTATACACAGCTTTGTCTAGTTTCGGCAAACCTGCCCAACTTGTCAGATCGTACAGAATGACGTTGGAGAGGTCGGTAACGATCTCACCGAGACCTTTGATGTCTACAAAAGATTTAGACAAGGTGACGCGCTGTCTATGATGTCTTCAACGTCATACATGGAAGAATTGTGCGAAACTGACATCAGAGGCACAGTCTTTCGGTGCAACTACTAGCATACTCTGACGACATTGACATTATTGGGAGAACTCAGGCAATTGAGTAGCAGAGCCCTATCCCGAAGAACTAAGGAGACTGATTGTCCCAATCGTGCTTTATGTGCGCTGAAGCGTGGACTCTGTCTAAAGCGGATAAAGAGATCCTCAGTCGCTTGATTCTCTCCAAAATTTTCGGTCCCAATTGCGTTGACGGACTTTGGAGGAGGAAATTCAACTCGACCTGGTCAGAGAAATGCTCATCAGTCGTTTGAGATGACTAGGACCTGTGGACCGAATGTAAACCAATGCTCCGGCCCATAGAGTCTTCGAATCAAACCCGGTAGAGGAAGACCTCGCCTTAGGTGGTCGAAGAGGACCTCAACCGACTTGAAGTGCGCGACTGTAAGCAATTAGCTAAGGACCGGGCTAACTGGAGAGGCTTGTTGGTTGAGGCCCAGGTGCATCCCGAACTGTAGCGCCACCTAAGTAAGTAAGTATCTATTGAGAACAGACAGATATTGAAATGTAATGGAATTCGGCTCGGTCACCACAGTAAGCCTTGCAGTAAGTCGTCCCTTACCTAGTAAGCTGCTAGCCCAAGGTGGACAAGTGCACTGTACGCATACTCATGGAAATCAAAACAGAAAGTCAAAACAAAATTCGAAAAAAAAGTTTAAGAAAGGAACTGCCTCTATGGACCTCGTGATGCATGGATAGTGAAACGAAATCACGGAACTAGGTGTTGAGTTTTTGGACAGCCTCCTGAGCAGTTGAGTGGAACGAGGAGTTCTAGGGTCCCAATGCATGATTCCGTCTTTGCATTGAATTGTGAAATTTTTGAGACTTAGCTGTGGGTTTCATGGACTTCTTTTCCCTCCACTGTTCGTTCCAGGATGCTCTTTAAGCATTTTCAGACTCACCCAACATCTACTCAAATGAATCGCATTTCAGATGACTGCCGATGCAGTGGACAATGCAAGTCCTTTTGATTTTTCCAATTTCCATTGAAAAGTCCTCCGTTTCCGGGAATAAATTACAAATCACTTTCCTTCCAGTGCACAACGTCATAGAATTAAACTGCGACCATGATTCACTCAACCAACATCACCAACACACCTCCTAAATACGATTGTAGGTGCCTCCATGTGGAGTTTGTACAACGCTAACGCACCATCCACTGGCCATTAGCCATAATCCATAATAACGGATCCATTCGGTTCAATGGTTTGGAAAGCTGAAAAATGATACAATCTCTCTCTCGCAGGTGAACTAATGAAAGCGCACAGACGTGGGTATAATCAAATCAAAGCACAGAGAGAGAGAGAGAGATAGAGAAAGGCTGAACATCTTATCCTTTGAGCAAGGCATCCTTTGTTGGTTATAACCATTTATCGTGCCGAGGTACAAGGACAGCATCGCATCTATGTAGAATGTGCGTGTGTGTCGTTAGACATCACGACGTTTGGCGATCTCATGTGTCTTCACTCCTCGTGTTCATTAGATTAACCTCAAGTTGGGTCCTTCTTCCCTCCTGTGCTCCTTTTTTTTCTAAATATTTTATTTTTATTGGAATTACTTGCACTCGAGTTAATAAATCTTTAGGTAACTGGATCAGTCAAGCAGGGAGGAGGTAGTTTTGTTATCCATTGAAAGGATATTTAGTAGACACTTGGGGAAATGGG
Organism: Xylota segnis; assembly: GCA_963583995.1. Classification (NCBI taxonomy): domain Eukaryota; kingdom Metazoa; phylum Arthropoda; class Insecta; order Diptera; family Syrphidae; genus Xylota; species Xylota segnis. Next base: position 128,373,999 of record OY757237.1, on the reverse strand, counting down.
TTATCCTTTCCATGGACATAAGTAGTTGTAGGTCAGTTAGGTGGGAAGTCACAAAAGGCTTCTAGTTCAGGGAGGCATCTGAAAAGATACAGGTATCTAAGTATTCATCATTTTGGTAGAATAGACCAATGAGGTTACGAGGGTACGCCTCAGTACTATAAGCGGAATGAGGCAGACTTGGTAGTTTAGATAGAGTTATGAGTTCATTACATAACTTGTGTCCATCGCGATCCCAGGCTGAATCGACCTAATACATGCCAGGAATAGCAAGGATGTGGCTATTTCGTAGGCGTATACATAACATTTTCTTACGATTTTTCCAGATTTTTAATTCTGGGTATGCCACTTGAGCCAGGATTATGGAGTATCTGTGCTCAAACTGTAGACCCATGGACACCATGATTTTCTTGAGCTGAATCGACCCAGTGGATGCTAAGAATAGCAAGGATGTGGCTATTTCGTTGGCGTATCTTGACATTTTCTTACGACTTTTCCAGATTTTTCATTCTGGGTATGCCACGCGAGCCAGGATTATGGAGTATCTGTGCTCAAACTGTAGACCCATGGATACCATGATTTTCTTGAGCTGAATCGACCCAGTAGATGCTAAGAATAGCAAGGATGTGGCTATTTCGTTGGCGTATACGTGACATTTTCTTACGATTTTTCCAGATTTTTCATTCTGGGTATGCCCCGCGAGCCAGGATTATGGAGTATCTGTGCTCAAACTGTAGACCCATGGACACCATGATTTTCTTGAGCTGAATCGACCCAGTGGATGCTAAGAATAGCAAGGATGTGGCTATTTCGTTGACGTATACGTGACATTTTCTTGCGATTTTTCCAGATTTTTCATTCTGGGTATGCCACGCGAGCCAGGATTATGGAGTATCTGTGCTCAAACTGTAGACCCATGGACACCATGATTTTCTTGAGCTGAATCGACCCAGTGGATGCTAAGAATAGCAAGGATGTGGCTATTTCGTTGACGTATACGTGACATTTTCTTGCGATTTTTCAAGATTTTTCATTCTGGGTATGCCACGCGAGCCAGGATTATGGAGTATCTGTGCTCAAACTGTAGACCCATGGACGCCATGATTTTCTTGAGCTGAATCGACCCAGTAGATGCCAAAAAAAGCAAGGATGTGGCTATTTCGTTGACGTATACATAACATTTTCTTACGATTTTTCCAGATTTTTCATTCTGGGTATGCCCCGCGAGCCAGGATTATGGAGTATCTGTGCTCAAATTGTAGACCCATGGACACCATGATTTTCTTGAGCTGAATCGACCCAGTGGATGCTAAGAATAGCAAGGATGTGGCTATTTCGTTGGCGTATACGTGACATTTTCTTACGATTTTTCCAGATTTTTCATTCTGGGTATGCCCCGCGAGCCAGGATTATGGAGTATCTGTGCTCAAACTGTAGACCCATGGACACCATGATTTTCTTGAGCTGAATCGACCCAGTGGATGCTAAGAATAGCAAGGATGTGGCTATTTCGTTGACGTATACGTGACATTTTCTTGCGATTTTTCCAGATTTTTCATTCTGGGTATGCCACGCGAGCCAGGATTATGGAGTATCTGTGCTCAAACTGTAGACCCATGGACACCATGATTTTCTTGAGCTGAATCGACCCAGTGGATGCTAAGAATAGCAAGGATGTGGCTATTTCGTTGGCGTATACGTGACATTTTCTTACGATTTTTCCAGATTTTTCATTCTGGGTATGCCCCGCGAGCCAGGATTATGGAGTATCTGTGCTCAAACTGTAGACCCATGGACACCATGATTTTCTTGAGCTGAATCGACCCAGTGGATGCTAAGAATAGCAAGGATGTGGCTATTTCGTTGACGTATACGTGACATTTTCTTGCGATTTTTCAAGATTTTTCATTCTGGGTATGCCACGCGAGCCAGGATTATGGAGTATCTGTGCTCAAACTGTAGACCCATGGACATCATGATTTTCTTGAGCTGAATCGACCCAGTGGATGCTAAGAATAGCAAGGATGTGGCTATTTCGTTGACGTATACGTGACATTTTCTTGCGATTTTTCCAGATTTTTCATTCTGGGTATGCCACGCGAGCCAGGATTATGGAGTATCTGTGCTCAAATTGTAGACCCATGGACACCATGATTTTCTTGAGCTGAATCGACCCAGTGGATGCTAAGAATAGCAAGGATGTGGCTATTTCGTTGACGTATACGTGACATTTTCTTGCGATTTTTCCAGATTTTTCATTCTGGGTATGCCACGCGAGCCAGGATTATGGAGTATCTGTGCTCAAACTGTAGACCCATGGACACCATGATTTTCTTGAGCTGAATCGACCCAGTGGATGCTAAGAATAGCAAGGATGTGGCTATTTCGTTGGCGTATACGTGACATTTTCTTACGATTTTTCCAGATTTTTCATTCTGGGTATGCCCCGCGAGCCAGGATTATGGAGTATCTGTGCTCAAACTGTAGACCCATGGACACCATGATTTTCTTGAGCTGAATCGACCCAGTGGATGCTAAGAATAGCAAGGATGTGGCTATTTCGTTGACGTATACGTGACATTTTCTTGCGATTTTTCCAGATTTTTCATTCTGGGTATGCCACGCGAGCCAGGATTATGGAGTATCTGTGCTCAAATTGTAGACCCATGGACACCATGATTTTCTTGAGCTGAATCGACCCAGTGGATGCTAAGAATAGCAAGGATGTGGCTATTTCGTTGGCGTATACGTGACATTTTCTTACGATTTTTCCAGATTTTTCATTCTGGGTATGCCCCGCGAGCCAGGATTATGGAGTATCTGTGCTCAAACTGTAGACCCATGGACACCATGATTTTCTTGAGCTGAATCGACCCAGTGGATGCTAAGAATAGCAAGGATGTGGCTATTTCGTTGACGTATACGTGACATTTTCTTGCGATTTTTCCAGATTTTTCATTCTGGGTATGCCACGCGAGCCAGGATTATGGAGTATCTGTGCTCAAACTGTAGACCCATGGACACCATGATTTTCTTGAGCTGAATCGACCCAGTGGATGCTAAGAATAGCAAGGATGTGGCTATTTCGTTGACGTATACGTGACATTTTCTTGCGATTTTTCAAGATTTTTCATTCTGGGTATGCCACGCGAGCCAGGATTATGGAGTATCTGTGCTCAAATTGTAGACCCATGGACACCATGATTTTCTTGAGCTGAATCGACCCAGTGGATGCTAAGAATAGCAAGGATGTGGCTATTTCGTTGGCGTATACGTGACATTTTCTTACGATTTTTCCAGATTTTTCATTCTGGGTATGCCCCGCGAGCCAGGATTATGGAGTATCTGTGCTCAAACTGTAGACCCATGGACACCATGATTTTCTTGAGCTGAATCGACCCAGTGGATGCTAAGAATAGCAAGGATGTGGCTATTTCGTTGACGTATACGTGACATTTTCTTGCGATTTTTCCAGATTTTTCATTCTGGGTATGCCACGCGAGCCAGGATTATGGAGTATCTGTGCTCAAACTGTAGACCCATGGACACCATGATTTTCTTGAGCTGAATCGACCCAGTGGATGCTAAGAATAGCAAGGATGTGGCTATTTCGTTGACGTATACGTGACATTTTCTTGCGATTTTTCAAGATTTTTCATTCTGGGTATGCCACGCGAGCCAGGATTATGGAGTATCTGTGCTCAAAATTATAGTTATACTCTGGGGTGTTTGTCAGAAATAGGAAGCGTGATGGAATTGATGGCTTCTTTAGACCAGTCGGTGAGAAATGGAGCTCAGTCTCATCTTGTGGTGTATCCAGAGAACTCGGGAATAAGAACGACAAACCATGCTCGTCCCTACATTCCTTTTCTGAATTCACGCACTCAGTGTCCCTCTTCTCTAAAAAATATTCCGACAAAGTCCATGCTACGACATGAACGCTTTTAGCCGCCTTCCCACCTGTCCACGTCTGTCGCTATTTGAATAAACAACCTGCAGTGGATGGATTGGTTGGCAAACACTGTTTTTTTTTGTATCCAAGTGGCAGTTTTATTTATGCGCGGTTGTCCATGAATTGCAAACAAACAAAAGGGTCCTTTTTAAAGGACAACCATTGGAAACGCTACCATAGTAATGCGATGGTAATTTGTTATCGTCCGCCGGTGACTATGGCTTAAAGTAGGGGGAGGGGGGCCGACGAGCCACTGTCTAGACCAACCACTAATGCCTTATTCCGCGAATAAAGCTTTTCAAGTGATAAGCGATTCCTGATTGAAGAGAACGACTGTCGCGTCACGCTATGAAAATATTACCTTCTGTGAAATCCTGCTAATAATCCTGAGGCTTTGTGTACTGTGGAGAGTTGTGGAATATCGGTTAATTTATGCTTCCTCTTCTGTATCGAGGTCACACCTAAGGGCTGCATTGTAATTGCTGTTAAGCATGACTCCTTGCAAAGGTAAGGGAGTAGGAAATGCATCTGTTTTTAAGGGATGATTGGATTAGGGCGTGTTTAGGAAGCACACGGCAAATGAGTCATTGCTCTGATAAATGGGTTAGAGGGTAACATACATACTAATGGACGAACTTGATACGCAGATGTCGATGGCTAATTGGGTCGAAAAAAAAGAGCATCTTGTAGAGCTCAGGGACTTGGAAAGTATGACAGAAGACTCTGAAGTATCGAAATGGGGTACCACAGGGCTGAATACCTTCACTGTACTAGAAACCATTTAGATCTGGGGGTCGATCAGCATCTCCATTCAAAGGAATAAAGCCATACTTTGGCTTGAATTATGTTACTGGAACACAAAACCTCGGCTACCATACTTTGGAAATGTTCCGGGCAGGAGGAGCCACAGTTGTCGGAAAGGTTTTGATTTTGGAGAGATTCTGGACTAAGCACACCCAGGCAAGGATTGGTGCAAACAGTTACCGCCATCTTTGAATAACTGCCTCTAGTTTCTGTGACTAGACTGATGTCACTGTTCAGCTCGTGGAGTTGGCTGTTAAATCTCCTCCTCTGAAGCCCGTCAACCCGTCAACGGGACCAAAAATCTCATAGGATATCGAACGATTGTCGAAATTTTCATTTAACTCGTCAGAGAGACATCCAGCTTAATGGCTACTACGATCGAAGACTCTTCTGTAGGTATTCCACTTTGGACACTAACGCTTGAAATAGAGCTTCATGCCCTAAAGAACAGATAGTCATCATAGAACACTTGTGCGACCAAGACAAATCTAGAATTTCTTTGACAAAACAAAACCCACAACCCACTATCAAGGTTGTATCCATCTTCAAGGACCTAAAAGCAATATCCATTGGACGAATAATCGAAATTTTGATTAACATCCAAAGATGGAAGCTTATCCTTGGTATATAGGTTATCTGGACATGAATACTTGGTTCGTCTCAATACCAAACGGGCAAGGGTCCAATGAGTCTTCAATCGATGGTTCAATTACAATGGTATACTACTGGATCACAGTGATTCTCGATATAAGCTACATAGAGTTACTATCTTACTGGCACCAAACTCATTGTCCCAGGGCACTCATCGATTGCAAACCTCCTCCATAGGTACATACTAGGACGAACCAAGATACTATGTTAGTCATATGTACGTCCACATTGGAGGACTAAAAGTCCGTCTCTATCACAATTTGGTTTGGTATAGCAGAAATCTTTGAAAAACACTCCCTGGTGACATGATTCTGGAATTTGTCCATCTCCATGCAATCAGTAGTGAAATTTCGGGTGCTCCTAGGCATAGTTTCGGTCTTCCTATATATCTTTTTGAGCCTAATCCAACTACTACTCGAATTAGGACTTGGAGAACTGTCAACAGTTTAAAGCACATGCATCTAAACCATTGTGAATCGCATCTAAACCTATCCCAGTCCCATATGAGTGTCTATTTGACACATTTCCGTAGTGTTACTGATAGACGGTGACTCACTACAATCGGAAATATCTTTAAATATCCCCAGTTCTACAAGCCAACATAATGTATCTACAGAGGCAATCAACATGAATCTGACAATCTACTACAATCACTCGCATTGCACATCACTGTAGATACATCCAACAATCCAATCAGACATGTTTCGAACATCGAACCTACCCGTCATGCTGGCAACACAATCTCGTAGATACTTCTTGTAGCCAACATGTTGCTGGTAGGTGTTTTCAACGTTTCACCATTGCCAGACAATCGCGAAACAAGTGTTAAAAATGTTTAGTTAGTTCGTTAGAAATGGTCGTTTGTGAAGGACGTATCCGCGCATAGTTTCTTCTCAAACCAATGTGACCGGTTTTTCTGCACCCCTTCTGCCTACCAACGGATAGCAAATAAAAAAAAAAAAACACAAATATTTACACTATCCACGCCAATAAAACCATCTCAAGTGATTTAGTGTCGAAAATTCGAATGAATACGAGTACACAAGTACAAGCAAAGCAAAGCGCAAAAAAGTGTTTCAAACAAATTGTATCTCAAAGCGAATTCGTACTGCAATTCTGCAGATTCATTCAAATTTTAGCGTGAAATTCAAACGTGAGAGAGAAAAGCAAACAAAAAAAGTATAAAAAATAACCCAAACAAGGTGTACACGAATAATATAATCCATTCAAGCTGTAAAGTTGCTCATTGTATCTAGATACTTGATATTTTGCCGCTTGGTGCGCTGCGTTTTTCCCTCTAACCGACGACTGTGTAATAAAAGTCAAGTCAGGTTTTTGTATTTCATTTTTTTTTTTTTTTTTTTTTTTTTTTCATTATTATTGCGTTACTACTACTACCTTTGTCTGTTACAAGAAGACGCGCCGCGCGGGCCTTAAGTGCGAGCGAGATAGTGAACGCCTTGTGGTGTCTCGTCGTAGATACATCGTGTGGAATAGTCAAAGAAGTGCGGTTTCGGTGCTGCTACTTGCTGCCTTGCTAGTGCCATCAAGTATCAAGAAGAAAGGTAGCAGCACAATTGTGTGTTTGTGTCCGTGTCAGCGTATCTAAGTGTGTGTTCTTGTAGTTAGTATCGAAAGGTGTAATCAAAATTGAGGTGTTTTCCTCTTCGTTTTAAATTCATTTTTTTTTTCTGTTGTTGCTGCTACTTGTATCAGCCAGTGGTTTGTTTTCGTTTTGGTCCATCGTCCGCGTGCGTGTGTGTGTGTAAATTCCAATTTGAGGTACAGTGCGAATAAGTACTTAGTCCACCCAGCGCTGGAGATGGAAGAATGAGAATGCATGTGTCATAATTACAACCAGCCAGCGGACCAGCGAAGAAAGAAGTTGTCTCCGAAGGATATACGCCAAAGACGACTATCTGAATCTAGTTTGGCTACTGGTTTCCCCTGCCTTATCCGCATGAAGGTATCTGTGCTGCTATGAGATGCACCTGGTTCGCGATCTGATTTTTATTCTCTAACGACTTAAACAACTACTAATACTAACCACTCAATTGGAGTCAATGTACGCATAGATAAATTCTTCCATCTTTATCGGTAAACTCGTATCTGTGAGGTGGAATACATTAACGATTTGGATTATTCATTTCATGGAATTTTGAGAATGATTGTAAGTTTTGAATTAAAATTAATAGAATTTGATAATTAAGCTCTGGAGAATCAAGCCTTCGTCGACTGTATCTGTAATCAATCGGTGTATGGCGAGAGAGGATACATCGTCGACACAGCACAGAAGAATGTGCGTTAGCCAGGGGTATTGGGATGTGAAATGAATTTCAATTAGATACATGGTTCGTTTGATCGGTTTTTTCTTCTTTTTTTTGGTTCGGTTTGGGTCGATCGTTTTTATGGAAATTATGTAAATCATTTGTGTTTTAAGACAGAGCGGAGAATATTGTGTTTTAGGCGGATCTTTGCATTTCAAATTGAATAATAAATTTCTGTTGAGATAAATGTGTGTCTCGGAGACATTATCATTTAAGTTGAAGGTTGAGCCTGATGTTTTTGTTTGTTTTCGTAGGCCTGGGAGAGTAGTTTGTGGAAAGCGGTTATGGTTTCATCAGAGAGATGCGAATTTTGTATAGCTTTACGACTCGCACGCGAATTGCCTATTTTTAAACTGGATTGGGATAAAAATAGCAGAGCGGATCATGCTGTGGTCTTAGATGAGGTATTGGTACCGAGAGTCGTAATCCATTGGTACTCCATGTTGTGATGTCATGAAACGTGCCATGCACGAGTCTCAAGAGCTTAGAGAGTTTGAATGAAACTGGTTTTCCTGGAAGGTAGCCAGATTAGAGATTTATATAGAAATTACTCACATAGATGCTGGAGAGATTCGTATTCGTAGGTAGATGAAGAATTAGGTAGCCTGGCATGGAAGTTTTTAGGTGGATTTGTCTATTCAGGTACTTCTGCTGTTGTTTAGACCAAAATGCGTTCTTTAGTATGGAAGGCCTGCTTTCCTGTTGTGTTATCCTAATCCGAAGAATGGTAGCATGAAGGTGGTATCTTCCAGCAGGTTAAGAGTGATCGCGGAGTATCCTTCTGTCCTGAGTCAGTGGATTCCATTGCACCTCGTGGTTAGCTACGGAACAGTAGCCTTTTCAGAACGTGTGACCAGTGCGCTGCCACTTCCGTCAATGTGCAGGTTGTGCCTATGAATTGTGGGGCAGTTCTCTAATCAAGCCGGAGACAATTTGGCCAGCAATTTTTTAAGACATTCCGTAGTTTTTCATGACAGTAGGGTTGGTTTCCATGTACTAGCAACGCGGACCCATTAATGGGACTACTTTGGCCAGACTTTGTTAGCATTCCTAATGCAGACTACGCCTTGTCCAGTTCGGCACCGCCAGTGGTTGAGACAATACTCCCAAGGCATTGAAAGCAATCTATTTCCTCAATCGTGTGTCTAGGGTAGTAGCCATACATCGTCAGTGCTGTCGAGGTGGTTGAGTTCGAATGCAAAGGGCTATCGAATTCCTCCTTTCCCATCTACAAAACAGAGTCTAGCTTTGCCGAACACCTTTTTTAATCTTGGAATTCTCTATCGCTCTTCCTCTATGTAAACCGTGACATGTGGCCCTATAATTCTTCAGCTCAAGACACCCCAATTGACACTGTCAAATGGCTTTTCAAACTCGAAGAACAGCAGATGAGGTACCGATCGATACTCAACGCGTTGCTCAGTAATGATGATCTTCATGACAGTCTTCATGGGATCTGGGGCATCATCAACCTTCGTCAAGGTGTTTCGGCAGCACGTTCATGCCTTGCCTATCTTAGGGAATGGAGTATGTCTTCAAGTCTTACTTTTCTGTGTTTTAAAAGCAATAATGAATACAATGAATCCATCGAGATTCTAGTGAGACTGTACTCCTAGCCTATCCTTCTCGATCGCTCTGAAATGCTGATGCACTTCTAGAACGTGAGTCGATTAACTTGTACACAGTAAGCTCAAGGTCGGTCTTAATCTTACGATCTCCTTCTGTCTACCAAGTCAGTGTTCCGGTTAAAGAAGTCTTGGTTATCTTGGCTCAAAAAAAAAAACAGCTAAGCAGCTATCAAATCTTGGGAGTTGACTTCTATAAATTCGTTAGTAGGTCTGTACTTCCGTGGCTTACCAATACAGTATTCACATGACTCAATGCCTGAGTATGATGACATTCCAGGGAATGGTAACGCCAATGAACTCGACAGAATTGGAACATTCTTACATAATTTGTCAGACAAAGGCACCTCAGGTCTACAGATCGGTACTTCCGAACCAAAATTCAATGTGGATGCTATAGAGAGTACAAATCTTAGGTGGACAAGTGGACACGTATAGCAACAAACCGAATTTGGCTAAAGCTGGACGTAAAACACTCTCAGAATTTGATTTCTCTTCATAGATCACAGGGGTCATCACGGGACATTGTTTTACGAATGACTTTTGTAGAAGCTGCACGGATAAAGGAGAGTAGGAAACCACATCTTCTTCTACACTAAGGAACCTTCTATTACAACGACTTAGGTGATCTAACAAACATAGACATCGAGATCGAGAGTCTGTTACGCTTCGTTAGAAGTTGGGATTGGTTTAACCAATCTTACTTCTGTAAACCATGAAACTTCTGTAAAACATGGCATTTCAGATCTCTAAAGAACTCAATGTCAGTACTAAGTATGGGCACAGTTGACGCCTTTGTGTAGACATCCCAGGTCCAAAAAACGGATAGCTGCGGACTTATCGGCCCTAATTTTACTGAAAGGCACAGAACGAGATTAGTTTTCTCAATTTTTACCAAACATGTCAAATGGTTGAACCTCATGCAATGCACTGGCTACATGCAACCATAATAGGACCAATATTCAGGCATGATAACCTAGACCTATAGAAAATCTTAGAAGGATTCAGAGAATGGCTTGCAATTGCAATGCCATTGCCTTATGGACAACTCACTTGGGGGCGCTTGGTACAATGCGGCAGATTCTTCATCGTCATCGGACTTGGCTCTATCTAAGGCCGGACTGCGTAACCCAGTCGACAGAATCAGAAAGAGAACATGATAATCAATAGTTCTGCACTGAAAACCCACTCTGATGGGCCTAATATAGACGAGCATGTAGAAGCTGAACTATTCTCCAGATGTCTTTAGAGTACCAGACTATTGGAGCGTATTCCAAGTTATGGCGAGACAGTTAAGTGACTGTCGATATAAGGGCTAGGTATCTCTGGGTACCTGGTCCATCGTAGATGTGGCCATAATCAAACGTCTGCTGTTCATCAGCACACCCCGCCTAGGTACCCTGGTTGGACTACTAAACTCAAGTCTTATGACTTGGAATCCAGGGCAACTTTTGTTAGTTCTTCTTCGAGGAACTAGAATACCAAAGAAATAGACGGTTATGGCACCTCTTGTTGGATGACACTATGTCTGTCCCTTATCCCAAAACGGACTGTGATTAACAAGACTGAACTCAAGCCCAGCTTACCTGACAGGCTCAACTGGATAATGTCTCAGAGAAGCATGGAATGATTGACGACACTATTACTCCATCGTCCAGTCTCAGACGAAGCTGGCGCCCCATTATGTAGATCAAATGTGATCCGACATTTTTTTTCAGTCGAGAGGTGATGCCACAACCTTAACCATAAACGCGTCGTTTTATCGCTACATCTCATCCGGTTTCCCAGATACCTTTCGAACACCTGGCATGCTACTTAGCATAAACTGCGTGTGATAGTAGTGTCCGATCTTTGGAGCACCATGTGACTGATGGTACACAAGTACATACGTTGGACAAGACCCTTAACCCACATTTTTATTCAGAAAGCACATAACTGACGTCGTTAATGGCTTCGACATAGCCGATGCTAGTTTTATGACTTAACCCGACTGTGGAGCGTTGTTACAGATCCCTCTCGGTATTAACCAGTTTTTAACAAGAGCCAGGGCTCAAGGCAGTGCTGTACATAAGTGTGCACCGAATTATCTTTTGAATTATTCATTTGACAGCAATTCCTGTCGAAGGACTTTTGCTATATTGAAATTCCTTTCAAACAATTTCATTTGCCCCATCAGCAACCCATCAGAGTTCTCTGTAAATTGTAAAATATCCTTCCGACTGGTGTCCTTCGAAAATACTATCACAAACCCTATTATTATGTCAACAACAACTTTACTTCAATACAATGGCACACCTAATTGTCAAAGAATATTAAAATAGTTTCCCTAGTCCTTGTCCACAGAAGGAACTGCAAAATCTCTCAATTCCAAGGAACGAATTTCTCTTCAATTTACTGGCCAAGTTCCGAGACTTGTCATCGACCTCACCCACTATCCGGCGCTGCCGCCACCGCCTCGTATTTAATTAGAAAACTTATTTCATTGCTTTGGGACATTTTTGGAAGCAAACTTTCCAAGGAGCATCTCTCAACAAAACCCATCACTAAATCGTATGCCTTGGAGCAGGCATTCGTCCTGCGGACACATTCCGACTGGACGTAAACATTTGGTAATTGATTTTGGTTGTGCAATGCCATCTGGACAGGAAAAACGTTTGTATCTGGAACAGCACTTTGCGCCGTTCTATCGAGACTAATTGAATTTGAATGTCGTGAGATGACTTGTAAGAGATTAATTCATTTTTATGACAAAATTGCTGTTTTATGACTTAATTAACACTTTGGCCTCCTCCTCCTACTCGTCGACTAAGTCGCACAAGTGGAACAGCAGTATAATTGCTGGAGTCGTTATTAGTCCCAATCAGCATTCAAGTGAAGAGATTTCACTCCAAAGGGACACAAGACTTCAGACCTCGTTCCGTATGTGTGTTCGGCGTGCAGCAGCGGTGCACTTAAGTCATACGTAATTACATTTTCTCTTGGAGCGAATTAAGAAAATTACACTTTTTTCTCCCCCGGTACGGTGTACTTATGTGCAATTTGACGCTTGGATATCGGCCTCCAGCCACTGGCACTGGGGCGGCTACAATGTTGAACAGATGCTGGACAGATTTCTGACATTTCCTTCCGCATAATTGCTGCAAGAGCCATTATGAGTTATGAATGGCGAAGGTAATGTTTTTGTTTTTTTTTTTTGTTTTCGAAGTGAAATGGGTTGTAAACTTTGTAGCCATCTGTCGGCAATTAATGTCAACAATGGAACAAGTGCTTAAGACATAACATGACGGAAGATGGCATGAAGCGTTTGGAGATCTGATACTGGGATCAGTGGGTGATCAAGACTTTGCAGTCGAAGGTGGAGTACGGCAGGGCTGTATACTTTCACCACTACTGTTCTACGCAATGTAGCCTACTTCACTTGACGATCTTTGCTTACTTCCATGGCTTTACATATATTTTGTTATCCATAGCAGTCTGAAGAAAAGTTTGGGAAAAACGAAAGGCTTGAGCATGACCCACCGAATCTTTCAGCTCAACATTTCCGAACAGAGGGTTAAGAAAGTCCAAAAACTTCCTTTCCTGGTATTTAGAAAACATGGTCCCGGTCTGTGGTGTCACTAAACTGGATGCGAGCAGCAAAATTGCAACAAAAAAAACATATTTCCTGTACACGAACCTAGTTAAGTCGATGGGGTTGTAGTACTAGAAAAGTGAGCATCAAATTAACGATAGTTTGTAACGAATGACTTTTGCAAGTAGACGGACTAATGCCAACTGTATGAGCTCTTCAAATACTTAAGCTTAAGGTGAGAGCGTATCTACTTGGTGTCACAGTGAACCTATGATCACCTATTGGCATATCCATCAACATCTACGAGGTTGAGATACCTTTTAAAGCAAAAGCGTGACCTAGTCGGCCGATCTTCTTATGCTATGTTCCATAGAATGATCGCTTGGTCACCTAACCTATCAATAACCTACATACTTGCAACTGCATAAAGAGATAAAGAGTTCCCCCATTACAACGATTGGAACCTCCCCGAGCTTTGAGAACATTGTCGTAGCTCCCATGTTATATAAATCTTATCAGTGCGGCTTTAGGCAAACAAAGTCCGTTCTGAGTTATCTTGTTCAGTATGTTTCAGTTCCCTTCTTCCCAAGGCACCTCAATACCTGCTCAGCTAATCTGTGCCACGTTTAGCTAGAGCAATCCACTCATCTGCCTACTTGGGTAAGAGTTTAGTACCACTTTCTCTCCAAATGATCATTATTGTTCTTAAACCAACAAATCTTCCCTGCAGGATCCTGCAAATCCTCATTGAATCACCAGATCTAGTCACAGCCCTCAAAGTATGAGTTATTCTCATTCAAGAAGACCTTCGAACAAAGTAGATTTTGGCTAGCTCTCACGGGCAAACTATAGTCTAATTCTAGTTCTTCGCTTTAACATATCATATCGCAGATTAAAAGAGTAGATGATAGAAGGGATCCCTGCGGCACACCAGCATTTTAATCGTTCAGAAGAAGAATTGTAGTCCAACCACACTGATGTTAAAGTTTTCCGCAGTAAACTTGTTTCCTTGAAAAGTCGCTTGTACTAGACTTAATCAAATTGTTTGAGCTGACCAGAATGAAGCTTTTTGATTCTCGATGTTGTAGCCCATCTTAGATAGCATGGCCGCCAGCAAACATTTTTAACTCTTTAAGGGAAACAGTTTAGTTGATGCCATCGTATTAGACGTGCTTTAACTCTTCCACCCATTTGGAAACCAAAACTATCATTCGTCACACTTCAAGATTTTCAATCTATCGTACATCATTTTAAATAGTGGCTGACCTAATGCGCACCCTTGAGGCATGCCTTGTATGATGTTGGAGTATCTATGTACCTGCATCATCGGTGTTGTTTATATTTTTGAATATTCCTATGGTGTATCTTCAGTTCTCGGACAGACTTCGATAATAGATTACACCACGGAACCATCACTAATTTTAACGAACTCAACACTAACAGAACCAACCCCGCCTTATTCGACGAAATCACCTGAAAGAAAGCCCCTAGATGGAACTGTTTGTTTTTTAACAGAGCCGCATGGTCTCCAGTGGTCTGTTCCTTCCGTTCTTTTAATCCCAAATAAGAATGGTGGTACTATGTGGCTCCGAGAAGGCTTGTGTATATTCAAAGCCTTGTTTGGTCTCTTCCAACATCAACCCATTTTCATGTACCATCGACTCCTAATGCAAGTTGAACCAAGAAAGTCGTCAGTGGTATATCGAACCAAATTCTGCAGTTTAATCGAAAAATAACAAACGAGTTATGTGTTCTAGGATTTTATGTAAAAACGGTCCTTGAGGTATGAATAGACCTTCGACAGTCTGGATGATGAAGTTTTTCTTATGATTAACAGTTTTCTGTCCACCAAACTTTCCTCATCTTATCTAAACGAAAGCTAAGACCAGAATTTATTCAATTATTTCAAGGCTAAGACTTAAGCCTTCATCTTCCAACGTGCAAGTATCAAGAAGCACGGTTTAGTAGTCATCAGGCATTGACCATCAGTAGATTGTGTCGAAACTCCAACTGTTCAGAGATGGAACGTTTTCCAAACGCGTGTTGCACAAAGAAGGCGATTTAAAATAATGGCTCCCAACGCGGGGCTCTCTTTCCTCTTCTCTTTCAGGATGGACTGTGTCTTCAGGAATACTTGCCTAGCTACTGCAGGAAGGATTAATTTTTTTCCCAAATTCATTCCCACTCATGTCTGAAGAAAGCCCAAATTGCCTCCCCCTTTGTTCGAAGACAAACTATGCCCGTTTGTATGTATATTTCGCTTCAGAAAATCAAAAGATAACTATCCCGACTTATGGCATCAAGCCACATCTTAATTCAAATTGATTCACCAGAACACACATCAAAAAGAATACAAAAAAACAACCCCCCGTCGCCCACTTTCGGCACCCTTCGACCCCACTGTGTATATACGAACAGTATCAGACAATGGCTCGTATAATTTAATGTAACAAACCGACGGGAAAAAGGGCGAAGCACCAGCGTAAAGCAAAAAAGAAAAAAAGGAAAGAAAACAACGTTCCACAACAAACTAGGGGATGGTTTTGATGTTGAGTGAGTGTGTTGTGCTGGCAACAATCCAATTATTCCAAACGAGTAAAACAAGTGATGATTTTATGGATTTTGCATAAGGATAACTGTAATATAATCCACCATCATCCCCCTCCCCCAACTGGGGAGCGTATTTGGCGCGAGTAATTTTAGTTTAACCACGAAACACTCCTGGTCTACGACGCACGAATAGTTGTAATCCAAACTCGGATACGGAATTTACTTGTGTATCGTCGTCCTCGTGCCGTCAGTTCCATTTGTGGCAGATGTCCTGGTTACAATTTTCAGGGAGACTTGATTATTCACTTTTTGTTTGTCTTTTCCTGTTTTTTTTTTCTTGTGAAAGTGTTGAGGGTGGTCCTGACATGACTTGTAAGGAATCGATCAACAAATATGCGGAGCTGGAATAAAATTTTCATATTTCATTTGCGGATGTACGTATGGAACATATGGCTCATGCGGAAGAAAAAGGGGACGCCGATGACTCGGGGCGTTCCCTGACAATTCCTCCTCTATATGTATGTTCTGTGTACATATGGTCATATGTAATGCGAATACAGTATGTAATCTGCGAATTTTAATGGAACTCTAGTTGCGGAGCGATGGCATGCGAATGGTAATGAACAGAATTTGTTGACACACGATGTGATTGACAAAATTGTCAATAAAAAAACAGAACACAACTCAATTTGTATCTTCATAACTTATGTAGAGATACGTAGAGGAATTTGGAAAAGCAATTATCAACAAAAAAAGATAACAACTTCAACAGAATTGTTGCTTCAAATGTATCTGTAGGCACATAGCAGATGGAAATGTGTTAACTTGTTAACTTTCCATCTCATTTCTGGCATACACTGTGGTAGGAACGCCTACGATAACTTTTTCGAATCATTTCCGGGAAATAGGTACGAACGTTTCCGGTAAGAGGTCATGCCATCTACTATGCAACTAGTTTAGGCGGAGAAAGGTAGAGTAGATGCATCTCTTACAAAAATATCCCTGATAGTAAGAAATTAGGGTGGCCAACCATTCTCTTTTGAAAACGATATTTCGGGACAATCCGAGTTCTTTAAGGTGGTAGTGCGTTCACTACACTCATCAATGTAGACCTACAAAACTGAAGGCAGTATATCAACAGATTTAGGTGGCCCTATTTCTCTCTTCAATTGTGGACTTCCAAGTGTGTTGAGGTCGTCTTCCACTTATGCGCGAGGTATTCCTCTTGTCACTCTGGGTTGGAATCGAAGATTCTTTGGGACGAAACGTTGGTGTCCATTCGCTCTAGATCGATGTCGCTTTACAGTTTGTTGAGTTCGCTGTTAAATCTCGTCCTCCGAAGTCCGTCAACGCAAACAGGACCGAAAATCGTTCGAAGAATTTCGAGCTCAAACCAACCAAGGATATCTTCACTTGTCTTTGTTAACGCCCAGGCTTTTGCGCCATAAAGCATGACTTTGATGATGAGGGCCTTACATAGAGTCTCCTTGGTGTTTCTCTTCAAGACATTGCTATTCAATTGAAATCTTGAGCCAAGGAAACAGTGATTGGCAAGAGTAATTCTTCATTTGATCTCTAAGGAGTTGTCAGAGTTTTTGGCGGAACCGAGGTAGACAAAGTCCCTAACTACCTCAAGATCAAGAAGATCATCAAAGATATTACCTGCATTTGAAGCGTTCTAACTCCATTACTAACAATTTTATCATGAGCCCTTCTAAAGCTGACAGTAAACAAGGAATCTCTAGAAAACCATATGGGTATCCCTAAGACCCTAAGATAAGCAAATCTGTCCAAACTTCATCCAAACTTATAATGAGATAGAAGGTAAAGTTAGGTATGTCAGTAGGGGTATCTAAGTAAAGAGCTATACAGAGGTCTACAGATCCATTGTATACCCAGGTGTGGGCCAAAAACCAAGCTGTGAAAGTGGTTTTAAAAGCCATATTTGCTAGTTCCCTTGGGTCGTTGAAACACACTTTTTTCTATTGAAACTTGGTCATTTGTAAGGAAAATGCTTCGAACCTTTGTATAGATCTATGGTGGTGCTTAACATTTTTCTAAGACCTCTGAGGAGTTGTGGTCTAGAAATCTGTAGTCCTTTTTTGTAATATGACGCCCATAGTTTCTCTTAGAGAAAAGGTGAATGTAGGCAACCTTTCTTTGGTCAGGATCTAAAAGTCCTTAGCAATTTTGGAAGTGAGAAGATTAATTGAATTCTCTGCTATGAGTTTTGTTTTAGCTACCTCATCGGCTATCATATGTCTCCAAATCCAGCAGAGCATGACGCTGTGCTCCGAGTTTAGGGATTCAAGTTCCTCTTTGTATCTCTTGATCAATTGGAATTTGGTTATGATAGACGGAAGGGATTTTTCGATGACTGCTTGACTGTCCATGTACGTAGATGTTTAGAACAACTGAGAAGAAATAGGTCCCGATAGTCCTCGGTAATTCTATAATTTTTGGTTGGAATACACTTGCATAGTTGGGATGTTTTATTGACCAAGGAATTAATGGTTTCTTTTAGTGTAAGACCATCTTCCTTGTTGACGCATCCTTAAGGATGGACATGGAACTGTTTATCTATCTACCTTTAGAGAGGAAAATTTGAAATCAAAGTTAAGCCTACGATCTGCGTGAGGTTGAGAAGTAGGGTAGTGCAAAGGCGCTTCAATGTTTGATCACTTTATGATGATACAGTCTCCATCTTTGATGAAGATGCTAAGAGGACGTCTTTCGAGGGTTTGCGTCAACATTGGATCCATTCTAGTTTCGAAAACAGCCCATCAAACCAGGTACCCTTATATGAGTTAATGGCTATGTACTCTTCTGGTTTCTGTCCTGCAATGATCTCTATAAATGCGTTTGGAGTACTTTGTCCAAAAATGAGTGTCCCCATCGCCAAACTAAAGAAGTCTTGTGTTGTCAGGTTCTCTTCAGAACTCTTTCGTTGAAATTTGTTCGTTAGTTCCTTTCCTTGGTCACCAGTGTGTCATAGAAACCCCAGGGCAAAACTACGTGATTTGGAATGACCATGGATTGGAGTATTTCAGGCAAAGGATCATAAAAAGTTTGTTGAAAATTACCTCCTATTTAAATTTTCCTGAACAGATTGAACTACTCGGCGAAACCAGTATCCTGGCTAACCTCGTAAGACACTAATCCAAATGACGTTTGGTTGAGAGGATCGTTGAAAGAACAAGTCGCCCATCTCGGAGCATTCCAACAATCTTGCCACTTTTGCCAAATAATGTAAAAAGCTCGGCTCACTCAGAAAGGCTGGGCTTGATTCAAGTTGGAAACTCATCCAAGTGTTAGTACTGTGCTAAGGAACAGAGAACAGACTATCGGTTACAAATAGTCTATGGATCAACCAATTCACGCTCAGGCATTTGACGAATGTAGTCATACTTTCGATCGTGTAGGATCGCCTTGATGCGTCTAGAAGTTTTGATGCACTATAACCGCTTCCCAGAGTTAAGGCTGTTCTCAAACCCTCAGACGTTTGATAAGGTTATCAATTCGTACGCTCAAGTCGTCTAATGCAATGAGGACAGTATTTGCGCTGCTGATCAAGTTTGAAATTGGTTTTCCTTGTTTTAACGGCTGACTGTTGCAAAAATGTCCTCTACTTCTGGTTACAACGGGACCATACTCAATTGGGAGCCGGGAACGATCGAGACATTGACACTAAAAGAGTTTTGGTATCCAAAGCATTTCCCTAGTAGAAATATTGCACATCGCACCTATTCATCCTTTCATGTTAGACACTGTCACTTAAAACATCAGCTGTGTCCAGCTTCCATCAGAGTCAAAGTGCCTGGCTTAGCTCGTTCTCAAAAATTTGTACTCCCATCCTGATAGAGTGGATATTTTGTACTGTCTTGGGATCCACCGTAGATTCTAGCTTCCTTTCTTAGCCTTACTTGGAAAGGGGGTTACGTATGACTTAGTACACATAATAGTCCAAAACTGCTTCACTGCTTGCTCCGCTAATGCTCCGCTGATGCCCCGCTTCAACAATCAGTAATCTTCTCTGATTCTCCAGAGCCTGTGTATTGAGAATACTCTACATCTATTTATTCCAGCCTGTTCTATGACTTCTGGCACACACTGTTGCAGAAGGCCTCCACAGAAAGTGTTTTCCAAAGTTTCTCCTCCGAATTTTCTTAACATCTGCAAACGTATTGAAATTGGTGTAGTGCTCTGTATTATTTCCCATAACCGCCATCATATCGTCGCAATTCCACCCTCCGATATCGTCCCTGTCATCGTCCTTGGTCTTAATCCAACTTGAAATAATTTTCAAAAAGGAAAAACCCAGCAACCATCCAAAACCACCCCTAATGCATACATGCACAATCACATCTACCACCGCATTATGCAAACAAAATAGCAAGCAAGGAACAAACATAAAGGACACCATACCATGCCACACCACCTTGTCATGTCGCATGTCGGTCGTGCCGTTGTTTCGAAGCACAACCCACAGAGGGGTGCATTTTGCATCCCTTTGAGGGATGATGATGATTCCCGGCGCCACTATGCCGTATTCCTTGTTTGTGTTGCAAAAAGGAACAGAATATCACAAACTGACGTCGGGAACGAGTATACTCTGTTTTTTTTTTTTTATAAAATTCATCCCCAAGAAAGACACGATGAAAAGTTGCGAGGAAACACTGGACAAAGAGGACCTGCTGCTGCACACATCAACAGGGCAAGTAGGGGTGAATTGAACAATTTTGCGAAGGGAAACTTCACGCATCGACAGCAAGGGCAAGAGCCAGAAAGACGACACAACGACGACGACGCCGCCGAAACGATTCCATATGAATGAAACAACATTTTCTGTTTTCCCATTTTTTTTTTTCGGGGGTTGTTTGTACTTTTTTCCATTCCGCTTTCACTATAAATCCATTACGGTACACAAACACAACCAGGGCGTCAGAGATACGAGGGCATGTGTATAGTAGTTGAACTTGTGGTGGTACTAAGTGAATGGGATTCCCTCCGCTTGTAGCTACAAAAAATTGTACCTTTTCCCCCGCGTTACGAGGAAATCACATTGCGTTCGGATACACGGACAGCATTTGCGGGCAACAAACTGTGAAGCGTAAGCTGGGAGCCGGCTGGATGCCGGCTGTGTGTCGGCACACAGTGGGGGCGTAGACGCACGAAAGAAGAAGTTGACATTTTGGTGAAAAATTTTAAGCAAGAGGGTCCTTATAGGTCTCTGGGGATACATGAGAGGGTGTCTGGATTGTTTCTATAAAATGCATTATACAGAGAACATCTGCGAACTCTGCATTGAAGAACTGGGAGACAAACTTTGACAGAGATAGAGTATCTAAATGACTGGAAGATGCTCAGGACCATCGCTCGAAGAAGAAACAAGTGTCTTCTGCAACATCAGACTTAAGAATGGGTCTTCTAGAAGTAAAGTCTTCTTAAAGGTGAAAGAAGTACCACAAAACCAGGAGAAAACTCGAGAACCATGGCTTTAAGTGGTTGAAAAATAGGTCTAAAATACTTAGCACGTAGGATTATCAAAGTCTTTGGAGTAGCTCCGCTGAAACCCAGGAGGGTGGTGCGGAAGACCACTCTGAAGACCGCTGCACACGGAACATCAACCCCGGAACGACCAACATGGAATTCTGCTCAAAATGTCAAAATATGTAAAATTAGACCAAAAACGAGGTCAAGTACCCTGGTAGCATCCTGTATCAGAGCCGAGAAAAAGAGGAAAAGAAACAAAACCCAGAAAGCCAGAAGAGGGTACTGGGTTGGGTATGCCCTGGGTCTTTTGGTAACAAGTGGGGTTTGAAACCGAAGCTGATCCATTGTCAGGTCCATTCTACTCTATGGATTGTTTGTTATCGAGCTGTCGAAGTATCGGATCCCGTTCTAGTATTCATGCCACAGCAGGCAAGGAACTGAACATGGAACCGACTCCATGTAGACTAGAAAAGATCCGCCGGATTGGCTTGGTATTCGACTTGAAGCGAACGGATCTCAACGAAACACAGGGCTATCTGAACGAATGTATGGACTCGTAAGTGAGGAATCCTATTTCAACACAAGGCATACAGGTTGATTCCCGAAACGCGAAGAATGGGAACAGGGTTCTGCGGTTCCAAACGAGAATGGATTTGAAGTGTTCACACATTGTTGGTGCAGTCAACCACTCCATTTGAAATAAATTGTGTCTGTCTTTTAGGCAAAGATTTTTGCTGTACTGAAGGGAGCTGAACTATTGGTCAAGCACCAGTACCTAAGGCAGCTCAATTTACCTCTGCTTGGACAGTCAGTGAGCTCTAAAGGCACCAGTAGATCCAAGAACCTACCCGAAATGCAAAGAAAACATCATATCCAGTAGGAACCTGATCACCGCCATGTATCAGAGAACGATGGACTGAAGGGAAATATGGACTCTGGTTGTAAACAATTACAAGCTAAGGGATAGCCTTGATAATTTGTGTTGGCTTTGCAGAATAGTGTCAAGTTGTTCCCACTAACGAGATGCTTTGCCTCAGTTTAGCTCGACTTGATCTTCTGCATCGAAACAAAGTTTCTACGACGCATGAAGTCTCTAATTTTTCAAGAATTTTGGGATTCAGTGGTTAAAAACTTAGGCTTCTTCTTAAAACCTCTCCTTAACCTTGAAACTAACTCTAATAAACGGATTTTCTTTCATCGATCCTTTCCCATTCGTGTAGTAAAATACCTACGAGCTATTCCTATGCTTTCTAGTTAAGGATTTGATAAAAAAAAGAAGTGCCACGCCTATTTCCTTCCTTACATTCCAATGCAAGCAAACATATTTTCCGACCACACTGTAAGCCACCCTCTATGCACAACAACAAAGGACAGTGGAATAATAAAATCAAATGGAAGGCCCCCTCGTAACAAAAGCCGACGTTGAAATTCGCCTTCACTCGGGCGTCGGGCGAGAATGTTTACGCTGGTAATTTCCTTACTCCATGCATTTGCATTTACGTGTGTATGTGTGTAGTCCTTGCGTACGTTTTGTAGTAAAACTCACCCTGCATGGTGTAAAAAAAAATCAATAATTTGTCCCCAGAATTAAATATACACCAACGGACACAAGTACCGACCGCCAGAGCAAAAGGACTCCAAAGGATATTCCCTCCAACCAAGCAACCATACAGCACTCTCTCTCTACATGTGCATTTGTTAGGAATATGAAATTTAATTGCTGCCGATTTGTTACTTTAGTATTTGTCTGTTCGCACATTCGTGTATGGGTGTGTGTGTGTGTGTACGTGGAAGGGGTCCTTGTAAAATAAACTTTGTCTGCACCACACATAATTCTAGATCTAAGGTAAGGACTAGGAGTTCGTTTTCTCGGTTGTTGGCAGTTGTTTCTCCAGCTGTCTTCCACCCATACATAGACATGGGGGGGGAAAACTTTTTCCGGAATTCCAAGTGATGACTCACAATCGGGGAGGTAGTAGAAAAAGTCCTTCCACGTCTCATGCAACAAATAATACATATTTGTTGATTTGATTACTCACGGAGTTATGAGGCATTAATGGGAAATGGAGATTTGTGGTATGATCCTGTTGCCTTGTCTTTTTTTCTTGCTGCTCCTGGAATGGAATAGTTTGCAGATACATATGTTGGATCGGAGAATTTGATTAAAAACTTTTCCTAATGCAAATGGTTTGTGGTGAGCAAAGTTTGCGTTGGAAAAAGCTACTTAGCATTCATATGAGAGATGCACAAGTGAAATTGAGAAGTTTACGGTGCAGGAGTTTATCTGTATCCTTGTAGTGTGTGGTTTGTGGATTGGGGAATGCATTTTTTTTTTGTACATATTGTTCGTGTTTACAGTTTGTAGTTCACTTTTGCGAGTTTTTCGTGTAAACATTTTGTAAGTGTGGAACAACTTGAGGGTTCAGTATCTTGAAGTACCTACTTGCTGTGGGAAGTATCTGTACTGGGTGGTATGATGTGAACGTCCAGAATGATCATACGAAGTAATTGGGTGTCAAGTTGTGGAGGGGATTTATGGTTATTTACATAAATATTCAGAAAGTTGGATCGTTGTAGGACTTATAGTCTTCCTGGTAACCTGTAGGTGTATTTACAGAGCTACAGACGTATCTAGGTGAAATCTAAGAACAATGAATAACCCATAGGAAAATTTGAATACCCTACTACCTACGGAGCTACCATACGGAATATAATATTGGGCACCCATCTCACTGACGAAACAATAGAACTGATTGCTTGGACTTGTTTGTATAACTCGTTGGCAGAACTTATAATGAGGTCTTGCTAGGTTTCTGAGACAATCTGTCGGTTTTTTCAAATTCGACTTCGGTCAACCGAGCGTTGTAACGCGATATGGCGTTGAATTTGTACAAAAATTTGTTAAGATACTCTCAGACGCACAAGACAGCTTAAGGACCAAAAGTACTAAAAACCGCGATCTTTGTGGAAAGATTGTTGAAGAAAAGCAAGGTGACCATCCTGGACCTGCGGATTGGCTCGCAAAGCCAATTTAAAATGTTCCAAGGTTTCCAAGCGATATGCCACAAGGTTCAGCGCTCTTACCACTTTGAGTTTTAGTCAGAATAAGTGATGTTCTGCATGCCGCACAGACTGTAAAATAACAGTGGTATGTGATGGACAAGTTCACTTATTCGAGGAGACACTCCTGAATAGCAGGTCTAGCGGTTTGCGTATTGCGTAGAATGGCTTTGAATAAATCATGAGGCTTGGGAAAGCTGCAAGGAGTAGAAATGCGTTATGTAGCTCTGAGCATATTTGTGCATGGTATCCTGAACACGATCGGGATGACAGCTTATTTTATTTCAAGGTAGACTAGCACTGATGATTGAGCAAGGATTGGACACCAATCTCAGGGTGTATAGGGCTATGTCTGCAAAGCATAGGAGGCCAAATGCCATTTGAATTGAGGAATGAAGTCGGATATTAAAAGTCAAAGGCTGGAGATATAAAAATGTTGGCTGTTGGTTCAAGGGCTGTGTCTAGGTCTTTGGATTCAATAGAGTTTGCTTGAATCCCCACTTCTACCAATAATCCTTAAACCAATCTGTACAGTTCGAGCAGTAAGGTGGCCTATCGTGTTTATATCTATATGCACAGCATACATTAGAAATACTTTTTAAAGTCTTCCTGCCTTTGTGGACTAACTCCATCGATCCTGTCATTAGATAATACATAACTCTTTCTAAGCTGCTTTCTCTGTATCTATGTTCACTCTCTTGCCCATTCGAGTAGAAAACATCTAATGGTCCATCAATTTTACAAAGCAAGGGACCTAATACTGAACCCTGTGGTACCTTGTATACAACTGTAGTTTTCTTTCCTTAGTCCAACTGGTATCGTGGACGAAGTACCTGTTTTCAAAGTAGCCCCTTCATTCCTTCCGATTTTTTCGCCTAAGGGGTGTTCGAAGAACTTCTCCCTTCAGCTCTACCAGGTCTACCATTACTGAACCTAATTGGCACTTGCTTCTGCTACTTACACTATTATTGATCAAAGGCTTACTAGAACAAGGCTTAGTAAATGCCTTTTGAAGATTAGATTGAACAGTGTCAGCAAAGTCCTTGCAATATCCGGAAGGAAAGCTTTACTTTGGAATTTAACAGCATGGTCTCATTGAAATCTTGAGGCTTGGCTGGAAGAGTTCCAAAATCTTGTGATCTACAACCTTTCAATATCTAGCTTAACTATGCAAATCTTTCTCAAGGACATGTACATGCCAAAGCCATGAGCTACTATTTGACAATGGAAAACCTAGAATGTGATACCTTGCTAGTCCGCAGTTCCAAGGAGGAATAGTTTCAAACACAAATAGCATCTCCTGAACCTTGCACCTTTCTTTTCGCCTTAAATACGTGGTCTTACTGAAAAAATCATCATCTTTATACCCAACCTGCCTGCAATCCTTTTTAAAGCACTCTGTCGTCCTTTTAAATGTCAAAATAGGGTTATTATTACTTTTGCAAATGGCTTTCATTTCATCCGTTGTAAGGCCTTTTTCCTCGAAACCAGCTTTACATAACCCTAAACCACCCAAAGATCTAATTCACCGATTGTCAGTTCCTTCTGCCAACTTGAACTCTCGCCTTATGAATCCTTTGAACGTGGATAATTCCAAATTTTTGGCAATTTCCCCTTTTACCTTCCATCGAAAGAAGAACAAGCGTCCGCCCACTCATAACAAAACCCTCATTTCAGTCCCAAATCAAATTTTTATAAAAAAAAAAGAAAGGATACCCTTCCCATTCATCTGCAACCACATAGAAGAATAATAAAGAATCCTCTTAAGCTTATTGGATGATTCCCTTTTTTTTCTGTTCATCTTCTTCCACAAATTTTCGAAATCAATTCAATTTCAGTATTGAATACAGCAGCACACCGATAAAACCTTCAGAAAACATCTAAGTATCTTTCACCTCACACTCGGCCATACACACGAGGAGTATCCTTACGCACTTCAGTTAGCAACGGTAATGTTCACCTATCATGGCAAACCGAACGTTTAACTACCAATATACTCTCGCATTTCCTTTAATTCCTAAAATCAATATTGATCACGTATGCCATCATAAGGACCCTTGTATCAGCAGAGCAGGGCAGAGGAGCAGCAATCCACAATCCTTCGAGTGTCCCTACATGCAGCATCGATACATCGCACAGCCATCCTTGCGTGCATACATATGTATGTGTGTACGTGTCGTTTGGTCGATTTTCGGCAGGATGTATTGTATCTTTGGGTTTGCAGGTCTCTCCACACTGCGTCAGACTTTCGACAAATCCGTAATGATGAGGATTAATGATAAGAATCTCTCTTTCAAGCGTGTGTTGGTACGCATCCTGCTACTAGTATCTGAGTATCTGGGACCGGAGGAGGGGCGGTTCGATATTGTAAAATGGATACGAGGGATTGAGGAAATTGATTTCGTCTTGTGCAAATGAATTTGAAAAGAATTTAAGATGTCACACTGGGTGCTCAACTGTATTTACACTCATTGTGTTGCCAGGCAGAAGAGGTTTCGGGCGATTTATGGAGAAGTTTTCGCAAATTAAGTGCGTGATTTGGATATGGGATGACGTTTTAAGCAGCAATTGAGTGGCCGGATAAGAAAATGTTTTGCTTGATGGGCAATTTGGGGAGACAATGGGAATGGATTGGGATTTGCTGACTAGTAAAGCACTTAAAAGCTTCGAGCGTTATGTGACACTAAACGAGGGAAATAGTCCTGTATCTGGGATGTTGCCTTGGAGTGGCAATCAAATAGAACGAAACACTTGAACCTCTTTTTGTTTGGTTTCTACTATGAAGTACAAGGGGTACGTCGTCGTCGTATAGTTTAACGATCAATTCAATCCCACATGGTCTATCACAGAATGGACCTAGACCGAACTGGATCTCAACCGTTTTAAGTCTAGTAAGACTAAATAAATCCTGCACAGCAGTGTGTGTCTCCACAGGTTGCTGCATTGGGAGGCATACCATCAGGCATGCAAAAGCTGCACAGATAAGAAAGAGGAAGAAACTATTCTTCAGTCTTGCAACTGCCAAGCTCCCTCAAGCATTGGCCACCTCTTGAGTTCTGTAATAAGCTCCTGTTGGTCCAATGGATGGTTTGAGGACATAAGATCCTACAGTATCACAGTGCTAATCGAACCTAACCTAGCCTTCTAGCATTTTTCCTTGTGAGGGCCTTAATCGGTAATGCTTGCATCTATCGACAAATCGCTTCACAAACTTTGTACAGATTTTGTCTTAAAGTCAACGTTGTCAAGACTGTTATGAGCACCTCAACGTAGATGCCCTAAAATTCAATTCCAACTTCTAGTTTAAAAGATAATTGAAAGGAAGAAACTTGGTCTAAAAAACTAAGGGTTCTACACCCAGAATCAAAAAGACCGCAAGATACCTATAGCCACTCGAAGCTCCCAAGCAGTGATCACTACTCTCGATCAGTTGAGATCTCCGAGAGCCGATTTACCCTGTGATGGTACATAGTATGTCTCTGAACTCGTGAATAAGGGTATTAGCCTACCGATCTAGGGTACTAATACTTCATAGCTCCATGGTCATCCAGATCGTGTCAAACTTCCTGAAAATTATCAAAACATACAGATTCGTCGAAAGTTGTTCCACGGAACTGAGAAATAAAATTGAATACAGAGTAATCCGTGTGGCACCCTGTAACAACGAGCTGGATGACCTCTAAGACTGTCCATATTTTATAGATACTTATTTCAAGCTGTTTGTGACTAACTTAAGCCACGCTCTGCCGTCATAAATGATGTCTAGTAGAACAACATCTGAGGATCTAGTGCACTTAAGAAGCACATCTCTACGGTATCTATGAGAGGGTAGGCCTTCGACTGTTTCTTTAGAATCCACTTTTCTTTTAGAACTCGTAAAATGGATTCCTCTCCGTTTTCCCTGACTAAACGTTCCTCAGAAAAAAGTATCGATTCCACTACCCACCCTTGTGGGACACCATTTTCTTGCAGAATACACCACTTACTGCAGGAAAGAGTTGTTAATTGATTCAACAAATCCACTGTAAGTTCTTGGGGAAAATGCAATTGAAAACGGACACCCAATCCACTGTGCATCCCTCAAAGTATTTTAGATAATGAACTCTTCTAGTTAGATTAGCTTTGCCTCCTTTGTTGTAACCTACGTGCAATATCCTCTTTATTCCTGTAAAATGGAATTCGAATTCCTTTTCGACAACTCCCTCTCTGTTGGAACACCCCGTTGTGCAGATGTACACTATAGAGCACAAGTCAAGTCAAGTGACAGCTGTCGTACATACATATGTTTGTACTCGTCCTCGTTTGGAAATTGAAAATTCTATTATTTTTCAAGTGCTGTTCAACAAAGTGGATTCCCTGCAGTTTTGCATCAGCACTATCCGTCTGAGCTAATGCAGATGGGAATTTAATTTCACACCACCTTCGCTGTCGCTGGGGTGATCGGGGATCAACAAATAATTGAAATAAACGTATCAAGGACGATTCCTAATTGCACTTAACACGATGTGAAAAGAATTCTTCGCTGAACAACATACTTACTCGAATGTAAAATCTGTTAAAATTCTGCTCTAAATCTGTTCAATAAATAACGCGCATCAGGCCGATTGGACGCATATGCATCCAAACAAATCCCTTAAAGAGAAATATTAATCCGCCAATCTGCCAATCTGTCATGCTCATCCAGCATCCCTGTCGCATCGTCTAGTTAATTAAAAATTCCTTCCTCTGATTAACCATACATGTGCGTTGCAATTTCAATGCAAAATAAAACGAACCAACAGAGTGTTGTAGTTGTAGATACTATGTATCTATCCGTCACCGGCTCGAGAGAGAAGCGCGCCTAATAATTAGGACTACACGGCCCGCATCACGTATGCATCGCAATAAAACCCATCTGCTCTGGCAAGCCAAGGACCATTGGAAAATTCAAATCGACACAAACGCCAGGAATGTGTGTACGTTGCGTGGAAATTTTTAATTAACTTCATCCCAAACCAGAAATCCTCGATATGACACGCATTTTGACAGTCTGTAATGGTACACATGTATCCGTTTCCGTTCCATCCGGGTGTGTGGGCCTGACGAGGGGCGCCAATTAACTTTTTCAACCCGCAAAAATGGTCACGAAGTAACAATTTCTGTGGAGGTAAATAATTTCTGGGCTAAAGGGATTAATCCGAAAGTGGAGCAGTTGTAGATACTCGTATTCGTATTCGTATTCGTACTCCTGCTCGTTGCGAGGGTAGTTAATAATTTCAATTAGTCAAAGGAGGTATGTATGGCATGTTGTTGTGCGGCTGTGTGCCTGTGCCTGTGCCTAATGGAACTGAGGTTAATTGAGATGAATCGTGGAGCTGGTACCTTTTTCGCTAGGTATGAAGTTTAATTAGTCATCTAACTTTGCTGGGAAACGACGATTCTCTTGGTAATTGTGTGGCAATTTATCACTTGGTTTTGACAGCACACGTAGTGAACTTCCCTACGTCTCGGTCCTCCGATATTAAAGGCAAAAAAACAAAGCAACTTACGTGCTGACTAATGTCTTAAAATTGTATTGGCTTTCCATCAAAATGAAATGCCTACTGACAAGGACATTGTTTGCGAATTGCGAAAGAAAATATTCCATATCATCCGCCCACTCTTTTAATTTTCACCAAGCAGATGCCTAAGGTGCTCCTGGATGGAAACAAAAAAAAAACACAAATCCTGAGTGATTCTCTTTGCTTGGAGCTGCTAATTATTATAGCATCAAATTTCCATTGTCCCTTTTGCACTCATGTTTCAAAAACATTAGCAACACATCACACACAAGCAGGCGAATCCGAATCGCCCTTAGGGGCTTAATATCCATATGTACACACATGTGTGTGTGCAAACCCATCCATCTGGGCAAAAACAAAATAACAAAATGACACCCCCTATACGGAGTTGGGCGTCCATTATGGCATTAAGTAGATTAGCTGCCATTCAAGGATACGATAACTACAGGCTATCTCTCTCACTCGGTTGTCCTTTGGCTTTGTGTTGTTCCATTGAAATGTACTTTTGAAGCAATCACATCGACATCCGTTAAATATTTTTATTTCATCAATCAGTACCTACACGTAATTCAATATTGTACTCGCTGGGATAACAAGGACTCTTGTGGTACAGTCTAGGACGAAAGTATGTATAGGGTTTGCTTAGAACTTGTACGATGCATAAGCTCGCGGGTATAACTTCTTAAACAACAAAATCCTGTTTCATCCTTAGACTGGACTGATTGCGTCTGCTATCCTAGCACAGCCCTAGACCAGACCTGTATTCTGAATGTTCTTCAGTATAAACCTAGGGTGCCTTCTCAGAATCACCAGTCGCTTCGTACGAGAAAAGTGTTCTGATTTACAGATTTTAGTTTGGCTTTAGTGAAGATCTAAGCATCCTGACATTTGACTTTAGGGCAAGTCAGCTTCTTCTATTCCTTAGATTTCCAGTTGATTGTTGGTCCTATAGTACTTAGTCCTATTCTAAGGCCTTCTTCCCAAGTATTTTAAGCTGATATTGTGAAAAGTGAGAACTGAGGATGGCACATTCAGGAAAATGTATAGGTTGAGTTGAGCGGTTGTCCCCTATCAAAAAAGAAGGACTTAGACCAAAGAAAGGTTTCTTGTGATACCTCCATGGAACTAAAACGGACTACCAGCACCGGACAATCTGTTTCAGTGTGAACCCATATTGCAGAGGTATGGCTCACTCAGTTTGATCTGGTAACGTAGCTTTATATTTTGCTTAAGTCTAGTCCAGCTAGATCGTTAAAATCTTCAAAGAAGTACTAGCCCGGGATTTGTCTTCTTAAAACTGATAAGTACGCAGAATATCGTCTCTGGAGTTTTACAGAAACCAAACTCTATCAAATCAATCGCAAACTCTTTCACGGACTGTTGTGACTTCTGCTTGAAATACACTGTGGTGGCCCGGAAGTTGTGTGGGATCTGTCTGTGTAAATCTCTGTCTCAGACTCAAGCTTCTTCCTAGTAGTCTATAATACTCGAAGGGACTAGGAATAGTCGTTTAGGAAGCTTGAGTGACCCTAAGTCGCCATCTGTTTCGCAATGATATCAAAGGACATATAATGTAGCACAGAAGTGGTTCTAAGGACGCCTATGGTAGAATCGCAGGACAGCCTTTGAACATTCTCAAGTATTGCTATGTTGCTTTTCTTCTCCAGAGTCGTCCACCAGAATTCTATTCTTCTTGTAGTATAGTCCATGGCCATAAGGATTCTCGCTCAAGGAGTTATAATTAGTCTTGTAATGGTGAGATACATCCCGACTGGTTGATGGTGAATCACGCCTTAGAGTATGCATTTCTTTGTGTTGTGTTGCGGTGGTTTGAAACTCCGGTATTGCAGAATGTACTCAATGTGTGGTGTCCGCACTAAGCGGTTAAACATTTTTCATTCGATTCTAACTTCGCAGTATTAAACTCAAGCATACGTCCACCTACTCTAGATAGAGTCAATTAAAATTTCCAAATTGAATGTGAAGAGCCCATGAATTGCTTTTAGACGCCATACATCCTCTCTTGCTAATAGATGGCGCTAAACCTGGGGGTCAACCAAAAAGTCTTAGCCAGACATTTTGATTGTTACACAGTTGTCCTCTTTTTTGCAAAACAAGTCACTATTTCTGGCTACGTCTCGTACCTTTGGCAAAGGGTTTTACGAAGACTACCTAGCAAGGATCTTTAATGTCCATCCACTCTACTGACACATTCATTGATGACGCTATATACTTCCTACCACTCATGGCTATATATCCTTTTTTCCTCACCGCCTATGCACATGTATCGGTGGGGGCCTCCTTACCTTTGGACGTAGTTGATACCTTTTTTAACCGACTCTATGGAAGGTCTAAGGTGTATACTGTGTATACCTCCCTTGGATTCTTTCGAAAGTTTGGAGAGTCTTCTACCTCAGTCCAAGGTGTCAATGTCTACATATAATTGATGTACACCGAGGGCCGTTTTCCTAGTTCTCGATAGGGTTGGGCATTTGCAGGGCAAGTTCATCCATGTCGCCACAGCCTCTACAGAGGTCATCAGGTTTTATTCGCATTCGACTACGGTGGGCCGCCAAAAGGTTGTAATAATCTCCGTAAAAAGTGCTATTTTGGGTCTGCTAAGCGCAAGGATTTATTTGGTTTTAGCTTTGTCCAGAGTGGTCTAGAAGCACAACAAGATGGGAGTGTGGTTCATCTTTCGTCAGCCAGTATCACGAAGGTCCTCTCTATGTTGTGTTTATCTGGGAACGGTAGAACACAGGTGTCGACCATTGTCAGGTCCTGCTCGGACCCCTTTCTTGAAAATTCGTCCGCCAGCTGATTCCTTTGAATGCCGCTGTGTCCTGGGACCCAAAGGAGTGCGACGTCGTGGTTTGCTGTGAGTTTTTCACGAAATCCAGTTTGGATTTGACGACTGTCGATGAGATGGCCCTTATGGTGGCTTGACTGTCAATATGAATGTTTATCATATTTCTGGAGTGCAGTTTCGTGGACAATTCTCGTCCCGCTTCTACTATTGCTAGTACCTCTCCATGGAATACACTGCCGTGGTTTGGAAGTCTCAGGCTGCGGGCAATTTCGGGTTCAGAACCATAGACGTTCTACTGATACTCTGTTGAAATGCGGTGCGATTCCATCGAGCTCATACTTGATAGAGACAATGAGATACCTATCTTTGGAAGAATTTTCAAATTTTTGCCACAGCGGGGAATTACTTCCCTTGAGACCCAAAAAAGCAGTGCAATCTTTCTGACGCAAGCTGTGCACAATTTCCATGAATTTCTGACTTATTTCCACGTTTTCCGGCGCCGACTGTGGTTAGCATTGGTCCTTCTACCAGAAAAGAATGCCTTTGTCCACTTTTGCGAATACATTGAAAGAGTAAAGTATTCGGCGAACCCCAACAAAGGGAATCCACTCCGCGTAAATGGATTTGTAGCCCGACAAGGCTACGTATATCCCCAAAACCATAAAAACTGTCAAAAGCCTCACGTGGACTCGCATCCTTCGCTGCGATTTATTTATTTTTGTTCTCGATATCGACTGCATATGCGGTTGAACGCGTATTGACTTTTCCCTTTCGTCCTGAGTGTGTATCCTGTGTGGGTATATTTGCACTCCGCGGATGAATGCCAACTCAATCGATGAAATCGGTTTATAACATTTGTTTGCCTTCCATGTTTTTATTAGTCGAACGCTTCTGGAATACGAGAACCCAGGCGGGGCGGTACTTTGCGATATTAGTATTCAAATATTTGCGCGGAAGTACCGCGGATGTCCTTGTTTCATTAAGTCATCAGGCGAGATAAATCTCAAATCACTTTATAGTTGCCTTTAGGCATCGTAAAGCTTGACAGAGATTGATGAACTAAATAAAAAACTGTAAAAGGCACTTTAAGGACATCCCGACGGCTTCCAATAATCATTTGAGCGTCCAGCGACAATTCTATCGCTTGTAGTAAAACAATCTGCCGCCTAAGCGAAGTTCCTTTTATCATCACGTTCTCATTCCGGTTTTATGGGTCATAACTCCATTTACAATATATCCATCCATCAAAAAAGGATGCGATGCGTTCACGCTAAATGCGATTACGGGACGGTTTTCTTACACCTCAGTCCACATTTTTACGATATAACCACTTCATCCCTTCTGGGCAGCATTTTTGGTCATCTGGTCATCCCTTCTGGTGATTTAAGGACGCTTCTCCAGCTCCAGCTATGTGCCATCCTTCCCTTTACCGCACATAAACAACAAAAAAAAAGAAAAGGTTTTTCGTACATAAAAACGGGAAAGACGGGCAAACGGGGACCATTCCCGAAATGGCAATCTGTAAAAAGGGATCAAACACGTTTTTATCAACGTCACGTCAGAGTGTGCCTCGTATTTGTGTTTTGCCTGTCTCCTGGCTGAGTCGTGAATCGTTTGTGCTTCACAGTGCTGGTATGCACTACTTTGCCGATTGTTTTGCAGTAAAATTCACCCCTGTTTTGAAGGGAGGGGTGAGCGAGGGCGTTGGGGATGAAAATTTAGCCAATCCACTCATACAGAAGCCAACCCACTCACACATGGTACGTGAAGAACATTAATAATTCTGGTCAGGGGTGTTTGTGAGTCATGCAAAGCTCCAACGACCAGGAAGCTTGGTTTCTTCTGTCTGTCGTCCTTCTTTTTTCACCGGTGCATGTGTGCGTGATATAATTTTATAAATACACATGCATACGTACATGCATGTACCTACCCGGCATATGTCACGAACTGAAGAGACCGCCGCCGCCGTGCTATGCCATGCTATGCCATCGGAGCAGTCACAACAAAGCCGGGGGAATCTAATAGTTGCTCGCTTAGGCCACCCTTAGTTGGAAGGGTGATTAACCTTTTGTTGTGATATGGGTTTTCGAATGGGATTTACCTTCACCGGGGGGACGATTTATTGAGGGTGAATCTCTTATTTAATTACAAGGAAGTTGGAATCACTATTGAATGAAGTTTTAGACACGTCTGCCTGTCTGGTCTGGTTGGTTAGACTAAAGGTTGTCCTATACACGTTTGCCGGGGGGTTTTCTACGTACCTTACTGTATCTCAGGAATAAAAGTATCTAACACAACTAATTTGCTATGTTTTTATTTCGAAACACATATACATACATACGAACAATAGAAATAAGAGCCAACAATTTAAGTACTTGTATCTCGAGGTGCCTTTCTGCATCAATCTGCCTCGTCTACTGTCCGTGACTGCACTCCATGTATGCCTGAGCTTTCATCTATGAATCAAGTCGAGGTTAGTGTCCGGATTGGGGTGGACTTTATCGATATTACCTGCATGAATCTAAAGATGTCCTTAAGGAAGTCATTTGCATTCTTGCAATCGCCATTCTGCGGTGCGAACAGTCCCATAATTTCCCCAGAGGAACGTTTGCCCCAATATGGCGAAAAGGTCAGCTAGAGGATCGGATTCTCTTTAAATTAAATACGTTTCTGGTTTTGAATTGAGAACTTACTTGACTGTGCACCATGGCACAGAATAGGACGAGGACAGCGGCTGAAACGAGGAGTCCACGGATTGAATTCATTGTGTGATTGTTGATGAAAGAAGGAATTGATGGTTATTCGAAGGATTGTAGTCCTTTTTATACATCGAAATGCGATCCATGTGGGGCTTCGTGAATAGACATCTATGCGTGATTAATTAGAACACCCACGGAGTTGGTTTGTGTTAATGATATGGTAATTGCTGCTACATGACTCATAGCATTTTGGGAGGGAAATTCAAGCCTGGTGGGAATGGGAATGGATGAGGGCGCCTTAAATGTCTTTAAGGTTGAGATTTGTGTGGAAGTTTTTCGATATGGAGTATCGTATCGTATTCGCTTCTGTGTAAGCATTGAAAAATATTCAGAAGTGTCTATGTTACTCACTTTCCTGGTATCCTCCCAGTTGCCATGCTTCAAACTAGAAAAAAACTGGGTTACGTATACGCCACCGAACCAGCTATGCACATTCTGAATCCTGAAGGCACAAGTCGAGCCGGATATTCCGTTTCTGTGCATCCTAAGCACAAAGGAGCTAGGCTGACGCCTCGGTGTGGGTATGGACAACACAAAATGTTTCTGTCGATAAATGTGTGAAGAAATGGGTTACGCATACGCCACCGAACCAGCTGTGCAGATTTTGAACAAACCTTCTCGTGCCACAACTCGAGCCGGATATTCCGTTTATGTGCATCCTAAGCACAAAGGAGCTAGGCTGACGCCTCGGTGTGGGTATTGGAAACACAAAACTTTTCTGTCGAAAACTGTATGAAGAAATGGGTTACGCATACGGCACCGAACCAGCTATGCAGATCTTGAACAAACCTTCTTGTGACGCAACTCGAGCCGGATACTCCGTTTCTGTGCATCTTAAGCACAAAGGAGCTAGGCTGACGCCTCGGTGTGGATATTGGAAACAGACTTTACATTTAAGGCTTGGTATTCCTTACCTTGTTCCTTACTTGTTTAGGTACCTTAGACGACACGTTTTCGCTAAATCTACGTCCTAGTACAACTTAAAAAGTTTGACGTTGTATCTTCCACTCGTCCACTCGAAGGATTCAAATTGAAATCTTTTCCAGCACTCGGTATCGTATAGTAGAACCAGCAGTACTAGTTTTCCTTAGTGCAGTCTTATTGCCTTCTGAGTAAGGAGGACAGTCCTTATGTTTTGCCAAACGAAAGTTGCGCTTCACTTCATGGAGTTGATCTTTGTCAAAAGTCTAGTGTTTCTAAAAGATCCTTTTTTTTTTGAGAACATAGAACAAGGCTGAGGTTATGTTAGGTTCGTGTCTAGGCGAATCGCCAAACTCAGTTCAATACAAACCATTGTGATACTCACAAGGGAGAGATGTCTCACACAAGTGTCTAGTGAGGACACCAGCTACTGTCGGCTTCCCTACGTTCCTTAATCCCTGGTTCTAGCTTCAATGCGCAAAGCGGGACGAACGTCGAGGTCTCGACCTCTCTCACTGGCAGCTTTTGTCAGTACTAGGACCTCCGCTTGGAAATCACTGCTATGGCTGGGAAGGCGGACTGATTTACATTGCTGAACAGCGGCTTAGAAAATATGCCTGAGTCTATGCCAGAGATGGTACGTGCACTAGTAGGCTGATTGCTTTTCCATTCTTCTCCACTCAGCAAGGAGCTTGTGAAGGGTCTCGTACGGAGTAAGGGAATCCGTATCCAAGATCATGGACTGACTCGTTGTATTATGTCTGCAACAATCTGACTGACTTATGCTTAGGGTACTACTTGCTGCCGAAGCTTGAACGTAGATATCCAGCAGCAGCAGATCAAGGATAGCTTCAGTGCTTGTGGTACCAATGCAAGCCAGTCTCTGTATCCTCGTGAGACCTCCACGTCTTGCTGGTAGATTGACATACAAGACAGCCTTAAGTCAGAATAGGTCTTACTATACCCGTATACATCCATAGCATATTTTTGGGCTTTAAGTCCCAGGGTTTCCCAAACATTCTACTGCTTCTTTGATTCTTTCATTAACATTAGGTCCAGTTGAGTTGTTTATCAAGAAGGACTCCTAGGAGTCTTCGTCTTGTAAATAGCTCTCGGGCTTCTGGAAATCGGCAATACATTTCTTGGTCAAAGGACAGGGGCAAACCTCGTCTGAATACAAAACCTACGTCATAAGTATCGACTTGAAATTCGTTCAACTTGTCCAAGATTCCATCAGTTCTGGGATGGCAGTGAATCCTTTTCTTGCCCAGTATGGAGCTGGGTTGATTAGGTTTATCCTCCATTAACTCTTTCTGAAGACATGCGTTCCAACTATGGTGCTAACTGCCAGTTTCTTGCCCGTCAAGTAGAGCTGGATATTATTAATTTCATGAGAATCTTGTGTCTCTTTAAGCCCTCTCCACAATCCTTTGCTGCAGTTATCAGGAACCTTATCATCAAATATTGAATCCGCTTTGTTTTAACTAAATTTTGAGACCAAATCTTCATAGTCTTACCATAACTTTGTAGATGTAGATACTTTATTCATTTTTAACAGATTTCTCTTCGCTTTTTCTTTCCAGCACCACTACCAATGTGCGAATCCCGACGTTTACAACTTGTACCTTGGTAAGCACTTCTCTCCATCGATTCCCTACTAATTCCATCTATTCATGCCCAACCATAAAATACCGAAAATCCCCAACACAGCAAACGATTAATCAGCTTAGATACTGTAGATACGAGTAGTATCATCAAATCGGTCATCTTCGTCCCAATAATGGATTTCCTCCAACGATTTGGAACCTAAGCCTATTAGCTTAATTTTTTGACTTGTTCTCCCCTTTGACATCTTCCTATTCGTATACACCACGAGTATGTATGTTGGCCGAAAGAAGAGGTGCCGAAAGGCGGATATCAAATTGGAGAAAGGGGGGCTCTTGTGGCAAACTGTATACATTTGCATTTTGTGGTCGTAAATTAAATGATGAAAAGCCTCTTATCAAAATTTAATGAAGTCTACGTTGAGTGTAGCTCCTGCGAACCTAATAATTGTACTTTAAGGGCAAAAGTTTTACCTTTGAAGTGACCGTCGGTGGTTACAGTGGGTGGACTTTAATTCGATATTGTTTACGTTTGCTGAAAATGCGGTTGGGCGCGTTTTGATTGCTGGTTGTCGGTCGGCGGTGGTAGATGGAGTGTTTGGGATTGTAACCACAATTACTGGGGGCGGAGACCATGTTATTTTCAACCAAAAAAAAAAAAAGGAAAAACTTTGAAAGGAAAGTTCATTAAAATGTGCGCATGTAGGGAAGGAAAAGTGTGGTACTTGTACGTCGTAACGCCTCGTCTTGTTATCTGTGGAAACGTGGCTCATTAGCATTTGGTGAAACGTTCTTATTTTATACGAGATCGGGTTTAACCAAATTTGGTACAAGGGTCAACCTTTATTATTAAACCAAAGGTCTCCCATTTCTCCTTCCCAAGGCACTAGAGAGGCTTCTAGATACACACAGTAGAGGCATATGTCGCATGAGGAGCGACAGTGGAAAGTACTGAAAGTAATGTAGTTCCTAGATCCTGTGTAAGGCATCGATGGCACTTTCCATAATGTAAAGGAGGAGGGCATCATGAGCGCCCTAGAAAGTTTCAACGTTGAGCACACCAGCTGGGTCTGCAAAACTGCTCGTTTCACGAAACATGGTTAAACTAAGCCGCAAACCAATGACACTATTTCCATTCTTTACAGAGCACACTGTGATGTGGTGTAGACGGTCCATAATGATCCTGCCTACTTATAAGGGTGTACCTTGAGAAGTTAAGGGAATAAAGGATATTGCACCTCACTTGAACAGAAAGACTGCCCAGCTGTCGTGATCTGACCTTCTTAGGGTGAATATGAATCGGCTTTGGTAGTTGAAATATTTAGTCGGATTGGCAATGAGGTTAGTAGCTGCCGTGAAGTCCCTCCATGCTTTTTCCAAATCATCATTCGGTTAACGTGAGTACTGCTCACACCAGACTAAGGGCAGGCTACGCAAGGAATCCACTGTTATACCGAGAAACGTAGGCTGGTGAAGGGTAACACGAGTGGCTAGATGATTATTTATATTTGCTGTGTCTTCACCATAACGTTGAACAAAAGTGGCGTAAGTACTGATCATTGTGGTAACTCGTTGTTCTGTTGCCTAGCTCTACTCATGCTCTGATTGAACTTCTGATATGACCTTGAAGATTCCGAAGCATATTGCTTGTGAGACTTGATGTCTTCAAGCAGGGTGTCACCTCCAAAAGTTTAGAAATCATGCCTATGAGATATGCGGATACAACTCCAGTCTATAACTGTTTTCGAAGTCAAGGATATGCGTTATTAAAGCCAAACTCAATCGATAGAGTCTTCGAATCCACGCCGAAAGGACAGTTCAGTAGAAAAAGACCTCGCTTAAGGAAGCGCACTCCAGTGGAAAGGGACCTCAACCAACTTCGCAGATGGTTACAGCTTAAGCTGACTGGAGAGGAACCCCAGTCCCATCCCTGAAAATGAGCTATTTGCTTCATATATTGCCCTGGCAATCCTATTGTGTATAAGATGCTCAGGGATAGTACAGCAAATCCAATTGGTCTGTAGCTGTCGGCTTTGGGACTTGGATTAGGTATTCGGAATGATCTTGAATTTCTTAACTTCTTTGCTGAAGAATTTGCTTAGTCAGACTCTGCCAAGTCTAGGCTCTGTTTTCAATGAATTTGGGAGGTTTAAGCCGGCGATGGCTGTCTCTAGCTCTGGATTTGTGAATTCACAGGAAAAATCAGAAGAGCTAGCACCTACGCTCTAAAATCTTTCCGTGATTTCTTGGTTCT
Organism: Xylota segnis; assembly: GCA_963583995.1. Classification (NCBI taxonomy): domain Eukaryota; kingdom Metazoa; phylum Arthropoda; class Insecta; order Diptera; family Syrphidae; genus Xylota; species Xylota segnis. Next base: position 128,334,082 of record OY757237.1, on the reverse strand, counting down.
GATCGAACTTTGAATTCAAAGTTTCCACTATCCGATCACCGACAAGTTTTGGATTATGCTCTTGGAACGAGCTTATGTAAGCATCTCCTAAGCTCCATGCTTTTAAACTACCGAAGGAATGATGTAGCCTATGGACCTATGTTCTGTTTCACTCCATCTAGGACTTCAAGATCCTTGATTGAAATTCGACGAAAGTTGAGAGGTGGACCATGTTGGCTACTGGGAATATTGGGAAGAACTTGCCAGGATATCAGCTGTGATCTCCCACGCTGGACCAATCTACCGACGTACAGATCAGGATTGAAACTCCTGTGCTATCTTTTTAAGTAAAAGTACCTCTGTCCTTGGCTTGAACTGTGTTCGTCGAAAATAAGTGTTCAACGATTTGCTTAAGCCAATCCACTACGAACGTTCCAATTTCATGAGCTGGGCGATGTCTAGAAGTGAGTAGCTATTGATTTTTCCTTGAGCAAGTAGGCTTGATTCATCCTGATAGTGTATTGCTTGTAGGATTACACCGTCAATTTGATTCTCGTCCAGAAGGCAGCATAAATTCCTTCTATTGCCAGACACAGACAGAAGGTCATAGTTCCTAGTCAGGCGACGCTGATAAGTGTCGGTTGGATAAGTGCGATTTGCATGGCGGTGGTGGGAGTGTGGAATTCATTAAATAATATTGAGACCAGTACCAGAGGCATCACACACTCAAAGAGAACTACCGTCTGGACTGAGATTTCAGATCAAGAACTGAAAACCCACTGATTAGGTAGACCATCCTTCCATCGTGCGTTTTTGCAGCTTCATGGACTAGTGATCCAAACCAAGGGTCTAGAGTTTCATTTTCCACTTCCCAGGAGCTTCCGAATGACATCTGTTTAATTACCATACTTTCGATGGACATTTCTCCTCTGCACACCTTCACGGAACATCATTCATTTTAATTTACGGTCTCCGTGCGATAAGCGCTCACGCATTTAAGCCTCTCATTAAAGTGTGTAGTAAGCTAATGAACGTTCGTTTCTAATTTTATGCATATTTCCTCCCAAAAAGTGGATACATCCACGAACCACCTCACTTCCCATTCATCTAAAAGTGGTCACACATAAAAAGTTAAAAAAACAAAAAAAACGAAAAGAAACTACACACGCATGCGCACACCTCAGCCTGACTTAATTGCGTTGAGCTGACCAATTTTCCAGTTTTCCCACAAAAAAAAAAAGAAAAGAAAAAGAATCTCAGTGTTATAACCAGATACCTCCCATCAACATTGCGCATCGCATCGAATAGTTTCATGGGTCACCGACCGGCCAGCCGATCGTCCGGCTGTAGCTCGCACCTAACCGCTGATAGATGTTTCCTCGCCACTACGACTATACCAAGCGTCTCCCCTGTGGTACAGACCACGATTGCACTATGCCTTGTGTTATGAGGCCATTCATTCTTCGGCCGATGAAAGTAGTGATGAAGCAAACGCGGCCATTAATCATCAGCGACAACATCATCAACATCATCATCTTAAGAAGAAGTAGTAGATACAGTATCTATTCGTGTGTGTAGGTATATGTGGGGTTATTGTTTTAATTAAACTCGAATGATGTACTGTTGAGACAATAAAAATCTTCATAAAACCTACTTTGGTCTCATCCGGCTTCTTACATCGAGGAGAGTTCAAGAGTATCTACTCACTTTTTTTTCGTTTTTCTCATTTAAATTTATACGTCTTCTGCAGATAGATGCATGAGTGGGGCAACCAACTGCATGAAAGTCCTTTAAATTCAATTAAGTCGAGCGATAGAGAGAGAGAGAGAGAGTGACAGGATGGAGGAAGTTGACATTTTTGCCGGCGCACCGGATAATGCGATTACCATTGCTCGAACGTAATTTGCCGGGAAGACGCTCCCTGTGTAGCTCTTATCCAATTGAATTTCCATTCTATTGCTAAATTAAAATGTCAAACCAAGGAATGGGTATAACTTCCCAGATGTGGGACATTTCTTTGCTACCGTTGCGGTAGTAGGGCGCTTTCTTTCGAATTAGATTTCGCCTTATAATTGGCAGTCAGGAGCACCCTCTGACAATGGGGGCATGATAGATGGATTTACAACTGCTGCTGTTGACGATTTGAATTGATTACGATGACATGCAGATAGTACTATCATTAGCAGCAGCCAAATGGTGGCAATAGATAGATCTTAATCATATGTAGATGCTACGCTCCATGGGCTTGCAATTACAATCGCATTACGTGCGAACGTTGGCACTTTTGTGTGAAGTACGAGTCTCACGCATTAAGCCCACGTAAAGGTCGTTACTCATGTAGGCGTTAAACGTGTGTACGATTACGTGTGCAGCTCTGAGAAACGATTGCAAAACAAATCGTTTTACTTCGACAGCCCACGGCGTATCTGTGTATCTAAACACCTGTTCCGATGAATATACAAACATTTGATACATGTCTCGTAGCCATTGAGAAGTGGGCTGTCAAAATTTCGACAAACTACTTGATTTACTTCGGAAGGAGGCTCAGATTCCAGCCTCTACAACGCCCCTCTACTGAAGGGACAACCTAAACACAAATAAGTACTTCAGTCCACTGCCGCCGCCGTTCTAAAACAATTCCCTCACTTATACCCACTAAGTGGTGTAGCTTTGTTAGCTTTGGAATAATTCTTTTCAGAGGAGCGATGTTCTTCCGGGTTAGTACTCCACTTGGTCTTTGTGTTTAGTTAGATTTGAAGCGCCATTGTGATTCCATTCAACGCCGGAAGTATGTGACACTAAGTCAAACAACGTGCGCCCAACGAGAATGTGCCGATAGAGGAGAACTGGTGCACAACAATGCGCCAGGCATGGGGCGCTCTCGTCTGTCAGAAAGGGTCTTTTGTCAAAATGGCAATTGTTCTGCGTGGAAAAGACTAAAAACACCTTTTTTTTCTTTCGATTCCAGAACTATAAGAAGGGGACGAGACAAAGGAGGTTCGGTTTTTTGCTCCTTTTCGCTTCGTCTTTCTTTGAATTGAAATTTTATGCACGATTCTCCCCGGAGATACAATGCATGGGATGGCAAATATCTGGGAAAGTGTTCTCGGTACATTCAGGTACCAGGTGAGGTTAGGGAACTTTCGATGAAAGGGAGAATAACGAGGCGGAAATTTGAGAAGTTAGTGGATTAGCGTTGATGGTGGTTTGGTGTTTTGGAGTTGCATTTGGCGATTCCCTTTCGTCAGTCTCTCGGCCTTCATCTACTGTGACAAGGCTACACAACGTGTCATTCTTTTTACATGATTCTACATAACTCCCTCTGTCTAAACTGCTTCTGTTGGTTTTAAGGATTATTTATGCCGGACGTGCTCTTGAGAATAATCTTCTCAATGTATGCTCCTTTGGCAGCTGTATGTCATCAGCAAACTTCATGTACCACAGTAGCGGACCTAGCATAGAACTTTGCGGAACTCCGTCTGTTACACTGTACTGATATTGTCGGTGTACTTTCTTCAGCCAGTTCAGCACTATTTCTCCAATTCGCGGTTTTGAATATTTTTTTGAAGTTCAATGTCCACTAGTCAGTCATTCCCTCTCGTCAATCGTTAAACAAACGTTATACAATCCTGATGATCCTCTTGAAGTCTAAGCGATCCTCAAGGGGGTTTAGTTTTCCTTTTAGCAAAATGGTCAGTCTAAGTTATGAAGACATGTTATTCATATTTACTTTCCGTTTTCAAAGTATTATTGCAGATACTGTTGACAGCGGACGAGTTTCGTCCAACTTCGCATAAATCTAATGCAAGTGAGTTGGACTTTTTGGTCGTCCATTCTATAGATCCATTCCAAGCACCTTCTAGCACCTTGACTTGAGCAGTTTTGTAAATCAATCCGCGGTATCCTGGTAGCTTTTCTCTGGAATTTCTGGGCATGGAATCACCCGATACGACTACGGTTTTTCTGTTTGTCGGATTGTCTTGCTAGTTCTTAAGCTGGCTTGTAGTTGTTCTTCAGGTGGACACAGTCTATAAAAATGACAGTTGGTCCCGTCCAAAAGAAACAGACATGACCACCCTTAAGGGTGCGTTAAACAACAGATCGACAAAAGGACGTGCATGGTTATTACAATACCCGCTTCATTGACTTATGCAATCCACCTCTGCTACGTCCGGCGACGATAGAATTTACGTTCTATAGGCTGCCGTCGGTTGTAGTAACATCAGAAGATGCAGATAAACGTCTGAATAGGCGTGACGTGGTTTCAACATTTGTGTGACCATGTCAAAGTCTTACATTTTGTCTGTTTCTTTGAAGGAATGACTAGCTGACTGAACTCCTACCTTCTAGCTTACAAATTCACTAGAGTCGGCCTAACATTCCGCTGAATTAACCAACAAGTCCTTCAGCAGGCTTCTCTCTCATTAAAGTATCAGAAGGACTTAAGGCAAGCAGTCTGAATCAAATATACCTACTTCTACTAGTATCTTTTAGTCGAAATACGGTCTTGAGTCTATGTAAGATCAGCCTGTTCAATGGATCTTTTCACCTTGAGTCATATAGGGACCAAGTTCAAGTCCTATAGGGAGGTACTGAGTTGGGATCCGGTATATACTAAGCAAGCCAATGGTAGTGAGAGCTTCAAAGATGTAAATCCAATAGACTTGGCTCAGTTTCAAACTCAACATCCTATCAAAAGCAACAGTTTAAGGTGAACCTGGGTCTCAACCAACAAGCCTCTCCAGTTAGTCCGAGCGGTAGCTAACTGCCTCCAGTTGCACACTCCAGACCTTCTAGTCTTCTCAATTCTGTTTCCTTCTCTAAGTTAGCTTTGTGCCTAGAATGACTCGGTTTTTAGGTTTAGTTTTACTTCCCCTGACATCAGAACCTGGAAGTCTTTCAGTGTGTATCTTCTCGCAAAGAGTACCTTGTCGGTCTTTCCAAGTTTGGCACCTAGTTACTCACGTCTCTGTGTGAGTTCATCCAGTATATTCACATGTTTCCCCGTAATTGCGAGTTCATGAGCATTTCCTCTGCAGTTGACGCTTTTGCTTTCCAGAGTTTTTAGAAGTACATTCAAAGCCAATGTTGGTCTTATTCAGAATTCCTTAGATGCTGTTATCACCCGGTTGGATAGCATGTGTTCAATGGCATTGTTCTACTACCTTCCTCATGCTATACCTCGAGATATCTACCATATCGCCTTTCAATTTGAGGTAGTTGAGGGGTAGGTTCTATATATATGGTGGTATCTTCTATGTTAGGACCTTCACCCTGTCTAAGCGCCACTAAATTGCTTTCCAACGAACTGTGTCCAAACAACTATGTACTTCAGATCCTTCCTCCCGCCGAGATGATTTCATCCAACAATAAATTCGATTACCATCTCGCTTCCAGAATTCCATCATCTAACCTGTCAGTGAATTTCACAGAAATCCCTTGCCAACCACGTCGTCCAGTAACAGCCCCCATCACCTCCAACGACCAACGACAGCGACAACGTGGAGGAAGACTTCTCACAAATTCTTATCACGAAGTGAATAGTCCGAGTGTAGGCACTCGTTGCACTCCAATTGAATACGAAATCGGAGGAACACAACTTCACAGTTTTGCAGGCAGTCGGTGATGGTCCAACAACCAGATTTGAGCAGTCAGTGTGTAGCGAAGCCATTCCAGCTAGCAAACGACTCGAGGAGTTCTCTATTGGGCCTGTTTATACCCGGAGATTGCCAGCACATAATCAAGTTTTGTAGTTTTCAACTCATTTGCGAGTCCTTACGGTTTCGAAACGCAAATAAAACCGTGGAATTCCAAAATGACCACCGCACACCAAATGTGAGGCAGCGGTCCCAGGGTTCTGGGCGCAAATTTATTGCATGTCTTGATTATTTCTGGTGTACCCATTGATGGGGAGTGGTTGGGCAAGGTCTTCCCACCTTTATTCCTCCTTTTGCTCGGTTCACTCACACTATCGTGTAGGGAAACTTGTTTGGAGAAAATGTTGCAAAATGGTTCTTCTTTGGTTTTTTTTTTCCTCTGTTTTTATCTGGGTTTTTTCTGGTGCTGCTGTATCTGATAGATACCTAGTGGAAGGCTATTAATTTTCTGTCAGTTTGGTAGGGGAGAGGCGACCTCTTCGCCATGTGGCAGTTTGTTGGCTTTGCTCTTACTCCCGTTAAATGGTCTAGGCAATGACGAAGGAAACCAATTTCGCCAAAGGGGAGAAAAATTCGATTTGCGTTTGCCAACTACCATAGATACTTTTTTTTGTTTGTTTTTCTTGTTTTGTATCTATTGGTTGTGCAATATATAAAACAGGATCTACATAGCCAAGTGGTCACTTTGATCGAATGTGTGTGTTCGCTCTCTCTCTCTCTCTCCGATTGGGCTGGAACTATCGGATAGGAATTTATTGGAGACAGGTTGCACGCAGTGGTGTGGATTGATTAATTGACTGGTAATTGATATTAAAACGAAACGTATGGGGAGTAGTGTGTGCTTTTTTAATTAATGGATACAATTTACAGGATATGCATGAGTTATGCGTGCAGTTCAGATATTAATGACTTTTAGTAGAGAAATTAATATTTGGTTACGCAAAGCACCTGTTTCAGGCTGTTTGTAACTTTCTCTGAGATTTTTTTTTTTTTTTAATTTATTATATTGGTTTAAGCCAGTGGATGAATTATGTTTTATCCGTTCTGGGGAATTCAATTAAAATTAATAGTTTCGAGTGCAGAAAATACTGCAACCATAAACTGTGAATGTAGTTTGGCCTATTTCCACGCTTTGTGTCTTGACGGACTTTTCCTTTTTCAGTCATTTTCACTCAACCGAATAACACTTCGACTTCATACGCATTCTCCCCACATAGTGCGAGCAGCCATCTCAAAGAGTGTAGAACTAGAAATGTAACGAAAAAATGAACTCTGTGATTTTTCACAGTGATTTCTAGGTAACAACTGTGGTCTATGACTGAATTAACAGTGAATGAGTCAAAGCGATCAGTGGAATGAGAAGAGTTAAGTCGAGTACAGACTATCAGACTCTCGGACTGAAGGCCAATTGACAGTAAAAGTCAAGAACTGTCATAATCAGTCTTTATGTCCCTATTTCGCACTCAAGTTCGGTATACAAAAAGTGAATTTCGGGTAATGAAACTGGGAAATCCGAAAATTGGATTGGCATTCAATTCGAAACTGATAGTGTGTACTCTACTTAAGATAAAGGGAGATTCATTGAGAGGTACATTGCTGCCTATGGAACTTTTGACAGATAACGTGTGAAATGTGTTACCTTGTCATTCTATGTTATTTGACACTTCATCATGGAAAGACTTAGCCTCTCCGCGATGATACCGGACTAATTGTTGCCTCAAATTGAAGCCCGTGATCTCCAGGACAGATGGAACTTTTGACAGATGACGTGTGAGATGCGTTAACTTGTCATTCTATGTTATTTGACACTTCATCATGGAAAGACTTAGCCTCTCCGCGATGATACCGGACTAATTGTTGCCTCAAATTGAAGCCCGTGATCTCCAGGACAGATGGAACTTTTGACAGATGACGTGTGAGATGCGTTAACTTGTCATTCTATGTTGTTTGACACTTCATCATGGAAAGACTTAGCCTCTACGCGATGACACCGGACTAATTGCTGCCTCAAATTGAAGCCCGTGATCTCCAGGACACGTCTCTTTGAATGAATAAGATTCTACTCTACATATCGCTATTCAACAACATTATGTTCATGGCATTATCTGGGGAAAAGTTGCCAACCTTGATCCCTAGTTTATTCCTCTCCGGTGACCATCTGGTGCAGATGAAGACGGTACGGTAGACGTGGTCTATGTAGCCAAACTATACCATTAGCTTCTCATATTCCGCTTGTTTCAGTGCAGCCCCGCACATCTGGAAACTATACAAGAGAATCAGGTAAATAACAAACACAAGGAGTCATCGTCTACTCGTCTAGTCACGGTTGGACCTAAGATGTTTGTCATGAGTTACCTAAGATATGAGGTGGTCTTTGAAGCCCTTTCAGATGCGGCCGTAATTCGTTATGCAAAGAACAGTTTTTGAATCCAAAGTTACTCTTGGTCTTCTCCTTATTCAAGGATGATCGGGACCTGTTTCAAACCTACAAGCCAGTGTGCTTCTATCCGGGTGAGTTCAAGCTATCTTGGATCAATTTTTTAATCTGAGATCAGAGAATTGGAGTTGAAACCCATCCAACGCATTAGCTTACGCAAAGGAAGAGGAAGTCGCTCACATTCTTTGTTCTGAAGGCATAATCCTTTATGGATGCTTGTAGTCATAGTTCTGCAAATTATTTCCGTCTCCGTGTTCCTGGATGTCTAGGAGCAGGTTTGACATGTCCACTCTTCTTTATTATCTGAGAGGGTTGGCAGATTTTTTCTCTTCCACTCGTTCGCCAGTTTGCTTTTCCAAGACGTTACCAACACCTCTGATCTTTCCGTATTCCATCGGCAACAGTACTGACAGAGTGAATCATCCGCCTGCTTGTACATGTGGACATATGCGCCTTTGCTAGTCAATTGAGTACAATTTTATAAGTCCGTCGCCATTAAGTTGTTCCTCTGTCCTCGTGATGGTTCTTCCTTTCCGGATCGATAGACATTCGGTCCGAGTTAACACTTATCGCATCCCGTGATGCAGTTCTTAAGGTGGAACATACCCTGCCCCTTAAACACACTCGTGCACTGACTTGATCGGTGATACTCGGTCCATACAACATCACAGCTGAAAAAAGGGTTCTAATGGAATGCCTTAGTCCTACGATATTTCGCATAAATCTAAAAAATGCCCCTGCTGCCCAGGAGCATTTCTCCTCTACGTACCTGAGGTGGGCTCTGAAACTGAGTATATGGTCTGGAAACACTCACAGGTACTTGCAGATGCGGCCACTATCTTATGGCTCCTTATGAAGACGGCTTCGGTCTTCAAGTTCACTATTTCCAATCCTGATCTTTGTAGTATTTTGGGATACGACTACAAGTGCAATACTACCAGTACATCCAATTATCTCAGCTGCCCTTGGCCTCGATGGTTTTTGTATGCCATTGTGCATTATGTTGCAAAGAATTGGCCCCAAAACCGACCCTTGAGGAACACCTTCCTTCACCCTCCAGTTCTTTAGTCCCTCTTCCGTGTTAGTTGGCTTTCATACTTGGAGTTGGAGTTCATTCAGAAGTCTAACTATAGCTATGCACAGCCCTGAGTTCCCTTCCGTATACTCTTCCAATCTTTTTCCGATGTATCTATGCATGCACAATCGATGATGACTATTCAGGTGGCCCTTTGGTGTGAGCACTATCCATTGACGCTTCCACTGGCCATGGCATGCATGATAACTCCAAGCCTGGTTTTACTTTCTTCCCTTAAGACTCAGTTCGGGATCCCATCAATTTTTGGTGTCTTGTTGCCTTTGTTGCAGATATCTGCCACGGTTTCTCCGACCTCCATAGCTGCGATTGCTGGCTGTGACATGTTTAAATGCCTTCGTTCGGTGCGCACAATTAGCTAGCTGAGGGCTAAGCCTCAACTTCAGATGAAATCCCATTGAAGAACAATGAAAGCATGACCCAACATTACAGCAACAACAAAAGCCAGCATCATCTGTGAGTTTAGGTTAATAAATTTCTTTTAATTTTTGGCAATAAAATTTGCAATTCAAAACGATTATGGCCGCCAGAATTACCCATTATTCCTTGACCGTTGGTACTTTGCCGTCACGATAAATTGGGGCATAAAGATGACGAATAGATAAATAGCGCCGTATCTCAATGGTTTCATCGTTCCATCTTTCCACTTCGGGTACTTTTTTTTGTTAACTAGAAGCCACATTAGTCACAGCGAATGGTTGCGCTGGCCAAGTCATCCTCAGCTCAAAAATATCGTTCGTGCTATCTGCTAACAATTGTTCTTAACCGATACTTCCGGTTCTGATATAGAATTCAGTGACTTTGTTTTGACAACCTTAAACGTCATGCACTTGCACAGCCTTGACATTGGCTGTCACGCATCGCATAACACCGCGTCATTATGCTTGCATGTATCTGTCCCGCATTCCGTTGGAGTTTAATTTAATTGGCACCTTTCGGCGGAAAGTTGGTTTTAAAAATTCCACCTACAGAGGGGACAGAAAAAACAAACTGCAACCTCTGCACCATGAAGTTTGCTATTGTTCGTCGCGGAGCCCCTCGACGAAGACGGAGCAAACTCCGTCACTCGGTTGAAGTGCGAGTAGTTCTCACGGTTTTGTGTGTTTTCCTCGAGTTTTCCTGCTGGATGATGCCGTCTACGGTGCATCATCAAATATGCATTCTGTGTGCGGAGGCAGCAAGAACATTGAACTTGGGAAGCCCCTGCTCGTGTTCGTATTTGGATTTGGAAGCATTTGAATTTTATTCCTTAACGGTAGCTACCTGATGGACACTGAACAGCGTAGGTATCCATTCGAATGGCTGGTGGCGTTCCTTGAGATAATTATAATTAAATTCAAAGCAATTACCCGTCAGTGGCAGTGCGGTTGAAGTTTGAAGCAAATCGGGATGAGCACAGAAATCAGGTTTGATTATACAATGTAGCCAGTCTCTTGGCTCGGGATTGGCGACTGGCTCGGAGATTGCGTGACGATAATGGTTGGGCTAAACGCTGATGGAGAGCGCAATTATTTTGGTTGGATTCAAGTCATTTAGGAATGAGAGGACCAACACATCAGGTTTGAAAGGATTTAATTTTCCTTTCCATCTTTGTTTTGACGTGTTCGGTCGTTAGCCGGTGTCCCAAGGCACTTCTTTAGGTGTTTTTGCTGAAGTGTTTCAAGGAATCTGCGGAATTCTCCTTCCTCGGGGGCTTTTTTGTTAACTTTTTACAAATGTACATGACTGAGGCAGAATTTCTTTGGGTTACTGGCGCAGGAAACAGAATTTAAGTGAGAAATTGAACAAGGATTACCTAGAATCGGGTCTAACCTTGGAATATAAATTGTTGGAGGCATACTTAGCCAAGAAGTCTCAACTTAGAGGCATTTGAGTGAAGCTTCATACCAATCGATATCAAGGCTCCTTTTAGCAGCTTAAGCTTGATAGGTGTTCATGCTTCCAGAGAGGGATTTACAAGTGATTTCCTAGATACGATGCTAAGTTGAAACTGTCGGAGAGTACAGCCTGCATCACCTTCGGTAGAGCATTTAGGCAAACCGACTTGCGATGATCTACAGTTTGACCATAAATAGAACGTGCTTCCCAGACCTCAACTTTCACAAAGGAATCCAGTATGCTAGATGTGCAAAAGTTAGCTGAACCGATCATCAGCTCAAACCACTCACTGGTAGACATGCCATTAGATTGGGCTACCTCGCTAATGACGTCTGTAGAAGTCTCTCCACTTAGTAATACAGGAGACTGGTTGAACTAACTTACTTAGGTGCCATTCGAGTTTTGTAATGGTTTCGGGAAACTTGGAGGACTAGTAGGGTCAATTAGGGGTTCATACGCCACCGACTCTTTTCCAACTGACTCACAACCGCAGATCCCTATAGACCTGCTGCTGACTTATAGTTCGGCTTTACGGTTGAGTCCATCTAGGGAGTTTCTCCGCTCCCGTCTGGAACAAGAGAAAGTATCTTAGTGAGACGATACTCCTCCCACCCTTTCTCGTCCCCTACCACCACCAACCTTCCAAAGTGGTTCGTGACCCAATCTCCAGTTAAGGTACTAAGTACCATCCGGCCAACAACGTAGAGGTGCAGTGTAGTAGTTGATAGTGAGAGGATGTAGTGAGAACACTTGTGCTCGCAAATATTCACATCACTACCACTTGACCACAAATAGCCTCCACGGCTTTATATTGAGTTCTTGCTACTTTCAGGGGCAGTTTTCAGAGACGTTTTAGATCCATGTCGGGGCTCCAAGGCAACCTACCAAGTTGAACCGAATATTTTGGGAAGAGTTTGCCTCTCTTATAGATGGACACGTTTTTCTGCTTCTTCTGTCTGCTTCAGCACCAATAGACCGACAGACTGAAAATTAAATTTAAAGATTGCTGTGATCCTGATACTCTGAACGATATTTTCAGAGGCAAGGCTGATGTCCAGCACCTATTTCTGGTGAGAATATTAGCCTTTGTTAGCTTTGTACTTAGTAAGGGTTTGTGCTTAGATTCCAATCAAAAAGTATCTTATGATGTCAAAGGTGTCCTATATATGTAGTATGGTGAACCTTAGTAACTCTGCCTCTCCGCATCTGGGAATACTCTTACCAGTTCATCCCATGTATCATAGTCGATTCCAAATAGTAGGAGCCCCTCAGTATTTCTGTTTTGCTGCGGTCGTTATATTTGGAGAGTTATGCTTCTTTTTCATCAACATATACCAACTGGTGAAGTCTTGTGGACTCAAGATCGAGTTGTTTGCAACTCAACGTTCCTAGACCAAGGCTATATCGTCCATGTCCTTTGAAAGACGAAGAGGAAGTATTGTTCTTATAATGTCAGGAGCAGCCTTGCCGATGGAGTTGTCTGACAGCTTTCTTCCAGTTTTTCACAATTTAGAAGCTGATTTCTGTTTTTCATCTCAAACTTCATGAGAGTGGCACGTTCTTCCCAAAAGCCATTACAAGGACACCTT